>CM059431.1:41505312-42135881 GCA_030390025.1 Squalus acanthias | reverse complement strand
TGCGATGTAGAAGTGAGTGATGGGTGCAAGTGTGGAGTGGTATGTGAGGTGAGTGTAAAGTGTTAGAAAATGTTAACTTACCTTTGTTTCTATCTACAGCCTTCAGCCGCTATGGAGCCAGAGTCCCCGACATCTCCATTGTAGATATCACAGACTGGCTGTTGCATCCTCTGATCCAACAGCCAGCTGATTTCTGCAAAGTAGAAAGGTTTGATGAGTCCTGAACACAAGGCCTCATCAAACTACACAGAATGTCAGTGTTTGACAGCTTCACAGAGCTGTCAAATGATGACATTTCTTCTTTCAAAAATTCTTGACAGATGACACGTCAGACGTTGATGTGCTCTGTCAGTGACTTCCCCCTAAATGGCCTGCTGAGCCCGCTGGGCGGGCTTAACAAGGTCAATCAGGGGAAAATCCCGCTGGTTGGCCAGAAGCTGATGGAGGTGGGACTGAAACCCGGCAAGCAGCAGTCCAGCCTCCAACACATCTTCATTCATAAAATCCAGCCCCTTATCTCCGGAGCGTCAACTCTCTTTCTCTCTCCACGGATGCTGCCTGGCCTGCTGAGTTTTTCCAGCGTTTTCTGTTGTTATTTCGGATTTCCAGCATCCGCAGTATTTTGCTATCGCCCTCTATTTTATTTTATCTGTTTCTCTAGAAGTGTCAGGAAAACCATCGCAATGTATATTCCTTAACACCAAAATAAATATTTCTATTTATTTGCTCGGTAGTCTTAAAACACTTTCTGAAATAAATACAGATGCTCTTATGTTACCTTTCAGCTGGAGAGAAGTAAGTCAAAACAATTCCTGGTTCATTTTCTTTTTCTCTGACCCTTTTCAGTCTCATTTCATTCATCAGCCATTGTATAAACTGACATGACATGGAAACACACTCTCATAAAACAAGCTGAAATACCAATAGCTAGATTCATGTGCCAAAAAAGTCTGCCTCACCAGCCTTATTTCAATTACTATTTAATTATCTGCAGTATATAACACAGGTGTCACAGTCATAGTAACAGACATATAAGGGCAATGTTATTGTACTCCTAACAAGCTGGAAACCAAACGATCTTTGGTTGGAAAATCCTCTCAACAATGCTGTAATCATATTAAACAGACCAACAGCTCTTTGCTGGTCTACATGGACAAATTAATCACATAAAATACAGTTAGCAAAACTACTTAGCAAACTCAGTGCTGCCAACTGATGATAAGATTATTCCAGAATACTCTGCAGATTTTCACTTGTTTCCCTCATGATTTTCTTTGCTTATCCTATTTTACGTGAGTGACAGTGCACTGTGAAAAGAATTCAATTTGTTAAGATATTTTGATCTAATGTTATCATTACAATTTTTTTTAAGTGTGATTTGGTTTGCCTCTCTTTACGTCTCTAAGCTGTAGAAATTCCTTTGCATCCCGCTGATTTTTAGAGTGCGAATTCAACTTTGGACTTACAAATTTTGCAGTCGGACGTCCCGTGCTGGAAGCGCGCACAAAATGTGGCCAACGCCACATTGGTAAAGACGTCTCTGGCCTCATTAAAATATGTTAATAGGGACCCTGCACTTGAATTAGGACCTTGTTACGTAATCGGTGCCTTGGAGCCTTTCAGTCACACTATCTTGTACCTGCCCAGAAAAGCATGGTGCCAACACTCGGGAAGCTGGTAGAAGCAGCGCTATTTAAAGGGGTCCCTACCTCTAAGGTAAGCTGCTGGAAAGTCATTTTTGGCTGCTGAAGATTTTTGAAGCCATGTTTTGGCAGTAATTCAGATTACAGAGCAGTTGGACTACTGACCTTTGGCTACGGCTGCATTTTGATTCCATTGGCTGCAGGAGGCCCAGAAAAGATGGGAATGTTGCTGTGATGACCATTGAGGCCTCCACAATGACGGCAACAGCAGCAGCAGGTGTGGCAGCAGACCTTTGGAGGGTCAACGAAGACGGCGAAGGAGGAAAGGGCCAAGCAGGCGTTACAGAAAGCGAGTCTTCCGGAACAGGATGTCGTACCTCAACATGTCAGAGGAGCAGTGTGTGAGGAGGTTGTGCTTCAGCAAGCAGGCGGTCACTGACCTCTGTCACCGGTTGCAGCAGGAATTGGAGCCACACAACACAGCACACACAGCACTGCCTGTGGCTGTGAAGTTAACGATGGCTTTCAAATTCTGTGCCACAGGCTCATTCCAGACTGCAGCAGGTGACATCAGCAATATCAGTTAGTTTGCTGTCCATATGGCATCAAGCTAGCGATTGATGCCCTCTTTGTAAAGAGAAAGCAATACGTTACCTTCTGCATACAGGCTGTTGATCAGGATGAGAGCTCTTGGATTGGCCCCCATTGCAGGGTTTCCCCAGGTACAAGGTCTCATTGACTGCACACATGTTGCCCTGTATTCTCCCCGTCATGACCCAGCCATGTTTTATAACAGGAAGGGGTTCCACTCCTTGAATGTACAGCTGCTTCGTGGCCACAGGCAGCAAATAATGCAGGTCGGTGCCCGGTATCCTGGCAGTAGTCGTGACACCTTCATACTGCACCAATCCTCAATCTCCCCTGTTTTCGACCCAGACCAGTGGGTGTCAAGCTGGCTCCTTGCAGACTGGGGTATCCCCTCTGCTCCTGGTTCATGACTCCTGTCAGGAACCCGGGTATAGGCATGGAGTACCAATACAATGAGAGCCACACAAGAACAAGAGCTCTCATTGAGCAAACCACAGGCCTCCTCAAACAAAGGTTCCTGCGCCTGGACTGATATGGTGGCGTCCTGCAGTCTCGGGCCTCGGGCGAGTCTCCAGATTTGTAGTAGTATGGACGGGCCACATCGTCCGCATGCCCGGTACGAGACTCCCAAAACAAGCGCTCTACTCAGAGCTCCGACACAGCAAGAGAGCCCCAGGTGGGCAGAGGAAACGCTTCAAGGACACCCTCAAAGCCTCCTTGAAAAAGTGCAACATCCCCACCGACACCTGGGAATCCCTGGCCCAAGACCTGCACAAAGTGGAGGAGAAGCATCCGGGAAGGCGCCGAACACCTCGAGTCTCTTCGCCGGGAGCAAGCAGAAGCCAAGCGCGAACAGCGGAAGGAGCGCACGTCAACCCAAGCACCCCACCCGCCCGCCCCCTCAACCACCGTCTGCCCCACCTGTGACAGAGACTGTAGGTCCCGCATTGGACTCATCAGTCACCTGAGAACTCATTTTTAGTGTGGAAGCAAGTTATCCTCAGTTCCGAGGGACTGCCTAAGAAGAAGAAGTAGTATGCTGCATGCTACCCAACAATGCCATTCAGTGGGGACCAAGCCTTGCAGCCGGCACAGAAGGAAGGAGTGCAGGAGCAAGATGAAGAAGAAGATCTCCAGCGGGAGCCAGCGGCGAGAGCGGGACCAGAGGAGGAGCAGCTGAGTTAAAGGCAGCAGCGCCCGAGGCCCGAGACCAGCGGCGAGAGCAGGACCAGAGGAGGAGCGGCTGAGTTAAAGGCAGCAGCGTCCGAGGCCCGAGACCAGCGGCGAGAGCAGGACCAGAGGAGGAGCAGCTGAGTTAAAGGCAGCAGCGCCCGAGGCCCGAGACCAGCGGCGAGAGCAGGACCAGAGGAGGAGCGGCTGAGTTAAAGGCAGTTAGCTGGTAGCGGGTGCGGACGGACCTGTGAGGGGAAAAAAAATCAAAGTGTGACGTCACAGGAAAGCAGGTAAGTGATTGGTTGGTGAGTATTTCTCTTTTTCTCTAAACTAGGCATTGGATTAAATTAAGAGCCATGATTATACATTAAAAACTATACAGAGATAATTGAGTGATATTTCAAAACTTGAAAACCTAATTAGTTAAATAAACTACAATAGAGATGGCAGGGCAGGTGACGTGTTGCAGCTGTAGCATGTGGGAACTGGTGGACACCAGTGTGATCCACAGCAACCACATCTGTAGTAAGTGTCTGCAGCTCGAGGAACTTCGGCTCAGAGTTGATGAGCTGGAGTCTGAGCTTCGGACACTGCGATGCATCAGGGAGGGGGAGAGTTACCTGGACACTTTCTTCCAGGAGGCAGTCACACCCCTTAGGTTAAATACTTCAAATGTGGTCTGCGGTCAGGGACAGGAGGGTGTGACTATGAGTGAGGCAGGTATGGAGATCCAGAAGGTAGCATTGGAGGAGCCTCAGCCTTTGCATTTGTCCAACAGGTACGAGGTTCTTGCAGCCTGTGTGGACAAGAGCAGGGACTGCAGGGAGAATGAACAAACATAAGAACATAAGAAATAGGAGCAGGAGTAGGCCAATCGGCCCATCGAGCCTGCTCCGCCATTCAATAAGATCATGGCTGATCTGATCCTAACCGCCAATCTACTATCTATCACAGAAACATCTCCTGCATCTAACAGAATTGCACACACGAAATAGGAGCAGAATCAGGCTACACAGTCCCTGGGCCCGCTCCACTACCCACAGGGCCATGACCGATCCGAACCTAGACTCATGTCCAAATTCCTGCCCGCTCCCCGTAACCCTTAATGCCCTTTACTTCTAGGAAACTGTCTATTTCTGTTTTAAATTTAATTAATGTTGTAGCTTCTACAGCTTTTTGTGGCAGCATATTCCATGGACCTACCACCCTCTGAGTGAAGTAGTTCCTCCTCATCTCAGTTTTGAAAGAGCAGCCCCTTATTCTAAGACTATGTCCCCTAGTTCTCGTCTCACCCGTCATCGGGAACATCCTCCCCGCATCCACCCGATCCAACCCCTTCACAATCTTATATGTTTCAATAAGATCGCCTCTCATTCTTCTGAACTCCAATGAGTAGAGTCCCAATCTACCCAACCTCTCCTCATATGACCACCCCCTCATCTCCGGGATTAACCGAGTGAACCTTTTTTGCACTGCCTCGAGAGCAAGGATGTCTTTCCTTAAGTAAGGACACCAAAACTGTATGCAGTATTCCAGGTGCGGTCTCACCAATACCTTGTACAACTGAAGCAATACCTCCCTATTTTTATATTCTATCCCCCTAGCAATGAAAGCCAACATTCCATTTGCCTTCTTAATCACTTGCTGCACCTGCATACTAACCTTTTGAGTTTCGTGCACCAGGACCCCCAGATCCCTTTGCACTTCAGTACTCTCCAGTTTCTTGCCATTAAGATAATAAATTGCTCTAGGATTTTTCCTGCCAAAGTGCATCACCTCACACTTTCCAGTGCTGTATTCCATCTGCCAAATCTCTGCCCACTTACTTAGCCTGTCTATGTCCCCTTGCAGGTTTTTTATGTCCTCCTCACTCACTACTTTCCCTCCCATCTTTGTATCATCTGCAAATTTTGATATGTTACACTTGGTCCCTTCCTCCAAATCGTTAATATAGATTGTGAAGAGTTGGGGACCCAGCACTGACCCCTGTGGAACACCACTAGTTACTGATTGCCAGTCTGAGAATGAACCATTTATCCCAACTCTTTGCTTTCTGTTAGATAGCCAATCCTCTATCCATGCCAGAATATTACCCCCAATCCCGTGATTTTTTACCTTAAGCAATAATCTTTTGTGTGGCACCTTGTCAAATGCCTTTTGGAAGTCTAAATACACTACGTCCACTGGTTCCCCTTTATCCACTCTATATGTTACTTCCTCAAAGAACTCCAGCAAATTTGTCAAACATGACTTCCCCTTCGTAAAACCATGCTGACTTTGTCCTATTAAATTATGATTATCCAAATGTCTTGTTACTGTTTCCTTAATAATGGACTCCAAAATTTTACCTACCACAGATGTTAGGCTAACCGGTCTATAGTTACCAGCCTTCTGTCTACTGCCCTTTTTAAATAAGGGTGTTACATTAGCAGTTTTCCAGTCTGCCGGGACCTTAGCGGAATCCAGGGAGTTTTGAAAAATTATTACCAATGCATCTACAATCCCTACCGCCACTTCCTTCAAGACTCTAGGATGTAAGCCATCAGGTCCAGGTGATTTATCCGCCTTGAGTCCCATTATTTTACCGAGTACCACTTCCTTAGTGATTTTGATCGTGTTTAGCTCCTCTCTCCCTATAGCCCCCTGTTTGTCCAGTGTTGGGATATTCTTAGTGTCCTCTACTGTAAAGACTGATACAAAATATTCATTCAGTGTTTTTGCCATCTCCATATTTCCCACCATTAATTTCCCGGTCTCATCCTCTAAGGGACCAACATTTACTTTAGCCACCCTTTTTCTTTTTATATAACTATAAAAACTCTTACTATCTGTTTTTATATTTTTTGCTAATTTACTTTCATAATCTATCTTCCCTTTCTTAATCAATCTTTTTGTTATTTTTTGCTGCCTTTTAAAGTTTTCCCAATCCTCTGTCCTCCCACTAGATTTCGCTACCTTATATGCCCTTGTTTTTAGTCGAATACTATCCTTAATTTCTTTACTTAGCCACGGATGACTGTCCTTTCTTTTACACCCTTTTCTTTTCAGTGGAATATATTTTTTTTGGAAGTTGTAAAATAACTCCTTGAATGTACACCACTGATCATGTGTCGTCTTACCCTTTAATCTATTTTCCCAATCCACTCTACTCAATTCCGCTCGCATACCTTCATAGTCTCCTTTATTCAAGCTTAGCACGCTTGTTTGAGATCCAACCTTCTCACCCTCTAATTGAATATGGAATTCAACCATGTTATGGTCACTCATTCCAAGGGGATCCTTTACTAGGACATTTTTAATTAATCCTGTCTCGTTACACAGGACCAGATCTAAGGTTGCTTGCCCCCTGGTCGGTTCAGTTACATACTGCTCAAGAAACCCATCCCTAATACACTCAATGAACTCATCCTCAAGGCAGCCCTGCCCCATTTGATTTGTCCAATTAATATGATAGTTAAAATCCCCCATAATTATAGATGTTCCCTTATTACATGCCTCAACTATTTCCTGATTGATACTCCGTCCAATAGAGTTGCAACTGTTCGGAGGCCTATAGACTACGCCCACTAATGTTTTTTTCCCCTTATTATTCCTTATCTCCACCCAAACTGTTTCATTATCATGATTTTTTGACCCAATATCATTACTCTGTATTACAGTGATTCCTTCCTTTATTAACATAGCCACCCCACCTCCCCTTCCTTCCTGCCTGTCCTTCCTGATCGTTAAATAACCTGGTATGTTTAATTCCCAGGCATTGTCACCCTGCAGCCATGTTTCTGTAATGGCCACAATATCATAACCATATGTAGTTATTTGTGCCATTAACTCGTCTATTTTGTTACGAATGCTACGTGCATTCAGATAGAGAACTTTCAAATATGCTTTGTGGCACTTAGTTCCTGCTTTTTCACTTTTTACCAGTTTACCTTTTACTCCACACACTCTGTCCCTTCCTGCCACGCTCTGATTTGTGATTCCCCTACTGCTACCTATGTCTATGACCCTCTCTGTTGTCATTTTTATTTTTTGCTCTCTTGAAACCTCCCCCCCACTAATTAGTTTAAAGCCCTCTCCACAGCCCTAGTTATTCGATTCGCCAGGACACTAGTCCCAGCACTGGCCAAGTGAAGTCCGTCCCAACGGAACAGCTCTCTCCTGCCCCAGTACTGGTGCCAGTGTCCCAAGAAGCAAAACCCATTTTTCCCACACCAGTCTTTGAGCCACGCATTCAACTCCCTGATTTTATTTACCCTAGCCAAATTTGCTCGTGGCTCAGGTAGTAATCCAGAGATTATTACCCTCGAGGTTCTGCTTTTTAATTTGGCCCCTAGTTGCTCAAACTCCCTCAGCAGAACCTCTTTCCTTGTCCTATCTATGTCATTGGTACCAACATGGACCACTACAACTGGATCCTCCCCCTCCCACTCCAAGTTTCTCTCCAGCCCAGAGGAGATGTCCTTAACCCTGGCACCGGGCAGGCAACACAGCCTTCGGGACTCTCGCTCTTGGCTGCAAAGAACCCTATCTATCCCCCTAATGATACTATCCCCTACCACTACAACATTTCTTTTTACTCCCCCCACTTGAATGGCCCCCCTTACCACGGTGCTGTGGCCAGGTTGCTCATCCTCCCTGCAGTCCCCGCTCCTATCCACACAGGGAGTAAGAGCCTCGAACCTGTTGGACAAGAGCAAGGGCTGCGGCTCCTCCAACACTACCTCCTGGATCCCTGTACCTGCCTCACTCGTAGTCACACCTTCCTGTCCCTGACCACGGGCTACTTCTGAATTAGTTACTCTAATTGGTGTGACTACCTCCTGAAACACGGAGTCCAGGTAACTCTCCCCCTCCCTGATGTGTCGCAGTGTTTGAAGCTCGGACTCCAGCTCATCAACACGGAGCCGGAGTTCCTCGAGCAGCCAACACTTACTGCAAATGTGTTCACCGTGAACATCAATGGTGTCCACCAGCTCCCACATATTGCAGCAGTAACACATCACCTGCTCTCCCATTCTATGTAATTAATTAAAAATGTATTATTTACTGTTCAGTTAATTTATGCCAGCAGTCTCTGCTACATCACAGATACCCGAGAAACAATAAAATTGAAGTTTTGTATAAAAAAAAAAGAGAAATACTCACCAACCAATCACTTACCTGCTTTCTGGTGATGTCACACTTCGATTTTTTTTACCTCTCTCCTGCTCTCGGCTTGGTGAAAGCCTACCTGGTCGCTGCCGCCTTTTACCGCCGCCGCTTCGCCGCTGTTGCTCCACCCAGGTCCGCCTCACTCTCCGTTCTGTGGCAGTTTGTTCTGAGTCTCCTCACTCTGTCCTGTGGCAGTTTGTTCTGAGTCTCCTCACTCTCTGTCCTGTGGCAGTTTGTTCTGAGTCTCTTCAATCAACTGACCACAGCACCATGGTACAGGGGGCCATTCAAGTTGGGGGAGTGAAAAGGAATGTAGTAGTGGTAGGGGACAGTATAGTTAGGGGGATAGATACTGTTCTCTGCAGCCGAGAATGTGAGTCCCGACGGCTGTGTTGCCTGCCCGGTGCCAGGGTTAAGGACATCTCCTCGGGGCTGGAGAGGAACTTGGAATGGGAAGGGGAGGATCCAGTTGTCGTGGTCCATGTAGGTGCCAACGACATAGGTAAGACTAAGAAAGAGGTTCTGCTGAGGGAGTATGAGCAGCTAAGAGCTAAATTGAAAAGCAGAACCACAAAGGTAATAATCTGTGGATTAACCTGAGCCACGAGCAAATTGACATAGGGTCAATAAGATCAGAGAATTGAATGCATGGCTCAAAGATTGGTGTGGGAGAAATGGGTTTCGATTCATGGGGCACTGGCACCAGTACTGGGGAAAGAGGGAGCTGTTCCATTGGGACTGGCTTCACTTGAACAATGCTGGGACCAGTGTCTGGCGAATCGAATAACTAGGGCTGTAGAGAGGGTTTTAAGCTGAATAGTGGGGGGAAGGGTTCAGGTGAGGGGAAATTTAGAAAGTTAAAGAGGAAGGACAAGGCAATATTGCAGGGTAGCGTCAGGGGTAATGATAACCAGAGTAGGACAGGAAGGGACAGAGCATACAAACATAAGAGTGAACCAGAAAATAGGGTCAGAGTAGGGAAAAATGGTAAAAAGACAAAATTAAAGGCTCCATATCTGAATGCACGCAGCATTCATAACAAGATAGATGAATTGACGGCACAAATAGAAATAAATGGGTATGATCTGATAGCCATTACAGAGACATGGTTGCAAGGTGACCAAGGTTGGGAACTGAATATTGAGGGGTATTCGACATTTTGGAAGGATAGGCAGAAAGGAAAAGGAGGTGGGGTAGCTCTGTTAATAAAGGATGAGATCAGTACAGTAGTGAGAAATGATCTTGGCTCGGAAGATCAAGATGTAGAATCAGTTTGGGTAGAGATAAGAAATAGTAAGGGAAAGAAGTCAATGGTTGGAGTAGTCTATAGGCCCCCTAACAGTAGCTACACTGTAGGACAGAGTATAAATCAAGAAATAATGGGGGCTTGTAAGAAAGGTACTGCAATAATCATGGGCGATTTTAATCTTCATATAGATTGGACAAGTCAAATTGGCAAAGGTAGCCTTGAGGACAAGTTCATAGAATGTATTTGGGACGGTTTCTTAGAACAATACATTGTGGAACCAACCAAGGAACAGGCTATTTTAGATCTGGTAATGTGTAATGAGATAGGATTAATTAATGATCTCATAGTAAAGGATCTTCTAGGGAAGAGTGATCATAACATGATAGAATTTCACATTCAGTTTGAGGGTGAAAAACTTGGGTCTGAAACTAGTGTCTTAAACTTAAATAAAGGCAATTACAAGGATATGAAGACAGAGTTGGCTAAAGTGGACTGGGAAAATAGATTAAAAGGTAAGACGGTAGATAAGCAGTGGCAGACATTTAAGGAGATATTTCATAATTCTCAACAAAGATATATTCCAGTGAGAAAGAAAGACTCTATGAGAAGGATGAACCATCGTGGCTAACTAAGGAAGTTAAGGATGGTATCAAATTGAAAGAAAAGGCTTGCAATGTTGTGAAAATTAGCGGTAGACCAGAACATTGGGAAATTTTTAAAAACCAACAAAGGATGATTAAAAAAATAATAAAGAGGGAGAAAATAGATTGAGAGTAAACTAGCAAGAAATATAAAAACAGAGAGTAAGAGCTTCTACAGGTATATAAAAAGGAAGTAGCTAAAGTAAACATTGGTCCCTTAGAGGATGAGACTGGGGAATTAATAATGGGAAACAAGGAAATGGCAGAGACTTTGAACAAACATTTTGTATCTGTCTTCACGGTAGAAGACACTAAAAGCATCCCAATAATCGTAGATAATCAAGGGGCAAAGGGGAGGGAGGAACTTAAAACAATCACTATCACTAGAGAAAAAGTACTAGGCAAACTAATGGGACTAAAGGCTGACAAGTCCCCTGGACCTGATGGCCTGCATCCTAGGGTCTTAAAAGAAGTGGCTGCAGAGATAGTGGATGCATTGGTTGTAATCTTCCAAAATTCCCTAGATTCTGGAAAGGTCCCAGCGGATTGGAAAACATCAAATGTAACACCCCTATTCAAGAAGGGAGGGAGACAGAAAGCAGGAAACTATAGGCCAGTTAGCCTAACATCTGTCTTTGGGAAAATGCTGGAATCCATTATTAAAGGAGTAGTAGCAGGACATTTAGAAAATCATAATACTATCAAGCAGAGTCAACATGGTTTTATGAAAGGGAAATCATGTTTGACAAATTTATTAGAGTTCTTTGAGGATGTAATGAGCAGGGTGGATAAAGGGGAACCAGTAGATGTAGTGTATTTGGATTTCCAAAAGGCATTCGATAAGGTGCCACATAAAAGGTTACTGCACAACATAAGACCTCATGGTGTTGGGGGTAATATATTAGCATGGATAGAGGATTGGATAACTAACAGAAAACAGAGAGTCGGGATAAATGGGTCATTTTCAGGTTGGCAAACTGTAACTAGTGGGGTGCCACAGGGATCAGTGCTGGGGCCTCAACTATTTACAATCTATATTAATGACTTGGATGAAGGGACCGAGTGTACCGTAGCCAAATTTGCTGACAATACAAAGATAGGTGGGAAAGCAAGTTGTGAGGAGTTGTGACGTCCGAACACCACGCCAGGTAAGTGTGGCGTGTTGTGAGTCTGCTGTAATGTTTCTGGATTGCTGACAGCTGCAGAAGTGGTGTGAAGGATCCAATGTTGCACATGGTGAGTCTCAGAGGAAAGAAAATGTTGGGAACTGCATTTTTAATACATTTACACATTTCTTTAGGTTACAAGTTTTTAAATCCATGTCCAGTGCCACCTCATTGGGAGAACCTCTCTCACCAGTGACAGATCGCTTCTGTCACCTCACCTGCAGCTGCCATCTATTCCAGACTATGGAGAGAGTCATTGAGAGCCTGGGTGCAAGAGGTCACCTTTGTGCAGTGATTGTCAGTGTTTGAAGCACCTCAATGCTGTCAAACACTGAGAAATCAACTGTCAAAATAAAATTGTGTGTGGTCCCTTTAAGGAAACCAGCAGCTGACGCATCATCAAATGATGTCATCTGACCCGTTTCCTGTTAATTGGCCGGCAAGCCCACAGGGTTAACAAGGTCAATCAAGGTAAAATTATGTTTGTGGAGCAGATGCAGCTGGGGGCGGGACTGGAAGCCGGAAACCACCTGACCCGCACGCAACCCGCCTCCATTAATAAAATCGTGGCCAAAGAGTCTGCAAAGGGATATAGATAGGTTAAGTGAGTGGGCAAAAATTTGGCAGATGGAGTATAATGTGGGAAAATGTGAGGTTATCCACTTTGGTAGGAAGAATAGAAAAACAAAATATTATTTAAATGGACAGAGACTACAGAATGCTGTGGTATGGAAGGATCTGGGTGTCCTCGTACATGAAACACAAAAAGTTAGCATGCAGGTACAGCAAGTAATTTGGAAGGCAAATGGAATGTTGGCCTTTATTGCAAGGGAGATGGAGTATAAAAGTAGAGAAGTCTTGCTACAACTGTACAGGGCGTTGGTGAGACCACATCTGGAATACTGCGTACAGTTTTGGTCACCTTATTTAAGGAGGGATATACTTGCATTGGAGGCAGTTTAGAGAAGGTTCACTAGGTTGATTCCTGAGGTGAAAGGGTTGTCTTATGAGGAAAGGTTGAGCAGGTTGGGCCTATACATTAGAGTTTCGAAGAATGAGAGGGGATCTTATTGAAACATATAAGATTCTGATTGGGCTTGACAGGGTGGATGCTGAGAGGATGTTTCCCCTTGTGGGGGAATCTAGAACTAGGGGACATAGTTTCAGGATAAGAGGGTCACCCATTTAAGATGGAGATGAGGAGGAATTTCTTCTCTCAGAGTGTTGTGAATCTCTGGAATTCTCTACCCCAGAGAGCTGTGGAGGCTGAGTCAGTGAATATATTCAAAGCGGAGATAGACAGATATTTGAACAACAGGGGAGTCAAGGGTTATGGGGAACAGGCAGAAAAGTGGAGTTGAGGCCAAGATCAGATCAGCCATGATCTTATTGAATGGCGGAGCAGGCTCGAGGGGCCCAATGCCCCTTATGTTCTTATGTTTTAAGATGATGAGGAATACCAAAGCAGAGCAATACTGCAAGCTGCCAGAACTGTAAGGCAACAAATTGTCGAGAAGAGATTCTCCAAAGCAAATCCTCCCCCCAGCACACGAACAGTCCCAACATGTGACCCACTCCTTCCACCCACCTTCTGAATGCCCTCCAACACTACACCTCATTGGTCTTCCTCCTACATAACTACAAATATGTAGACCAACAGCAAAGCTAAACAAATAAAAGTTATTCACTTCACATCATGCACATTGTGTATTTTATAATTTTTCCCTCCTCTACATATTGCTATTAAATCACCGTAGTGCAATCCCTTTGTGTCTCTCTGGCCTCTGTGCTCGTTGAGCTAGTCTAGTGCTCTTACAGTGTTTTCCCTGTCGTCTGAGCCTGGGAGGTGGGAGGCTTCTGATCATCCACTGAGGGTACTTGAGATGGTCGTGGTGGTTGACATCGATGAGCTCTGGGCCTTGAGGGCTTGGCTGCAGACTGATATGTCTTGGCTTCGGCTGGGACAGTCTGTGCCAGCTGACTGTGTGGGACCAATAACGGCACTGGGTTAGAGACTGGTAGGGGAGCAGGCGAGTTGTAATCCTGAGAAAGGACAGCATGAGCCTCTCCCATGGAGCCAATAGCACTGTCATGGGCTGTGTCTCCACACCCCCATCGGCTCTGCATGAAAATAGAGCTCTCCTTCCGGCCAGCTGCTTCCTGGACCATTCCATCCCTCCGCCCATACTCCTGCCCTCTAGTGCTCAGTGAGGCTCCCAGTGCAGAAGCCTGTAACGTACATGTAGTACCAGTCTCTGAGCTGGTGCTTGCTAAAGTAAAGTCAAGTTACACAGTGCCATCTTCTGTGATGCTTTCTGTCAGCTCCTCATCCTCCGAGTGTTCTACATTTTGTTGACCTGAAAGAGGAGAGAGGCATAAGGATTAGGTTTTAGTGTGAAGGGTAAGTAGAGACGGGTGAGTGGCTGCTGGAAGCAGGTGCACTTGATACACTTAGTGTGTGAGGGTGAGATTTCAGTGAGAAGAGACAGTGTGAAAGATGGCCAAGAACTCTGCAGGATGTGCCCTCCAGCCTGGCCACTCACAACACCCCTGACGTGACCCATCTCATGATCTCCATGCCTTGCTATTTGAGTGAGGGGAGGGCCTGAATCAATGCTCCATCCTCGCCTCCTCTCTACTATTGTTCACCAGCTTTACCTGCAATAAAGATGGATGACTGTAAGTGGTCACCTAGTGAGATGGTTTGAGGATGTACACGTCAAGGTTGAATAGTGGTGCTGGTGTGTGAAGGGTGGCAGAGGTGTGAGGAGTTGAAGGCAGTAATAGTCAGGAGAGTAGGAGGTGCAGAGTGTAGCATTAGCAGCAGAAGGCTTTGGAGTGAAGTGTGCTGCAGTGAATGGAGGAGAGTGCTGGTACTTGGGGGAGGGAAGGCTGGTGAGCACTGGCACTTCAGATGGTGCAGGGTTATGCAGAGAATGATGAGAGATCAGAGTTAGGAGTCTTACCATCGCAACCCTGCTTCGATCATTAAACTTCTTCCTACATTGGAGCCAAGTCTGAGGGGCGTGGCTCCTGGTGCTGACACCCTCCACCACCTGTGCCCACTGCTGCCGAGCAGCTTGGTGGGATAACTTCTTGCCGCTTCGGTGTGAAGAGGACATCCCTCCTCCTGTCAACCTCCTCCAGCAGGACTTCAATTGCAGTGGAATGCAAAGATAAACCCCAGCTTCTATTTTCCACTGCGAACTGTCTTCTTAAACCCCTCTCCCCTGTCTCCTCCACCCTCACCTCCAACAACAAGCGTGAGGAGCTCATGGACTTCTTTATCTCTAAGATTGAGACCATCCGTTCAGCTGCCTCTGCCACATCCCTTCCTTCCCCTAGCCCACCGGGCCAAACTTCCTCTAAGGTTCCCCCCTGCCTTAGCCCTGAACTCACATCTTTCTCCAGTTTCTTTCCAATCTCCCCTCATGACCTCTCGCGCTCATCTTGTCCATGAGACCCACTTCCTCAACCCTATTCCCACCAAACCGCTGACCACCCAACTTCCTTTTCTGGCTCCCATGTTAGCTGACATTGTTAACGGTTCTCTCTCCACAGGTACTGTCCCCCTCTCCCTCAAATCTTCCGTCATCACCCCTCTCCTCAAAAAACCAACCTTTGCCCCCCTCCGTCCTTGCAAACTACTGCTCCATCTCCAACCTCCCTTTCCTCTCCAAAGTCCTTGAACATGTTGTCGCCTCCTAAATCCAGCCCATCTTTCCCGCAACTCCATGTTTGATCCCCTCCAATCAGGTTTCCGCCCCCACCACAGTACTGAAACGGCTCTCATCAAAGTCACGAATGGCATCCTTTGTGACTGTGACAAAGGTAAACTATCCCTCCTCGTCCTTCTTGACTTGTCTGCAACCTTTGACACGGTTGACCACTCCATTCTTCTCCAGTGCCTCTCCACTGTCATCCAGCTGGTGGGACTGCACTCGTCTGGTTCCATTCTTATCTATCTAATCATAGCCAGAGAATCACCTGCAACAGTTCCTCTTCCCGCTCCCACATCGTTACCTCTGGTGTCCCCCAAGGATCTATCCTTGGCCCCCTCCTATTTCTCATCTACATGCTGCCCCTTGGCGACATCATCCGAAAACACGGCGTCAGTTTCTACACGTACGCTGATGACACCCAGCTTTACCTTACCACCACTTCACTCGACCTCTCCACAGTCTCTAAATTGTCAGACTGTTTGTCCGACATCCAGTTCTGGATGAGCAGAAATTTTCTCCAATTAAATATTGGGAAGACCAAAGCCATCATTTTCGGTCCCTGCCACAAACTCTGTTCCCTAGCCACTGACTCCATCCCTCTCCCTAACATCTGCCTGAGGCTGAACCACACTGTTCGAAAACTTGGTGTCATATTTGACCCTGAAATGAGCTTCCGACCACATATCCGCGGCATAACTAAGACTGCCTATTTCCACCTCCGTAACATTGCCCGTCTCCTCCCTTGCCTCAGCTAATCCGCTGCTGAAACCCTCATCCATGCCTTTGTTACCTCTATACTTGACTATTCCAATGCACTCCTGGCTGGCCTCCTACATTCTACCCTACGTAAACTTAAGGTCATCCAAAACTCGGCTGCCCGTGTCCTAACTCGCACCAAGTCCCGTTCACCCATCGCCCCTGTGCTCGCTGACCTACATTGGCTCCCGGTTAAACAACGCCTCGATTTCAAAATTCTCATCCTTGTTTTCAAATCCCTCCATGGCCTCGCTCCTCCCTATCTCTGTAATCTCCTCCAGCCCCACAACCCCCCCCCCGAGATATCTGTGCTCCTCTAATTCTGCCCTCTTGAGCATCCCTGATTATAATCGCTCAGCCTTTGGTGGCCATGCCTTCTGTTGCCTAGGCCCTAAGCTCTGGAATTCCCTGCCTAAACCTGTCCGTCTCACTACCTCTCTTTCCTCCTTTAAGACGCTCCTTAAAACCAAGCTTTTGGGCACCTGCCCTAATTTCTCCTTATGTGGCTCGGTGTCAAATTTTTTGTCTTATAATACTCCTGTGAAGCACCTTGGGACGTTTTAGTACATTAAAGGCGCTATATAAATACAAGTTGTTGTTGTTGTCAGAAAAGTGAGGGGCCTTTGAAGTATTTGCTTCTCCTGTCATCTCATGAGCTGCCTTCAGGTAGCCTGCAGCCAAAGTGCACCTCCCCTTTAAGAGGTACAGGCAGGAATGGTAGAAATTGAAGGCCCTGATTAGATGAGCTGCCAGTCAACAGAGGGACTAACACTGGCAGCCCTCTTATTTAATTATAATATGGGCCCCTGACCAATTTAATACCCTCCTGATTAGGCGTCATGCCGAATCTCAGCCCGGAAACAGGCCTACATGAATTTCTATCCCTATGTGTCATGCTCTCTTTCCTGTTAAGTTCTCTGCCTTGCTCGTGCTTTTTGATTTGCCTGACAAGGAACATCTCATATTTTTGTTTTAAAAGGCAGCCAAGAACTTTTTAGACGATATGTATTTTCTCAGACAATCTCCTTAGTCAATATAAAAATATAAAATGTATCATCGGTTTCATTGACTGGGCAGAAACAATAGCAGTGCAAATCATTATAGATTGACAGGTTATTCTGTATCCCTGCAGGAGTTGGGAGGACTTGCTTTTCCCACTGAATACACGAATTCCTCACTTATATGCACTGCCATGCAACATGAATTCACTGAACATACTATACATTGCACATACACATTTAAAGAACATTAAACAGAGGACACGACAGGGAAAAATTAAGGATGATATCACAATAAGAATTAACAGGAATTTTAAGCATCAATCATAACTGTGTTGAACCTATTTAAAAGCAATTATACACCAACGTTTACTCTCACCAGGATTGGAGCCGTCGAGTCCTAATTAAAGACAGTGGAATATTATGGCTGCTCTTTCATTATCTCAATGTTAAGCATTTTCACTTGGGGAAAATCGTTGGTACTTGATAGTTCTCTTTTTCTGTTGATTGCAATTATTTGCCTTGCAACGCACTGAAGATCATTAGGAGCTGGGGAGCATTTTTAAATAAATAAAAATGTATCATAGTTGTTGAAGGTAAGTTTAAAAAATATATCGTGTAATATAGAAAACCAAATTTCATTTCACAGAACATGCAGTTCTTTAGCCTTTGAAGGAGAAATGTGATGCAAACATTTTAAATACAGCTAGACGGATCCAGAAGAGAATCTTATTTGTATCCTGTTAAACGGAATGCTAATGACATAGTTTAAAAGGTTCCAAAGATGTGAGGAGCTAAAAACTATTAGCATGAAGCAAAACAAGTCTGACCCAGCTTAAAAAACAATATTCACTAACATGAGACATGAAGGAATGTTCAATCTCAAACACTGCGCCAAGAGAGATTTGTTTTTTTTTAAATAAATGCATGAGTAAATTTTGTGCTCATCAAGTGAGAGCTGCCAGTACTTGCAAATGGAGCATTTTGCACTATTTGTATCCCACTATAAGCACCAAGCACTCCCAAGTCAGTTTTAGAGTATGTAAATGAAAGATAAAGCTCCTTCAATTACCACCTTCAATGTAGATCTTAACTTTAACCTTAACTGCTTCCTGCACCAGTTTAAATGTTTCCATTTCCCACATCAGGCACTCTACTGGTCTCTCTGTTGATTTGGTGCCATTTATTTCTGAATGATGCAATGTGTTTTATGTTGTGGACCCATGCCCACTAGGAGCTGATTAGAAATAACAACAGAAAACGCTGGAAAAACTCAGCAGGCCAGGCAGCATCCGTGGAGAGAGAAAGAGAGTTAACGTTTCAGGTCGATGACCTTTCATCAGAACTGGGAAGAGCCGGAAATCAAATAGATTTAAGGCCAGGGTAAAGCTGGGAAAAGGGGGAGGGGATAAAGGAACAAAGGTGGAGATGAAGAGACATTAAGAGACATTAAGAGATATGCAAGGCTAGAGGTGGTGTTAATGTGACAGATTAAGGCTGAATGAAGTGTGAAATCCACTGGCAGAATGAAGGACAGCTGCCAGCTTCTAGGAGGAAAAAAAAGGTGGGGGGGGGACAAATAAAAGGGTGGATAAAATAAAATATAAATGTGATTGGAGCTGAGGTTATGATCTAAAATTGTTGAACTCGATATTGAGTCCAGAGGGCTGTAGCGTGCCTAAACGAAAGATGAGGTGCTGTTCCTCGAGCTTACGCTGAGCTTCCGTGGAACAGTGTAATAGGCCGAGGACGGTGAGGTCAGAGTGGGAGTGAAGCGGTGAATTAAAGTGACAGGCCACCGGGAGCTCGGGGTCCCCCTTACGGACTGAACGGAGGTGTTCCGCAAAGCGGTCACCCAATCTGCGTTTGGTCTCCCCATGGAGCTGATTAGAGACTGGCTCAAAACTCATTTCATTTAGAATCCTCACGATTATCAGAGAGAGAATACTGGATTTTAACACACTGTGCTACCCAATTTTCTGTGCCCGGGGTGATTTACTTGCAACATTTTGTGGTCCTTTATGTGTTCAAAGTCGGCCACAACTGCATACATGTGGGTAATGGACCTTGCAGGTGCTTGGCACAGTCTTTATTGACAACAAAAAAAACGTTGGTGTTCAAAAAGCATCCTTCTTCTAAATGCAGGGCCTCACGTTCTGTAGAAGGATGTACGCTAACCTCTGATAACCAGGTTCCTACTATCTTCTCTACTTCTCCTGTTCACTCGCATTATCTGGTACCTCCTCTTCAAACAGATAAAAATCTCTCAGGGTGGATGTAGCTGTACTGGTGCGTCATCAAGAGAGCCTCATTAAGACTTAAATGGTATGGCATTCCCAGTGGCACACATATAGCACATTCATTTTAATGGACAGAAAATCATGGTTTGTGCACCCATAATTTCCCAAGATGCACTCCCTTGGAGCATTGCCCCTCTGGGAACGCTTAATCGCAGAATCACCCTCAAATAATTATGTTAAAAAGAACTAATTTCCCCATCATGCGATTTTTGGCTGTGCTTGTGCTGTTAACTATTGAGGCAATTTTGAAAGAAACTAAGAAAATTGACATTGGCAAAGTAGCTCTTAATGGGGAGGAGTCTTGGCCTGTATTTTTTTCTCCCCTTTTTCTTCTGGATTTTAGTACTGTGTGTTTTTATATCTTCTATATTTTTTTGGGGGGGAAGTGAAGCTAAGTATTTGGGGTAATTTTTTGAGCACTATGTTACAGTCCTTGGCATATTTACCTGAGAATGACTGAGGGCAATGCCTTTACAGGCTCTGGGTTGGCAGGGTGACAGATGCAGAGCTGTGACATCTGCAGCCTTCCCGCAGCATAGGTGCAGCACTGTCAATCGCAGTCAAGGTCACCATAGCTCTTGATGTTTATGCTTTTGGCTCATTCAAGCCTAGCACTTCACTGTTACTTAACGTACTGGCCACATATTTATTAAACAGGTGAGTGAAGCATTCATCAGGATGGCCAACACTTTCATCTCCTTTAACAGGAACGGGGTGTGACACGAGTCACCAATTTCACTGCACTGCTGGATTGTCCTTCTGTTTCTAGTACACTGTTAGCCATATTGTGGAGTCAAGTACCCACAATACATTCATCAGAATCTCAGTTGAAAGATTCTGGATGGTCTCTATTATTTTGTTTCAGAGCAGTTTAAGTATCAAGTAGGTCAAAAATTGTACAGCTGGTTACTTGCTATTTGTATTTGCTTTGATGTAATTCTATTCATTGTAAATAAATTAATCTATTACCTTTAGCCTGAATTTAATGGTCTAACAAAGCACCTTTCACCTTTCAAAGCTATCAGAAGAACATGGTGGGCAACACACAAATCTCCAGTGCTGCAGTATGCTACCCTATTCATGGTATACATATGGCTGTGAGTTTCAGAACATACAAAATTCAAGTCCGCTCGTGGAAGTTGGCTTTTGCCGTGAACATGAATAAAGACTGTTCGAGGACTGCTCAAAATGAAACAGCTACCTTACAGTACACTAGCCAGAGTGCTTGCAAAAGATCCAGACGAAGGGAAATCATTCAAATGAGGAAGGATGGGGATTCACCGGTTCTCCCACTTCAGTTTCCTCCAATATCATCAGTGGGATTTCCATGCTGAGGGGTGCCCAAAAGAAGTGGAACCTAATCCCTGTGCATAGCCCATCTCCGACAAGGATCTGAGAGGCAGCAAACACAAGATTCTAAAGGTAAGTCTCTTTTCTGTTTTTACAGGGATATTGGACCAGGGATTGGCACTAGAGGCCATCTGGCTGATGTTTTTGGACAGCAATCAGAAGTCCCCGGCCACGCAGCCATTACAGCTCCTGCAGGCCTCTCAGAATTTCTTTCCCCACTTCTAGGCTCTGGACCCTCCCAAAGTATAGGCCTACACTGGGGGAGTGATTGGGCTATCTAAATAACCTAAAGCCGCATATAGAAGCATAGAATCATAGAATGATACAGCATAGAATGAGACCATTTGGCCCATCGTGCCTGTGCCGGCTCTTTCAAAGAGCTATACAATTAATCCCACTCCCCTGCTCTTTTCCCATAGCCATGTAATTTTATCCCTTCAAGTATTTATCCAATTCTCTTTTGAATGTTACTATTGAATCTGCTTCCACCACCCTTTCAGGCAGTGCATTCCAGATCATGACAACTCACTGTGGAAAAAATGTTTCCTCATGTCGCCTCTGGTTCTTTTGCCAATCACCTTAAATCTGTGTCCTCTGGTTACTGATCCTTCTGCCACTGGAAACAGTTTCTCCTTATTTACTCTATCAAAACCATTCATGACTTTGAACACCTCTATCAAATCTCCCTTTCACCTTCTCTGTTCTAAGGAGAACGATCCCAGCTTCTCCAGTCTCTCCACATAACTGAAGTCCCTCATCCCTGGTTTCATTCTAGTAAATCTCTTCTGCACCCTCCCCAAGGCCTTGACATCAGGTCATTTTAGGCTAAGCACACTTTAGGGGGCATTTCACTTACCTAGTGCTCAGGTGCTCAGTGCCCACAGGAAATGTGATCCTCTTAGGTTGATATTTCTATTTTACCCCAGTTTCTGCCCATTGGACCCACACTATTGACAACTACTGCTACGCCAAATTTAGTCATTTCCATGGGGGTATGAGTTCACCCTCTATTACAAAAGGCCATTTTGTAATGAAAAAAAGTAGTATTTTAGAACATGCAATAAATATTTACAGGAAACTCTTTGGTATCCGGCACCGACGGGACCGGGGTGGTGCCGGTTGAACAAAAATTCCGGATAACGGAGAGTTATATCTACCGAGGCTATTTTTAACAAACAAAAATAAAAAAATCAAGAAATGTGCAGTATACAGTATTTGGGTACTCACTTATAGAATGTTGTGTTAAATGGATGGTGGAAAATGCTTGATTAAGTACAGTACTGCCAGTTGAGGGTAATCCATAACTCTTTAATTACTTAACAGTAAAACAAAACTTATAAATGACTGTATACAGTACTGTAGTTGACTGTACACTTATTCCGAGTCAGCTGGTTCATCAGGAATATCCGTGCCAGCTGGGTCATCAGGATCATGCATTTCCACAGATTCCACAGATTCTTCAGGCACTTCCGCTGCTTCGACTCTTTTGGAAGCTTTCTCAAACATGTTGCGGATGTCGGTTTGCTTAGTGGGCTCTTGCCTTTTCTGTAGAAACGTGGAATGCAGAATATGGAGTTGCATAACTTCTTGGGCAGAGTAGCAAGTCTGCCTTTCAGCAAATTTGAGGATTGAAGAAAATCCTTCTGCAGCTTTAGCCCAAGAAATCTTGTTCCCTTCAGAAATATCATCCTCTTCACTTTCCATCTCACTTTCCTTTTCTTTCTTTGGATTCAAAACATTCTCAATTATTTCATCATCACTTAGCATATGCACAACACCAACTTCTCTATCTGCATCAACCCACTGCTCGATATCACTTTCACTGAGGTGACGTAGAGGGTTTGCTGGGCCTGCATTTTTCACCATGCCAGCCATTTCCATTATTGTACTCTTCTTGGGACGAACATTGAACCCATGAAATTCCTCCTCTGAAGAAGAACCTTCAGCAAATATTACAGAAGGCCACAATTTGCGCCAGGCTTGCCTCAGAGTGTGACCTTTCACAAAGTTCCAGGAACATGCAACATTATAGATGGCATCTTTAATATTGTATTCCTTCTGAAATGCATGAATATTGTCATCTTGGCTTATCAGTTTACGTAGGAAGTCTTTCTTGTAATGACACTTCAGATTTTGGATAACGCCCTGGTCCATGGGTTGTATGAGAGAAGTTACATTTGGTGGCAAATAAATGGTGGAAATATTTCCCGAAACCAACTCGGATTCATGCGGATGGGCTCTACAATTATCAAGCAATAAAATGCATTTGCTATCTTCAGGTTTCCCTATTTTACGGAAATGTTCCCTCACAGATGGAACAAAAATATGATGGAACCAATCGGAGAAGATTTCCTTATCCATCCAAGCATTTTTTTGAACTTTGTACTCAACAGGTAAGTGCCTCACATTTTTAAATGCACGGGGATTTTTATACTTCCCAATAACAAGAAGTTTAACCTGGTGTGATCCAGCAGCGTTCGCACATGTTAGCACGGTTACACGATCTTTATTTTTCTTGTAACCTGAAGCATTAGCCTCACTAGCCCCAGCAAGCGTTGATTCTGGCAAAAACCTCCAAAACAAGCCAGTTTCATCAGCATTGTATATCTGTGCTGGCGACAAATCATGTTGCTGCACAATCTGATTGAAATAATCGCAGTATTCTTCTGCGGCGTCGTGATCAGCTGATTTCTTCTCCCCGAAATATCGAGTCGTCGTATCCCGTGCCGTAACTTGAAGCACGTTAGCCATCCCTCGGAGAAAGCACACTTGTCAGTGAGCTCCATCCTTTCGCAGAAATCCTTCGCTTTCTCGATTAGCATGGGTCCGGAAATTGGAACACCCTCTGAATGCTTAAGAGAAAACATAGAAACATAGAAACATAGAATCTAGGAGCAGGAGTAGGCCATTCGGCCCGTCGAGCCTGCTCCGCCATTCATATACGATCATGGCTGATCATCCAAATCCAGTACCCTGTCCCTGCTTTAATCCCCACAGTACACATATCCCACCCTACCCCCGTAACCCCACGTATTTAATTCCCCCTAACATATCCCATCCTATCCCCATAACCCCACATATTTAATTCCCCCTAACACTAAGGGTCAATTTATAAACCATTCATAAAGCACGGTATCCAGCTCTTCAAGCTAAGGCTTACGAAGCGTACGCCGTTTCTCTACACTCTTACATGTCTCCGAGCTTGAATAAAACTTGAGCAGCTTATCCTTCTGCGATTTGATGTCGTAGATTGTTGACGAACCGATTTTGAATTCATTCATAATGTTGATACGCTTCTCTCCCCTTTCTAGTCGTTGGCATATCTCGATTTTCTGTTTTAAAGTTAAGACCACTCTCTTCCTTTTGCTTGGACCAGCTTTTGGGAATTCCATAATGCAAGATGGGGGAGATAATTCCCGATAAAGATGGAGAGACACACAGAACAATGGTGGCTAGGAAGAGACTACCATCAGCGCGGGAGACACACAGTAAAATGGTGGATCAGAAGAGACTACCAGCAGCGCGGGAGACACACAGTAAAATGGCCGATCAGAAGAGACTCCCGGCAGCGCGGGAGAATCAGACTCCTGTTATTGCAGTGTTCGGACTTCCGACAGCGCCAGGAAGCCGAGTAGTGGCACTTTGGAGAACTACCCCCACTGACTAACTCGGCGTTCACGGGAGACTCGGACTCGGACTCGGCAACATTGCCGGTTATTTGAGAGGAGTTTTCGGAGTATGATTTTTGCCGGTTAATAGAGAATTCCGGATATTTAGGTGCTGTTTAAACGAGAGTTTCCTGTATTTAGTAAGTGCTCAGACTGTAGCTGAAGAGAACCTACATGCAGGCAATCTACAAAATGTAACTTCAGAGTACATTCAGTTAATAAATGACAATAATACTCACAGACAGTACTGGCAGACAGTACATGGACAGTTTGTGTACTTAAGTTTTACTCTTGATGCAAAGGAGCACTGCAAGCCTCTTAATGACTGCCCTTTGTCCAGCTTGTTTCCAAATCAATTACTCAGATGTTGTATTCCACAGTCCCTGTCACTGTAGTAGTGTCAAACTGATAATGCCAGCATCAGACCCACAACGCAGGTTTAAACAAATCAATAGGTCAGACCAGTCCAATTTGTGGACTAACGCACATTATGAATTCTCCTGATATTTTCAAGACTATCCTTCACAAGATGGACTTCTGCTTCTGTAACAAGTATTACATGTGCTCTCAAGCAATGCAAATATTTCAGCAAAGAAATTGGAATAAATTATGTTACACTGAAAAGGCTGAGTTGTTCTCGATCTGAACACTTACACAACCCTTAGTTACTAGTGATGGATGTTTCAAGTGCTGCAACCGTATTATCTTGCAATGGGGCACTTGTTGATTCGGTGTAATGTTAACGCTCTGGTTATTCTCAGCTGTATAGAGATTTATAAAACGTGTCCTCATTCATCAAAATCTCTAAACATGTTAGGTTGTATGCTATTTTTATCAATACTTTTAATAGAATTGGTGATAAATAGTGATACTAGTTCTAGACCACAATAATGTTACAGCAGCACCTCATTATCCTGTGTATTAACCTTTAAAGCACCCATCATAGTGCTTATTATGCTAACTCTGAAGAGTTCCTGTTTACTTCACAATATCAGAATTGATAGTGTGTCACAGCAAATTTTACCACTGCTTAAAACCTATAACAATGAACTTCTAATTTATGGGATGTAAAATATGGAAGTTGTTTTCCAAAAATTGTTTTCCCCCTCAAGAAATATACTTATTTATATTGTTGTAAGATATATTCAGGATTCTAGGAAAATAATTTGAGAGTCAACATCAATTAATATTTCCCATGAATGTGGAGAGATGTTATCAAACCTGGGTGGTAATGATTAACTGTGACCTCTACATTGTTTGGAGTTAAAGAGCTTTAAACTAATGTGATTATGTCTTGAATGTTGTAATCAGAGAGCAGCACAAAACCATCAGTTATATGGAGTTGTAAGATGAGAACAGATACAGAAATCAGAGCTTCTAGTGACCCCTCTGGCCAAGAGTTGATACCATAACACTCACTGATTGACTGCTGCAGTCAGTGACCTTCATTATCTGGCTCACTGGCTGCAAGAATTCCAGAATGAGCTCTGCATGGCTTCCTTACTGTGTATTTTGGTACAATTTCTATAATCTGTAATAAGTGACGTATGATTCTCAGATGTTTTGTGTAAACAAAGTACTAACAGGCACTTTACTTACAGCAATTTTTAGAGTGACTACTGTTTTAGTGCCATATTCCCCGAGTGACCCATACTTCCCTTTTTACACTAAGAGTCGATTTATTGCAATGTGACTGACACACGCCTAATTTCCAAACACCACTGTATATAGCTGGTGCTGATACACACATACATACACATGCACATATACACAGTCCAATTGGCTTGTGTGTGAAGTTTTGCTGAGAGTTTGGGAGCAGGCTGAGGCTTTGCTTTAATCAAGAAAGGTCAAGACCCATGGTGCAGGACATCACCAAGATTGAAGAATAAAAGAGAAGACAGTGAAAATCAGAAAGTAGTGATTAGGTAATGCCAAGCTTGAGGTTTAAAAGCCTAAAGATTGTAGGAGGAAAGACTAAGTGAAGTTAGTAGTTCTGTAATTTGAGGTCTGATGTTATCTATATTACACCCCAAAAATTAGTGTGAATGTGATGTAAGAGCACATTAAATTGGATGAAGACCAGTTCCATCTGTCCGTCACCTATTGTTGATCCTTTGGGTTTCTTGGTCAGGTGTGGATGGGCATCTGAAGCCCCCATCCAAAACAGGCAAGAGCTTCTTTAGTGCAATCTGAAGGGGGCGGGTACGTCCTGCGTATCATTTCCTAACATGCAGGCATGTAGGACGCCAAGTGCAAGCCAGGCTAAGGCCACCTGGCATCTAGGGTTGTGAGGGACGGGTGGCAGTTCATATAAAGGCCATTGAATGGGAAGACGATTTTAGGCCATTTTCTGGGCCGCGTTTGCTCATTTATTTCATACATTTTTTCCCCATTGGTACTTAGTGTCTCATGAGCTTTTGTGCCATTTAATTTTGAATTATTACATTTTTGTCCCCAGCACCATTCTTGGTGCCAATGGATATCCCAATGGAAATCCTACAAGTTGTAATGTTCAGAAGAGAAGGACCTACAGAGGGATGCCTGACAGACACTCCGTGCTTTCCTAACAGCACCCGCACACCCGTATCCACAGACAGCAGTGAAGTTATCTCAAAAACAAAAATCTGCAAATGCTGGAAATCTGAAACAAAAACCAGAGAATACTGAAAACACTCAGCCGATCAGGCAGCATCTTTGGTGAGAACAGGCAAGCTGACATTTCAGGTGTGGGCCCTTCTTCAGAATGACCATGACATCCTGTTGACCAAAATCAGCCCCAACAAGTTAAACTAGGGGACCATGCGATGAGTCTTGACTTTGACAAAGTGGGGGTACAGGGAGGAGGTTCAGCATTGCAGCTGGCATATTTGGAGCCTAGAAGGAACAACAGAGGAAAGTTCAGAGCAGCACTAACCACTAACCATAGTAGTAAATAGAGAAAATCAAGAGGTTGGAACAGAGAGGAGGATAGAGGCTTTAGGTGAGACAAGGATTACCTACCAGACAACAATCTTTTTCTTGTTGAAGATAGGGGAGCAGTATTCACATTTTAGACAAATTTGGACTTTATAGAAAGTTGAGAGTTCTTCAGGGGGAAATAATTGTTTGGCGTAAGAGAGGAAATCTAATGTGTAGTTTTAGCAACGGAAGAAATGTGGGTGTTCACATTTCAGATTGGAGTAAATAGCAAGGCAAAGAATGCCAATAGACATGGAAAAACTAAGAATAGAGTCAATAAACATAAGAGGTGATAGCTGTTGGTTAGACTTGATAGACATGCAAGAGAAATTACGAAACTGTGCTTTCGAATAATTAAAACAAGAATTTAATTACCCCATTGCAGGTCATAGAGGAGATAGATATGGTAATTCAGTCATTGCATAACAAGAGAACTGGAGGTTGTGAGAACTGAGAGCATGTGATATGAAGGAAGATGATGAATGCAGAGTGGATAGAGTTGGATGATGACCGGAGGAGGTCATTGATACAAAGTAAGAACAGTAGGAGAGAGGACGCAACCCATGGTAACCCACAACCCATGGTAACCCTGAGTTAATGGAGAAAATTGAGAGGTCGCACAACACCAGGTTATAGTCCAACAGTTTTATTTGAAATCACAAGCTTTCGGAGCTTACTACTCCTTCGTCGGGTGAAGTAAAAAGATACAGAATCGCCAAAGCATATATAGATAGAGAACAATGCATGTGTACCTTACAATTGCAGACAACTAAATTAAATCATCCTGACTATCTGCCGAGGTGTGATAAAGTTAATCAGGTCAGCCAGGAAGGTACCACATCAAAGACATAGCAAGATACAACTGAGACAATGAGGTGGAGTCGCAGGGGGTCTAACGTGTCAAAAGCTGCCGTCTGTATGTAAACCGATAAGCTGTAAAATTTTTACTTTTTTACTGGGAAAATTTTTACTTTTTTACTGGGAATCACATCTGTGAACAAGCCAACGACGACTCGAGTCCGGATCACATCATGTATCGTGACATAAACCCAAGATCCCGGTTGAGACCGTCTTCATGAGTGCGGAACTTGGCTATCAGTTTCTGCTCGATGATTTAGGAACACACGACAACGCAAAATCATCGAGCAGAAACTGATAGCCAAGTTCCGCACTCATTAAGACGGTCTCAACCGGGATCTTGGGTTTATGTCACGATACATGACGTGATCCGGACTCGAGTCGTCGTTGGCTTGTTCACAGATGTGATTCCCAGTAAAAAAGTAAAAATTTTCCCAGTAAAAAAGTAAAAATTTTACAGCTTATCGTTTTACATACAGACGGCAGCTTTTGACACGTTAGACCCCCCTGCGACTCCACCTCATTGTCTCAGTTGTATCTTGCTATGTCTTTGATGTGGTACCTTCCTGGCTGACCTGATTAACTTTATCACACCTCGGCAGATAGTCAGGATGATTTAATTTAGTTGTCTGCAATTGTAAGGTACACATGCATTGTTCTCTATCTATATATGCTTTGGCGATTCTGTATCTTTTTACTTCACCCGACGAAGGAGTAGTAAGCTCCGAAAGCTTGTGATTTCAAATAAAACTGTTGGACTATAACCTGGTGTTGTGCGACCTCTCAATTTTGTCCGCCCCAGTCCAACACCGGCATCTCCGCATCATTAATGGAGAAAGACAGAGGATGTACCTTCAACTACAGTTAGAGTGACAGATAGAAACTACATGGCCCTGAATATACTTATGGTGTGAGGCAATATGATAACTTGTTTGGAAGTTCATCTTGTTGAATGCTGTCAAAAAGATTGGAGATGTTCAAGGCAAAGTGCTCAAGAACAGAGTTCCACAGGTGCATAACATAGACAACAAGACCACCAATGGAATGGCCATCCTGAAAACCATACTCCTAATTAGGGATTGGAGTTGCCTCACCTACCTTTACCTCTCTTCACACTTCAGAAGTATATGGGGATTGTTCCAGTTGCAGTACAACTGCAACAGCACAAAATCAACAACGTGAATTTTAGTGGCACATTATACGATTATAACTTGTTAGACTCAAGAATAACTATTGGCACAACCAGCAAATCATATCACTCCTTCCTACAACTCTCTGGGAGAATCTGATGTATCTGATCAGATATTCCCTTCAAATCGGACACATAATGAGGGCAATGACAGATGTATGAACCAAGCAATCGCGTACCATATGAGGCTTTCAATGCTACATACAGTGAGTGAAGGAACACTTCACTGGTGAAGCCTGAGGGTATAAAGTGCATTGTGCTACCTCCCAGGCATTAAAGGTTAAGCTCTTGAAGTGCTTTAACAAAATGAAGGGAGGTGGTTGTAAGTAGCAGACATGCTTAGTGCAGTGTATTCTTGATAGGTATAGCTGCCACCCCTTGCCTGACCTGGCGAGGTCATTAAACTTCCTGTGGCACACAGTTGCCAGGTGTGGGAGCATCAATTTGACACATGTCTGACCTGCCCACTTCCTTCCCTCCTCTCTTCTTTCCCTATATTAAAACAGAGGCAGGACCGGAGTCCAGGACTGCGATAGCATGTGGACACATTCAGGGAGGTAAGAGATTAAATACTTTCAGGAGGGGTAAATTTCCAGTACTGTTATTTTGTTATCTAAATTTAAACACATTTAAACTTAAACATTCAGGTCTCTGCATCTGCTGAAAGAAAAGGAGATCAACAGGATGGGGAGCAGAACAGCCCAAAAACTGTGAGATACACAATAAGAGATTATAAACTATCACTGGGAATATCCTCACGGTTCTCCTGATTGATCGACATAACTTCAGCAGAAGTCCGAGGGAAAACACAATATTTATGCTGTGTATCCAGGGTTTCTGCCAAAGTTATGGTGGCCAATCGAGAGAGCCTCGGTAGAAATTCCCGGCGTAAATGTTTGACTGAAAACTAAACTGAGACGTGAAAAATTAAAAGCTTAAAAACTTTAAAGGCCAAATTAACTTTTAGGTTGTAGAAACTCAGAGAAAAAAATCAAGATGGTGGCCCAGGCTGGCACAGACAGCTCAGAAAGCTGGGGAGTGTGCATTCAGTTTCCTTAGGCAAAACGCATATTAAATGTAGACAAAGGAAATTATAATGGAAAAAGTCAACATAAAAAGTGTGGCAACAATATGACAATGGGAATTCAAGTGATGCAGTCAGGAAGTGCACGGAGATGTAAATTTACAAATATATATATTTTTATTTCAGCTACTGCATTTGTCTAACACCAGATCCAGGAGAAATTAACCGAACTAGCCTTTTGTTCCTTTGGATTCAGGAAAAATTAGGTTAAGGGTCAGCGTCAGACCCTGCCCTTCTTGATGTTTCCTTAACCAATTTTCCTTAACATTCAGAAGAACATAAGAACATAAGAAATAAGAGCAGGAGTAGGCCATACGGCCCTCGAGCCTGCTCCGCCATTCAATAAGATCATGGCTTATCATCGACCTCAACTCCACTTTCCCACCCGATCTCCATATCCCTTGATTCCCCTCGAGTCCAAAAATCTATCTATCTCAGCCTTGAATATACTCAAAGACTCAGCATTCACAGCCCTCTGGGCAGAGAATTCCAAAGATTCACAATGCTATGAGTGAAGAAATTCCTCCTCATCTCAGTCTTAAATGACCTACCTTATTCTGAGACTATGCCCCCTAGTTCTAGACATTTCAGCCAGGGGAAACAACCTCTCAGCATCGACCCTGTCAATCCCCTTCAGAATCTGGTATGTTTCAATGAGATCACCTCTCATTCTTCTAAACTCCAGAGAGTATAGGCCCATTCTACTCAATCTCTCATCATAGGACAGCCCTCTCATCCCAGGAATCAATCTAGTGAACCTTTGTTGCACCGTCTCCAAGGCAAGTATATCCTTCCTTAGATAAGGAGACCAAAACTGTGCACAGTACTCCAGGTGTGGTCTCACCAAGGCCCTGTACAATTGTAGCAAGACTTCCTTACTCGTGGGGCTCGATTTTGTCATTGGGGCGGGCTGGGGGCGTGTCATCCGCTTTTCGTGTTAGCCACCCGACTCCAATTTGATGTGGGAAAAATATGCGATTTTCCCCTAATTGGGCAATTGATTTCCAGCGTGTGGGAACCCCTGGCCCAATTAGTCTTTCCATTCTGAAACTCGCCTCCGATGACATCATCAATGCTGCTGGATTTAAGGCCTGCAAGCAGCCTTGCTTCTTCTGCAGACTGCAAACCTTTTGGCCTTTGCTCTGATAGTTTCTTCCAGGCAAAATGTCCAGCAGTAGACCTAAGTCTGCACCGAGGTTTGATGATGCCGCCCTGCAAGCACTGGTGGAGGGAGCAAGAGGGAATAAGGAGGTGCTCTTCCCTTCTTCAGGGAGGAAGAAGCCTCCCCAGCAGACGAAGGCTGTGTGGATGCAAGTGGCCCAGGAGGTCAACTCCTTATCTATGTGCCGCAGAACCTGGCTGCAGTGCAGGAAGAGGTTTCATGACCTTCTGCGCACTGGAAAAGTAAGTATGACTTTCCCATCACCCTCAATCTGATCCCCATTGCCTCTCCTCACCAGCACTCAGCTTTGACAACCTCTTCCTCCACATCCCACTTGACACTGACATCCCTGCACCCTTACCCATTCCCTCTCTCTGTATGTTCACATTCACTTAACTATTCGACTGTGCAGCCCTCACACTCCCTATCGCTGTGATGCTATGAAAACAACTTATAACACACAGGGAGGGCCCTTGGTCTTGCCACCTCACTGAATCTTTGTCTCCTTCTAGGCATCTATGCTATTGATTCTCTACACTCACTCCTTCATTCTCACTCAAACTCCACTTGTCTCCCTCATTGCAGGAAAAGAGAGCTCACAATAAGAGGGAAAGAGCGAGGACAGGAGGAGGGCCACCCTCAGTAGCCCAGCTCACCCCTGGGAGGAGGCGGCCCTGGAGATCGTGGGAGTGGAGGACGATGCGCAAGTGGGGGACGGACAGACGGGTGCATCAGAGCAAGCTGGTGACAGAATAGTTTTTCATCTCTCTCATTGACATTGCATGAGTCACTGATAATGATTCTGCTGCTCTAACAGATTGACTTATGATCATCTGCAATATTCAATGTGCATGTAACCTTGGCCTCACATCTCTGACTCTTTCCTTTACTCCCCCACAGGACCATCGAAAGCCCACGTCCCCACTATCCAGGAGGAACAGCCTGAGCCTCCAGACACCTCAGAGGAAGCTGCAACCTCTGAGGGCGCAACGTCAGCAGAATTCAGCACACCCAGCACCAGCGCAGACACTCACACCTCGGTGGTACCTTCGCGAGATAGTGTAGTGTTGTCACCTGGTGTATCACAGCTCACAAGTGAGCATCAGCAGATGGTGGAGACAGGGACAGCAGTGGAGAGTCCTAGTTGGAGGGCGCAGGACTCTGCCAGCTCGGCTTAGCTGCATGTCGACCCTCTGCCTCCGGGTCCATCCAGAAGAAGAGTGGTGATGGAACTCCAGGAAGAGGTGCAGGAGTCTCTAGCAGGTTTTGTCTCCAGGGTCGCTGCGAGTGTGGAGCAAATGGAGGAGTCCATCGCTAACATGAGCAGAGCCTTTGTGGAGGCGTTGGCGCATGAACGCATCACCACGGAAAGGATGGCAACCTCCGTGGAAAGGATGACTACCTCCATGGTAAGGCTGGCTACCATAGAGGAGATGATGGCTACGGTAGAGGAGAGGATGGCTACGTCCATCGAGGAGCTTAGTCGCCAGGGTATGGAAAACATGGTCATTGTTCAGAATAGACTGACATCTTTTGAGGAGCGATGGTTAGCTATTGAGCAAACAAACCAGACCTTCAGGCAAGTCCTCGGGAGTAGGACTTCTAGTACAGAAACGGGTCCTCATGGCCCCCCTGAGGTGCAGCAAGGTGCTGTCAAACCACTTGCTATCTCTGAAGTGGGGCTGACCCATGAGAGGGATGTTGGTGGCAGACAACAAGGAAGTGAGGGCTCCTCTCCAAGCGCTCACATGACCATGCTACTGCAAAGTCCTCGGTCAGAGCCCCACCAGAGTCCCCACCCAACTGAGATCGGCGTCTCAACCCCTGCACAGCCGCAGGAGCAGCAGACTGTTGCCGAGCCCTCACAGGCTCGCAACCCCAGAGGACGCCCGCCAAAGGTGTCGAGACAGGAGCAGCAAGAAAGTGAACAAGGGGCCTCCACATCTGCTGAAGCCACAGGGGAAGCACCACGTAGGAGCACGCATAAGAGGAAGATAATGCACAAGTAGTCACAAGGGTAGTCACTTGGGTGAAATGTCATGTTTAATGTTGAAATGCCATCAGTTGGTTATTGTAAATAAAAAATTCTGATGGCAACTGTTGCAGTTGTGGCGTCTGTCATATCGCGAATGGGACTTCCACACTAAGGGCTTAGGATGACTTGCAATTGTCAGTATGGTGGTCAGAGTGATAGGAATCCGTAGGTTCTTGGCCATTGTCGATGGTCTGATAAGAAGGTGCGAGGCAAAAGTGTTTGATTGTGCAGGCTAAGCAAATCTGGCCAAGAGGAGTGCGTCCCTTGCATCCCGGGCAGCAATGTGGTCGTGCGCTGGCGCCTTCTGGCCTGTGCAGCTTCAGGTGGGTGAGCAGCAGCTTGGCTCTCCTGTTGTTGCTGCTACTGTTGGTGGTGCTGTTGTTCATGGATCTGTTGCTGCCACGGCTGGTCTTCGTCCAAATCTGATGTCCAGGAGGAAAGGAAATAAATGGTTCCCATGCTTCTGATATATGCCTCAGTTGAGGAAGCGCTCATTCAAGGTGATGAGAGGGGTTTCCCAGGAGGTCACACTGGAGATGGGTGTCAGGCTCCAAACTTCCACAACAATGGGTATGCCTGCTAAAAGTTCCCCCAGACCTGAGACAACAAAGTTCTGCCACCTGCAAAAGATAATTGCTGAAAACTTCTTTTTTAATGATAGAGCTACAGCTGTTAGTAAGCATTCCACTTGTGCTGCCGCCAGGTTTCACTGGCGTGTTTCAGGGGAGACGTGAACCACGTGGGAAAAGTGTTTAAATCAGAAAGGCCTCTCAAAATGGGATTATAGAGGTACTTAACTGGTTGTTAAGGGCCTTAAGGGCCTATCCCACCTCTTGGAGGCGGGATGGAGACGGGGTCAGAAAACTCGCATTTGGGAAAATTGCTCGGAGGCGGGATGGAGGTTTCGCGATTTTAACACCTCACAAGCCTCCAATCCCGCCTCCTCAGGCCTGGCAAAATCAAGCCTGTGTACTCCAACCCCCTTGCAATAAAGGCCAACATGCCATTTGCCTTCCTTATTGCTTGCTGTACCTGCACGCTAGCTTTCTGTGTTTCTTGTTTCAGTTCTCAACTAACTGACAGCAAGATTACAACATCTGATATGTTGATAGTATTAGATGCAGTAAGGTGGGAGGTGGTTTGTGTGGAGCATAAACACTGGCATAGACCTGTTGGGCCAAATGGCCTGTTTCTCTACTCATCGCAACAATTCTGAGAGAGCACGTCACTAGACTTCAGAAACAGACTACTGTGTTCAGTACTCCGATGAAGCAGAAGCAAGCACACTCAAAATAATCACCAAAATACTTTCAAATATTGTTATTATAAAAACTCAGTTGAATGCTGGAAGCCAAGTGCACAACTTGGGTGTAATAGTGTATGAAAAATTCACAACTGCTGACCTCATGTCTATAATTCATAAGGACAGCTCTTACAGTCTAGATATCTTGTGATCTCAACAGAATGTAGAATGAGGGAACTTCAGACAGAGAAAATAAATGAGGTTCTGATGCAATCTGATCAACTGCTTATTAAGCCAGTTTGTTGCAATATTTAAGTGGCAATATCGGTTAACTTCTTCTGTCAATGTTTTATAAATGATATCAGCAAAAAATTATATTTTTATTGAACTGTTCTACCCAGTGATTTTATACAACACAAATATTAATGTGTGAGACAGAGCATTTTTTCCAAATTATAAACATTTGATTACAAAGCTACAATCACTAAGTTATATTAATTATTAACTATTGCAATTTTGCTAAAGCATTTCAAGCACAGAGCTAGATGGCAGCACATAGTCCTTACCCTCATTTTGTCTTTCTGGGATAAAAAAAACTATTGATAATTCTATGCTAGAATTTATCATTATTAACTTCATACCATAAATTACTTTGTTGAAATTTTTTTGAAATAATTCGGAATATTACATTTTCTACACTGCTGATTTTCGCAGAATGCCAGCCAGTTATAGAGCCAAAATTGGGTGGGTTCTATAGCGGGCAGGGTAATCTGCTCTGCCAGTTACCTCCTCCCCCGCTGCCCCCCCCCCCCCCCCACACCTGTGTCTTTCTTCATTTGAATTGTTTTTTTCAAATAAAAGACACGAGTTTAATTTTGAAAGCTCCAATTACCACCTGTATTGTTACTGTCAGCAATTAAAATATTTACATTTTCTTACAGCTGTGAGAGAGACAAAAGAACAGAGATATATTTCCAGGAACCAATCACCAAACACCAAATTTTATATTTGCAAAGATCCTTTAGAAGGTCATAAACCAGTGCTGCTACATATGTCGGTCCCCTTCCCCAACCAATGCAGTTAAGCTCATGCTGTGCCCCTTCCCTTCGCCAAACCTCACATTCAACCCCAAGTCGTGCAAAACATCAGGTTCACCCTCCGCAGTGATGCTAAATCGAAGGATCCCCCCCTCCCCCACCCGCCGCTGCTGCCAAACTCCAGCAGCCCCATTGCAGAACTGTCAAACTCCAGGTGCCCCACTCCAGCTCTACCAATCCCCAAGACCATCCCTCCGTACTACCAAAGAGCAGCACTGTCCCCATATGCAGTTAAACCCATTCCCTCCGCAGTGCTGCTAAGTATGAGCTATCTACCTCCAGCTGATGTATCTTGCATCCATTTTGTTATATATTCTCAGTTTTAAAAGTGGTAAGGGATAAAAATTAAATACTTTGGGAAAATAATATATATATATTACAATAAATATAGGTCACTCATTCAGTTTTCACGGAATAATGGTTCGAGTTGTGACACTCAATCCCCAAAACATCAGAAAAAAATCCCAGAATGCATTAAAAATAAAATGTAACTTGACTTATTTTCCTCCACAATTGGGTGGGATAGCGGCAAAAATGATGAGGAAGTGGGGAAGTGGGGCCTATCCTGCTCTGTCGCGACCCCTGATTGCAGCCCTTTCCCCAGAATGCAAATTCTAGCAGGGAGGTGGATCCTAGGACTGCCTGGAGAAAGGTGGCAGTGGACCTGGGGTAGCAGCTGTAATGGCTTCTGATGGAGGGAGAAACCCTAGTATAGGCCTCCTGTCCCTCCGATTTAGCCTCCAGTACTTATCTTTGTAGGCTTCAGCAAAGGTTTGTTCATCTTAAAGACTCTTCAGGCCCTCTAAGGTGCCTTGCCATTTGTTTTGGTGCTGTACTGGTGGTCCTGCCGCATCACCACTTCATTCACCTTGTTTTCTCTGCGGGGGCTCCATTTTGGCTGCAGGAATCGTGCTCGAAGCTCACTGTGCAACCTAAATGACCCCTTACCCAGGAAAACGGGTTGTGGTCAGGGCAGAGTTGGACAGATGGGTGGAAGTCCTGCACACCACTACTCCGCCCCAAACAGGAAGATCCAGCCAATTCAGTCACTGTAAATCAGGGGCCTTGGTGTTATCAGCTACATGGCATAAACACCCCATATTATTATAAAACAGTGCTTACTCTGACGCACAGTGAGCAACACCACAGGTCATCTTAAAAAATTTAACACTGTCAGGGGGTCCAGGCCACAGCCCTTGCCTGGACTACGAGGTGGGTCACACTTCCACCGAATGGTGGGCCGTTACACCTGCTCTCACTCAGCATGTCACTCGGCCTGCCATTCTTCCACTAGGTCGGGGACAAGGAAACTCCCAGCCTGCGAATCCCCTCCCTGGTCAGGTCCTCTCTGCTACGGTGATTAAGGTGGGTGGAGGCTCTGCCTCAAACAAGGCCCCACGGAAAATGTCTGGGAAGACCTGGACTCAGCACTTCCGGGTCCTGGCCTTGAATTTGAACTTACAACAGGAGAGCACAAGAAGGGCTATGGATTTTCAGCTGACAACACTTTCATTTTAATCAGCGGCTTGTTTTAAAATGCCAGTGTTGTCTCTCAACCTGCCTCTCACTAAAGGAGGTTTCCAGCTGGTTAATGAGCCAGCTGTTCTTATAGTTAGTAGGTGTTCAGCTCCACTCCGATCACTAGAACTGTTTAAAATTAGACACTGAATGAAGCTGCTGGCCAATAGGGCTGAGTGCTTGCTGGCTCCAAGACCAGCGGTTACTGTAACAGCCGATCTTACAGACTCAACACACACTCTGCTCACTTACACTTCATTAAAAACAAATTGGAACAGTGCCAGTGATTGGAGCATTGTATTGAGCCTGTTGCAGCAATAGTTATTCAAACCAGCTGGTCTTAAAGTCAGCAAGCACTCAACCCTCCTGCACTCACTGCCACTTTCGTTCAGCGTCTAATCTTAAACGGTGCCAGTCAACAGAGCAGGGTCCTTGCTGACTGTAAGACCAGCTGGCACAGTTATCAGCTGCAAACTACCTTCAATGCTAAATGAGTGAAGAAAGGTAGAAAAGCAGTATTTTAAAATACACTGCCGCTCAAAAATTAAAAGTCCAGTGAGGAGAGAAGCTGAACCGCACCTGGGAGAAGACTATCCCTGGCACCTCGCAGCTGCCCATGAATTTTTTTTTGCCACACTAAATGATGTGCTTAATTATAATTCACATTGTGGTCTTCCACAATATAATTTCCCCAAGCATTATACCTTCACTCTCGCGGATAGATTTTAACTTTCGGGTGGCTGATCAGCACCATGCGCTGGTCACCTGTCCGTTCTGGGGGCAAAGAGGCCAGAGCCATTTTGATGGAGCTGCAGGCACCAAATAGGCATCCCTGATGCAGCTTGCCGGTTTCAGGGCTGAGGTATTTTGACCGACTCCTAGTCAAGCCGGCCTACAGATGGAGGGGAGAGGGGGAGATAAGGGAGGGGTGTGGGCAGGGAGAGGGGGGAGTTAGGGGGAGGGGGGAGTCAGGGGGGAGCAGTGGTTAAAATTACTCCCTTTGATTCTGTTGTCATTGCAGTGGTGACCCACCTCAGCTCCATTTATTACCTCTCCATGCGACCCAGCCACAGTCAGGATCTTGCCATGGAGTGAATCAGTAGATACAACTCTACCACTCCATGAGCAATAGATTAACGTAACGCACTGCACCATCTCACATGGATAAACATTGACTGTAATTTTACCATTTTCTCCTCTATTTTCCTACTGCCATATAATTCAGCAGGCGTCAGCAGCCCTCTGGTATTTTAGACAGACAGCCATTCTTCATAGGTGAGCCCAGACAGTGATTGTCAACTGGTTCTTTGACTGTGGAGAGAATCACAGCTAAGCCAATCTTGTTGTCACCTGACATACACTCAGAATCTTCAGCAGGAGGTCACTGGATAATGATTCGGAGCAGGAAGCCTGGCTGATCCACCCGCTGATTTAGCTCAGAGGCACTGAGGCCAATTGTAGCATCCCTACCATCGCCTGGACTAAGACCAGTTATCTCAGCAGAGACCTGGGGCTTCCTCCCCCACATAGCAATTTCAAAAAAAGTTGTTCTGACTTTGCAATCTTTGTTATTTATGTTTAATAATGTCTGTAATGCATTGCCTGAAAGGGCAGTGGAAGGAGATTCAATGGTATCTTTAGAAAAGAGAATTGGATATATATAATTGAAAAGGAAAAACTTGCAGGGCTATGGGGAAAGAGCAGGGGAGTGGGACTAATTGGATAGCTCTTTCAAAGAGCTAGCACAGGCAGGATGGGCCAAATAGCCTCCTTCTGTGTTCTATGATTAATAGGAAGCTGGGAGGGAAACGAGAGAATGAACACAAAGGGCTCTGGCTACATTTACCATGGTCTAATGCACAGCATACTCAGAGCAACATGGCAATGTAGCAACTTGAAGCACCAAAATGCAGCATCACAGAATAGTGGAATGCAGTTTCAATCCCACATCATAAGTTCCTGATGTTAATTATGTCACCGCAGGGAAGCTGACATACATTTCCAAGCATCTGGTTCACAGCAGCACTAGCAGAGGTCTAGGAGAACATTGACCATAGTCAGTGTGTGGCCAAAGTTAACTCTCAAAGAAAAAAATACATAGTATAGTAACCAATTCCTAACATCAATACAGTTTTATCATCGTGTATCTACACAGTATAAACAAATGATTTCAAACTGGACATTTTTCATTTATCTAATAGAAGCCATTAACTCTGCTAGAGAGATCACTAGTGCTTACTGATGGCTGAAAATCTGTCAAAAGAGAGGAGTTGTGTAGACTGTACAATCAGGTTATTTTGGCAGCAGAATCAAGAATGGCCAATAACACACAGGAAACTCACGAACAAAGAACTCTCCCAATTAAAGTGCCCTGTTGTATTGGCATTTCATATGTACTTCAGCCAACAGTACCAAGCACTGTGACATCATCATCTAAGGAAGGCTGTTAATCATCTTTTCACAGCAATCATTATACAGAAAACTTCCATTTCAAACTTACTTTTACTATGTGGACAAAATGATCAGAATGAATTAGTGCTACAAAAATAAGCCTCAGCAAATGGGTTAGATCAGTAAACAGCGTAGTTTTGTTAGTGCTGTGTTGAAGCAATATTGTCCATTTTGCATTATGGGAAATTAAGAGGTTTGGCTCTAATCCACTTAGTTCAAAATCAGTCTCAGAAAAGCCACAATTTCCTGCTAAAATGTGCTTGTTTTATTTTCATTAAAGTGCACATAAAATTGACCTTATTTAGAAATATGTAACTCAATGCCATACTCCAAGGGTCTCACAGAGATCGTAAGAAAATAAAAAGCTCACTTAACATTGTAATTATGTTTTATACTGATATTGCTGAAGTGCCAGAATTTTATTAAAATAAACACATTCTCTATAAATCATAGAATCTTACAGCACAGAAAGTGGCCATTCAGCCCATCGTGCCTGTGCCGGCTCTTTGACAGAGCTATCCAATTAGTCCCACTCCCCTGATCTTTCCTGATAGCCCTGCAATTTTCTCCCTTTCAAGTATTTATCCAATTCCTTTTGAAAGTTACCATTGAATCTGCTTCCACTGCCCTTTCAGGCAGTGCATTCTGGATCATAACAACTCGCTGCACAAAAAAAATTCTCCTCATCTCATCTCTGGCTCTTTTGCCAATTATCTTAAATCTGTGTCCTCTGGTTACCGAACCTTCAGTCAGTAGAGACAGTATCCCCTTAGTTACTCTATCAAAATCCTTCATGATTTTGAACACCTCTATTAAATCTCCCCTTAACCTTCTCTACTCTAAGGAGAACAATCTCAGCTTCTCTAGTCTCTCCACGTAACTGAAGTCCCTCATCCCTGGAACCATTCTAGTAAATCTCCTCTGCACCCTCTCCAAAGCCTTGACATCCTTCCTAAAGTGTTGTGCCCAGAATTAGACAGAATACTCCAGCCAAGGCCTACCCAGTATTTTATAAAGGTTTAGCAAAACTTCCTTGCTTTTGTACTCTTTGCCTCTATTTATAAAGCCCAGGATCCCGTATGATTTTCAAGAGCCGTATCAACTTGTCCCGCCACCTTCAAAGCAATGTTCCCACTAAGCTGCGTGGTCGCGCAGTCATCTGCAAGGTCCCGCGCAGGCCGCTCACCGGCTTTTACACTGTAGATACCGTGCACGTGCAAAAATTTGAATGGTCCACACATTGTGGGAGGCAGTGCAGCTTGTGGGGGTCAAAGGTTTCTGTACACAAACCCCCAGGTCTCTCTGTTCCTGCACCCTCTTTAAAATTGTACCATGAAATGAGTAGAATTCTGTTTCACTGGATATTTCCCGGATTCTGCATCCCCTGTCCTTTTTTCCATGGTAGACAAAGATCAGGATAACTTTATTAAATAATATTACAATGATATTTTTAACTTAGGTAATATAATCCATAGTTGCACACAAACTTAATAATTTGTGCAGCACTTTTCAAAAAAGTAGCAGTGGGACAGCCTGTGCCCAATCTAAGTAGGCGTTGGTCCCACTCCTAAATTAGTGGGGCCTATTTTCTAGGCATCCCAGACAGGATTTTCCACTGGAGATATGGCAGATTGCAACGTCTGCCCATTGCCCAAATTTGGCACTGACCCTGGTGAATTTTCCGAAGTCAGCTAATTTGAATCATTTTGGATAGGCTCAGAACAGGAGACCCACCATTGATTCAGCACAGAACACTGGCGGGGTAGGTAATGGCATATTGCTGCAGGATTTAAACACCCACAGCAGCTGTAAGGGCCAATCTTTGCAGGGAGAACTGTTCTTTAGAGTGAGGGAGAACGGTGGAGAAGAATGTCAGGCTGGTCATCTTCTGGATGGTGCGCCCCCAGTTTTTCAGAGTCAGATATAGAGGTGTTACTGCATGAGCCGCAGCTGAGGAGGGACATTGCATGGACGAAACAGAAAGAGGCCAGCCAGAGGAACAATGGAGGGAGGTAATCTTGGCCATAATTACCACCTTCACAACCCCCACCATGTGGTTACCTAGTGCTGAAAGACATTTAATGACCTGACTAGATCAGGCAATGTAAGAGGAATCAGCTGCACCTTCCAAGTATACTGTACACTAAGCATATTAAGCATTTACAACTGCCTTCTCTTCAATGTGATGAATACCTTCAACAGATTCCCATTAATGTCCATGTGTGTCATTGCTGCCCTATTCAATACGAACCTACACATCTGCCTTACATTCATGTTCCCTCTTGAAAGCTTCACATGGGGTGTAATGGTTTGGCTGAAGCACCTGCTACAGGACAACACATCAATTGTGTGCCGCACACATTATAAAACCTCAGTTAATCCTTGTACTGCAAATCTCAAGTGAACTTGCATCCTCCACAACCTAATCTAACCTCTGCTCTGTTCCTATAGACACAATTGGGCAAGAAGACACAGAGCCGGAGGAAGAAGATGTAGAAAGCCCCTTTGTATGTGGCCCTGTTAGTATTACATTATGCACACCTCGATCTGTCAAGAACAAGACCAGAGATATGCACCAAGGGGCATTAAAAAGTGAGGCAGGGGCGTGCACAGGGGGTGCACAATGTATGAGTGGACAGAAAGAGCTGAGGGGTGGAAGAGACAGCTGCCCTTGGCTGAAGAGCCTGGGGTCCCCAATCTAATGGGTCCTGCTTTTAACAGAACGATGCTTGCTGACTGCCACACCTATGTGCAGGAACTGTGAACTGTGTCCTACAATGTGCAGCAGCTATCGGGCCAACCGGATGATTTCTTGGCTAGCATGTGGTACACCGTGATTGAAGCCTTCACAGTACTGCTTGTCATTCTGGAAAATGTGGCAGCCCCAGACAGAACTACAATGGACATTCCCACCACAGAACCTCAAAGAGCTCCCTCTATGGCTGGTCAGATATCTGCCATTAAGGCCTCGGAGAAGAGATTGAAGAGAGCGGTCTCTTCTGGTCTCCAAGCTCTTAGGGCTGAGCTACGAGGATGTCTGGCTCTAAATTTGAATCCTGCAACTGCAATGCTACTCCCTTCCCCCAAATGGGTGAGCTCCCAAAGAGAGACATTTCCAATGCTTCGAACTTACCAACATCATTCAAATCAAGCTGACCGTGAAACCTATGACAGGTCCCTCATGATGTTGGGTGGGCGGACCTTCAACCCACCACAGTTATGGCGGCAGTTGCACTACAGAGGAAAATCCAAGCTAATGTGTGTATAAAGATAACTTATAGTAAGTAGTTCACTGTGTTTGCCAAGTGATTATCCACAGTTTGTCGCTAAGAAATTATACAGACAGCGTATATTGTAACATAAGCGTAAACTGTCAGGGTTAAAATTGTAACTTACACCTTCCAAATTTCTCCACACTATACTCTTGTCTATTTGTTACATGCACTCATTTTGAAGTCAAACCTAACAAAATGCAATTCCTAAAAGCTAAGCTTACAAGAAATTAAAAAAAGAAAGCTGTAACAGTGACATGTTTATTTTTGTTCCTCCGTCGTAAACCAAGCTAAAAGAAACCCAGTGGTATTTGAAACATTCAAGTTTCCATCAGAATTATAAATATATCATGAAAACATAATTACAGTTTAGCTAAAGATTGACTGACATTTAATTGAAGCCCAAAATAATTATTGGTCATTTGTATGTTGATGATACCATGGATTACTTTTTAATATGAACACCTGTACTTTACTCTTAAATGAGAGTGAGATATGGCTCCTTGGTGGAGCTGAAAGAATAGGCTGATGGTTTGAACTTCCACCCACCTGCAGTAAGTTCTAAACAATAGCGTGCTCTTCTAGCTCCACTAGCATCTAAACTTCAAGTCACAGATGAGAAGCTGTGGACAAGCATGATAGGTACCAGATATATTGAAGTAGTTTTGATTGTTACAATTAGTTTTAATTGTATTTTTCCAATGTTCTGGCATTATTTACTTTGGTTGTTTGAGTGAAGTAGGGGTTGGCCAGCTAATATCTAATTAAAATGAAATTGTAAAGCGCGAATGAAGTGGAGAAAATGAGACAGAAAGTTTTGTCAATTTTTTTTGTGCATTATTTAAATTATACTTCTTCATTTTCTCTCCATTTTGATTTCTCCTCTATTTGATTCTCTATATTTCCCCAGGTGACTTGCCATCCCTGAAAGAGGACTATTGGAAAATCATAGGCTGAAATATGTATCAACCATGCATTGAGGTAGGGCACAGGTGCCGTGATTGGCTTAGTCTATTTAATATTGGATGTGGTTCGACTTAGCAACCTAGAATTCCCATTGACAGCCACCAGATTTTGGAATGCTAATTGCTGGGCTGCAGGGGGAAATGGGATGGAGATGTTCACCCACTTTCGTGCCTAACCAATTTTCAAATGTCACTTCCACTGGTTGGGAAACACCAAGGAATGACTACGCAAATGTGGCAAAAATGACATTATGGAATCACATGCCATAATTTTCATCACTTGCACTGAATCATATTTATGCCTGTGTAAAATGGGTGTTCAAGGTTATTGGATGGTCTAGAGAAGGGCTAACATTAATGCTTATGGGTGCAGTTAAAAGCCTGAAAAGCGGGCGGTTGGCAATCGAAAAACGAGATGGCACCTTTGCCGCTCCGTGAGCATCCAAGGCCCGCCTAATGCAGTTATCAGATGGGCCTTTAAATGGGTGAGCAGCATGCCACCTGTTTCGGACAGGAGGATGCTTACATTTGCAAATCGGGGTCCTACGCCAGTTGCAATTTTCAGATACAAATGGACGTACACTGCGCCAATCTGTACCTGACAGCCGAACCAGCAGACCTTAAAGGGATTACTGGTGGCCACTCTAGAAAAGGCTCGAAACTTTTTTGGGGGTGAAATTTTGTGGGGACAGGAGGATCAAGAATGTGCCTCCTGGTTCAACAAAAATACTGTGGCTCACTGCTGATCCCTGCTCAAAACCCCTCCACAATTGGTTCCCCACTTCCCACACCACCCCCACCCCCGCCAGAGGCCAAACCTGATTACCCACCCTCCCAGATGTAGCAAAGCATCTGTTTGGTACCCACAGCTGAGACCCTCAGATGAGGCCCGAACTTGAAAATGATTTGGATCACTCGGAACAAGCTTTGAGCCAAAAAAAAACCTATTTCTCACTCATTTTTGCTGTTTTGATGCTTTTTAAAAAAATGTTTTGCTGTTGCCTATTCCGTCAATCACGTCCGTATGAGTTCTATGCTAGAGTAATCCAAATCTAATTCTAGTGTCCCATGCTCTCCTTATAATCTTGTACCTTCTTCAATTAGTTATCCAACTTTCGCTCAAGAGATGCAATGGTCTCTGCTTCAACCATTCCCTGTGGCAAACTATGTCATGCTCTAACAACCCTTTGTGCAAAGTAATACTCCTATTCTCTCTCCTCGTTTTCTTAATGATAATTTAACATTTTTGCTGTTCGTCCCTGACTCCCCAACCGTCGATCTATCAAAACTCTTCAATTTTAAAAACCTCTGTTAAATCTCCTCTTATACTTTCTCCAGTGGAAATAGTTGCATTATCTCAAGTCTCTCCTCATACAACAACAACAACAACTTACATTTATACAGCACGTTAACGTAGTAACACATCCCAAGGTGCTTCACAGGAGCGTTATCAAATAAATTTGACACCGAGCCACATAAAGAGATATATGAGTAGATGACCAAAAGCTTGGTCTAAGTGGTAGGTTTTAAGGAGTGTCTTAAAGGAGGAAAGACAGGTAGAGAGACGGAGAAGTTTAGGGAGGGAATTCCAGAGCTTAGGATCTAGGGAGCTGAAGATACGGCCACCAATGGTGGAGCGATTATAATCGGGGATGCTCAGTAATGCCAACACCACCATCTCAAAAATCATGAGACAAACTCTTAAAAACCATGAGATTTGGTATGAAATCATGAGTTGCTATTTTTTGGTTTATAAACCTCATTAGTAGCGTTATTTAATCTCCAACAGGTCACAGCTCTTACAAAAACTATATTATTGCATCTGAAAATGCTTTACAAAAAACTTTTAGAAAATCTTAACCGTTATCACCATGCTTTGCACACCAAGATGGTGGATGGGTTTGCTGCCAAATTTTAATGATTACACTCGGCCTGGGATGACAAAGTTCAAAACATTTAAATGTTCATCTCAATGATTTCCGAAGTTAAATAAGACAACTTGAGAGCTGATTGAGCGTTTAATTGTAAAATATTGTACAAGCGCGCATGGAACCTGTCACTATGAAAATGCAAATTTTTGTTGTTATCTCCAGTGCCCATTCCCATTACTGAGGGAATTCAGTCAAATTTCTTCTATTTTTAAGGGAGAAAGGGTAGGAATCCCAGAGCATCCAAGGCAATAAATGCATTCAGCCATCTGAATAAACACTTTGTTAACTTTTTTTAAATTCGTTTATGGGATGTGGGCGTCGCTGGCAAGGCCAGCATTTATTGCCCATCCCTAATTACCCTTGAGAAGGTGGTGGTGAGCCGCCTTCTTGAACCGCTGCAGTCCGTGTGGTGAAGGTACTCCCACAGTGCTGTTAGGTAGGGACTTTCAGGATTTTGACCCAGCGACGATGAAGGATCAACGATATACTTCTAAATCAGTATGCTGTGTGACTTGGAAGGGAACTTGGAGGTGGTGGTGTTCCCATGTACCTACTGCCCTTGTCCTTCTAGGTGGAAGAGGTCGCGGATTTGGGAGGTGCTGCCAAAGAAGCCTTGGCGAGTTGCGGCAGTGCATCTTGTAGATGGTACACACTGCAGCTAAGGTACGCCGGTGGTGGAGGGAGTGAATGTTTAAGGTGGTGGATGTGGTGCCAATCAAGCGGGCTGCTTTGTCCTGGATGGTGACTTTTAGAGACTTTTGCTTGTTGGAGATAGTCATTGCCTGGCACTTCTGTGGCGCGAATGTTACCTGCCACTTAGCAGCCCAAGTCGGAACGTCGTCCAGGTCTTGTTGCATGCGGGCATGGACTGCTTCATTATCTGAGGAGTTGTGAATGGCACTGAACACTGTGCAGTCATCAGCGAACATCCCCATTTCTGACTTTATGTTGGAGGGAAGGTCATTGATGAAGCAGCTGAAGATGGATGGGCCAAGACACTGCCCTGAAGAACTAGGGCGATGTCCTGGGGCTGTGATGATTGGCCTCCAACAACCACAACCATCTTCCTTTGTGCTCGGTATGACTCCAGCCAGTGGAGAGTTTGCCACCAGATTCCCATTAACTTCAGTTTTACTAGTACTCCTTGATGCCACACTCGGTCAAATGCTACCTTGATGTCAAGGGCAGTCACACTCACCTCACCTCTGGAATTCAGCTCCTTTGTCCATGTTTGCACCACATCAAACTACCACTAATGGTGTGGAGGACAAATGCTTGGAATGCATGCAAGATGGTTTCCTGGATCAGTATGTGGAGGAACCAACCAGGGAACAGGCTATTCTGGATCTGGTACTGTGTAATGAGAAAGGGCTAATCAATAATCTTGTGGTAAAGGGGCCTTTAGGGACAAGTGACCATAATATGATTGAATTTTACATTAAGTTTGAGAGTGATGTAGTCCAATCTGAAACTAAGGTCTTCAATCTAAACAGAGGAAACTACAAGGGTATGAGGGACAAGTTGGCCATGGTAGATTGGGAGACTACACTAAAAGGTATGAAGGTGGACATACAATGGCTAACATTCAAGGAAATAATGCATAATTTGCAACAAACATATATTCCTCTAGGGCATAAAAACCCAAAAGGAAAAGTGATCCAACCATGGCTAACACAAGAAATTAAAGCTAGTATTAAGTCAAAGGAGGAAGCTTATAAAGTTGCCAGAAAATGCGGTCAGTCTGAGGATTGGGATCTTTTTAGAAATCAGCAAAGGGGGACCAAGAAATTGATAAAGAAAGGGAAAATGGAATATGAGCACAAACTAGCGAAAAATATAAAAACGGATTGTCAAAGCTTCTATAGGTATGTGAAAAGGAAAAGACTGGCGAAGGTAAATGTAGGTCTTTTACAGTCAGAGACGGGAGAATTTATAATGGGGAATGAAGAAATGGCAGAGAAATTAAATAAATACTTTGTTTCTGTCTTCACGGAGGAAGACACAAAAAACCTCCCAGAAATACGAGAAAACCAAGGGTGTGGCGAGAATGAGGAACTTAAAGAAATTATTATTAGTAAAAAAACAGTACTAGCAAAATTAATGGGACTAAAAGTTGATAAATCCCAAGGACCGGATGACCTACATCCGAGGGTTTTGAAAGAGGTGGCCATTGGGATAGTGGACACATTGGTTGTCATCTTCCAAAATTCTATAGATTCTGGAACGGTTCCTGCAGATTGGAGGATAGCAAATGTAACCCCGCTATTTAAGAAAGGAGGGAGAGAGAAAACGGGGAACTACAGACCTGTTAGCCTCACATCAGTAGTTGGGAAAATGCTGGAATCTATTATAAAGGATGCAATAACTGGGCACTTAGAAACTAATAGTAAGATTGGGCAGAGTCAACATGGATTTATGAAAGGGAAATCCTGTTTGACAAACCTATTGGAGTTCTTGGAGGATGTAACTAGTGGAGTAGACAAAGGAGAACCGGTAGATGTGGTGTATTTGGATTTTCAGAAGGCCTTCAATAAGGTCCCACACAAGAGATTGGTGAACAAAATTAGGGCACATGGAATTGGGGGTAATATACTAGCATGGATTGAGAATTGGTTAACAGACAGAAAACAAAGAGTAGGGTTAAACGGGTATTTTTCAGGATGGCAGGCTGTGACTAGTGGTGTACCGCAAGGATCAGTGCTTGGGCCTCAGCTATTCACAATCTATATCAATGATTTGGATGAGGGGACTAAATGTAACATTTCCAAATTTGCTGATGAGACAAAGCTAGGTGGCAGTGTCAGTTGTGAAGAGGATGTGAAGAGGCTTCAAGGGGATCTCGACAGGCTCAGTGAGTGGGCGAGAACATGGCAGATGGAATATAATGTGGATAAATGTGAAGTTATCCACTTTGGTAGAAAAAACAGAAAAGCAGAGTATTTCCTAAATGGTGAAAGATTGGGGAATGCAGATGCTCAAAAGGGACCTGGGTGTCCTTGTACATGAGTCACTGAAAGTGAATGTGCAGGTGCAGCAAGCCATTAAGAAGGCAAATGGTATGCTGGCCTTCATTACAAGAGGATTTGAGTACGGGAGTAAAGAAGTCTTACTCCAATTATATAGGGCCTTGGTGAGACCACACCTGGAGTACTGTGTACAATTTTGGTCTCCTTACCTAAGGAAGGATATACTTGCCATAGAGGGTGTAGGGTGTTTTTGCGTACCCTGTGTTTTTATGACTCTCCCTTGAGTCGACCCGTGCATTAAAAACTCCCCGGTTTGGGTTGTTTCCCTTGGACGGCAGGAGCGGGTAATCCCACAGAGAGAGAGAGACCAAGGCCAAATAGGTCTTCTCCTATGCCCGATGCGCAGCGTCCCCAGCAGGATTACTGTGTAACCCGGCCGTGACCGGATGCCATCCGGTTGGTCTTCCGAATTATACCGCGAACCACAAGCCCCACAACCCCCAAGTTCGGACCCAAGGAGTTACTATGGATAGATAATAATTGACTCAGACGAAATGAAACGGTTCAGGTTGGTCAAAGATTGATTCCTTTTATTACACTCACAAAACAACAATCCCTACTCCTCTCGCTTACGGCATAATGAATAGGTGACCGTGGACACTAGCTTATAACCTTAGACTAAAATACCCACCCTGTTGGTTACACCGAACCAACCCCTTCCCAGAATCTAAGCCTAGATAATGGAAAAACCCTTCTAACTAAACCCCTCTCCCGGTTTGGTCAGAACCCACACTTGGAAGCCTCCTCACACACACGCACGTGTTAGCCTGCGTCTTGGACACTTGCAGTTCCTCAGCAGCCAAACACGCGGGCGGTCCTGGGGATTTCTAGAGGTGTATGCTGGATATAATTACCAGCCTTTGTCGTTGATTCACGTGGTCCCGGGTCTGTTCGACTCCAGAGGCAAAACCGTGCCTAACAGAGGCATGCGATGAGGCCTAGAGAGTTACGTTCAGGCGGTACGGCGAGGCACTCACTTCGGGCGTTCCTGGAGAGTTGACGGACGCGTAGCTACACGGAGAACCCCGTTAAAAAGCAAGCACTGAATCCCCAAAGTTCAGCATATTTATACCTCGTATAATACACAAAACTGGCTGGGCGATTCCTGGTTACCATGGTCGCAGAGATGCTAGTTGGTCTTCCTGGTGACATCTCTGTCCTGGATTGGTCATCTTGATGAAAACGATGGTAGGCTATTACTGTAGATGAGCAGTTCTTGAAGTGCTAACTGTTTGTTAAGTTCTTGACTGCTCCTTCATTGAAAGAGTCCAGAGGTGTTACTTTTGGCCTGCAAACCTCATTGTCCATCCAGACATCCCTGCTCCATGGACAAAAGGTGTTTTTCCACAAATCACAAGTTCGAATATGACAAGGCTCCTGCCTTTCATGACGTCAGCGTTGAGACTGGTCCCATGGCAACCCAAAAGACAGACAGCACCTGCTATCTTCACAGAAACCAACAGTCAGTCCTTTTTAAAGTCCAAAAGTCCAAACTCCATTTTGAAACGCAGCCCAAGTGCGTCTCCATTTTAAAAGGGTACATATCCATTTTAAAAGTCCAAAAATCCTTCAGGCACATGCACCCACTGATGTTGGCACCGGCCAAACCCTACAGGGAGTGCAACGAAGGTTCACGAGATTGATTCCTCGGATGGCAGGACTGTCGTATGAAAAGAGATTGAGTAAACTAAGCCTGTATTCTCTTCAATTCAGAAGAATGAGAGGGGATCTCATTGAAGCATACAAAATTATTACAGGGCTTGATAGGGTGGATGCTGGGAGAATGTTTCCCTTGGCTGGGGAGTCTAGAACCAGGGGCCACAGCCTCAGGATAAAGGGTAGGCCATTCAGGACTGAGATGAGAAGAAATTTCTTCACACAGAGGGTGGTGAATCTTTGGAATTCTCTACCCCAGAGGGCTGTGGAGGCTCAGTCATTGGGTATATTCAAAACAGAAGTCGATAGATTTCTGACTAGTAAGGTCATCAAGGGATATGGAGATATGGTGAATGGAGTTGAGGCAGAAGATCAGCCATGATCTCATTGACTGGCGGAGTAGGCTCGAAGGGCCGAATGGCCTACTCCTGCTCCTATTTCTTATGTTCTTATCATTGCAAGGAGTTACAGGGACTGAGCACATCATTGCACGGAGTTACAGGGACTGAGCACAGCGTTGCACGGAGTTACTGGGACTGATCACATCATTGCAAGGAGTTACTGGGACTGATCACATCATTGCAAGGAGTTACTGGGACTGATCACATCATTGCAAGGAGTTACTGGGACTGAGTACAGCATTGCAAGGAGTTACAGGGACTGAACACAGCATTGCAAGGAGTTACTGGGACTGATCACATCATTGCACAGAGTTACTGGGACTGAGCACAGCATTGCAAGGAGTTACTGGGACTGATCACATCATTGCACGGAGTTACAGGGACTGAACACAGCATTGCACGGAGTTACTGGGACTGATCACAGCATTGCACGGAGTTACTGGGACAGATCACATCATTGCACGGAGTTACAGGGACTGAACACAGCATTGCAAGGAGTTACTGGGACTGAACACAGCATTGCAATGGTTACTGGGACTGAACACAGCATTGCAATGGTTACTGGGACTGAACACAGCATTGCAAGGAGTTACTGGGACTGAGTACAGCATTGCAAGGAGTTACTGGGATTGAACACAGCATTGCAAGGAGTTACTGGGACTGAACACAGCATTGCACAGAGTTACTGGGACTGAGCACAGCATTGCAAGGAGTTACAGGGACTGAGCACAGCATTGCAAGGAGTTACTGGGACTGATCACATCATTGCAAGGAGTTACTGGGACTGAACACAGCATTGCAAGGAGTTACTGGGACTGAACACAGCATGCAAGGAGTTACTGGGACTGATCACATCATTGCAAGGAGTTACTGGGACTTATCACATCATTGCAAGGAGTTACTGGGACTGATCACATCATTGCAAGGAGTTACTGTGACTGATCACATCATTGCAAGGAGTTACTGGGACTGAACACAGCATTGCAAGGAGTTACAGGGACTGAGCACAGCATTGCAAGGAGTTACAGGGACTGAACACAGCATTGCAAGGAGTTACTGGGACTGATCACAGCATTGCAAGGAGTTACTGGGACTGAACACAGCATTGCAAGGAGTTACAGGGACTGAGCACAGCATTGCAAGGAGTTACTGCGACTGAGCACAGCATTGTGCGGATAAGCTTTTAATAAACTACCTGCCCTTGACAGATGGTAATTTCCAGGACCTTACAGGGTCTTAAGAGTTGTTAGGAAGTATAGAACGCCAGGTTCTCAATGATAACCACGTTGCTGTGGAGCTGGGGAAGAGAGCAAAACATCAAAGATTGTTCCTCACACCACCAGCAGCACCGTCCCATGCACTCGAGCCAAGTTTTTCAATTATTCCTCAGAAACAAGCAGCAACTTTCACAGATATCAATACTAAGTTATACTACCCTCCGGAGGTGGATTCTAAATGTTTCCCCCCGCCCCCCCGCCCCACAATAACAAAGAACAGTTATTCAATTTTTGCAGCCGGCAGACCTCTGTTAATTGGAATTTGCATCGATGTGATTCATATGTTTGAGTACGAGCAGTGACGGAAACCAAAAGGAATGTCGTTACTTTGAAACCACCAGCAGCCCTAGAGCTCTTCTTCACGACTAACTTGTACAAATACATTTTTTATAAAAAATTAAATGTTATCAGTCAAGCTTTTGTATTCCATTATAAACGTTTGTTGTCGCGGGCTACGTTGCCCGCCCCCTCCAGGAGCTCGGCGGTCAGGTACTCGAGGACAGCAGCCAGGTAGACGGGGACTCTGACCCCGACACGGGCGGAATAGTGACCCTTGCGCAGTTGCCGGTGAATGCGCCAACAGGAAACTGGGACCGGCTCTGGATGAACGGGTCTTAGATTTGACGGATTTGACCTTCCCTCCAGTTTTAGATATAGTTCTTAAGGCTAAAGGGATCAAGGGATATGGGGAGAAAGCAGGGACAGGGTACTGAATTTGGAAGATCAGCCATGATCTCATTGAATGGCGGAGCAGGCTCGAGGGGCCGAATGGCCTACTCCTGCTCCTATCTTCTATGTTTCTATGTTTTACCGTGACCAGACATTGACAGCTGCTGCCTGCAGCACCTGGTGCTTCTCAGAGGGCGACACAATACGTCACCCGTTGAGAACCCCTGATCACCAACCCATGTGTCCCCAGCAGCCAATCAAAGGAAAAAAATCATGACTTACCTGAGTGGAATCGTGAGATCCTGAGTTGGGGAGCATTTTCGTTAAAAAATCGTGTGTGCTGGTGATTAAATCGCAAGTCTTGGTATTACTGGATGCGCAAGAGGCCAGCATTGGCAGAGTGCAGAGATCTCGGGGGATTGTAGGGGTGGAGGAGATTACAGAGATAGAGAAGAGCAAGGCCATGGAGGGATTTGAAAACAAGGATGAGAATTTTTAAATCGAGGCGTTGCTTAACTGGGAGCCAGGTCAGCGAGCACAGAGGAGATGGGTGAAGGGGACTTGGTGCGAGTTAGGACACAGGGCAGCAGAGTTTTGGATGACCTCAAGTTTATGGAGGGTAGAACGTGTGAGGCTGGCCAGGAGTGCATTGGAATAGTCAAGTCTAGAGGTGAACAAAGGCATGGATGAAGGTTTCAGCAGCGGATGAGCTGAGGCAAGGGCGGAGACGGGTGATGTTACGGAGGTGGAAATAGGCGGTCTTAGTTATGCCGTGAATATGTGGTTGGAAGCTCATTTCAGGGTCAAATTTGACACCAAGTTTTCGAACAGTGTGGTTCAGCCTCAGACAGATGTTAGGGAGAGGGATGGAGTCAGTGGCTAGGGAACGGAGTTTGTGGCAGGGACCGAAAACAATGGCTTTGGTCTTCCCAATATTTACCACCCCTCTTACTCCTTTTAGTTCTCTAAGGGAAGTGGTAGCACTTGATTTAGCGCTCCGTTTCCCTCTTGGAGCGCTATAACTGAATTTCGCGGGAGCCTCTCATCATTAGCGCCTGGTGAAAAATTTTCCGCTTCCAAAATTTTAGCTTCCCAAATGGAGCTATAATGAATTTCTCCCTCCATAAGTTGAAGAATTAGCGCCAGGCGCTAATCATTGTTGACTCCCGCGAAATTCATTGTTAATGCTCCAAGAGGGAAGTGGGGCACTAAATCAAGCGCTACGCTCCTAACTTAGGGCGCTAACCTCGAGAGCGGGGCGCTACCGGCAGAGCGATAAAGAAGGTCATGCACAGTCCAAACGGCACTCTTTAATCATACATGCTGCTTCCATCTCTTAAAAGGAAGGCCCAATCACGCTGTATAATCTCGCAGTCATCAGTAGTGTATTTCAACGTGACCTGGGTGACTGCCATTGCAGCCCCCATCACTTTCAGAAAGTGCAGCATTTGGAGATGTTTGAGGAAAAGTTGTTAAAAATTTTGCGCAGGCAGCAGGACTGGTGCAAGTAATAAACGGTGCAATCACGGGAAGTGCCTTTTTCGTGGTGTTCAAGCGACACGGAAGCATTCCATTTAATTACCGCTCCTGCAGCGCAGTTCTGAGTGCACAACGCCTCCTCTTACTGGCGTTGTCTGTGCGAGGCGCTAAAGCTGGGGGGCGAAAGGCAATTTTGCATCTGGGCCGTTAACGGGGTGTTGCACACGCATTGACGTCACCATGTGAGAGACGCTAGAGACCTAGGCGCTAACAGTTAGCACCAGCGCTAATTCACCACTGAAGGTCACGTGCGGCGTTGGATTCGCCACGGCTGGGCGCTAACCCCTTAGCGCCCCGACCAGTCGCTAACGGGAGGCGCTAACCCACCGAATTTCGCGGCCCTAGTATCTGTTCTGTTCTTATAGCCACAGTGTTGAAACAACTGGTCAAGTTAAGCTTCTGATCAGTGGTGATCCCCAGAATCTTGATGGTGGGGGACTCAATGAAGGTGGTGCCATTGAAGGTCAGAGGGAGATTGTTGGGCTTTCTCTTGTTGGAAGTGGCCATTATCTGACACTTATGTAGCAAGAATGTTACCTGTCACTTGTCAACCAAAACCTGGATGCTATCCAAGTCCTGTTGTAGGCTGGCATGGGCTGCTTCCTTCTCAGAGGAGTTATGAATGAAGAAAACACTGGAATATAAGCAAACAGCACACTCCTGACTTATGATGGAGGAAAGATAATTGATGAAGCAGCTGAAAATGGTTGGAGCTGGCCTGAGGAAGTCCTGCCGCAATATTCTGAGGCTACACGCTCTGCACCATGCTTGCCTCCTGGTCAAAAATCAACACATAAGTTTGAAAGGGACCTAGGAATGCAGTTAACAGGTGGAATGGAGAGGGATATGGAGGCAGGCCCTCACAACCTGCAGCAAAATACCTGAGGGACAGCCCAAGATTATATACTGAGCATACCACATCTCATAAGATGCTTTGGAGATTCCACCCTTCTCTGGGCGATAACTGCTAGAGGGACTTTGGTCAGAAGGGTATATTTCTGTTCTGGTCATGCCCCCACATGCAATGGTCTGTGCGGCAGTCCAGGACACCCACTAAAAGCATAGCAAGCCTCACACGCTCTACCGGCCCAGACCTTTGTTCACTGGGGAGCAAGCCCCCTGCAATGCATAGGCTAGTTTAACTGTGACAATTAGCTGCAAGTAGATGCATTGCCCTACTGGGATGAAGCACAACTCTTCTTACAACATGTGGGTGAAACATCTGTGGGATATATGTATAAACTCCACCTGGAATTCGAAAGGCATCAGGTAATCGGGAGCCCTCTTCTAACAACATACATATCTCAGGCACCTCCCATACAAACCCAGACAACCTCCCATGGTCAGAACAAGAACCCAAAATAACAGCCCCCTCATAATACCCCACAAAGGGCAGCAATCCTACCCTACAGATAGGTGGGAACCTTGATATCTCTTGAACCAGCCAAACCCACGGAACATCATCAAATTATCCTGACCCCAAACAATGCACAGCTCCCAATATGTCATAACCATACAGACAACCTTAAATAAATTCGCCTAAATAAAGTACCAAACATCAAAACTCTACAGTGGCTACATAAATATATGCATGTATTCTCAAAATTAAAAAAAACTGAAGGGCGACATGTTGGCGTTGATTCTAAACAGCTCACAGGCATATGCACACTGGGACTATGTGCTGAGTTATGTAAGAGAGGAATATAGACAGGTAAACAGAGCATAACAGACACTTGTGACCCCTTTTCTAAATTTTTCCAAAGCACCAAATTCTTTCATGATGACTACTGTGATTTGAGATATCACAGATCTCAGTATTATTAAAACAGTATGGTTTCACTCATTGTCACTATAACAATTTGTTAGAAATAAAGAACATCAGGAGTTACAACACAATCCGTCAAATTGGCTTTTAAAATATGATTCTCCAAATATGTTGGTTGATATTACAGTTCCTTCTCATCCTATTTTAGTATCTTACTCTTTTGAAGTGTTCTATCTATTGGAAGAATAAGTTGATGACAGAAGTTAATCTCAGTTAATCCAAATAGTTGGTTCAGCTGGGCCAAAATCTATATATAGACTGAGAATTCTTTTAAAGTGATGGAATTCTGCAGTCTGCAGGAATCTTAAACACAAACCCTGCAACAGCTAAGGCCATTTTCAGTAGAAGCGAGCCTTCATTTATGCTGCACTGTTTATTTTAACAGCAACTTCAGGAACTCGGCCCCGAGGTGAAACCCAGTGGTGCTTTAGCATCTACTGGGAACCTCCCCAAGTGGTCAGGCTTAGATCAGAAACTTGCTGGGTGAAGAACATGAACCCATGTCCTATCACTTTGATGCAGCCAGGGTACAATGGGCTTTGCCATTACACTGACTTTGATCTTATCAGAGATTTGCTTTGTCAAAATTTATCTTTAGTGGGAGTGGGCTTCAATTTATTTTTGTGGCACTTGCATTCATTTCTTTCCTTAATACGACTAATACACAATTACTACGAGTATAAAAATACAGCTGGAAGATACCTGGAGGAGAGGCAGAGACCTAGTGCAGCAGCAGGATATAAATTCTGCTGCCGTTTTAAGGGGCAATGGCAGCATTGGAGGTAGCAGGCAACTGGGTGACAGGGATGGCAGCCAGATCGAAGAAACAAGCAGCAAACTCCAGGGAGCAAGAGCTGAATTCCCTTGTAATGGAGATCGGCAGCAAGAGGGACGTATTGTTTGGGATTGAGGACTGGTGACTGCCACCTCCTTGAGCCTCACCAGAGCAGTCAGAGTAAGTTAACTGTTCCCTTTAACCCTTCCTTGCAGTCTCTTTATATGTGTGGTCAGATACCACTTGAACATTCATTGAGTGGACTCTTGGGTGCGCTGCTACTTGGTGACAGTTCTTTGCCTTGTCCCGATGATGCCTCCTTTATACCCCATCCGATATTACTCTCCACTGATTTTAATGGAGAGAAAAATCGAGCGGGGTGTAAAATGGGCATCTGACTCGAACCTGCCCCATTCCCGCCAGGCAGGGTGGGTTAAAATCAGGACTTTAGTGTTTGAAGTTTTGATTTTGATTGGTCCTTGCTCCTGTCAATGCTGGCTCCTGGTTTCAAGATCTCCATCGAGTGTCATGAACTCTTTCCAGTGATTGACACTTATAATACCTGTTTACATTGTCCACCGATATCTAATAATGTCTAGAAGTGTGAAGCCTGCCTTAGATTCAGCAAAGGGCTCAGCAATTTTCTAATTTGCTGGAAAGTTTCCTAATGTACAAGTTAGGGTTTGATCTGAAAGTAATTTTATGTTCCTGTAGTTTTCCCCTCTGTTCAGGTGATCCTGACCAAATAGGAGCATTTTATAATTTATTGTCTTTGAAATTGCTTTCATACTTACTGAGGTGATGAAAGCCAATGATGGGAAATGAAATATTCTCCACTGTCTGAAGCCAATATTAACATAAAGTCTTTCCAGATTATAAATAACATAAGTTAGACGCAGGATAAAGCTCATTTTACCACATTGGTCCAAAAGTGTCCTTTAAATGCAACTGCAGGCAAGCACCCCAACTGGCATCAGCAAAACATCTTCCTTTCCCACATCAATCATCTCCATAATCTATCTGACTACCCATTTAGCACTGGACTATTGAAATTTTCTGTTTGAAGGTGCCCTAACTTCTTTTACTTAGAATTTTTATGCAGCAAGTTGCTATGACCTGGAATGCACTACCTGAAAGGCAGTGGAAGCTAATTCAATAGTAACTTTCAAAAGGGAATTGGATATATACTTGAAAAGGAAAAACTTGCAGGGCTATGGGGATAGAGGGGGGAGTGGGACTAATTGGATAGCTTTTTCAAAGAGCAGGGACAGGCATGATGGGCCATATGGCCTCCTTCTGTATGAATCTATGATTCTAATTCTTAAAGCAACTTAAACTGTCTAATTTTCCATCTCATCAGTTGCAGCTGGATTCCAAAAATGTCTATTCTACTGCACCACTAACTGCCCTCAGTCTGATAGTCCCACATAGTGGCCCTTCAATTGGAGGTTTCAACTCCTTCTGCCTCATGATAATGGTACTTTGTAGGCTACCAGTGCTATTCATTGGCTGCACGCCTGTTTGAAGGGCCAGATAGCGAGCATCTCTGACGCCACTGAAAAGCAGCCAGCACCTCGTAAAGGGAAAAACTTCTCATTACAGAAATGGGTGCAGTAAGCACTGAGAGGGCATCAAGGTTCTAGACACAAAAGGCATCAAGGGGTATGGAGAGAGAGCGGAAATATGGTATTGAGATAGAGGATCAGCCATGATCATATTGAATGGCAGAGCAGGCTTGAAGGGCCGAATGGCCTACTCCTACTCCTATTTTTCTATGTTTCTATGCTGCCTTGGAGGCTCTGGTGCAGGCAGTGAGGAGGGATATCCTCTTCCCCTCAGTGGACTGAAAACCCTCCAGGCAACAACTCTGTCGTCATTGGGAAGACGTCGCTGAGGAGGCCAATGCTAGAAGCTTAGCACCCAGGACCTGGCGGCAATGCTGCAAAAAGTTCAATGATCTCATCAGAGTTGTCAAGGTAAGAACACTGCTCTCTGACTCTCTGTTCACACCTGGTCATGGGATTTCCCCCAGTGCACCATTCCTGCTGGCATCCAGGACAATTAGGAAATTTTCTCCTTATAATTGCCATTAAGTTAACTGATGTTTTTAGGAATTCTACAATGAAAGCAAACCATGCTGCAGCTTTATTTTGTTACTTTATTTGCTTTATATTCCTTGGCAATATTAATGTTTCTAGTCGGTTCATTAAGGCAGTCAATATGTTATTTTCATCTTAGACCTAAACCAATAACTTTTAAAAAAATAAATGGAAAAGCTTGATATTTTTATAAACTTTGGGGGAAAAATTCAGTTGGTTGCGCCTCCCGTTAGCGCCTTAAGAGGGCGCTAATGGGGCGCAAAGCATCTAGCGCCCAGGCGCGGCGAAGTTTGCGCCGCTCGCGAAATTAACGAGACATTTTGCGGCAGCGCTAAACACTACCGCCACGATCTCCTGCGCCGGCAGATCGTGACGTCACTCGAGTGCGCAACGCCCCGGTATCGCCCCGGAGCGGATATTGAGTGGTGCCCCCTGCCTTACCGCCTGACGCTAGCAATGACAGGTTGAGGGGAGCGTTCTGCAGTCATGTTGGGAAAGGGGGAGCGCTATTTAAAGGTGACCGCTTCCTGCCTTTTATTGTTTGTGCCATTTTTGAACTACGCATTCTGAGAGAGAGAGGGAGAGACTTCTGGAGAGATTCAACGTTGTGTGAAGGAGTTTTGGGTACTGAGCAGCACTTTGCAGGTTCATTTTGATTTGCCATTCCATGTATCGATTTAGCAGAGACTGTGGGGGCATCACTCTGAGCTCTTTGCCTGGTACTCTCCATTGTTCTTTCCAGCACATTTGATGTGCAGGTCTCTCCAGGCCGAGATTCAAGGCTGCAATGAGCAGGATGTGGATGGAAAGCAAGATTAACCATCCCCTTTAAGAACTGGCCCGTGCCATTGTGTGTGTGTTCCATTGCTGACTGACATCACATGAGCTTCGCCAGCGCTCTGAGGGAGCGCCTCGCTCCTCGGCCTTTGTGCCTTAAGACAGGTGTGAAGTGCCTGATTTAGCGCTGCAATCACCTCCAGGGGCGATAAAAGTCAAGTTTGCAGTCGGTGGCGATAATTAGCGGCAGGCGCTAATCTTTGCGCCCGGCCGATAATTGCGCCCCAAATGGGGCGATACTGAATTTCTCCCCCTTTGTTTCTTGCTAATGTGACTATTGTAATTGAATTGTCAGCTGTGGCTCAGTTGGTAGCACCCTTGCCTTCTGAGTCAGAAGGTTGTGGGTTCAAGTCTGACTCCAGAGACTTGAACACAAAAATCTAGGCTGGCACTCTAGTGCAATACTGAGGGAGTGCTACACTGTCGGAGGTGCCGTCTTTCAGATGAGATGTTAAACCGAGGCCCCGTCTGCTTGCTCAGGTGGATGTAAAAGATTCCATGGCACTATTTCAATAGAAGAGCAGGGAAGTTATCCATGGTGTCCTGGCCAATGTTTATCCCTCAATCAACATCACTAACAATCAGATTATCTGGTCATTATCACATTGCTGTTAGTGGGAGCTTGCTGTGTGTAAATTGGCTGCTGCGTTTCCTACATTACAACAGTGACTACGCTTCAAAAATACTTAATTGGCTGTAAAGTGCTTTGGGACATCCGGTGGTTGTGAAAAGCATTGTATAAAATGCAAGTCTTTCTTCTTTTTCTTTTAAATAAAAATTTTGTGTTTGCTTCAGAAAGATTTACAATTTGAACAAGCAGTTATTTTGGCACAACTACAGAGTTTGCTTCCAAACTCTCTTAAAAGTTGTGCTATACACTGAATTATTGGTTCTGGCTTTTGTCCTTTTCTGTCAAAACTGTCACCACATTATATAAAATATCATCAGATCAAACCTGATATATTTTAATCCAATTACAGACAAATGAAAAAAACAAATAACCAAAATGATATTTCACAAATTTCAAGCCACCAAAGCTAGACATGAATTTGAGCAGATTTATATCATCTGCCCAAAAAACTTATTGTGTTGGAAAGCTATCTTTGATAACCAGAAGCCATTTTTCTCATCATTTTCCATCCTTATTCTCAGTACACCTGGTAATAAACTAGAAATCAGTGGTTACCTGTCTGTCTTAGAAGCTGCTCAGTCATTGAGAGTCATGTTATCACACAGCTCCTTCAACATGAAAACTCAATTAGTCTATCTCATGATATGGCCGTCGTGAAGTCTATAGGCCAGGTGAACACCTGTAATAATGAATTTAGTGGCGATTACCCCAGTGCTTTCATCTTACAAAAATTCTGAAGGAAGAAATGAAAGGTTGTAATTTTAGTTTTTCCCCTTTAAATTTCTCCTCCAAGTTTCTATCTTTTCCTCCCCATTTGAAAATATACCCATATAAGTAACATTTATAACATAGGACACCCATGAAATTAAACAATTCAGAGTAACTTGCTTATTTTGACTTGTGGAGTTGCCTGTACTGTGTTGTAAATCCCTGGAAATTGTTTTCCTTAAAGACCTACTCTGGGAAGTATTAAAGGTTGTACAGCAGAATACCCTGCAACTCCTTATGCAGACGTTGAGATCTATGTTAATCAATCGACTACAATCATTGCATCCAGCTCTTCCAACAGTATGGGATTGGGGCCAACTAATGGTTTATGAGAATAAAATGGAGACTATGATACTGAAAAGGGCAGTGCCACAGCAATAATTAATCATTGCCCTCTGAATGGATTGTAAAGGGGTTCAGACAACTGGTGTACAGTTTAAAGTGTAATCAATGTGCTTGTCAAAGCACATCTGATCTATTGAGCATAGTACCCTCGGCATTTTCCTCCAATCAGAGAAAACCCAGATGCATCTGTCAGTGTGATGGACAAATGCAACTCACAGACAGAAATGGGTAAACTTTAATACTTATTCTTAAAAGAGAAAAAATAAGTCCATACATGTTTTGAATTGAAAATGTGTACTATGTATTGTATAGTGTAAAAGAGAAACCTGTTTAAGTTAAGTTAAACTAATAAATAAAATAAGCAATATTTTACTTGTTAAGACTGATTAGCTCCAGTACAGCTTAATTTTAGTCCCCCATCTCAGGGGTCTCACATTAGCTTTTCCCCATCTACATCGCTCTTTTACCCTGTCAGAGTAGAATTGCCACATTATTGAATACAAGGCAAATTTGTTCTTTGGCATTAAAGAAAAACCTAGCATTTATATCGTGCTTTTTACGACCTCAAGACATTCCAAAAACGCTTCACAGCCAATGAAGTGCTTTTGAAGTGCAGTCACTTGTCATATAGGGAAATGGATAGCCTATTTTACTGACATTGGTGAGGGATTAATATTGGGTCGGACACTTCCCTGCTCCTCAAATAGTTCCACGGGATTTTTTACAGCCACCTGAAAGAACAAACAGGGCCTCAGTTTAATGTCTCATCTGAAATATGTGACAGGCAACACCCTGGCAGTGCTGCCGGCCGGAATTTTGTTCGGAGGCGGGTTGGGGTGGGGGGGTGTCCCACCCGGGAGGCCGGGTTTCCTGAAGGCCCTGCCGATTTTACCGGCAGGGTCTAATTTGAAAGCAAGGCCTCGGATCCCCACCTGCAGCCAGCCAGGTTGAGAGGCTGGCTGGCTGCGGGCGAGTAGGCCTCAGTTGCGAGGGCTCGGTCCGGAGGAGGGATTGCGCGAGGGGGGTCGGGGATCGGCGGGAGGGGAGTTGGTGATCAGGAGGGGGAGAGAGGATCGGAGGGGATGTTGCAGGATCGGCAGGCGATGGTGGGTGGTCGGGGATCGGCAGGCAAACGGGGATTGCGGGGGGGCATTGGGGTCTGGGGGGGGGGGGATTGGAGATCGTGGCGGGGGGGATCAGCCAGGGATTCGGGGGGGGTTCGGTGGATCGGCTGGAGGGCCGGAGGATCGGGGCCGGCCACTGGAGGATCGTGGTCGGCCTCGTCATCATTGTTGAGGGGGGGCAGAGGCCTGGGGGTGGGAGGGGGAAGGCCTGAGGGGGTAATCGGAGGCCTCATGAAAAGCCAGAAATGGGCGGATTGGAGGCGAGATCAGGTCGGGATTCACATTTTTAACAATTTAACTGCCCCTACGCTCCAAACCTAACCGTTTTGGATGGGAAAATTCTGGCTGAAGTGTCAGCCTAGATTACATGCTCAAGATTCTGGAAGGGGACTTTCTGACTCAGAAATAAGAGTACTGCCACTGGGCTACTAGTGTTGCAGCAGTCCTCAGCAAAGTGGGTCCAGGGGTCGGGTCCAGGATCAAGGCCAGGGGTTGGGGATGGGGATCGGGGCTGGGGGTTGGATCTGGTCGGGAATCATGGAGCCAGAGATCCAGGGACTGGGGATTGCAGGGCCAGGGATCGGAGGGGGGGGTGGAATCAGTGGTTGGAGCAACTGCGATGTCGGGGGCTGCAGCAGTGATGTGGGGAGGGGGGAGGAGCAACGGTGATTGGTTCCTTTACTGTCAGGTCGGGAGGAGCATTCCTGCTCCTTCCTGCTCCACATTTAGAGAAGTTACTTACCTTCTTGGTTGAGGCTTGCAGGCAATTCCTAGGCTTAGTTTCTGTGAGTGCAACTGGCGCTGGTGCGGGCTGCCTCAAGCCAAACCAATCTTGGAGAGGGGGGCACTTATTTGCATATGCAAAGGGACTTATGCCTGCTTTAGGTGTGGGTAAAGGACGCATATTTTTTATCCTTACCCAATATTGCAGACGGCGCACTTCTGGACGAAAGTGTGTGCATACTTCCTGCCTGCCATATTGCCGCCTTAGCAATCCAAGTAGCACCCGGAAAATGGGTGCTGCACAGACCAATTTCTAGGCCATTATATCCACTTGTAACTATTATTGCTACTCAGGTCACTTCAGTCATTCATTTATTGTGAAAACAGCTGAATGATTTTTAATTGGACTGGATCTATACCCAGGAACTAGAATTGAAGGTTTTCCCCTTACAAAACAAATGTTAATTGAATTCAGATTTGTTTAATATGTCACGAAAAATTTTGCATTGAATTTGAACCAAGGGTTTAAAAGTGACTATTTATAGACAGTGCTTTCCAACAGATACTTATTATTCAATGCCAAATTTGTTTATAGTTTCATAAACAAATCTGTTTATGAAATTAGAAATGCCTGAATTGTAACTTATACAAAACTCGATTAGCCTTTGTAACAACGAGACCATGATATTAAATGGCAATATTTTTTTGGACAAATAATCCTAGCAAAAAAATGTATAACAAAGATCAACAATCACATGTTTTAGTAAAATTCCTTCTGTTTCAAGACACTTAAGACCATCTTTACTGGAGAACTCAATGAGCAGTTATGTGGATAGTGAGCTGTGCAAGGAGAGTATTGTTAGTCGGCCTTTTTTGATTTCTGGCAACAAATTACATGGAAACAAGATCTGAATTTGGCAATGAAGGGAGAGGGCATGGACAAGTAATGGTGCTAGGCGTGGAGACAAATAATATCATGTATAGAAGGTCAGAGTAACAAAGAAGGAAGATGAGTACTTAAAGCTAAGAGAACAAAGATAATTATGTCTACATTGATTTCAATAATTTCTGAGACATAGAAACATAGAAACATAGAAGATAGGAGCAGGAGTAGGCCATTCGGCCCCTCGAGCCTGCTCCACCATTCGATGAGATCATGGCTGATCATCCAAACTCAGTACTCTGTACCTGCCTTCTCCCCATATCCCTTGATACCTTTAGCTTTAAGAAATATATCTAACTCATTCTTGAATATATTTAATGACTTGGCCTTCTGTGGTAGAGAATTCCACAGGTTCACCACTCTCTGGGTGAAGAAATTCTTCCTCATTTCTGTCCTAAATGGCTTACCCCTTATCCTTAGATTATGACCCCTGGTTCTGGACTCTCCGACCATCGGGAACATTCTTCCTGCATCTAGTTTGTCCAGACCTGTCAGAATTTTATATGTTTCGATGAGATCCCCTCTCATTCTTCTATACTCCAGCGAGTATAAGCCCAATCGACCCAATCTCTCCTCATATGTCATTCCTGCCATCCCAGGTATCAGCCTTGTGAATCTTCGCTGAACTCCTTCCATGGCAAGAACATCCTTCCTCAGATAAGGCGACCAAAACTGCACACAGTATTCAAGGTGTGGTCTCACCAAGGCCCTGTACAACTGCAGCAGGACATCCCTGTTCCTATACTCAAACCCTTTCGCTATGAAGGCCAACATACCATTTGCCTTCTTAACCGCCTGCTGCACCTGCATGCTTACCTTCAGCGACTGGTGCACAAGGACACCCAGGTCTCGTTGCACTTCCCCTTCTCCCAATCTATTGCCATTCAGATAATAGTCTGCCTTTCTGTTTTTGACACTAAAGTGGATAACCTCGCATTTATCCACGTTATATTGCATCTGCCACGCTTCTGCCCAATCACCCAACCTGTCCAAATCATCCTGGAGTTTCTCAGTATCCTCCTCGCAGCACACACGCTCACCCAGCTTTGTGTCATCTGCAAACTTGGAGATATTACATTTAGTTCCCTTATCTAGATCATTAATGTATATTGTGAATAGCTGGGGTCCAAGGACCGATCCCTGCGATACCCCACTAGTCACTGCCTGCCACTCGAAAAAGACCCATTAATTCCTACTCTCTGCTTTCTGTCCGCCAACCAGTTCTCTATCCAAGTCAATACCTTGCCCCCAATCCCATGTGCCTTAACTTTACACGCTAATCTCTTATGACATAGAAAGAAAAGGCTGCACAGCTGATTTCAATAAATGGTTAGTAAAATACATAAATCAGAGCTAACTTATTCTGTGAATTGCTGGAAAGGATGACTGATAAGTAGCCAGATTTTCAGAGCAGACTAAACTTTTGCTAGAGAGCATGAAAAGAACAATTCACTGGATTTAAAAAAAGGAAGTAATAAGACTGGTAAATGTTACCTAAAGTTAAAAGAAAATTATCTCAGTTCTGGTAACATCCTTTTAAATCTTTTCTACACTTTCTCCAGTGCTTCAATATCCTTTTTGTAGTAAGGTGGATATAATTAGCCTATTGCGTGGGGAGTCACAGTGCAATGAACCCCATCCTACATGAATTTTGGAAGCAGGATGAGATATATTAATCTCCAGCAGTTAGAGTAGAGGTTCCATCAGTCGTGACAGGTTTGGCTCAGACAAACTAGTTTCCTCAATTACTATGGTCTAGATCAAATTATTTCCAACTTAATTTCCAGTGGGCTGATTCCCAGTACTTACAAAACTTTCATACTTTCATGGTTGTTGGATGATACATGATGGCTGGTTCATGTAAATGGAACAGTTCAGATTTTTGAATGCACGTCTTCCAGCATCAAAAACCTAAAGTTGCACTGGAAGAATTATTGCAGCATTGAAGAGATAAGAAAAACGGAGAAATTCAGATTGATTGACATGAGCATGCTCATTTTTATTGCCAACACCACAAAGATGAACTGTAAACATGTTGAACTGTAAACATGTAATAATAACACCGTTAACATTTCTGATGTTTCCCATCTGTATGCAATAAATCAGCTTGAGTTACAAAGAAGATATTTTATTGATTATGGGTCATCTCAGGACAGGGTTGCCCTAGCTGCTAAAACTTAAAAACTAATTTCACATGCTATCAAGTGATGAAATCAGAAATTCTACCCTTCAATGTGCACACTATAAATTACTCATGAGAATTCTATCTGAATGTAAAACCTATGGGTGTTTTTATGCCCAGAAATTACAAGGCAGCTGAATACAATCATTGTTGCGGTTGAATAAAGTCAAACTCAGATCAAGAGAGAAGGAAAGATTACTGCTGTTATATGGTGGACAAGTGGGCTGTATCAAATTAATCACTTGTTTATCAGAATTCTCTTCTCACCAATAACATTATTTAACCTGTATATCCAAACATTTATTTGGGAGGGAGAAAGAGCAGAATTGCATTTTAAAAGTACTTATCAAGATGAATGGTGGTAAGGAGGTTTGCCAGTCCAGTTAAGAACTGGTTGTAGGAAGGGATAGAATTACATGGAATATCCAGCACAGAAACAGGCCATTCTGCCCAACTAGTCCATGCCGGTGTTTATGCTCCACTCAAGCCTCCTCCCATCCTTCCTCATCTAATCAGCATAATCCTCTATTCCCTTCTCTCTCATCTGCTTCTATAGCCTCCCCTTAAATGCATCTATGCTATTCGCCTCAACCATTCCCTGTGGTAGCGAGTTCCACATTCTTACCACTCTCTGGGTAAAGAAGTTTCTTCTGAATTCCCTGTTTGATTTCCTGGTGATTATCTTATATTGATAGCCTTTATTTTGTTCTTTCCCACAAGTGGAAACATTCTCTCTGGCTGGAATTTTCCGGGGTGGTAGCAGGGCGCGATCGGTGGCTGGTCGGGTGGGAAAGTTGTTATTTTTGACAGCAGGTCGGGAACCTGCTGTCATCTCGTTCCCACGCGCCTTTCCCCCAGGCGCGTCTGTCATCATGGAGCCGACCCGACCGGCAGCGGCGGGGGACCGAATTGAGATCATTATCAGGTAGCTTACAGGCACTTAAGAGCCTTTTTTCACTTACTTTTTAAATTTCCCTGCATGGCCATAGGATTCACGCAGCTCGGGAACCATGTCTGTCAACCTGAGGCGGGAGTTCCGTGGCCATTGCTCCAGCTGATTACTTGACAGCAACAAATGTACAGTAAAAGCTCCCAGCTGACATGATCACTTTCCTCAGGCAGAAGCTGTTGCTCAGTCCATTTCCAGCACGGATTCTGCAGGCTGCAAGTCTTTCCAGCAAAGTCTCCATCCAGTCTCACCTCATTGGAAGAATCTCTCTCACCATTGACAGAATGCTTCTGTCATCTGTACTTCACCTGCCATCTATTCCATCAACATAGGTGCCATTTATACTGTCTCACCTTGGTCCTCAGAATCGGACCACGATGAGCCCCAACACCAGCAGCACCAACAACAACACCAGCAGCACCAACAACAACACCAGCCTTCTCCACAGTCACCTGATGCTGCACAGGACACAGGGCATCAGCACCCGACCACATTGCTGCCCAGGAGGCCAGGGATGGCTTAATTATGGCCAGATTTACTTCACTTGACGCTGTACCCCAATATGGCTGCCACATGATGAGCCAGGTTGGCATCACCCCACAGCAACACCATAAAGTATCCCTCAATGCCCAAGCCATTCCTTTCACACTCATTGCAGGGGGTATCGTTATGTCTCACCATTCACTGCAACTCACTAAGCCACTTCCAAAGGTGCACAAAAATCTGTCCAAGTGTTGAAAATAAAGATTTTTATGTTTGACACCACATTAACAGAAACTTTAGATAAACATTGCATAAAACATCCCAAGTGGCTACCCTTGTGTGTTGTTAGTTGATACGATTGCATTAGGATGAGGGTGAGTGTGAGGGGTGGCTAGTGAGATGGGGATGTGATAATGTAGATAGAGAGAGAGGGATGGGTGGAGGTGCAAGGTATGTTGGTGTGAGTAAGGCTGTGCAGGAGTAGGGTAGGGAAGGCAGAGTGATGGGGATGTGATGAGAGGCACAGCAGGATGCAGTTGAGTGTGGCTTTGTACTAACGTTTCCTGATCTAATGAGATAATTGAAACGTTTGCAGCACTGCACCCAGGTCCTCCTGACCACATCCCTGCTTGTGACCTCTTCTGCAATCTGCAACCAGGCTGTCTTGGTCTCCTGGGGAGGTCTCTTCCGCCCATCGGAAAAGAAGAGACCTCCCTGCGTGCTCCAACTCCCTCCATTAGCATATGGAGGGAGTCATCGGAGAACCTGGGTGCAGCCCTCTGCCTCTGTGCAATCATTGTCAGTGTTTGCAGCACTCCAATGCTGTAGTGCACTGACAGCACTATGTTAGATTAAACTTCAAATCTAATGTGGCCATGGTCCCTTTAAGGATCCCGGCTGAATACGCGTCATGAATAATGTCACCAGACCCACTCCATCTAATTGGGCTGGATAACGCTCTGGGTGGGCTTAATAGGCCCCATTAAGGTAAGTTCATTTTCACAGTGGGATGCAGCCAGCAGTGGGGTCGCGACCCGCCACGGACACCGCCCGCACCGGACTCGCCCAGGTAGGCAAAATTCTGGCCTCTGTGTCTATTCTATCAAAACCTTTCAGAATTTTAAAGACCTCTATTAGGTCACCCCTCAGCTTTCTCTTTTCAAGAGAAAGGAGACCCAGCCTGTTCACCCATTCCTGACAGAAACACAAGGGGCAAAACTCCAAGTGGGCCCTGGGCAGAACTGTGGTGCATGGGGGACCGGAAAATGGGCAGAACTCAGTTTCACCAGGATTCTGTCTTCTGTTTTCTCATCTTCCACTTTCCAGTGGTTGGGCGGGGTGGGGGTTGCTGGCAGGGACAGATGATTTGCAGCTCCCCCAACATTAAGGGGGCTTCAGAATCATAGCCCCTGATTTTCAATGCCCACACCTGGCAGAAACCAGACCAGGGGGGATAGTTAAAATAATGGGAGTCACTTAACCCCACCGATCCCACTTCCCTTCCACCATGTCCCCATATTAACCTGTTCCATTTTGAGCAGGACACCTGCAGGGAGGAAGTGGGGTCTTGTTTAAAATATGCAGATCAGGTTCGATGATGTCATCATGACCCGATCTGCAATATCAGCCAGTGTCGGCTCCCCCATCAGATAAAACCTGCCACGAGCTAGATCCTGGACCAGAAGGTAAGTTTAAAATTTAAAACTTATTTTTCAAGTTTTCTTGTGGACCAGGAGGGACCCCCATTAACTGCTGGGAACCGTCCCCACGGGTCCCCGGCTGTGGCCTCCTGCCACTTGTTTGTGCCGTCTGTCGGGTGGGAGTCTGCAGGATGATATTTAAATGAGGCCCCTTTAAATATTATTTAAGATTAGCAGGGCCTCCACGTCACCAGCCTTGTTGGATTTTCCACGCGCTACTATGCTCCCCGCCTCCCCATTAATATCGGGGCCATCGAATTATGGAATCGTACAGCACAGAAGGAGGCCATTCAGCCGTGTCTGTGCTGGCTCTTTGAAAGAGCTATCCAATTACAGGAAACTCTTTGGTATCCGGCACCGACGGGACCGGCGTGGTGCCGGTTGATCGAAAGTTCCGGATAACAGAGAGTTATATCTACCGAGGCTATTTTTAACAAAGAAAAATAAAAAAATCAAGAAATGTGCAGTATACAGTATTTGGGTACTCACCTACAGAATGTTGTGTTAAATGGATGGTGGAAGATGCTTGATTAAGTACAGTACTGCCAGTTGAGAGTAATCCATAACTCTTTAATTACTTAACAGTAAGTGAGACTCCTGGCAGCGCGGGAGAATCAACTCCTGCTACTGCGGTGTTTCGGACTTCCGACAGCGCCAGGAGGCCGAGTAGTGGCACTTTTGAAAACTACCCCTACTGACTAAATCGGCGTTCGCGGACTCGGGATCGGCAACATTGCCGGTTATTTGAGAGGAGTTTTCGGAGTGCTTGGCGTTCGCAGAGACTCTGACTGCGACTCGGCAACATTGCCGGTTATTTGAGAGGAGTTTTCGGAGGATGATTTTTGCCGGTTAAGCGAGAATTCCGGATATTTGGGTGCCGGATAAACAAGAGTTTCCTGTAGTTGCATTCACCTGCTCTTTCCCCATGGCCTAGCAAATTTCTCCTTTTCAAGTATATATTTAATTCCCTTTTGAAAGTTACTATTGATTCTGCTTCCACCACCTTTTCAGACATTGCATTCCAGATCTTAACAACTTGCTGCGTAAAAATAAAATTCTTCTCATTTCCCCCCTGGATTTTTTGCCAATTATCTTAAATCTGTGTCCTCCAGTTACTGGCCTTCCTGTCAGTGGAAACAGTTTCTCCCCATCTACTCTTCAAAACACTTCATAATTTTGAACACTTCTATCAAATCTCCCCTTAACTTTCTCTGCTGGAGTGTCAGCTGTGGCTCAGTTGGTAACACTCTCGCCTCTGAGTCAGAACGTTGTGGGTTCAAGTCCCACTCTAGAGACTTGAGTGCAAAAATCTGGGCTGACACTCCAGTGCAGTACTGAGGGAGTGCTGCACTGTCTTTCGGATGAGACGTTAAATGGAGGCCCCATCTGCTCTCTCAAATGGACGTAAAAGATCCCATGGCACTATTTTGAAGAAGAACAGTGGAGTTATCCCTGGTGTCCTGGCCAATATTTATCCCTCAAGCAACATCACTAAAACAGATTATCTGGTTATTATCACATTGCTGTTTGTGGGAGCTTGTTGTGCGTAAATTGGCTCCCCCATTACAACAGTGACTACACTTCAAAAGTACTTCATTGGCTGTAAAGTGCTTTCGGATGTCCTGAGGTCGTGAAAGGCGCTATATAAATGCAAGTCTTTCTTTCTCTTAAGGAGAAAATCCGAGTTTCTCCAGTCTCATCCTAGGGTTTTGAAAGAGGTAGCTATAGAGATAGTGGATGCATTGGTTGTCATTTTCCAAAATTCCATAGATTCTAGAATGGTTTCCGTGGATTGGAAGGTGGCAAATGTAACCCCACCATTTAAGAAAGGAGGGAGAGAGTAAACGGGGAACTACAGAACCAGTTAGCCTGACATCAGTAGTAGGGAAAATGCTAGAATCTATTATTAAGGAAGTGATAACAGGGCACTTAGAAAATAATAATAGCATTGGGCAGAGTCAACATGGATTTATGAAAGGGAAATCGTGTTTGACGAATCTGTTAGAGTTTTTGAGGTAGTAACTAGCAGAATAGATAAGGGGGAACCAATGGATGTGGTGTATTTGGATTTTCAGAAGACATTCGATAAGGTGCAACATAAGAGGTTATTAAACAAAATTAGGGCTCAGGGGATTGGGGGGTAATATACTAGCATGGATTGAGGATTAGTTAATGGACAGAAAACAGAGAGTAGGAATAAACGGGTCATTTTCGGGTTGGCAGGCTGTAACTAGTGGGGTACCACAAGGATCAGTGCTTGGGCCTCAGCTATTCACAATCTATATCAATGATTTGGTGAGGGGACCAAATGTAATATATCCAAGTTTGCTGATGATACAAAGCTGGGTGGGAATATAAGTTGCGAGGAGGATGCAAAGAGGCTTCAAGGGGATATAGACAGGCTAAGTGAGTGGGCAAAAACATGGCAAATGGAATATAATGTGGATAAATGTGAAGTTATCCACTTTGGTAGGAAAAATAGTAAAGCAGAGTATTTTTTAAATGGTGAGTGATTGCGAAATGTTGGTGTTCAGAGGGACCTGGGAATCCTTGTACACGAATCACTGAAAGTTAACATGCAGGTACAGCAAGCAAATGGTATGTTGGCCTTTATTACAAAAGGATTTGAGTATAAGAGTAAAGAAGTCTTACTGCAATTATATAGGGCGCTAGTAAGACCACACCTGAAGTATTGTGTACAGTTTTGGTCTCCTTACCTAAGGAAGGATATATTTGCCATAGAGGGAGTGCAATGAAGGTTCACCTGACTGATTCCTGGGATGGGGGGATTTCCTATGAGGACAGATTGAGTAGAGTAGGCCTATATTATCTAGAGTTTAGAAGAATGAGAGGTGATCTCATTGAAACATACAAAATTCTTACAGGGCTTGACAGGGTGGATGCAGGGAGGATGTTTCCCCTGGTTGGGGAGTCTAGAACCAGGGGTCACAGTCTCAGAATAAGGGGTCGGCCATTCAGGACTGAGATGAGGAGAAATTTCTTCACTCAGAGGGTGGTGAATCGTTGGAATTCTCTACCCTAGAGGGCTGTGGAGGCTCAGTCGTTGTGTATATTCAAGACAGAGATCGATTAGTTTTTTGGATATTAAGGGAATCAAGGATATGGGGATAGTGCAGGAAAGTGGAGTTGAGGTAGAAGATCAGCCATGATTGTATTGAGTGGCTGAGCAGGCTTGAAGGGTCAAATGGCCTACACCTGCTCCTATTTCTTATGTTCTTATGTATGTTCTTATGTTCTCATATGTACGAAAGACTGGTATTTAGAGGTCCTTAGTAGATGAGAATCATATATGTATAAATTTAAGTGCAGCCATTTACCAACTAATCTTACCCATAATTCCCTGTGGGTATGAAAATATTATGGCTTGTTCAAAATGCAGCTGCAAGGACAGTCAGAAGTAGTTTTGACTAAGCTCTGATAACAAACAGCCACAAGCTTGCGAGTGAAGGTTAAATTGTTAAATAACATATTAAAAAGCTAAGTAGGAATTAGAGTTCGCTTAACAAAACTAATTGCAAAGATAATTAAAAGTTAATTCATATCAGGAACATAAAATGAGATAAATCATGGGAGTTAAGGTATCCATCTGGTAGATTGAAGTGAGATAGTCTGGATACCTCAAGACTAGTGAGACAGCGCTGACATGGGCCCCTTGGTATAGAAAGGCCTTGTACTGCTTGTACCAGGGAAGCTAGAAATAAGAGAAATATGGTCAATTCCAATGGGGTGAAGAAGTATAAACAAGGTAACGATGAACATGGTAGAGTTGTCGGAAAAATCCTGAGCCAGGCAGGGCGTAGGTGCTACCCTTAGTCTGTTAAAGACCATATATGGACACTGGCCATACAAACTTTTGATAAGAAAAGATTTAAAACCTCGATACTCAAAGAACAACTTCACACAGACCTACTGCGAGAACAAAGGAACAGACTGAAGACGACGCCACCTGTGTCCGAGAGGCTCCAGAGACCAAGGGCTGCAAGCTACTCATTAAACTATAGCCTGTTGTTAAGTATATTACGCTGTAAGCTTAATATACTCTTGATCTATTGCTCAAACATACTAGCTGCTCTCTATTTGTGTCTTGTCCAAGAACTCTGAGAAATCATTAAGATCTTACAATTGGCGACCCAGATGGGACAAGACAGTGCGGCTAGTATTGTGTAATAGATCGGACCTCGAGAGTAGCCGCCTGATCAGCTGCTGCACTCGGGGAGGGATTAACCCCTCGTGGGGAGTGCCCGTGGATTGCGTGCCGATAATTATTGATGTTAGAGGTCTGTTAGGAAAATCACAAAATGGCTAGTAAAAGTTTCATTAACGCGTATAAGAGTAAGTTAGACAGTGGCGCCTGTGCGGAGGAAGTACAGGTATTACTGACGGAATGTTTAACCAAAGGAGACCGAGTCCACTTTGAAGAAGTGATAAACTTTATTCAGGAACGTGTGAATCAGAAAAAACTTAACAAGTATTGTAAGAAACAAAGTAAAGAGGTAGAAGAGCTAAAAGAACAACACAACGAGTTAAGAGAGAAACATAGCCAGGAGGTAAAGCATAAAGTGCAGGAGAGAGAGGGAGAGATAAAGAAGGAAAAAGATCTAATTTGCAGGCTAACCAATCTGAAAACTCAGCAAAGGAAGGAGAAAAACAGGGATTTGGAGAGCCAGGAAAAGCTGCTGAGACGCCGATTTAAAAGACAGAAAAAAAAGGGAAGCTTAAAGTTTTACCGACATGGAAGTTATTAACGTCTGTGCTGAGACAAAACACAAGATTTACTGAGTGAAAGGAACCTTAAAAAATATGGAAGTTTTCCTGACTATGAATGTTTCAGAAGTTACAGTATTCCTTTTGTCTGAAAGTCTGTCTTTAAAAAAAAAAGAAAGTGTCTGTTATGTGTGTTTTAGCTCTGTGTTAAAAAAGGCATTTATCCCTTTTGTCTTGTCTTGGGTTTTGGAAGTTTTATGAATGTGCGAGTAAGATTGCACACCCAGAATTGGAAAAAAACTTTGAACTACAATTTAAGTTAAGCTGGTGTGGAAAAGCTGAGAAAAACAAAAAGTTTGTTTAACAAAAGATTAAGTTTCAGTCTCAGATTTAACCTTGGAATTGCGGTTGCTATGGTGAAATTTTCCAAAGCAGTTTAATTTGATTTGTTTAAATGTGAAAAAATAATTTTTCGCCAATTGTTTTCAATGTTTTTTAGTCATTTAGAAAGGCATTTGAAGAAAGGACAATAAAAAATATGACGTCATTTATTGTTTTCTGCAAGCATGTGCTATTTTGTTTTGTTTTATCTGTTCTGTTTGTGTTTAGTTAATAAAATATTGATCTGAATTAAATTGGAATTATTAAGGGTAACTAACCTATTAAATTGTGAAAACACAACTGTCTTTTTCGATCGGGAAAGTTTTTTAAATTCACGTGAAGTGACGCAATTGCGAGCGCCTGACAATATTCGCTCTGCCTTCTTAAAAACCTGCAAAGGTGTTAACCCTTTCCACTGACAGCTGTTTAAGTTCACCAAGCAACAACTTTAGTATTACTGAATGAAATTTAAAGATATTGGACATTATTAAATTTAAGTTTCTTAAATTTAAGTGAATATTTCCCCACAGTGACAGAAGGAAAATTATGATTTGATAAATTAAGCAGAGCCACAATGGATTCTCTTCTTTCTTTTGTTATATGGAAGTTACCTTGTAAACTAATTGTAGCACTTCTGTCTCTAATGTTAAAACACCATGGGCTGGATTTTGAATGACCCATGGAGTCGGGTTTGGAGGCGTGTGGGGGTTTAAATTTGCGGGGTCGGGTGTCCCGACCCCATCCCGACTCCATCCCGCCTCCACGCAATTTTGACAAAATCAGTCGTGGGGTTCCCGACTCCGTCCCACCTCCAAGAGACGGGAGAGGCCATTAAAGCCCTTAACAAGCTCTAAATTGGCTCTGTAATGCGATTTTCAAACGTTTTAGCTAGTTTAACCCTTTTCTGACGTGAAGCACGCCTGGTGTGAAACACTCCAGTGAAACCTGGCGGGAGCACAAGTGGATAGCTGACTATCAGCTGCAGGTCCACTATTACAACAGAGATGTGATGAAGGTAGTAGTATTAGGTGGTGTGAAAGTCGCCTCTGATGCTGCTGCATTGAATGTGTTCAGAGACTGCATGACATTTGGTGTGAGAGGACTTGGATGCAAAAAATCTCTCTCTCTCTCTCTCTCTCTCTCAATGGGATGTGTAAAATGGAGAGAGGAAGTGATTGAGGGTGTAAGATAGAAACAGGAGAATTACACCATCAAATGGAAATTTTCCTAACTTTCTAGTGTGCTTTTTCAATGTTAAGTTTCGCGCATCGCGAAACTGTGAATAGGCCGCGCAACCCCTTAAAGGGGCTGCGCACCCAAAAAGAAAATAAGAAGGAACATTGCTTGACATCCTTCCTAGATCTAAAAAAGCCTGTTCTCCAGTTGGTTCCTCGACATACTGATCTAGAAAACTATTTTGAATACATTCCATGAACTTGTCCTCCACATTATTACTGCAAATTTGGTTTGCCCAGTCTATATGAAGATTAGAGTCCCCTATAATTACTGTATTACCCTTGTTACATGCATCTCTAATTTCCTGATTTATACAGTGCCGACACTACAACTACTGTTACGGGGCCTGTAAACTACTCGCACCAGTGTTTTCTGTCCCTTGTTGCTTCTTAGCTCCACCCAAACTGATTCTACATCTTGATTTTCCAAGCTAAGATACTTTCTCTCATGTATTTATCCCATCCTTTATTATCAGGGCTACGCCGCCCCCCCCCCCCCCCCCCCCCACCCACCCCATTTTCCATTTTGCCTATCTCTTCTAAATGTCAAGTATCCTGGAATATTTAGTTCCCAACCTTGGTCACTCTGCAGCCACGTCTCTGTAATGGCTATTAGATTAAACCCATTTATTTCTATCTGTGCTATTAATTCATCTATTTTGTTGCGAATGCTTCGCGCATTCAGGTATAGTGCCTTCGCTTTAACTTTTTTCTATTTTCCCCTGATGTCACCTTATTCTCTAATGCCCTATTACATTTGTTAAGCTCTTTGTCCCTTCCTGAGCCACTCTGCTTATTTTTACCCACATCACTACTCTGCTCTGCAGCCTTGACATTTCTCTTACTGCTTTTGAATTTACCCTTTCCTGAATCCTCCTACCCCACTTCATTAGTTTAAAGCCCTGTCTACCGCCCTAGTTATTCGATTCGCCAGGGCGCTGGTCCCATCCCAGTTTAAGTGGAGCCCGTCCCAATGGAACAGTTCCCTCTTTCCTCAGTACTGGTGCCAGTGCCCCATGAATTGAAACCCCTGTCTCCCACACCTCTCTTTGAGCCACGTATTTAACCTTCTAATCTTTTTGTCCCGATGCCAATTTGCGTGTGGCTCAGGTAACAATGCTGAGATTATTACCTGTGAGGTTCTGCGTTTTAATTTGGCCCCTAGCTGCTCATACTCGGTTAGCAGAACCTCATTCCTAGTTCTACCTGTGTTGTTGGTTCCTACATGGACCACGACAACTGGATCCTCCCCCACCCACTCCAAGTTCTTCTCCAGCCGCGAGGAGATGTCCTTAACCCTGGCACCAGGCAGGCAACACAACCTTCAGAACTCTCGGTCGTGGCTGCAGAGAACAGTATCTATCCCCCTGACTATACTGTTCCCTACCACTACAACATTCCTTTTCACTCCCCCAACTTGAATGGCGCCCTGTACCATGATGCTGTGGTCAGTTTGCTCAACCACCCTGCAGGCTTTACCCTTGTAGCTGTTATATTCAGATTATCCCATAGAGCAGCCCATCATTAGGACTCATTAGTGTCCATAATGTATCAAGGAAATTGTAACTGTGATTAAAACTGACCAGCTCAATCAATTAGGAAACATCTACACAGATCTAAAATTAGAAACAATGCACAGTGTGAAATCAGTGCAGGAAGTAGGAGATAGTGTTCAATAAGAGCCTACAAAAGGAGTGTTGCAATTAATGTTCAGCTGTATGTAATGGCCTTTTATGAAGTCATATTGAGAGAGTGCAGCTCATGAATAAAAATGCAGGCCAGAAGTAATGGATTTACACAGCCACACTGTTACTCCATTCCGGAAAAAATTAATAATCATCCTGCTGTTTCCTATTGTGTTGAGCCACAAAACCTCTGAGATCATGACGTACCCTAACGCATCAAGCGGGCAGTGCGTGACAGCGAACGTTCTCATGTCAGTCACGGTAATGCAATTTATCTGTAGACTGAATTCACAAACTGAACCCACCATGATACTTGTATGAGCAAATGTGGTATAGTTTGTATGTTTTCCTTTGTTCAGTAAAAATTTCCAAATACAATTTATTCCTTGCTTCCACCCTCTAAGATTTCTCCTTCTCTTTAGTTCCCATATTCTTAACCAAGGATGGATAGGCAATATTTTCCCAAGATGTTGTCAATGATGCTTTGTTTCCAACCACTGAAAGGTGCATGACAGGAGCTGTGATTGACACAACCTCTTATTTTCTCACAGGCATCAGCTGCTTAAAACATCTCTGTGGCCCATCACTTAACCACACCAATATTCTAGGCAGCCTTTATATTTATTTAAATATATATTTCTCTAATCTTATATGTGGGCCAGAAAAGGGTACATTGTAACTTTAAATAATGGAAATAAGGCATAGAATGTAAAAAAAAAGTCAATCAAATGACATATTACGATGTATGCACATCCAAAAATCTGACAGATCACATCATAATGCATCTCAGTTTACAGTTTTAGATTAGTCAGTTGCAAAGATTTAAAATCTTTGTTGCTGCAGAGCTTATTTAATTAAAGCAAAGCTGTTTGCCACATAGAAGATAGTGAGCAATTATTTTGGCTCTCTGTTTCAGAACTTTATCTATGCTGAAGGTTTAACATACCAATGTGGCATTCCTTTTGTTACAAGTGACAGTCCATAGCAACACGTTAACTGCCAGTATTGTCCAGGGAAGCATGAAACCAGGGATCAAATAACATTCATACATTGATATGACATGCTCACAGCCACTTTGATGTGTAGAAATGTCAGGTTTGACAGTTTCAGTAGTGAAACATTAAAGCTGATTTGGTGTTAAAATAGTGTCCAACGTTATTGGGTTTGCTTTTAGATAATGTCTAAAGGTTTAAACTGAGAGTTAACGCGTTCTGTATGTGAAGGGAGTTAAACGTGGCTAGCCAAACTCTGAAAAAACAAAGGAATTTTCGACATTTTTAATTTCCAATGATGAACACTTTTTACAAAACTCCGCAATTATTTTAATTACCATTTCTTCCTATATCTGCTGTCATAATATACTTGATACCACTTCAGAGAATAGGAATTAGAAACTCCAAAACCATTTTGTAGCTCCAATTTTGCAACAGCAGCAAAATTAGGGCTGCACTGCCTATGGCAAAGGCGTATCAGTCCTGGTAGCGGGGAAGGCTAGTCATTTGTCTTCATAGGCTTTCTTGACATACAAATGGGTGCAAGAAGCCTAACCTTCAGTGCAATTGACTAGAGGTTTGGAAATGCAACTGAGCAGTGCCTTTTAAAGTGCTTCTGTTTGCTTTTAAAGGGGTGGTGCATTTTTTATATAAGAAGAAAGAAAGACTTGCATTTATATAGCGCCTTTCACGACCACCAGACGTCTCAAAGCACTTTACAGCTAATGAAGTACTTTTGGAGTGCAGTCACTGTTGTAATGTGGGAAACGTGGCAGCCAATTTGCACACAGCTAGCTCCCACAAACAGCAATGTGATAATGACCAGATAATCTGTTTTTGTTATGTTGGTTGAGGGATAAATATTGGCCAGCACACCGGGGAGAACTCCCCTGCTCTTCTTCGAAATAGTGCCAGGGGATCTTTTTCGTCCATCTGAGAGAGCAGACGGGGCCTTGGTTTAACGTCTCATCCAAAAGACGGCACTTCTGACAGTGCAGCACTCCCTCAGCACTGCACCGGAGTGGAGTGTCAGCCTAGCTTTATGTGCTCCAGTCCGTGGAGTGGGATTCGAACCCACCAGCTTCTGACTCCGAGGCGAGTGTGCTACCCACTGAGCCACAGCTGACAATATGGCAAAGTTGTTTTGTCTTCGCAACAACTATAGATTGCTGTTTCCAGAGTTGTTGGAAGAGTGCACCTGGGAAAACGTATGAACATAGGATTAGTGGGAAGAATCACCCTTTACCAAGGATGCCTTGGCGGCCCTGCTGCAAGAGGTGCAGCAAAGGAGGGTGGCACTCTTTGGAGCAGAAGGGCACCCTTTTGTGAAAGCTGGGGTGCAATCTGCCTGGATGGAGGTAGCACAGAGAATGAAGATAGTCTTTCAGGTCTGTAGGAAGAAGTTTTTTGATTTCAGGAGGAGTGCCAAAGTAAGTGTACCCACCTTTCCATAAATTATTTTATGATTCAGACATGGCTTGCATGGCACAAACCAGTGAGCTGCGGTACCTGCATGAACCATGCAAAGGATGGAGCGCTTAGAATTCTGGGAGTCCTGTTCCACCGGTGGATGTTCAGCAGAGTGGCTCTCCCAACCACCCATTCTCAAAGCCGCAAACCATTTTCCAGGTTGCAGGAGCTGTCATCCAGGTAGACACACAAGCACTACGTCATTTCACACAGTAAATTACCAGGCAAGCATTAATTGAAGATGTGCTTTGGTGCTAGCATTCTAATATATATTCCTCTTCTGTTTCTATAGGCATCAGCTAAGAACCTGCCACAGGTTCCAGTGTCGCCCGAGAAGCTATCACTTTACGGCACCCTGCGTAATTCACTCCACCCACTGCAACTACCAGCACAGGTATGTCCATCCCTGGAGAGTTAGTCAGTTTGTGCAGAGTGCATGAATGAGCAGCACTGTGATATTACGAGATTTTAGATCATGCCGTCACAGGTGGCTCTTGGTGTAATATATGTTAGAACTGCTACAGTTGAGCTGTATTTAGCTTTCAAGGGGTTAAATTGATAGGGCACCAGAGCTTTCAGTTGTAAATTAGTTTTCCGATGTGGTGAACCAGCGTGCTGTAGACAACAAAAAGTAGTTTGACATTTCAGTGATAATTCTGTTCTATTCATTTCAACCCAGCAAGGGTCATTGCCAGGTTAGGCAGGTGGATTCTGCTCTGGAGTGGGTAGTCAGGTTAACTAAAAGCTGACATTGGAGACAGGCTTTGAGAAGTGGGAGAAGGATGGAATACAGGACAGAAGAGTGAGAAAATTAGCTTTAAGTCAAGCAAGATGACCAACTGAAGTGGTATCATCCGAAAACACAGCATCATTTTCCACATGTACGCTGACGACACCCAGCTCTCCCTCACCGCCACCTCTCTCGACCCCTCCATTGTCTCTAAATTGTCAGACTGCTTGTCCGACATCCAGTACTGGATGAGCAGAAATTTCCTCCAACTAAATATTGGGAAGACTGAAGCCATTGTCTTCGGTCCCCGCCACAAACTCCATTCCCTAGCCACCGACTCCATTCCTCTCCCTAGCAACTGTCTGAAGCTGAACCAGACTGTTCGCATCCTTGGTGTCATATTTGACCCCGAAATGAGCTTCCAACCACATATCTGCGCTATCACTAAGACCGGCTATTTCCACCTCTGTAACTTTGCCCGACTCCGCCCCTGCCTCAGCTCATCTGCTGCTGAAAACCTCATCCATGTCTTTGTTACTTCTAGACTTGACTATTCCAATGCACTCTTGGCTGGCCTCCCATTTTCTACCCTCCGTAAACTTGAGGCTATCCATAACTCTGCTGCCATTGTCCTAACTCACACCAAGTCCCCTTCACCCATCATCGCTGTGCTTACTGACCTACATTGGCTCCTGGTTAAGCAACGCCTCTACTTTAAAATTCTCATCCTTGTCTTCAAATCCCTTCATGGCCTCGCCCCTCCCTATCTCTATATTCTCTTCCAGCCCTACAATCCTCTGAGATATATGCACTCCTCCAATTCTGGCCTCTTGAGCATTCCCAATTTTAATCACTCCACCATTGGTGGCCATGCATTCAGTTGCCAAGGCCCTAAGCTCTGGAATTCCCTCCTTAAACCTCTCCACCTCTCTCCCTCTCTTTCCACCTTTAAGATGCTCCTTAAAACCTACCTCTTTGACTAAGCTTTTGGTCATTTGCCCTAATATCTCCTTATGTGGCTTGGTGTCAAATTTTGTTTGATAACGCTCCTGTGAAGCGCCTTGGGACGTTTTACTATGTTAAAGGCGTAAGATTTTTAAAGGATTTCAGCGGGCGGAGGTTCTGCAGAAAGCGGAACTCTCCACCCGCAGAGGCCCTTCTCCAGGGCAAGCGTGCAATCTGTCAAGAGGATTCTTGACAGATCGGAGATGCCGGTTTTCAGCGCATGTGCTTCGCATGCCTGAAACCGGCACTTGCGAGGTCCCTACGGGTGTGTACACAGCTCGTTCACACCCGTAGGGATCGGAAAATACGGGCCATCATGTTTATTATGTGTCGGAGTAGGCTGGGATGGTCTGATGCCACTGTACTGGTATCAGACCATCCCAGTAGTCTGACTGGCTACTTGTAGTATTGGTTCTTAATTTTCTTGCAAAGTTTCCAACGTTGCCTTTTTTCATTGACTGACTATTTGATCTCACGAGATTATGAAAATATTTTTGCACCTGCAATTTTTGGTTTTTGCTCCCAGACAAGCCAGTTCTGAGTGCCGGTAGGAGTATTTTTGATTGCTGAGCCAACTCGTCTTCCTAAATCTCCCAGAAAACCTGCCGACACAGTGAATGCATTCAAGAATGGGAACGCTGGCAGATTTTTCTCCCGCTTGGACCAGGGGCACTGAGACTGCCTGTAGCCATTCTGCTACCCTGGCTGAGATTAACTAATTCAGCTCTGACTAAGGGGTTAAACCTGTGATTTCCTGGTCTTTGTGGCTCAATTTCCATATCAAGCATCGCATTTAATTGCTGGGCTGTAAGAGGGAGTTTTGGAAATCTCTTTAACATTAAAGTGTGTTCACTCTCAGAAAATCATTCTGGGCTGTCATTCCCAGATCTTCTATTATTAGTGAGGTGAAGTACATGTGCTAAAAACGGGCATTTATGCTGTTTCTGCAGAGTTTCCACCAAAGTTACAGCAGGAGATCAGAAAAACCCCTCAGAAATTCTCCCCCCTACTTGCCAGTTATGCAGGGAAACTGCCTCAGCTTGCTCAAGGACAGCTCCGGCAAATTAGTAACAGAGAGACAACACTAGTTATACCTATGGCTCATCCCCCACTAGCACTGCAACATCAGGTACTGCACTGCCCACGTATGCATCAAAATGGTGACTGATTTACATTTTACATTTTTAATGTAAAGATTCAAATTTGCAGCAGCTACACAAGCATACTTTCTGACAAAATAATAAACTGCTTTTTGACCTTATTATACTCATACTTATGAAATCTTAAAAGTGTAGACAGAGTGAAAAATTGCAGGGATTGGGCCAAAACCAGACGAATTTCTGTTCACGCATTCCCCCCCCCCCCCCCACTAATGTGGCCACTTATCTTTCAGGGTGTGGGGCGGCAGGGTGGGTGTTGGAGGTGAGCACGCCTTCTTAACAAATTCTGTTTTGATCACTGTTGTAAATGTATCAATTCCCTTTGATTTGCGCATCACTTTTGACTACTATTTAAATGGCATAGGCCCAGAAATTGATCTCGCTCTGTTCCCGCGGGGGTAAGCCTTCCCCGCGATGTCTCACCTCGCTTATGCTTTTTCTGATCCAGCTCGCACGAACTTGATGTTCCAGACATCAGCTGTGCTGGGCTTGCGTATCCCAGCGGCGTAGTTAATTCGTGCGAGCTGTGGGATCACGTGACTCAGTTAGAGCCAATGGCAGCACACCATCTTCCATTCATAAGTCTCACAGCATGGCTGTGAGACTTATGAATCTTACACCCCCCCAAAATAACAGCTAAACCTCAATTAAATTTAAAAAAAAAAACCATCACATTAATAAAATAAGTATAGTTAATTAAATTAACCATTTTAAATAAAAAATTAAATTTTTGAAAAAATTTAAAATCTTTTAAAAAGTTATAAAAATAAACTTACCTGTCTTTAAAGTCTATAAAAAAGATATACCTGTAAAAAAAAATTCAAAAAAATACTTAATTCACTACTTACCTTCTTAAAAGCGGGTCTTACTCCTCCTTTTTACATTTCCAAAATCTTCCCTACTTACCTGCGCGTCCAAAGCATGAAGTGCACAGCGTGCGCGCAGCCTGTAGCACGCACGCGATGCACCCAGGCCCCGCCCCCTTTTCGGAAGAGCAATTGCCGGTTTTCAGCGCATGCGCAGGGCATGCAGAAAACCGGCAATTGGAGTGGGAATACGCGAGAGTATGCAGTGCGTACTCTCGCGTCCCGGGATCAATTTTCGGCCCAATGTTCTTTTGGAGTAAATAATGGTGCTCAAGATTAAAGTAAGTTTCTCAGTATCTGTAAACATAGATTGACACCCACCCAAATCTTACACGGCTGACCATTGGATAGTGGGGTAAATCTTCAACTCTCTATTCCCGCTGGAGAGTCTTGCCTGCTGAGAGACCATAATGCATAATGCCTGTGTTTTTCCAACCATTCTGCACAATTTAGATGGGTACAATGCCTGCAGTGCAATATTTGCAGCTCCACCACTCTCAAATCAGGAAATCTTCTCTTCTATGTCCACAAGCACTGAGAAACCAAGGGAGTGAATTTCTGCCGGGATCTCCTGCTCGTCTGCCATGACTTTGGCGGAAGAGCTACAGAAACCCCAGTCATTTACGCCATTTTCCTGGGGTTTCTGTGGCTCTTCTGCCGAAGTTATGGTGAACGATCAAGAGAACTCCTGTAGAGATTCACCCCATTTTGTTCCATCTAAGTTGGATCCATAGCTGAAGTGGCACAAAACTGCTTCGTCATCAGACTGCTTTTCTGATGAGCTGTAATTTCCTCCCGTTAAACACTGGGAAGATGGAAATACTGAAGCCACCATCATTCCTCCGCCACAAATGCCATGCCCTCACCAAAAATTCCATCCCCATCCCCATCTAGGCCCTACGCTATGGAATTCTCTCCCTAAATCATCTCCACCTTTCTCTCCTCCTTTAAGGCCCTCCTTAAAACCCACGTCTTTGACTAAGCTTTTGGTCAAACCTCTTATTATCTGCTTCTTTGTCTCAGTGTCCAATTTTGTCTGATTTCTCCTCTGTTGAGTGCCTTGGGACGTTTATCTACATTAAAGGCACTATGTAAATGCAAGCCATTGTTGTTCTTGTTGTTTAAGTTGTTTCAAAGAGACCACCCCAGAAGAGCCAGAATCCACAGAGGGAATGGGGGAATGGAAGGGAGGTCAGAATCCTCCCCTAAGCACAGAACTAGTATCATCCGTTGCTCAGTAATCTTTCTCCACTACTAACTCACTTGCTCACTAACACACAAGCATGCCTGTACCACAGCAACATGACACACAATGTATTGTGATTTAAAATAAAACTGTTGGACTATAACCTGGTGTTGTGCAACCTCTCAGCTCTGTCTGAAGCAGATGTTCCTCATCTGCTTCTATACGCAGTCAGAAAGTACCAGGCACAGTTTCCGTTGGTAAGAACGAATCAATCACCTCACAGCACCTGTCACAAGCACCAAGACAGGTACATCCAATCTGGCTGATCTGGGTAATAAGTTTCAGGAGGGAACACTGGGTGAAACATGGACCATGAGTGGGGGGGGAAAAAACAAGTGGAGGTGACAACAAATAAACAGGAACCTGCTGCTTGGATAGCCATCTCCGGTCATTCCTCAGTTGCTGTGTCCAGGGTGTATACACACATGGGCCTGTATACAAATTAATGTAACTATCGGAGCGCCAACGCTTCATGCAGTCATTTAACATTGTGAAAACTACCAAAGTCTGGCAGCAACCATGGAGGATATGTGTGCAGTGGTACATCAACATTCAGCAGAACTCCAGTGCACTATGGAGGGTGTGGTAACTCCGTGGCCAGCTGCAGTGGACCCATTACCCCCACTCGATTGAGGTCCTAAGTCCAGTCACAGTTTCTCTCCTGATTTAAAAAAAAAAGCAAAATACTGCAGATGCTGGAAATCTGAAATAAAAACAGAAAATGCTGGAAATAATCAGCAGGTCAGACAGCGTCTGTGGAGAGAGAAACACAGTTAATGTTTCAGGTCGATGACCTTTCGTCCAATTACTCTGACTGCAGCGATAGACACCTTGGACTCCAATGTGCAGAAGTCTCTCTTGCCCAAACTCAATATCCTTCAGGATCAAATTGAGCAAATCTTGAGGCAGAGTTCACAGACCTCATTGCTGCCCAGCAGTCTGTTCTCACACAGATTACTGGACATGCTCAAGGACTGCCCAGCAGCTGGGATCTAGCAGGAGTTGACACAGATGAAGGAACTGCCTCTCACAGCGATACAACATCTGCCCCACTCAGCTGCCCTGCTGAAATGAACCAAGCTGTGCCATAAATCATGTAGGACTAGGCAGCCACTGCGACATCAGATGTGGAACCAGTAGCTATAAGGCCATCGCGTGACCGAGCATAAGGAGGTATAAGACCAGCTCCATCCCCAGGAGCTTTCTGATTTTGATAATGACTGTATTTATATAGGGTGGAAAATAGTTATTTTCAGGAAGGGGTGAGTGTGTCGGTGAATGTGGTGGTGGTACTGGGACATCTGGGACATTACTCACTGGGACTAACAACTCCCCCCCCTTGTGAGTGAGGCCACATCTGGACCCTCCCCCCCCCCCCCCCCCCAGTGACTGAGGTCACGCCTGGCCCCTCCCCCCCCAGTGAATGAGGTCACACCTGACCCCTCCGCCCCCCCCCAGTGACTGAGGTTACACTTGACCCCTCCCCCCCAGTGACTGAGGTCACACCTGATTTCCCCCCCCAGTGACTGAGGTCACACCTGGCCCCTCCCCCTCAGTGACTGAGGTCACACCTGATTTCCCCCCCCTCCCCAGTGACTGAGGTCACACCTGATTTCCCCCCCCCCCCCCCCCCCAGTGACTGAGGTCACACCTGATTTCCCCCCCCCCCCCCCCCCCAGTGACTGAGGTCACACCTGACCCCCTCCTTGGAAAAAAAGTAACATCAGTGCTGGAGAGAACAACCTTGGCCTAGGGAAAACACTGGATGTCGGGGGCTACTTAAGAAGATACTATGGTCGGGGCCAATTGGAATACACTGCTTTTTGTTTCAGTTTTACGAAGCTACAGATTTTGGAAAAGTACACTTTGTGGCCGATATTCTGTGATGTTCATCACTAACAAAAAAATAATTTCTGGAAAGAATGTTTATGATAGATAACTATACAAAACAAGAATGTTCACATTCAGTTCTTTGCAGTTTTTTTAATTAACTGTATAATTTGTGACATCTAACTGCTGGGATGTCAAATTGTTCTTGACTGGAAAATAACGCTTCGCATGAAAAATGAATAATATAGGAAAATTGCAAAACTAACTTTGTAAAATTAGAGAGGCAGTAAATTAAAAGGACATGCTAACCGCACCATATAATTTAATCATAATTATGGAGCAATTGCTATTTATTAATACAGCAATTATATCAAGATTGCTGGATATTTTATTAAGACCTTAATTACATGATATATAGCTTTTCTCTTACAAATATGTTTATATTGCCAAAGCAGATGTGAATAAAGCAGTCATGGCAATGTAATGTGTTGCCTTTAAAAGTAATTTTCAGTCGAACCTGATATCAGCAAACTATCTTTCAACTGTAATAGCTTCAGTGGACAAGTTAAGAACATAGGAACAGGAGTAGGCCATTCAGCCCCTCAAGCCTGTTCCGCCATTCAGTGAGAGTTTGTTCTTTATTCATTCATGGGATGTGGGTGTCGCTGGCAAGGCCAGCATTTATTGCCCATCTTTAATTGCCCTTGAGAAGGTGGTGGTGAGTCGCCTTCTTGAACCGCTGCAGTCCGTGTGGTGAAGGTACTCCCATAGTGCTGTTAGAGAGGCAGTGCCAGGAATTTGACCCAGTGACGATGAAGGAACAGCGATATATTTCCAAGTCAGGATGGTGTGTGACTTGGAGGGGAACTTGGAGGTGGTGGTGTTCCCATGCGCCTGCTGCTCTTGTTCTTCTAGGTGTTAGAGGTCACGGGTTTGGGAGGTGCTATCGAAGAAGCCTTGGCAAGCTGCTGCAGTGCACCTTGTAGATGGTACAGACACGGTATGCCGGTGGTGGAGGGAGTGAATGTTTAAGGTGGTGGATGGGGTGCCAATCAAGTGGGCTGCTTTGTCCTGGATGGTGTCGAGCTTCTTGAGTGTTGTTGGAGCTGCACTCATCCAGGCAAGTGGACTGTATTCCATCACACTCTTGCCTTGTACCTTGTAGATGGTAGAACGGCTTTGGGGAGTCAGGAGGTGAGTTACTTGCCACAGAATACCCAGCCCCTGACCTGCTCTTGTAGCCACAGTATTTATGTGGCTGGTCCAGTTAAGTTTCTGGTCAATGGTGACCCCAGGATGTTAATGGTGGGGGATTCGACAATGATAATGCCATTGAATGTCAAGGGGTGATGGTTAGACTTTCTCTTTCTTGGAGATGGTCATTGCCTGGCACTTCTGTGGTGTGAATGTTACTTGCCACATAACAGCCCAAGCCGGAATGTTGCCCAGGTCTTGCTGCATACGGGTATGGACTGCTTCATTATATGAGAAGTTATGTCCCTGATTCAAGTTGCTAGAATATCAGGTGGAAAGATCAGGCTCAAGATCTAATTTGTTCAAATTACAATTAAAATATTGGCAGGCGCACCTCAGGAAATAAGAACATAAGAAATAGGAGCAGGAGTAGCCCATTTGGCCCCTCGAGCCTGCTCCGCTATTCAATAAGATCATGGCTGATCTGATCTTGACCTCAACTCCACTTTCCCGCCCACTCCCCATAACCCTTGACTCCCCTGTAGCTCAAATATCTGTCTATCTCTGCCTTGAATATATTCAATGACTCAGCCTCCCCGGCTCTCTGGGGAAGAGAATTCCAAAGATTCACGACTCTCTGAGAGAAGAAATTCTTCCTCATCTCCGTTTTAAATGGGCGACACCTTATTCTGAAACTATGCCCCCTAGTTCTAGATTTCCCCACGAGGGGAAGCATCCTCACTGTATCTACCCTGTCAAGCCCCCTCAGAATCTTATATGTTTCAATAAGATCGCTTCTCATTCTTCTAAACTCCAATGAGTATAGGCCCAACCTGCTCAACCTTTCTTCATAAGATAACCCCTTCATCTCAGGAATCAACCCAGTGAACCTTCTCTGAACTGCCTCCAATGCAAGTGTATCCCTCCTTAAATAAGGAGACCAAAACTGCACGCAGTACTCCAGATGTGGATTCACCAGCGCCCTGTACAGTTGTAGCAAGACTTCCCTGCTTTTATACTCCATTCCCCTTGCAATAAGGGCCAACATTCCATTTATCTTCCTAATTACTTGCTGTACCTGCATGCTAACTTTTTGTGTTTCATGTACGAGGACCCCCCCAGATCCCTCTGTACTGCAGCATTTTGTAGTCTCTCTCCATTTAAATAATTTGCTTTTTTATTCTTATAATTAACAAAATGCATCTCACCCCATCATCAATGGTTAATCAATCTCATCAGCTCCAAGGTAGCTGCAACATTGCCAATGAATCATTTTACAGCTACAAGAGACCAACGGCTTTTTTCAGCTTCTTTACAAAACAGCCTCAGTAGCCATGTCAGAACTGAACCAACCCACAGTCCAGCCTCCTGCGTCAAATTGATTCACACAGAAGATGAGTCACAGGAAGATGAGTATCAATTAACTTTACGTGCGGATTGGACAGTTATCACATAAAATGTTACAAAGACATGAACTATTTCATGCTGAACAGTTTGATGTGCACTGCAACGGGTCAATAGATTTCTAATTAACCATACTTGTGATTCATTTGACATTGTTACAATCTTACAGACTAGAAATCTGAGTAACTATTGTATAACCTAATGCTGTTAACTTTTAATGTTACCATCCTCTTCATTATGATAGTAAAACAGTTAATTAAAATCTGAATAAAACAAGCTATTTTCTTGAAAATCTACTGCAATCATTCCTCCTAACATTTGTAAATCCCTATTATGCATGCACTTGTGAACAAATTTCCTATTTTACCACATAAATACAATGCACCATCTCAGCGATGCACTCGTTGGGAGCCCAGAATCTTGTGTAATATAATGAAGTATGCAATATAATGAAATCATATACAGCACAAAAGACCACGGTAATAATGAAGGATACCACAAAAGAATAAAGAGAACCTTGGATTTCAAAAGCCTGAAGATTGGAGGAGGAAGGAAAGAATGAGGGTTCCATGGTTTTGAGGTTTTAGGAAAGAATCAGCTAGAGTAGGAGACTGTGTAATGAATCTTTGCAGATAAGAGGTAAGTTCAAAGGACATTGACTATTGGTGACAAGAAAGGTTGCGACAGGAAGACTTGGGGGGGTGGGGGGGAGGGACTTGGAGATGATGAATTTCCCACATCATTGCTGCTCTTGCCCATCATGGGGTCCAAAGTCAATATTGAGAACTGTAAGGGCCAATCCCATGTGACTGTAAACTACTTGCCTCCACCTATGGGATGATGATGGAGGGGTCTGGAATGTTGGTTGATAGATATGATTCTATAAATATGTCAGACAGTTGTCGATAGGTCTGCCCGATTTTCTCCTTATTACTGAACTTTGTAGTGAGTGTGTACAACTGAGTGGGGCACTTCATAGGGCATTAAGAGTCAACCACACAGTGTAGCACTAGAGTCACATGTAGGCCAGACTGAATAAAGATGGCAGACTCTCTTCGCTGAAGGGCAATGGTGAACCAGTTGGGTTTTTAAGACAATCCTTTCATGATTATTTTTCTGTTGCTAGCTCACAAATTACCAGATTTATTGAATTCAATTTCACAACTTGCCATGATGGGATTTGAACTCATGACCTGAGGGTTGCTAGATCAGTACCAAGGCCACGAGACTACTGTACCTATTTTATAGTGAGTTAAGAGTTGCTGACAGGGAAAGAAGTATTTGTCATAAAAGAGGAAACCATAACTATAGAAGGCAGCCTAGACAATGGATGAAATATGGAGAAAATAGTGAAAGGAAGAATGTTGGTAGATGAAGACGGACTAACGATGAAACCATCAATGGTAAGCGATGGAAGCTGTTGGCTCAACTTATGAGACACATGAAGAAACTGTAGAGTAAATTTTGTAATGGTCTTTGCTGCTGGTGGAAGTGAGTAGATGTGAATGGGGATTGGGAGATCAGGTATTGGCAGAAGAAATCACTGACACAGAACATGATGAATTATTTACTCTACCCCAGTTGCAGCCAGGGACAGCTCTACTTAACAAGAACTTTATCTGACTGGCAATCTGCCCAATTCACAGACTGTCCTGTTTACACAAGCACAATGCAGTGGTCCAGTTTATTATCCCCACCATGCCCCCTGTTCTATAATAATTATGATGGATGTTAATTTGTTAATGTCCATACTTCCCCTCTCCAACTATCACCTTCCTTCCTATAATAATATAAGGATAGATTTTAATTCCCGGGCAGAAAGCTAGGGGAACCCATCAAGCTTCCCACCTGGGAGTCCCATTGAGAGGCCCAGTCAATGGCCCAAAAATTAGTGCCGCTATGCGAGAGTACGCACTGTGTACTCTCACGTATTCTGTCTCCAATTGCCGGTTTTCTGCATGCACTGCGCATGCGCTGAAAACCGGCACTTGGTGAATTCAAAAGGGGGCGGTTCCTAGGTGAACCGCGTGCGCGCTACAGGCTGCGCGCACGTAGTGCACTTAGTGCTTTGAACGCGCAGGTAAGCATGGAACATTTTAGACATAAAGAAAGGAGGCGTAAGACCCTCTTTTAACAAGGTAAGTAGTTAATTAAGTATTATTTTGATTTCTTTTTAATAGGTATATCTTTTTTAGAGACTTTAAAGACAGGTAAGTTTATTTTTATAACTTTTTAAAAGATTTTAAATTTTTTCAAAAATTTAATTTTTTGTTTAAAATGGTTAATTTATTTAACTATACTTATTTTATTAATGTGATGGTTTTTAAAAAAAATTTAATTGAGGTTTAGCTGTTCTTTTGGGGGGCTATAGATTCATAGCTTTCACAGCACTTATGTGAAAGCTATGAATGAAAGATGGTGTGCTGCCATTGGCTCTAACTGAGTCACGTGATCCCACAGCTCGCACGAATTAACTGCGCCTGTGGGATACGCAAGCCCAGCACAGCAGCTGTCCAGAACATCAAGTTCGTGCGAGCTGGAACTGAAAAAGCCAGCGCGCAGTGAGAGATCGCGGGAAAGCCTTACCCTCGCACGAAGGCTCCCTCACGAATTTTTGGGCCAATATTAAGGGCCGGGAATAATCATGCAACAGCTGCCCGCCTGAAACTTGCGTAAAGAAGCAGCTGGTCAGCTGCTGGCAGGCAACGATCAAACATCCCGGAGACCATCCACCAGCACTCGGTTAAGAGGTGGGGTGGGCGGGGGTTCAGTCTGGTTCCTCGGGTCAGGATGGGGGAGCTTGGGCGGCAGACATCTGCTCCTCCTGACCCCACAATGAAAAGTTATTTAGGTGCCTTTTGGGACCTCCGCTGGGCGTCCAGCAAGTTTCACTGGTCGGAGCGACCACAGCGATTGCTCTGCCATTAGGCTGTTAACATTGCTTCCTGACTCTTTTCTGAGTGATAGGACCTTGATTAGCCTATATTAATGAGGCATCCGCCTGAGTCAGGAGAACGCCTCAACCACCTGTGGTTAAAATCGCTGCAGGCTGCTATTGGAGCCGGAAAAACAATGGCTCGATTTTTAACTTCTGGTCTGCCTTATAGTCTCTATCAAAATCATAAACCCCTCGGAGTGTTGCTGATGAATTGACAAGAAATTTAACACAAGGAAAACATATGAAACAGCTTTTTTTTCTGTTCCTGTTCAAATTTTGAAAGACTGAAAATACATTATGTAAGAACTACTTCGATCTCTCTTGCTTTCACATGCACCAATTGGTGCTGTACTGTACCTCAGAAGATAATGAACAGGTGAACATTAGTAGCATAATTGTATCCTTGTGCTATCAAAAGGGTGATGTGGTGAAGTACAAGCATTATAACATAGGCAAGGGAAAAAAATCATTGATTTTTGAATGATAAAAATATATTTGCAAGCTTATTATTTTCCAGTGAGGCACAGAATTAGTTGCTGTCTTGGAATATATTACAGTCTACACTAATAATGATTGACCGCTACAGAAGGGGAGAAATTACATTGAATTTGTCTTCAAGATAGGTTAATTTTATGAGTACTTTCAACAGTAACAATTTGTATTTATACAGTATCCTTAACACAAAGAACATCCTGAGATGGTACATGGAGAGGCATAAGGAAAATGGTCACTGAGCCAGGAAGGGAGAGATTAGGAAGGCTTGGTTGAAGAGATGGGTTTTGGGAAGGCTTTTAAATGAGGAGCACTTAAATTAATACATTCATGTATTTAGTTGTTGTTTTAAAAATGACCAAATTAGGAAAAATAAACTAGTCACATCTTTTTATACTCCAGTGGCCAGTATAATTCAAGAGATTGCAAAATAATGGGCCAGAAATTCGGGTCTCCACAGGTGAGTACGCGCTATGTACTCACCCGTAGACCCAACGAAAGTGCCGGTTTCGCGCATGCACTGCACATGCGCTGGAAACCGGAACTTCCGTTCCCTTGAAGGAAGGGGTTCGGAGGTCAAACGCGTGCGCCGGAGAGGCAGCGCGCACGCAGCGAACTTCCGGTTTTTTTTACAGGTTTTGAAGTGAGGGTAAGTCCCTGGCAGCTGCGCGGGGAAAAAGCAGGCGCAAGGCCTGCTTTTAACAAGGTAAGTGGTGAATTAAGTGAAATTTAAACATTTTTTCCACAGGTTTATCTTTTTTAAATACTTTAAAGAAAGATAAGTTTATTTTTAGCCCTGTTAAAAACTGTAATTAATTTTTTCAAAAATTTAAATTTTTGTTTAAAATAGTTAATTTATGTAATTTATAGTTATTTTAAAAATGTGATGTTTTTTTAAAATTTATTTGAAGTTTTAGTTAGGTTTTGGGGGGTGATCTCTATTCATAGATTTGACAGGTCTTCCTGTCAAATCTATGAATGGAGATTCCCTGCTCCGATTGGCTCTCCATGGCCCACGTGATCCCAGGGGACGCTTCGAACTAACTGCGCCCCTGGGATACGCAAGCACTGCACACCAGCAGCTGCAGGAGGCCCAGGACCAGAATCCCACGCGGGCCCACAGCACAACAGCAGGTGCACTAGGTAAGTGAAGGTCAGGGGCTTGCACCCACGGGAAGCCTCCGACCCGAATTTCTGGCCCATTACCTCTGTTAAAAAGCTGCATCTTCCACAGCTTGTATGATATCCATGATGGAAATAAGAATGGCTTGAATAATGCACTTCTGTACTAATACCTCATTCTAACTTTATCTTAATATTAATGAACTGATTATCTGATGTCTTCATAAATTAGTGGTCATGATGCGGAGATGCCGGCGTTGGACTGGGGTGGACAAAAATGAGAAGTCGCACAACACCAGGTTATAGTCCAACAGATTTATTTAAAATTACAAGCTTTCGGAGCTATCCTGCCCCTTCTTCAGGTAAAGTTACAATGAGTGAATCTACAAAAGTTCACAGAATATAAACACAGATACTACAGAGATACAATCTTTCCTTACATCAAAGACACACCAAGAGCACAGCCAAGACAATGAGATGTGTCCCAGGGGGTCCAACGTTGGACCCCCTGGGACACATCTCATTGTCTTGGCTGTGCTCTTGGTGTGTCTTTGATGTAAGGAAAGATTGTATCTCTGTAGTATCTGTGTTTATATTCTGTGAACTTTTGTAGATTCACTCATTGTAACTTTACCTGAAGAAGGGGCAGGATAGCTCCGAAAGCTTGTAATTTTAAATAAATCTGTTGGACTATAACCTGGTGTTGTGCGACTTCTCATTTTCATAAATTAGGGCAAGGATGCTGAAACTAAGTTTTGACAAGGTACAAGATAAGCCCCAGTGTGCTGATACATTTTAAAACAATTGTCCTGTAAATTTCATGCCCTATTAATTATGGAACAAACTATTGAGTTCCTCAGAGAGCATGTTACATGACTTTCTCCATACTTAGCAACAGTAATTTCAGAAGGTCAGCTGGTTAACAGCATACAACATTCACACAGGTTCATGCTAGAAGCGGTAGCCTGCTAGATTGAGCCTCTTCAGCTAACGTTGACAGATCTGGTAATCTGCATGTACTTAAAGCTCAGGTTTTTCACATGGGCACAGACATTCACACTGGAGCTCACTCATCCCATTCTCCCTGGCCTGCTCTACTTGTGGACCTACTGTGCTCAATGACAAAGAGCGACCTCTCCTCTGACTTACTTCCTCTAGAAAAAATGTAATGCTTCCATCAAAGAATTGGGCCACTCTGTGGCCTATTCTACTCTTTCCAGCGATCATTTTCTTCCAGAAGCTTCCTGCTTCCAAATTTTCAAAGGTTACACTGCTTGTCCTTTTCAGCTGTTGCAAGATCTTAAATCCAGAAGCAGCGTGTAATTTCTTGTATACCAATGAGTTAGGTCACAATGAGAGCCATTTGCTATGCTTGGGGCTCATATCACAATACAGGAATCCCGCCCCAACCGCGGTTTTGCCATACACGGATTTCAAGTATACACGGTTTCCTCTCTGCGACAACTTTTGCCAACCGCGGCAGTGAAATTTGCATATACGCGGTTTTTAATTTTCAAGTTTCACGGGTCGCGCTTCCAAACACGAGACTGCATTCATCCGCGCCGCTCTTTGAGCATATTTACTACCACGCGTGGTCTCGCTCCACTCGTGGATATACTGTACCTGTACTGTGTGTGTGTGTGTGTGTGAACGTTTAGCCCTTAATCATGGCCCCTAAGTGTAATCTCAGTGGTAAAGGTGAATCAATAACGAAAAGGGCAAGGAATGTACTAACCTTAGATAGGAAATTAGATGTCGTTAATAGACTTGCCCGTGGTGAAAGTACAGCGTCAGTTGTACGACTAATGGGGGTTAACGAGTCCACCATTAGAACCATAAAAAAAAGTGAGGTGTCGATAAGGGCTAGTATTGCGGGTGGCTCTTCGAAAAGTGCTAAAGTGTCGTTTATGCCACGGGACCATAAGCTTGAAAAAATGGAGAAGGCACTTAATATCTGGTTGGAAGACCAGAACCAGAAAAAAGCGAATGTTAATTCCGCATGGGTACGTAAGAAGGCCCTTCGTTTCTACAAGCATCTTACTGTGGCTGCCAGGGAAAGTGTAGATGACATAAAGTTTCAAGCGAGTAAGGGCTGGTTGGAAAATTTTAAGAAGAGGTTCGCCTTGACTAACCGTCAAGGTTGTGGGGGAATCGGCCTCAGCCGATCACGAGGCCGCTGCCAAGTTCCCGGAGGAGCTGAAGAAGTTGATCGCCGAGAAGGGTTACCTGCCGGAGCAGGTATTTAATGTGGATGAGACTGGTCTCTTCTGAAGCGGATGCCTTCCCGAACTTTCATCGCGAAGGCTGAGAAGCATGCTTCGGGATTCAAGGTGGCTAAGGATAGGGTGACCCTTCTCCTTTGTGCTAACGCCGAGGGAGACTGTTTAGTGAAGCCAATGCTGCTCTACCGCTCTCTTAATCCCCGCGCTCTGAAGGGCAAAAACAAAAACTATCTACCTGTCTTTTGGCGTTCTAACCGCAAGGCGTGGGTTACTGCTGCAGTCTTCATGGACTGGTTTCATAACTGTTTTGTGCATGACGTGGAGCGGTACCTTGCGAGAGAAAATCTGGCCTTCAAGGTCCTACTCATCCTCGACAATGCCCCCGGCCACCTGCCGGCACTCCAATTCGCCCACCCTAATATTGAAGTCGTCTTCCTTCCTCCCAACACGACTTCACTCCTTCAACCCATGGACCAGGGTGTGATAGCCACCTTCAAGGCATACTACATACGACACAGCTTTGACCGCATGATGGAGGCTATGGAGGATGACGCAACACTGACGGTGAAAACTTGTTGGAAGGATTACACTATCGCAGACTGCATCACCAACATAAAAGAATCGATGGATGAACTGAAGAGGACGACAATCAACGCCTGCTGGGGTAAACTTTGGAAGGAGGCAGTGAATGACTTCCGAGGCTTCCCTACAGTTGACGCTGAAGTTCAGCGCATTGTGAAGGTTGCGCGACGTTTGGGAGGCGAGGGGGTGGCCGACATACAGCCTGATGACGTCGAGGAGCTCCTTGAGTCGCACAGCGAGGAGTTGATGGAGGAGGACCTTGATGAGCTGATACAGCATTCTAGTGAGGCAGAGGACGAGGACGAAGACGAGGATATGGTGGAGAAGTCGAAGATGACAAGTGCCAACCTTAGCAAGGCAATGCTCCTTGCTACTGATCTCTCGGACCTCTTTATGGAGATTGACCCATTCTTGGAGCGTAGTTTAAAATTCAAGCGAGGTTTGGAGGATTTAATGAGACCATACAAGCAGGTCCAGAAAGATATTCAGAAAAAAATGAGTCAACCATCCATCGCAGAATTCTTTAAGAAGCCGCCCAGTTGATCTTTTTTATTGTGTTATTTGAACATTTATTGTTTTTGTTAGGTTATTGTGTATTTTATTTGTCTTTATTAAAAGAACAAGCAACTTACATAGGCTCTGACGAGTGTAAATGCGGCTGCGTTCCCCCTAACCCCATTTTTCCCATAGGGTCTTATATTTGCCAACCGCGGTTTTACCAACCACGGGGGTTTTCAGGGACGTATCCCCCGCGGTTGGGGAGGGATTACTGTACCTAAATTAGGATAGCCGCAGAAATTCACACAGGATCAAAGTAGGAATGGGTGTGATTTATGCACCTTCCAACTTAGGCTCAGGCTTATTCCCCATCAGAAAATCTTGGTTAGTATTTTTTAGTACAGAAAGTTTACTCCTTCTGCACATATAGCACCCATTTGCCAAAATAAGGGAAACAATATAACAGTAATGGAAATTTGTTCTCTCCAGGAGTAAACAGGGGCCTAGGAAGGTTAAATTGTTGGGCTGGGACACGGTGATTTTAGATATGACCTTACTCACTGGGAGATAGAGAATGGTGACCTATTTAACCTGGATTATGTTTTATCTTTAATAGAAGCCCAATGTTGTCTTCTGTTCACTTTGTAACCTTTGTGTACTGTGTATATAAATCAAGGTTAGGACTGGCTTATGTCTATGTCCAGTTTTTAGAATTCCATATGCTGTCTTTCCTTTCTTTTATGACGCCAGTGTTCCTGTCTATATCAATCAATTCATGTACTGTCAATATAAAAAAAGTGGAAAAGAATGATGGGCAAAAGTTTTGCAGAAAAGCAGGACTGAATACAAAAAGATAAAAGGTAGATGAATGGAAACAGAGGGCAAGTGACATTTTATCCTTGAAGCCAAGGTACAGGCAACGTATTTTACTTGTGTTATGGCTGACTGCAACATCGAGTGAAATATAGCCCGTGTCAGGCAGTGACTATGGGGGGCGAATTTCCACAGGGGTTCTCCCGCTCGTCTGACTTGTCTTCAGCGAAGGAGCTGCGCAATCCCTGGGAAAAACAGCGCACAACAGACGAGTTGAGAGAAATCCGCAGAAATTCTCCCCCATATGTTTCCATAGTTAACAAAAAGCGACAGCATTTCTGGGTTTCATTATTTTGTTTTTACTGGCACAGATTCATCTCAAAATGTTGCCTTGTTTGGAATAGTCATCTTTATTTCTCATACCATAACAAAAATTGCACATTTTTCTTCACTCATGTAATGGCAAAGAATTCCTTTGCCTGAAAGTACCATTTATTCATTTTACTGGAATTTTCTTGTTTTTACTACTATTCAAACATTTTATCAGGATGGAGGTTTACTCACTAAAATATTCACCTTGCTCCTGTAAGATATTGTGGAATTAAATTATATTCCACTTCTGTCTTTTTCTATGTTGTCCTGTGTTTAAAAATTAGGCAGGTGGCCTGGTATTTCCTAATGAATTAGGAATAACAACACTAGTTACTTGTTGCAGCAAGTGGTTACTTATCACTCCGGCACCAGCATTTTCACTGCCTCACTTTTGCTTTTTGGTGGTATTTCTGCAAGAATCCATCCCTGGCGATTGTGACATTACAACAGTTACTTCAAAAAGTAATTAAATGGTTGCAAAGTGCTTTGGGATGTCCTGAGGTCGTGAAAGGCACGATATAAATGCAAGTCTTTCTTTCTTTCTTACTCAACCAGCAAATTGTGCTAAACTTGATAAATGTAGAAATTTAGGAGAGTTGTTTCAGGATTCTACACTGCACCAAGTCATTGGGTGTAGGAATAATTACCACAGCAAATTACTAGCAAGAGCTATGTGGAGCCTTTGTAGTTATAGGGGGGGTGTAGAATTCGCAATATATCGCGATTTTATTAATAAGGAGAAAACCACAGAGTTTCGTTCAAACAGCGTTTATTTCAGCAGAATGCTGTCAGGTTTTCAAAGTGGACACAAGCAGCTTGTAAAATGGCCGCCGCACCTCGTGACAGAACATTCTAGACTTTTCGACAGGCAGACAAGATGGCGTTCCAATAAACATTTGTGCAAGATCGATTAAGACTCAGCACATTGAAGATAATACACGAGACATCATGGGTTTACAGTATACACATAAATACTGAAATCGGTCTCCCAGGTGCGAATAAGAGCTATTGTACCAAGTGATCAGGAACCCATCCAAAGACATTAATATGTAAAATCCCAACGACTCTACGATGAGAGAGCCGTTAGCGGGTAGTTACAGAAAACACTTGGAAGCCCCAAAACCCCTCCAGGAAGAACACCGACCGATTAAACAATGGGAGAAATATTAACAGGTACTCAGACATTTACGAGTAGCCCCGAAACCCATTAAAACGAAGATCACCCTATACAAGACATTTGAGCGCCAAACCCTAACAAAAGAAAAGACATTAAGGTTGGACGGGAAACGGAAGATTTTGTACTATAATTACAAGCTCCAACCGTCCATCTTTCTCTTATCTTGCTGGTGTTTATCCTCGTGGCTGCTCTTGACTCGCCGTCTTGTTCCTGCTTGCCTCGTGTCTCTTTTCAAAAGACTGTTGAACTTTATGATCCGCTTCGTGTCGCGAAGACCTGTGTAGAACTGGGCTCTGAAGCCTTGAAGCGGGCGCACCATCCCGATAAGTCGGTAAACGGTGTTGGAACCGAAGGCCCGAGATGAGATGAGATGAGATGAGATGAGATGAGAAGAGAAGAAGACCATACTTATCGCCACGGTCAGTAAGCTCCGACCGCGCCTGTAGGTCGAATAGACATTTTCCTTGCCAGGAAGACTTCTTTGAGTTCTACAGAACTGACACAGGAAGACTATTTTTCGAATTTTATCGAACCGGTGTGAGGGCACAGGAAGACTCTTCTTTGAGTAGAGTCGGAACTCCGAGGACAACACAGATCTTCATGACAGCAGACGTTCCAGCCTGCTAGCCGGAGCAGAAACGAGTAAACAAGTGGGGCCAGGAGACCCCCTGATCGACACGTGGGCGCTGCGGTGAAAAACATCCGATCAGAGTTTTCGGAATTCTCCGAGTTATCACGAGTGGTGAGCATGAGTCTCGAATCCTACGAATCTAGCTTAGGACAGATATTGATAGGGGAGGGTTTTAAGTATTAAGGATAATTGTAATGTGTGCCCCCATTTACGATGTGTCGTTCGTTCCTCGTTTCCCTGAAATTAGTTACATAACTGCGTGTAAGATTGTACTGTCATTAATCTGTGCTTATGACATGTATTTCGTAATCTTAAATATTATGCAATAAAGATTTTTCCATTTCGTACCATTCAACCGAGTCTACCTGAGTTTCATCTCCATTATTGCTCTCGCATCTAAGTCCAGTGTCTAGAACCGTAAGGGCGAGTGGGTCGAACCACTCACAGGTGTGTATAGTGCTCCCAGACTGGCTGAAGACCAGAACAGGCAACAAGGCCTAAACCCGCACTAGCACCCGGGCTGCACAGAGCCACACGAATCTCACAGGCTGAGAGACAAAAACCCTTACAGGGGAAATTTTCGGGGGGTCAGTGGATGCGTTCGGTGGGAAAAACATTTTTTGACAGCGGGTCGGGACCCCGCTGTCAACCTGTCACCACGCAACTTTCCCAGATGTCAAGTCTGTCAGGGCTGAACAAACCCGACACGTGGCGGCGGGGGAGGCAATTCAGGTCATTATGACCTTGTTAACAGCCCATTAAACAGTATTTTGAGCTCACCTTACCATTTTTAGAGGTCGCCCATGAGGTACACGCTGCTCGAGGATCACGTCAGGTAAGGAGGTCGGGAGTTGTATGAGCATGGAATCATCTCTTTACTTGACAGCTGCAAATGTGCTATAAAAGCTCCCATCTCACCGCTGTTCACTTTCCAAGCTCAGAAGCTGTTGCTTACTGCATTTGGAAAACAGATTGAGCTTTATGCAGGTTGCAAGTGTTTGGAACAAACTGTCTATCCAGTGTCACCTCATGGGAACAACCTCACTCACCATTGACCTCACTCACCACTGCTTCTATCATCTCAAGTTCACCTGCCATCTATTATATCAGCATTGGTGCCCTTGAAACTATTTCACCTTGTCCTCATAATCCCACCACGATCAGCCCCAACACCAGCAGCACCAGGCACACCAACAGCACCAACAGCAACATCAACCTTCTCCGCAATCAACTGATGCTGAACAAGACAGAGGGCATCAGCACCTGACCACATTGCTGCCCGGGACGCCAGGGATAGCCTCACCATGGCCAGATTTACTTCACTTGACGCTGTACACCCTGGCTGCCTCATGATGCGCCAGGTTGGCACCGCCCCACACCAACACCATAAAGCATTCCTACAATGCCCAAGCCATTCCTTTCACACTCATCACCATTGTGGAGAGTACTGTTATGTCTCACCATTCACTGCAACTCACTAAGCCACTTCCAAAGGTGCACACAAATCTGTCCAAGAATGCAAAGTGTTGAAAATAAAGATTTCAATGTTTGACAGCACATTTACAGAAACATTACATGAACATTGGCTAAAACACACAAGTGCCTACCCTTGTGTGTTGTTAGTTGATATGATTAGACTAGGAGGAGTGTGAGATGGGGAAGTGATAATGTAGATAGAGAGGGATGGGTGGAGGTGCAAGGTAAGTTGGTGTGAGTAAGGATGTGCAGGAGTAGGGTAGGGAAGGCAGAGTGATGGGGATGTGATGAGTGGCACAGCAGGATGAGGTTGAGTGTGGCTTTGCTGTAACGTTTCATGATCTACTGAGATCATTGAAAGGTTTGCACCACTGCAGCCTGGTCCTCCTTACGACATCCCTGCTTGTGTCCTCTTCTGCAATGTGCAACCAAGCTGCGTTGGTCTCCTGGGGAGGTCTCTTCTGCCCATTGGAAAGGAAGAGAACCTCCCTGCGTGCTGTGACTCCATCCATAAGCATATGGAGGGAGTCATGGGAGAGCCTGAGTGCAACCGTGCACCTCTGTGCAGTGCTTGTCAGTGTTTGCAGCACCTCAATGCAATAGAACACTGACAGCACAACAGTGAAAATAAATTTGCGCATGGTCCCTTTAAGGCTGATGCTGCATCATCAAATGACGTCATCAGACCCGCTTCCTTCAATTGGCCAGCAAACGCGCTGGGCGGGTTTAACAAGCCTAATCAACATAAAATCATTCTGCAGAGCGGGCTGGAGCCAGCAGCGAGGTCAGGACCCGCCACCGACATTGCCCGCCCAGGACCAGCCGAGGTATGGGAAATCGCGGCCTGGTGTCAATTCAGTCTAAGTTGCAAAATAAAAAGTTGAATAAATTTAGAATTAAATCATGTTAAATATTTCAGTCCACTGTGGCAACCTGGAATGACCCTATATCAGTGGTGGGCAAAATACGGACTGAGGGCCGTATCCGGCCCACCAATGGATTCTATCTGGCCCATCTAGGCCTGGCCTCGAGTTTCGAATGTCCACCCCACATGACGTCAGGAGCTGGGTCTATGGGCTGGATTTTTCCAGCCCTGAGCAGGCGGGTTTGGAGGCGGGACTGCTGGCAAAATCAAAAAGAGTGGGAGCAGGTCCCGAACCCGCCTCCAACCAATCTTCCCGGGAGTCGGGTCCCCGATTTGCACAGGGACCTGACTCCTAGTGGCGGGAAGAGGATTATAGCCACTTAACTGCCTGTTAACAGGTAGTTTAACAGGCAGTTAAGAGGCTTTTTCCCATTTTGAGACTTCTGCTGCAGGCTTCCCGACATAGGGGAACCCCACCAGGATAAGTGAGGCATGCTGTGGGTCTGTTGTAATGTTTGTGTATAAATGACAGCTGCAGAAGTGGTTTGAAGGATCCAATGGGACACTGGGGAATATCAGAGGTAAGGAGATGTTGGGAAAGTCATTTTTAATGTGTTTAGATTTTTCTGTAGGTGACAAGCTTTGAAGTGTTTGTGTGGTCTCACCTCATTGGGAGAAGTGACAGATCGCTTCTGTCACCTCACCTGCAGCTGCCATCTGTTTTATCCTAAGGAAAGAGTCATTGGAGAGCCTGGGTGCAAGGGCTCACCTTTGTACAGTGATTGTCAGTGTCTGACAGCACCTCAATGCTGTCAAACACTGACAAATCATCTGTCAAAAATAAATGGTACATGTCCCTTTGAAGAAAACCGGCAGCTGAAGCGTCATCAACTGATGCCATCTGACACCGGCTTTCCCTTAATTGACTGGCAAGACCACAGGGCGGGCTTAACAAGGCCAATCAGGGGAAAATAGCGTCTATGAGTCGGACGTCACTGGGGGCAGGACTAGAACCCGGAAAGCAGCAGTCCCACCCCCAACTCGCCTCAGCAAGTAAAATCCAGCCCATTGTCTCTGAGGCAGCAGGGGAGTCAACAGAGCAATGTCTCATCCATCAGTCACCGCATCACTGGGGGTTGGGCCTGGGCTGGGGGGGACAGGCCTGTGCCCTCCCCGTTGCTGCACTCACCACTCTACACTGGTTTAGGGGCCATGTTGCCGTCGGTAAAAGGCCCTCCCCCTGCGGGGGCCGTGGCCCAATCCGCGACTACCAGCGCCTTCTGTCCACCACAGCCGCCAGTCTCCGTATCTTTGCCTCCCATCTAAATAAGGAACGTCTACAGTGTGAGTAAGGATGTGCAGGAGTAGGGTAGGGAAGGCAGAGTGATGGGGATGTGATGAGTGGCACAGCAGGATGAGGTTGAGTGTGGCTTTGCAGTAACGTTTCATGATCTACTGAGATCATTGAAAGGCCTGTCCCATCCTAAAGCACATTGCAACTTCTGACCACCATAAAGGTAAAGTGAACATGGCTACAGCCATACCTGAAGGTTTTCATTATGAGACCAGATATGTTGTCCTGAACTACTTAGGACTGGTTTCACAAGGAAAGATTCCAGGGCCAACAGGAGAAGGGACACAATCAACAGAAAGGCCTCCTTTGGAGAGGGACGTAGCTGAGAAAATTATGACAGAAACAACAACAACAACTTGTATTTATATAGCGCCTTTAACGTAATAAATGTCCCAAGGCGCTGCACAGGAGTATTTTAAGACAAAAAATTTGACATAAGGATAACTTAGGGCAGGTGACAGGAGGTAGGTTTTAAGGAGCGTCTTAAAGGAGGAAAGAGAGGTAGCGAGGCGAACAGGTTTAGGCAGGGAATTCCAGAGCTTAGGGCCTAGGCAACAGAAGGCACGGCCACCAAAGGTTGAGCGATTATAATCAGGGATGCTCAAGAGGGCAGAATTAGAGGAGCGCCGATATCTGAGGGGGTTGTGGGGCTGAAGGAGATTACAGAGATAGGAAGGGGCGAGGCTATGGAGGGATTTGAAAACAAGGATGAGAATTTTGAAATCGAGGCGCTGCTTAACCGGGAGCCAATGTAGGTTAGCGAGCACAGGGGTGATGGGCGAACGGGACTTGGTGCGAGTTAGAACACGGGCAGCTAAGTTTTGGATGACCTCAAGTTTACGTAGGGTGGAATGTGGGAGGCCAGCCAGGAGTGCGTTGGAAAAGTCAAGTCTAGAGGTAACAAAGGCATGGATGAGAGTTTCAGCAGCGGATGAGCTGAGGCAGGGGCGGAGACGGGCGATGTTACGGAGGTGGAAGTAGGCTGTCTTTGTTATGCTAATTGTGTAATTAGTGCAGTAATGAGCACAATTAAATACAGATACCTGTTAACCAGTTATTAACCACCACCTAAATAATTAATGCCAAACTGATTTGTATTTACTAATTAACATTTTAATAATCTCATTTTTTTATTTAACACTGATTATTTATAGTAACTGATAATTTATAGTAACTGATAATTAGTAAATTAGTTAACAGATTTATTCACCAACTTAAAACCATCTGCTCATTAGGCAATTGGTGAGCAATTTAATTGTGCTGATTACTGTACTAATAACACAACTATTATTAAAAGCCTGCTGAGTTATTTATTCAACACTATTATTTACTAGTGTTCAACTAATTTACTGATCACAGACTGTTTATTTACTACCTTAACACACGCCCTGCCCTGAGCAATTTAAATTGTGCTTATTAATTTACTAATTGCATGACTATTGGTCCCTAATTTTGTAACCTCTTGCTGATATATTTACTAATGTGACACAAATTTTATGTTACTTTAATGATTTCACATTTAACAGTTCACCCGTATAATAATCAAACACATTTTGTTGCCAATTAATCACTAATTGGCTGAGGATGAAATTTTGCGAGACGAAAAAATTCTCTACTAGGATTTTCTAAAGTGATAGTGCAAACAATAAACTAAACATATTCTGGAATAAGCTCAGAATCCAGCATATTTGGGGATCACTGTGGTTAATGGACTGTAGTCTAACATCTTTCGTGCTTGTGAATGACAAGTTTCAGCACCAGCTGCTTATAGTCAAGTTTTGAGAGAAGTAAGTGGGGTAAATATGTTTTGCTTGCATAGAATGTACAGTACAGAAACAGGCCATTCAGCCCAACTGTTCTATGCCGGTGTTTATAAGAACATAAGAATTAGGAGCAAGAGTGGGTCATATGGCCCCTTGAGCTGATCTTGTCAAGTAACCAGTTTTACAGTTTTAATTATGGCATAATAATATCAATCGCTAAGATAAGTTTTGGGTAAACCTGTATCATGTTTGTTAGCATGTTAATAAGTGCTGTTATATTTATTAAGTGTGGAAACCACAAGGAGGGTTCTTTAAACAATAAATGCCATAATGATAACTGTTGTTAACACAATTCATTTTATGTGTGTGGCCCGCAACAGCTCACCAAAACTGGTTAAGAGGCCCTTCAGCCCAAATAATTGCCCACCCCTGCTCTATAGCATAGAATGGCTGCGAGCCGCTGACAGTGTGGTGCTTATGGTGAAGCTGGGCTGCAGGTTAGGTTGCAGCAGGTGGCACAACTCAGCCATGGCTTCATTTGTAAAGTGCAACCTCCGCAGACGCTGCTCCTCAAATAAACGCAGGCATGCATATCTCTGCCTGTATATTCTGGTGTGAGGGGTACCAGCTGATGAATGCCATGCATCTCTGGTGCTGCCTGATCATCGCTCTGTTGTTCCTCCTCATAGAAATACATAGAAGTTACAACACGGAAGCAGGCCATTTGACACATTCCTTGTTGGCATTTTGCCTCCACGTGAGCATGTTCCAAAGCAAAGATATGGGGGAATATCTCAATGGGAAACTCTGTGGGAACTGGGTGATATGGATGGCAAATGGCAGCCCCAGGGCAAATGGCACAAAACAAGATGACAAAGTATTTGGCCACAGAAAAAAATCAAAATGTAAAAGGATGATTTTCCTAACCAGTGCCCCTGAGGAGCACCTGGTTAACATTGTCTCAGATTTTCAGGGTTTTCCGGGGCTGGGGTGTGGCGTTTGGCTTGGACCTGCAGTAGCCGCAGGCCAGATATACGCGGGAAGGGGCATTCCTGGTTTCCCCACCTTACTCTCCTCTACTAATGACAACTGGGCGCCCCAGTGAAGGTGCACCCAAAGAATGTGGTGCTCTGGCCTGCTCCCGGATCCCAGCCAACCAGAGGGTCTATGGGGATCCAGGGGCAAGCTGAAGACTTGTAGGTGAGAACTGTTTTGGCAACCAATCTCCAAGATCAGATACACAGCTGCAGCCTGACAGGCCTACAGCTGCCCTTGATTTTTCGGCTCCTACTGCGGCATTAGGTCCTGCAGGCAGGCTTGTGTCACGGCATTTAAATTGCCCAAGACAAGAAAAACATTCAATCTGGGGGCTGGTCAGAAGCAGTGCACTTTGGTTGCGTGACTTGTGTCGATCACTGAGCTGGGGGGTGGGTGCAGGTAAATCTGTTCTAAAATCTCAATAAATGGGTCAAAAATCACCTATAAGCTGCTGCTAATAGCATAGCTGCTGCACTAATTAAAGGCTCCTCTGCCTTCGCCAAAGCCTGAGCAAGACTGAATGTCAGGTTTACATGGACAAGAAGAGGAAACGGTGCAAATGACTGAAAATGGGGCACATATGTCACAACATTGTTATTGCCTCAGTTGCATGAAACACTTCATCAACCCATCAGAAAATGAGGGAGGTGCAAAATATGGCACTGTGATTCTTTTGTAACAGATTTATTCTCCATTTCCAGATCAAGGTTACGCGATTTGTGCTCGCAAATTGGACAAACCTGATTGGAAAATCCAGGCTTATGTCTCTGAAATTGTCAATCACATCATGTAATTCACAAGGTTAAATAAACTCTTTTTGCATGGGCCCAACAGTTTTTTGAGCAACGTCATCCATGTTTCTCAGAAAAGTGCTCTGCACCACAGCCAGACACGTGACTAATTGTGATTCCCATCAACTTAATTTCAAAAAGGTTGGTTTCATCTGATTGCCAGATCGGCACTTGAACTTGATATGACCTAAGATAAACTAACAATTTTGTTTAATAACTTTGTTCCAAAAACACACAGACGATTGTTTTAGGATAAAGTTTTCCTGAATGACTTGCGGGAATTGCCTCAATTACAAACATGAGTTGGTAGCATGCACCAATAAGCAGAAAACAAAGCTTTCTGGTTCATTCAAGGCTTTCCAGTGGGAGTATTGCAATTTTGTTGCACAGTAGAGCTTAATTTCATAATAATTAATTATATGAAGGAGGGGATATTCAGCAGTCTGATTTTTTTTTTTACAAACACCACTCCCAAACTACAGAACTTGCTGCTAATCGCTAGCTTACGTGGAAATCAGTTTAAAAGATAAATCAACAACAACATGAACTTATGCACTTAGGTCCCGAAATTCCGATCTTGCCCGATGGAGAAGAGAGGACGGATGTTCAGATGGGGACCAGAAGTTCTGGCGCGATGAAGGTCTGCTGGGATGCCTCCAAGTTCCAAGTCTTGAAGTGTATAGAAACTGAAAGATTTGGCAAGCACTGTAAATCCTCGATTTTACGAGGACCTACCAGTGGCCCAGGGTCTTACTGGTGTAGGGTGCTAAATTGGGAGCCAAATTTGGCATGTACAGGCCTTATTTACATGGTATAATTATTTAACTTAGGACCCACACCGAATTTCATGACTGTGGAGGAGGTTCCAGCTGCAGCATTGACCCTAACCATATAAACCAGGCTCATGGCTGCTAAACAGGCTAGGTTTGCTTCTTAAAGCTGAGGTGCTGTTTTTTCACTTGCTGTTGAAGTGCACTTTTGTGGCTGGAACCATTTTGCTACTTCTGCACTAAAAATCTTACAATTTTTTACTTCCTTTCCTAGTTCTCCTTTTTGTAAATCCTTAATTTTGCAAAGCAACACTTTTCTGAAGTCTTCCCAAATACTGCTACAGTACAAGCTGCATCTAACAAGGTTGGAAGAATAGGAGCCCCTGTGGCTGTTCCCATTGTGCTGCATAATTTGGATGAGGAAGACTATAATTCATGAAGGGACAACACCACCAAAGTCATCTCCGGTACATGTTCACTCCTTTCACTACCCAAGGACCTGTCTTTACAGACCACACCACTCCTACCTGGACATATAAAGGGGCACCACCCCTCAGTACCTCCACTTCCCTATGCAATCTACTGAAAATTGACTTACAGACAACCTGAAGGGCTGTGAATGTCACTACCACATCAGTGTCTATACAGCAGGATCTTTTCATCACCTGTAAGGGGACATAGAGAGAAAGAAAGGAACCTGCATTTATATACCACCTTTCCCATCCTCAGAACATCCCAAAGTACTTCAAAGCCAATGAAGTACTTTAGCAGTGTAGCAACTATTGTAATGTTCGTAAATGTGATGCCCAAATTGCACACAGCAAGGATCCACAAATAGCAATAAGGTAAAAGACCAGATAATCGGTTTTCGTGGTGTTGATTGAAGGATAAATGTTGGCCAGGAGTATTTCCTTGTTCTTCTTCAAAGAGTGCCATAGGATCTTTTACCTGCCAGATAGGCCAGTCCGCAGTTCATTGCTGTGCAAAGCAAGTTACTAGTGCCATGTTTGCCAGTGAAAACAACTTTATCACTTCAGTGGAAAGGACACACCGACTAGAATGGGGACAGAAAGTTTATCACCTGTCAGCCTTCCCACAGCATTCTAGGTGGAACCCATGTGAGAAGGTTCTACACGTCAACCCCAATGCATACATCAGAGGAAAGGGGTACCACTCCATAAATGGGCATGTAGTTTCAGACCATATATTGATGCCCACCATGTTGTTTTTATTTTGCAGCAGTCTACATTGTCTGTATTGTTTGACTGAGGTGAGAGATAACTTGGGATACCAGGGCTATCATTTTCACCCATGTACTGAAGCTGAACAGTCAATTCTGCCCCTTATCCCAGGGAAACAAAGCGATGTGGGCCTGGGAAATGGGTTGGGATTGGCACAGATTTGAAGGGGTGGGCTAAAGTTCTGCCTCGCCAGAACTTCATCCTACAGAAATAGGAGGATAGAGCAGATGAATGCGTGGCTGGAGAGATGGTGCAGTAGGGAGGGCTTTAGATTCCTGAGGCATTGGGACCGTTTCTACATAAGAACATAAGACGTAGGAGCAGGAGTAGGTCATTTGGCCCCTCGAGCCTGCTCCGCCATTCAATAAGATCATGGCTGATCTGATCTTGGCCTCAACTCCACTTCCCCGCCCGCTCCCCATAACCCTTGACTCCCTTATCATTTAAAAATCTGTCTATCTCCACCTTAAATATATTCAATGACCCAGCCTCCACAGCTCTCTGGGGAAGAGAATTCTAAAGATTCACGACCCTCTGAGAGAAGTTTCTGGGGGAGGTAGGACCTGTACAAGCCGGGACCAGGACCAATTTCCTCACAGGGGGGTTTGCTAGTGCTACTGGGGAGGGTTTAAACTAGCTTGGCAGGGGGATGGGAACCTAAGAGTAGATTCAGAAGGGAGAGAAGCAAAGCTGGAAATGGAAGGCAGAAAATTAGTAAGCGAGTTTGGAAGGCAGAGGAAACAAAGGCTAGAAAATAGACAACAAGGGAGTTTGGCAGTGCTAAATGGTATATACTTCAACGCAAGGAGTCTAGGGAATAAAGCAGATGAGCTGAGGGCACAGATAGACACATGGAAGTATGATATTACAGCTATTACTGAAACATGGCTGAAAGAAGGGCGGGAATGACAGTTCATTAAAATGGACTGCAAAAGCTTCTATAAATATGTAAAAAGAAAGAGGTTAGTAAAAACAAACGTAGGTCCCCTGCAGTCGGAAACAGGGGAAGTCGTAATGGGGAACAAGGAAATGGCAGATCAATTGAACAAGTACTTTGGTTCGGTGTTTACTGTGGAGGACACACACAACCTGCCGGAAATAAAAGGGGTCAGAGGATCTGGTAAGAGGGAGGAGCTGAGGGAAATCCTTATTAGTCGGGAAAAGGTATTGGGGAAATTGATGGGACTGAAGGTTGAAAAATCCCCGGGGCCTGATGGTCTGCATCCCAGAGTACTTAAGGAGGTGGCCTTGGAAATAGTGGATGCATTGACGATCATTTTCCAACATTCCTTAGACTCTGGATCAGTTCCGATGGAGTGGAGGGTGGCCAATGTAACCCCTCTTTTTAAAAAAGGAGGGAGGGAGAAAGCAGGGAATTATAGACCGGTCAGCCTGACATCGGTCGTGGGTAAAATGATGGAAGCAATTATTAAAGATGTCATAACAGACCATTTGGAAAGTGGCGACATGATAGGTCCAAGTCAGCATGGATTTGTGAAAGGGAAATCATGCTTGACAAATCTCCTGGAATTTTTTGAGGATGTTTCCAATAGGGTGGACAGGGGGGAACCAGTAGATGTGGTGTATTTGGACTTTCAGAAGGCCTTCGACAAGGTCCCACACAAGAGATTGGTGAGCAAAGTTAAAGCACATGGGATTGGGGGTAATGTGTTGACGTGGATTGAGAACTGGTTGGCACACAGGAAACAAAGAGTAGGAGTAAATGGGTACTTTTCAGAATGGCAGGCAGTGACCAGCGGGGTACCGCAGGGTTCGGTGCTGGGACCCCAGCTGTTTACATTATATATTAATGATTTGGACGAAGGGATTAAATGTAATATCTCCAAATTTGCGGATGACACTAAATTGGGAGGCAGTGTGAACAATGAGGAGGATGCTAGGAGGCTACAGAGTGACTTGGACAGGTTGGGTGAATGGGCAAATGTATGGCAGATGAAGTACAATGTGGATAAATGTGAGGTTATCCACTTTGGTGGTAAAAATAGAGAGGCGGACTATTACCTGAATGGTGGCAGATTAGGGAAAGGGGACGTGCAACGAGACCTGGGCGTCATGGTACATCAGTCACTGAAGGTGGGAATGCAAGTGCAGCAGGCAGTCAAGAAAGCAAACGGAATGATGGCCTTCATAGCAAGGGGATTTGAGTACAGGAGTAGGGAGGTGATGCTACAGTTGTACAGGGCCTTGGTGAGGCCACACCTGGAGTATTGTGCGCAGTTTTGGTCTCCTAACTTAAGGAAGGACATTCTTGCTATTGAGGGAGTGCAGCGAAGGTTCACTAGATTGATTCCTGGGATGGCCGGACTGACATATCAAGAAAGATTGGGTCAACTGAACTTGTATCCTCTGGAGTTCAGAAGAATGAGGGGGGATCTTATAGAGACATTTAAAATCCTGACTGGTTTAGACAAATTAGATGCGGGCAGAATGTTCCCAATGGTAGGGAAAACTAGAACCAGGGGTCACAGTCTAAGGATTAAGGGGAAGCCATTTAGGACTGAGCTGAGGAGGAACTTCTTCACCCAGAGAGTGGTGAATCTATGGAATTCTCTTCCACAGAAGGTTGTTGAGGCCAGTTCGCTAAATATATTCAAAAGGGAGTTAGATATAACACTCACAACTAAGGGGATCAAGGGGTATGGCGAGAAAGCAGGAATGGGGTACTGAGGTAGCATGTTCAGCCATGAACGCATTGAATGGCGGTGCAGGCTCGAAGGACCGAATGGTCTACTCCTGTACCTATTTTCTATGTTTCTATGTTTCTATGTTTCAACATTCCTGGTTACAGGGCATTCAGATGAGATAGAGAGGGGGATAAAAAAGGAGGGGGGGTCGCAATATTGATTAAAGAAACAATTACAGCTGTGAGGAGGGATGATGTTTTAGAAGGATCATCCAACGAGGCCATATGGGTTGAACTGAAAAGCAAAAAAGGGGCAATCACACTGCTGGGATTGTACTATCAACCTCCAAACAGTCACAGAGGGATAGAAGAGCAAATATATAGGCAAATTTCTGAGATGTACAAAAATAGAGCAGTAATAGTAGGGGATTTCAACTTCCCTAATATTAACTGGGATAAAATTAGAGGGCGCAGAATTCTTAAAATGCATGCAGGAGAACTTTTTTAGCCAGTACGCAGCAAGCCCAACAAGAGAGGGGGCGGTTCTGGACCTAGTTGTAGGGAATGAAGCTGGGCAGGTGGAAAGAGTATCAGTGCGAGACCATATTGGTGGTAGTGATCATAATTCAGATAGATTTAGCGTAGTTATGGAAAAGGACAAGGATAGACCAGGAATAAAAGTTCTCAATTGGGGGAAAACTAATTTTACTAAGCTGAGATGTGATTTAGCCAAAGTGGACTGGAGACAGAAACTTGAAGGTAAATCAGTGTCAGAGCAGTGGGAGGCATTCAAGAAGGAGATAGTGAGGGTTCAGAGCAAGTATGTTCCCTTAAAGAAAAAGGGTGGGACTAACAAATCTAGAGCTCCCTGGATGTCAAGGGGCATACAGGGAAGGATAAAGAAAAAAAGAGAAGCTTATGACAGATACTGAGGGCTCAATACTGCAGAAACCCTAGAGGAGTATAGAAAGTGCAGGGGTGAAATTAAAAAGGAAATTAGGAAAGCAAAGTGAGGGCATGAAAAAATATTGGCAAGTAAAATCAAGGAAACCCCAAAGATGTTTTATAAATACATTAAGAACTAAGAGTAGGGCCTATTAGGGACCATAAAGGTAACCTGTGCATGGAAGCGGAAGACATGGGTATGGTTCTTAATGAATACTTTGCGTCTGTTTTCACAAAAGAGGAGGACGAATCAGAAATTGCAATCAGGGAGGAGGAGTGTGAAATATTAGATGAAATAAGCATAGTGAAAGAAGAAGTATTAAGGAGTTTAGCATCTTTGAAAGTGGATAAATCCCCAAGCCTGGATGAAATGTATCCCAGACTGTTAAGAGAAGTAAGATAGGAAATAGCAGAGGCTCTGACCATCATTTTCCAATCCTCTCTGGCTACAGGTGTGGTGCCGGAGGACTGGAGGACTGCTAATGTGGTACCGTTGTTAAAAAAGGAGAAAGGGATAGACCGAATAATTACAGGCCAGTCAGCCTAACCTTGGTGGTGGGAAAATTATTGGAAAAAATTCTGAGGGACAGGATAAATCTTCAGTTAGAAAGACACGGATTAATCAGGAACAGTCAGCATGGATTTGTTAAGGGAAGGTCGTGTCTAACTAACTTGATTGAATTTTTTGAGGAGGTAACAAGGAGGGTCAATGAGGGTAGTGCATTTGATGTAGTCTATATGGATTTTAGCAAGGCTTTTGATAAGGTCCCGCATGGCAGACTGATCACAAAAGTAAAAGCCCATGGGATCCAAGGCAAAGTGGCAAGTTGGATCCGAAATTGGCTCAGAGGCAGGTAACAAAGGGTAATGGTCGAAGGGTGTTTTTGTGACTGGAAGGCTGTTTCCAGTGGGGTTCCGCAGGGCTCAGTACTGGGTCCTTTGCTTTTTGTGGTATATATCAATGATTTGGACTTGAATGTAGGAAGTATGATTAAGAAGTTTGCAGATGATACAAAAATTGGCCATGTGGTTGATAATGAAGAAGAAAGCTGTAGATTGCAGGAAGATATCAATGGACTGGTCAGGTGGGCAGAACAGTGGCAAATGGAATTCAATCTGGAGAAGTGTGAGGTAATGCATTTGGGGAGGGCTAACAAGGCAAGGGAATACACAATAAATTGTAGGACACTGAGAAGTGCAGAGGATCAGAGGGACCTTGGAGTGCATGTCCACAGATCCCTGAAGGTAGCAGGACAGGTAGATAAGGTGGTTGAGAAGGCATATGGGATACTTGCCTTTATTAGCCGAGGCATAGAATATAAGAGCAGGGAGGTTATGCTTGAACTGTATAAAACACTAGTTAGGCCGCAGCTAGAATACTGCGTGCAGTTCTGGTCACCACATTACAGTAAGGATGTGATTGCACTAGAGAGGGTGCAGAGGAGATTTATGAGGATGTTGCCTCGGCTGGGGAATTTTAGCTATGAGGAAAGATTGCATAGGCTGGGGTTGTTTTCTTTGAAACAGAGGAGGCTGAGGGAAGACCTAATTGAAGTGTATAAAATTATGAGGGGCCTCGATAGAGTGGATAGGAAGGACCTATTTCACTTAGCAGAGGGGTCCATAACCAGGGGGCATAGATTTAAAGTAATTGGTAGGAGGATTAGAGGGGAGTTGAGGAGAACTTTTTTCACCCAGAGGGTGGTGGAGGTCTGGAACTCACTGCCTGAAAGGGTGGTAGAGGCAGAAACCCTCATCACATTTAAAAAATACTTGGATATGCACTTGAAGTGCCGTAACCTACAAGGATACGGACCATGTGGGATTAGGTTAGATAGCTCTTTGTCGGCAGGCACGGACAAGATGGGCCGAATGGCCTCCTTCTGTGCTGTAAATTTCTATGATTCTATGAAAGAGAAGAATCCTGGTCCTAATATCTAGGCTAATAAAGATAAACCAAGTTCCTGTGCAAATGTTGTACAGGGGTATGGTACTTCATCGAAGAAAGAGCAAGAAATGTGCACTCTTTATAGTTAGTGACAATGGGAAATAGTTGAAGTCGGGAACCATATACGCCAGTTTAAGCTGCGTTTCGCACAAGATGCCATCATGGTAAAGGAGTTGAAGCTTGCACTAGGAATCGCCGCCCGGAGGATTGTTAAGCAGCTGATTGCCATTTAAATTGCCTGTTGGTACTCATTAATGAGGCTGCACGGCATTTTGGTGGCTAGCGCTTGAACTAATGCCTCTCCTAACAGCAACCAACTGATTGGGAGTAAACAAGTCGTTGCTGAGGATTTTGAGCGCTACTTAAAGGTGTATCACCTTTTACTGTTCACTTGCTGCTGAGGTTTGAAGAGGACTTTTGAAACCCATCGGGAGACTTTCCGGGACACTTTATCAAGATTTCACCAGCACTCTATCAACATTTATTCTGGAAATTCTCTGAAGACTTCACCTAAAAAGAGTAAGTGCTGTGCTACTCTACCTTAGTGGACACCTTATAGGAATCACCAGGAGAAAGGGAGTGCTTGGTCATGGGTATCTTGCTAGGGGTCCCCCTTGCTCTGCAGGAGGAATGGGAGGTAGACATGAGGCCAGGCAGAGCAGCACCAGCTGCTGCAGGAGAGAGGATGAGGAGGGACAGGAGGGTGAGGTGGACTCCTTTCCCCCTGCAGGTGCAGGACATCCCTCCTAATCTAGACCTCCTACACCAGGACCTCCAGTGCCATGTCCGAGAACCTGTGCGCCCTCTCATTCAGTCCCTGAGCCATCCCGAAACCTGCCGCTGTGTGTCAGCCAGCACACTCCACACCTTCAGTAGAAGTGGGTGCGTGGAGCCCACATATACTGCTCCACTAAAATTATGTCTAATCAGCGCTTAAGTGTTAAGCCTGCAGGTGTCTGTTTTAGCATCTCCATGCAAGTTCAAATTATGGTAATCAGCAATTAGAACCAAAATTGCGTGCTAAAGCCAGAGTTTTAAACAGGCGTGTGTTATGAACACAGCACCCATTTAGTGCCTGTTTTCACCCTTTCACCAAAATAACCCCCTCAATCTATCCTTCAAAATCTTCTTATCCCTGTTTGATCCTGTTGTTATATTTACATTTCTAGTTTGTATGTTAAGTACTAGAAATTATTACTGGAGTTATAAACAGAGATTTCCCAGAGAAGATTTGTATGTGCATGCATAGTTTTGTTTTTAAATTCTTTGCAGACATTGAGCGAGTATCATACTGTAAAGTGCAAGTAGAAGCACTACACTAGTGACATTCGGGTGGGTTTCAGTCAGTGATGCTGTAGTATCATGTCTTGTGGCAGCCACTTACTTCACTTTTGATGCCAATATGATTTATAGTGGGAAGGTGAATTTGGGAATCATGTTGAATCCTCTGAAAGTTGTGCCATTTATATCAGCAAATGGAGTAGAATGCAGTGTTCATTCAATTCATCTTTGCTATTATTAGTAGGTTATAAAATAACTACAGTGTTCCAAATTAGTTTGGCTCCGAAAATCTGCAAGGCAATGCATCATAGCATGATGCGCTGCATTTGTACTCCACCACTAACCCTGCCATGTTTGTGGGATCAGAGAGAAGTCCCGCGATTTAAATGCCTTCAGTGGGCTATGAGTGCATCTGAGGCAACCACTAGATAGGTCAGATATTCCAGCTGGGAAGTGCTGGGCCAGATGCAGTGTTAGGTCTCTCCTGTACATGTCCTTGTGGCCCACTGATAAATTGAGCAGCTTTAAATTTAAAAAAAAATCAGTGTCAGATCTTCAGGGGTCCAGCCTAGGCGGGCCCCACAATCATTGGTGAGTCAGTTGGTACGCCTTGTGCTCGCTGACCTACATTGGCTCCCGGTTAAGCAACGCCTTGATTTCAAAATTCTCATCCTTGTTTTCAAATTCCTCCATGGCCTCACCCCTCCCTATCTCTGTAATCTCCTCCAGCCCTAAAACCTGCCACCGCCCCCCCCCCCCCCACCCACCGAGATATCTGCGCTCCTCTAATTCTGCCCTCTTGAGCATCCCTGATTATAATCGCTCAACCATTGGTGGCCATGCCTTCTTTGCCTAGGCCCTAAGCTCTGGAATTCCCTCCCTAAACCTCTCTGCCTTTCTAACTCTCTTTCCTCCTTTAAGACGCTCCTTAAAACCTACCTCTTTGGCCAAGCTTTTGGTCACCTGCCCTAATTTCTCCTTATGTGGCTTGGTGTCAAATTTTTTTGTCTTATAATATTCCTGTGAAGCGCCTTGGGACGTTTTACTACGTTAAAGTTGCTATATAAATACACGTTGTTGTTGTAAGATTTGAGAAGATTGTCTGTACCTTAAAACCTTCCCTGCCCAATACTTACTTTTAACAGTAAGAAGATGCATCTTTCAAGTATGATATAATCCAACATTTCTCACTATATATCTATACAAAACACTCATGGGACATTTGCAATCCGAGTAATACATATGCTGCATGTGGAGCTGGGGAAACACTATAACATATGGAATAACAACAGAAAGTGCTGGAAACACTCCGCATCGAGGAGAGGAGGAACAGAGTCAACGGGGGCAATTTTCTCAGCCCCGAGGAGGCGGGTATGGAGGCGGGACTGCCGGGAAAATGGCAGAATTTGGGGGCAGGTGGCAAACCCGCCTCCATGCCATCTTCCCAGGAGGCGGGTTGCCGTCCCGCGCTGGGTCCTGTCTCCTTTCAGGCGGGAAGGAATTAAAGCCTATTAACTGCCTGTTAACTAAAATAGGATTATACCGTTTCTGCCCTCACAAGTGCGGGCTTCCCGACGGCTCCAAAATCCGGCAGCTCAGCGAGGCGAGTAGGGGGTCTGCGGGGGTCGGGGGGTGCAACGGTGTGGTGTGAAGGTAAGTGATGGGTGCAAGAGTGTAGAGGTGAGTATCTGAGGTAAGTCCTAAGTGTTTTTAAAAGTGTACTTACCTTTGTTTCTTCCTGCAGGCTTCAGTCAGTTTCTATACAGAGAGTCTCGCACCTCCGTGTTGCAGATGAGAGATGGCCGTTGCATTCTCAGATGCAACAAACATCTAATTTCTGTAAAAGAAAGAAGGTTGATGAGGTCTTGTATGCAAGACCTCATCAAACTGCAGAGATTGTCGCTGTTTGACAGCTTCACAGAGCTGTCAAACGATGACAATTCATCGGTCAAAAATTTTTGACAGATGAAACGTCATACGTTGACGTGCTCTGCAACCGGCTTTCCCTTAATTGGCCTGTTAAGCCCGCTTGACGGGCTTAACAAGGTTAATCAAGGGAAAATAGCGTGGGTTGGCCACAACTCAATGGAGGCGGGACTGAAATCCGACAAGCAGCAGTCCCGCCTCCAATGCGCCTCCATTCACAAAATCGTCCCCAACGTTTCAGGTCAAAGGTTCGACCCGAAACGTTAACTCTGTTTCTCCTCTCCTCGATGCTGCCTGACCTGCTGAGTGTTTCCAGCACTTTCTGTTGTTATTTCAGATTTCCAGCATCCACAGTATTTTGCTATTGTACTATAACATATGGGTTCCTTTCCACAAGTCTACCACAGCCCCATCCTACCAGCCAAAGGAAATTTGAGTGACTGAAGCGACTCCAGCCCATGAGCAACCCTGAGATATTTACCTTGCTCACACCCATTACACGGCAAGCTCCTAACCTCCCCCTTTCTCATCTGACTCTAACTTTACTTTGCCAAGGAAGGACACTGATCCTGTCAACGCTCAATATATAGCATTAACAAAATGTACAGAACTCTGTAAGACGCTTACTGTATGTATCTGTAAATACTATGTAATATGACCTGTAATGTACCATAACCCAAGAGCTGATCTAAACGTTTATTGAATTAAACAAAAACAAAAAAAACTGTCCTAATAAATTTATGACTATCTTCCTGACAGAGAGGTGAGCAGAGTCTCTTTGGGGTTGAACTGGCTCCAAGGTAATGAAGGAGAATTTCAATGGGATTCTCCCAATCTCTCGCCATAGCTTCGGCAAACACCATGGAGAGACAACATAAATGGTTGTTTTTAGCCATTTTTGCCATAGCTTTGGGGGTTCTGCCAATCTCCTGCCGGAGAACATCTGTGGAAATTCTAGGCAAACATGCCCATCGATGAAAGATTGGACTGAGTCAACCCTTTGCGGCAGACTGGGTAATCTAGTACCGGAGCCAGGTAGGTCTGCAGCACTGCTGATGACTGACCAGCAAGCCTGGCTCATTAATGGATCCTAGAAGAGTAGACCTTCACACACTGCCCTAGATAACATTACAAGCCAATGCTTTAATGGACAAAGTGATTCGAGCTAGACAAGCAGCAGGAAACTGTGCTGGTAAGCTGCAGAGTTTTAGGTGGTTCAACTCCAGCTATATCCTGCAAACATGTGTGGGTCTCTAAGCCTTGGCATTTACGAACCTGCAAGTTCCTTCCGCTTAGTTAAGTGGGCTGTGTCCCCACGGGAAGAAAGAGTGCACTTCATACTGCTCAAACACAAACTATACTCTATGGGTTTCTCAATAACTTGGTTTGGAGACTCTTAAGCATCCATGTAAGTCAGACATCTAGCTGACCAAAAAAAAATAGTAAATGTACAATTGTATTGTGCTCAAAAACTAACACTAAACAAAGATATACTAGATATGAGGTGTATTATGAATAGAAAATAAGTTTCACAACAGTGCCATCTTGTGGTTATTGATTCTGAACCATACTAGTATTAATCTTGATTAATATTAAGCCCAGAATTTCCTGGAATGACGAGGTATGCCATGAATAATGCCGTTTTGTGCCCCACGTGAACTTACTCCAAAATTTTCTGGAAAGATAATTTGAATACGTCACAGTGAGCATAATGGAAAATCAGGGACCTCAGAAGCGGTGCAGCCAATAGTTTACCCCATCTGCATCAATGAACTAATTACTAATTTTTGATTACTAACTAAAGATCAATATTGGCATGACCTGAGTCATAGAATTCTGAATTTGAAATCCTTTCACTATGCTGAACTTGATCAATTGCAAACAATTTTTTTGAGTTATGGACAAGCTCAGCTGCTGCATTCAGTTTCAGGAACATTTTAAGTTACAGATTTAATGTTTTTACCATTTATTTAGAAGATAACATTTTTAATGTAAGCTACCTAAAATGTCTCAGATTAAACAAACAGTGGGGGAGGGAGGGAATTGCAACTCAGTTCCCTCATTTCTTGAGCATGAAACGGGGACAGAAAGCTCCAATTTTGCAGGGCTACATCCCGCACCCCAAGGCCATCTGAAATACGTTCGATACCCTATTGGGTCAGGCGATATTCAGGCGTCCCTGACAGCCGCCTTAAAAATGTGTTAGGCATCTTGCATATGCTAATGAGGGACCTGACGCCTGTTTAAAGGCGACCCTCCTAAATTGTTCATAAACAGAGCTAGGCATGCTCTGCTCATTTTTTCTGTCTCTTTCCAACATAAAGTTAGTGCTTCTACCAGTTCTACAGCACTACTGTGGGCCGCTGCTGGCCCGCGCTCGACCCCCTTTTGTTTGCCTCCCACCTTCAGGACTATCTATGGTCCGCTGCCGGTATCGCAACTAGCCCAAATTGGTCCAGCGGAAACTGGGCAAGCTGCTTCAGGAAGCCCAACAGGCATCTGCAGTTTCCTGGAATTATTCAGATGAAGCCTGAGGCCCAATTTCAAACGACCTCTGGCACGCTGCAAACGCGCTGACCATTTCGCGCCCAAATACAGGCCTTAAGACAATTTCTCCTCCAGTCACACTTTCATCAATGGCACGTGCAGACACTTCAGTGCCCTACACCTACACCATATACACTAAACCTACACCATATACACTAAACCTACACCATATACACTAAACCTAACACACTATGATGGAGAAGTGTTTTAACTTTTACAATAATCAATTATTTTGAACTCATGAATTTAAATACATTTACCTGCGCCATTAATTTTCAGTCTACTCTTTCTGGTGGAATGATTGAACAAATCGACTGTAAATTAATAAAACATTAAAACATTAAATAAAACTTAACAAATTAAATTAGAATTTGATTGGCCGGGGTGATGATGCACTCCAGTCCCTGCGGCGCCCACCGGTCTCGGAAACATAGAAACATAGAAACATAGAAAATAGGTACAGGAGTAGACCATTCGGTCCTTCGAGCCTGCACCGCCATTCAATGCGTTCATGGCTGAACATGCTACCTCAGTACCCCATTCCTGCTTTCTCGCCATACCCCTTGATCCCCCTAGTTGTGAGTGTTATATCTAACTCCCTTTTGAATATATTTAGCGAACTGGCCTCAACAACCTTCTGTGGAAGAGAATTCCATAGATTCACCACTCTCTGGGTGAAGAAGTTCCTCCTCAGCTCAGTCCTAAATGGCTTCCCCTTAATCCTTAGACTGTGACCCCTGGTTCTAGTTTTCCCTACCATTGGGAACATTCTGCCCGCATCTAATTTGTCTAAACCAGTCAGGATTTTAAATGTCTCTATAAGATCCCCCCTCATTCTTCTGAACTCCAGAGGATACAAGTTCAGTTGACCCAATCTTTCTTGATATGTCAGTCCGGCCATCCCAGGAATCAATCTAGTGAACCTTCGCTGCACTCCCTCAATAGCAAGAATGTCCTTCCTTAAGTTAGGAGACCAAAACTGCGCACAATACTCCAGGTGTGGCCTCACCAAGGCCCTGTACAACTGTAGCATCACCTCCCTACTCCTGTACTCAAATCCCCTTGCTATGAAGGCCATCATTCCGTTTGCTTTCTTGACTGCCTGCTGCACTTGCATTCCCACCTTCAGTGACTGATGTACCATGACGCCCAGGTCTCGTTGCACGTCCCCTTTCCCTAATCTGCCACCATTCAGGTAATAGTCCGCCTCTCTATTTTTACCACCAAAGTGGATAACCTCACATTTATCCACATTGTACTTCATCTGCCATACATTTGCCCATTCACCCAACCTGTCCAAGTCACTCTGTAGCCTCCTAGCATCATCCTCATTGTTCACACTGCCTCCCAATTTAGTGTCATCCGCAAATTTGGAGATATTACATTTAATCCCTTCGTCCAAATCATTAATATATAATGTAAACAGCTGGGGTCCCAGCACCGAACCCTGCGGTACCCCGCTGGTCACTGCCTGCCATTCTGAAAAGTACCCATTTACTCCTACTCTTTGTTTCCTGTGTGCCAACCAGTTCTCAATCCACGTCAACACATTACCCCCAATCCCATGTGCTTTAACTTTGCTCACCAATCTCTTGTGTGGGACCTTGTCGAAGGCCTTCTGAAAGTCCAAATACACCACATCTACTGGTTCCCCCCCTGTCCACCCTATTGGAAACATCCTCAAAAAATTCCAGAAGATTTGTCAAGCATGATTTCCCTTTCACAAATCCATGCTGACTTGGACCTATCATGTCGCCACTTTCCAAATGGTCTGTTATGACATCTTTAATAATTGCTTCCATCATTTTACCCACGACCGATGTCAGGCTGACCGGTCTATAATTCCCTGCTTTCTCCCTCCCTCCTTTTTTAAAAAGAGGGGTTACATTGGCCACCCTCCACTCCATCGGAACTGATCCAGAGTCTAAGGAATGTTGGAAAATGATCGTCAATGCATCCACTATTTCCAAGGCCACCTCCTTAAGTACTCTGGGATGCAGACCATCAGGCCCCGGGGATTTTTCAGCCTTCAGTCCCATCAATTTCCCCAATACCTTTTCCCGACTAATAAGGATTTCCCTCAGCTCCTCCCTCTTACCAGATCCTCTGACCCCTTTTATTTCCGGCAGGTTGTGTGTGTCCTCCACAGTAAACACCGAACCAAAGTACTTGTTCAATTGATCTGCCATTTCCTTGTTCCCCATTACGACTTCCCCTGTTTCCGACTGCAGGGGACCTACGTTTGTTTTTACTAACCTCTTTCTTTTTACATATTTATAGAAGCTTTTGCAGTCCATTTTAATGTTCTCTGCAAGCTTCCTTTCATATTTTATTTTCCCTGCCCTAATCAAACCCTTCGTCCTCCTCTGCTGAGTTTTGAAGTTCTCCCAGTCCCCGGGTTTGCTGCTACTTCTGGCCAATTTGTATGCAACTTCCTTGGTTTTAATACTATCCCTGATTTCCCTTGTTAGCCATGGTTGAGCCACCTTCCCTTTTTTATTTTTACGCCAGACCGGGATGTACAATTGTTGTAGTTCATCCATGCGATCTCTAAATGTCTGCCATTGCCCTTCCACTGATAGCCCCTTAAATATCGCTTGCCAATTTAACCTCGCCAATTCACGCCTCATACCCTCAAAGTTGCCCTTATTTAAGTTCTGGACCATGGTCTCTGACTTAACTGTTTCCTTCTCCATCCTAATGTAGAACTCCACCATACTATGGTCACTCTTCCCCAGGGGGCCTCGTACCACAAGATTGCTGATTAGTCCCTCCTCATTACACAACACCCAGTCCAGGATGGCCTCCCCTCGAGTTGGTTCCTCAACATATTGGTTTAGGAAACCATCCCTTAAACACTCCAGGAAATCCTCCTCCACCGTATTGCTTCCAGTTTGAGTAGCCCAATCTATATGCATATTAAAGTCACCCATGATAACTGCCGTGCCTTTTTTGCACGCACCTCTGATTTCCTGTTTCATACCCTCCCCCACCTCACTACTGCTGTTTGGAGGTCTGTACACAACTCCCACTAACGTTTTCTGCCCTTTGGTGTTCTGCAGCTCAACCCATATTGATTCCACATCCTCCAAGCTGATGTCCTTCCTAGCTATTGCATTAATCTCCTCTTTAACCAGCAATGCTACCCCACCCCCTTTTCCTTTTATTCTATCCTTTCTGAATGTTGAATACCCCTGGATGTTCAGTTCCCAGCCTTGATTGTTCTGGAGCCACGTCTCTGTAATCCCAATCACATCGTATCCGTTAACATCTATTTGCACAGTCAATTCATCCACCTTATTACGGATACTCTTTGTATTAAGACACAGAGCCTTTAGGCTTGTTTTATTAACATCCTTTGTCCTTTTAGACTTATGATTTAGTATGGCCCTTTGTGTTTCTTGCCTTTGTTTACTCGGCCTTCCCCTATTGTTTCTCACCCTTCTAACATTTGTTTCTGACTGCATATTACTTCCCCCTGTTTCACTACATAGGTTCCCATTCCCCTGCCATATTAGTTTAAATCCTCCCGAACTGCTTTAGCAAATATTACCCCGAGGACATCGGTTCCAGTCCTGCCCAAGTGCAGACCGTCCCTTTTGTACAGGTCCCACTTCCCCCAGAACTGGTTCCAATGCCTCAGGAATTTGAATCCCTCCCTCCTGCACCACTGCTCAAGCCACGTATTCAATCTCACTATCCTGTTCTCTCTATTCTGATTAGCACGTGGCCCTGGTAGCAATCCAGAGATTACTACCTTAGAGGTCCTACTTTTTAATTTAGCTCCTAGCTCCCTAAATTCTGCTTGTAGGACCTCTTCCCGCTTTTTACCTATATCGTTGGTACCTACATGCACCACGACAGCTGGCTGTTCACCCTCCCTCTTCAGAATGTTCTGCAGCCGCTCCGAGACATCCTTGACCCTTGCACCAGGGAGGCAACATACCATCCTGGAATCTCGGTTGCGGCCACAGAAACTCCTGTCTATTCCCCTTACAATTGAGTCCCCTATCACTATAGCCCTACCACTCTTTTTCCCGCCCTGCTGTGCAGCAGAGCCAGCCATGGTGCCATGAACCTGGCTGCTAGTGCCTTCCCCTGGTAGGCCATCTCCCCCAACAGTATCCAAAGCGGCATACCTGTTTTGGAGGGTGATGACCACAGGGGACTCCTGCACTACCTTCCTGATATTGCCCTGCTTCTTGGTCACCCATTCACTGTCTGTCCTAGCCTTTACCTGCGGTGTGGACAACTCACTAAATGAGCGATTCACCGAGTTCTCGGCATCGTGCATGCTCCAGAGTGAGTCCACCCGCAGCTCCAGCACCGCCATGCGGGCTGTCAGGAGCTGCAGCTGGACACACTTCCCGCACACGTAGTTGTCAGGGACACTGGAAGTGTCCCTGGTTTCCCACATGGCACAGGAGGAGCATGAAACGGGTCCGAGACTTCCTGTCATGACTTAACCCTTATGTTACTTTATTACTAAAATTTAAACTTATTTAACTTAGGTCCAGGAGTTAAGTCCCTGAAAACAAAATATAAAATCGAACCTACCTTTTAAATTCCCTCTACCCCTAAAGGTTAGAGGAGGTGGGAGTCACTACTAGTGTAGTGTCTCGGGTTTAGCAACCGCTCCACCTATATACGGGTACCAATGAATTGGCCCCGCCCCCTGCCTTTGAAAAAGCCCACGAAGCTCTTTCCCCGCTGGGGAAAAAGGCCACGTAGGTGAGTTTAATGACTCACCTCAGGCCTCTGCCGCTCCAACCAGGTCCGCCCCTCCTTCCCCGCTGCCGACCGCTCTGTGGGAGAGAGAAAGAAAGAAAGGCTCCTCTTCCCCCGCTGTCGACGCTGGTCTGAGGCCTACCTGAGCCTCGGGCCTCCCTTTAATGACTCACCTCAGGCCTCTGCCGCTCCAACCAGGTCCGCCCCTCCTTCCCCGCTGCCGACCGCTCTGTGGGAGAGAGAAAGAAAGAAAGGCTCCTCTTCCCCCGCTGTCGACGCTGGTCTGAGGCCTACCTGAGCCTCGGGCCTCCCTTTAATGACTCACCTCAGGCCTCTGCCGCTCCAACCAGGTCCGCCCCTCCTTCCCCGCTGCCGACTGCTCTGTGGGAGAGAGAAAGAAAGAAAGGAAGGCCTCAAGTGTGCCGGCGGACACCACGTGCTCCATCTCCAGGGCCACCCGGGTGCGAACATGGCTGCGGAAGAGAGGCAGGCAATCGGGCCGAACGACCCCCTCGACTGCCTGCTGCCTGGACCTGTTAATGGCTATTTTCACCAGGCCCAGGAGCAGTCCTACGAGGAGGTCCTCCGATCTGCCCACTCCCCTCCGCACCGGGTGACCAAAGATCAGGAGCGTGGTAATTTTCAGTCTAAGTGGTTACAGTGAGAAATCCGGCGTAAATCCAAGAAATTTGCGATTGTCATTGTCTTGGCTGGGGAGGCAGAGCTATGATAATCAATTATGCACGGTTCTGATGAGAATGTTGGCGGAGTGGCACAAAAGTCCAAGGAAATTATGGTGTGGCATGAATAATGGTGCAACTCACTTACACCATAATTTCCTGGGATCTTTATGATAGAAAATTAAGCCGATCCCACAAATGCAGCATTGCAATGGCACAAACTCCACGAAATTCTGGGCCATTGATTCCGTGTGAAATGGCACATTAAGCAGATGAAACGTCATCAATTCTGGATATAAAAAAAGCTTTTACCAAGTCTTTAGCTCCGATTTTAACCTCCTGTGCCTGACAAGAATGGGGAATGAATCATAGAATCATAGCCCTGCAATGGGCAGGGCTTAAAATTGGACAAGCGTCCAACAGACCAGATCCACGCTGCAAACACTGGCCTTGCCAAGAAAACCGGGAGCTAAGGAGCAGCAGGCTAATTGATGCCTAATTATATTTGTATTTGCTTAAAGTGAGAGTGTCTGACTCATATAACTTGTCCACTTATATTTTCATTTATTAAATCTTAACTTTTGCAAAGCAGGAAGCCTAATTGAAGGTAAGATCATACAAAGATAGAAGTCTGCTTTTTCCTTAGCTTAGACCGTGACTTTGAAGTGGGGCTGTAAAATGAGGCAATCACCTGTTATCATAAAATCATAGAATGATACAGCACAGAAGGGAGCCATTCAGCCCATCATGCCTGTGCCTGCTCATTGGTAGAGCTATCTCATTAGTCCAACTCCCCTGGTTAGACCACACCTGGCGTACTGTGAGCAGTTCTGGGCACCACACCTTAGGAAAGATATATTGGCCTTGGAGGAAGTGCAGCATAGATTTACCAGAATGATACCTGGACTCCAAGGGTTAAATTACAAGGAAAGATTACACAAACTAGGGTTGTATTCCCTGGAATTTAGAAGGATAAGGGGTGACTTGATCGAAGTTTTCAAGATATTAAGTGGAACAGATAGGGTAGATAGAGAGAAACTATTTTTTCTGGCTGGGGATTCAAGGACAAGGGGCATAGTCTAAAAATTAGAGCCAGACCTTACAGGAGTGAAATTAGGAAACACTTCTACACACAAAGGGTGGTAGAAGTTTGGAACTCTCTTCCGCAAATGGCAATTGATGCTAGATCAATTGTTAATTTTATATCTGAGAATGATAGATTTTTGTTAACCAAAGGTATTAAGAGATATGAGGCAAAGGATATGGAGTTAGGTCACAGATCAGCCATGATCTCATTGAATGGCGGAACTGGCACAAGGGGCTAAATGGCCTACTCCTGTTCCTATGTTCTTTCCCCATAGCCCTATAAATTTTTTCCCTTCAAGTATTTATCCAATTCTCTTTTGAATATTACCATTGAATCTGCTTCCACCACCCTTTCAGGCAGTGCATTCCAGATCACAATAACTCGCTGTGTAAAAAATGTTTCCTTAAGTCGCCTCTGATTCTTTTGCCAATCACCTTAAATCTGTGTCCACTGCGTACTGAGCCTTCTGCCACTGGAAACAGTTTCTCCTTATTTACTCTATCAAAACCATTCATGATTTTGAACACTTCTATCAAATCTCCACTTAACCTTCTCTGCTCTGCTCCAAGAAGAACAACCTCAGCTTCTCCACTCTCGCCACATAACTGAAGTTCCTCATCCCTGGTACCATTCTAGTAAATTTCTTCTGCATCCTCTCTAAGGCCTTGACATCCTTCCTAAAGTGTGGTGCCCAGAATTGAACACAATACTCCAACTGAGGCCTAACCAGTGTTTTATAAAGGTTTAGCATAGCTTCTTTGCTTTTGTACTCTATTCCTCTATTATTACTTCACCTGAGGAAGGGGCGATCGATAGCTCCGAAAGCTTGTGATTTCAAATAAAACTGTTGGACTATAACCTGGTGTTGTGCGACCTCTCTATTAATAAAGCCAAGGATCCTGTATGCTTTTTTAACAGCCTTCTCAACTTGTCCTGCCACCTTCAACGATTTGTGTACATACACCCCCAGGTCTCTCTGCTCCTATGCCCTCTTTAAAATTGTACCATTTAGTTCATATTGCATCTCTTCATTCTTGCTACCAAAACGTATCACTTCACATTTCTCTGCGCTAAATTTCATCTGCCGTGAGTCTGCTCATTTCACCAGTCCGTCAATGTCCACCTGAAGTCTATTACTATCCTCCTCATTGTTCACTACATTTCCAAGTTTCATGTCATCTACAAACTTTGAAGTTATGCCCTGTATACCTAGTCCAGGTCATTAATATACATCAAAAAGAGCAGTTGTCCTAATACCGGCCCCTGGGAAACACCAATTATGCTGAATTCTCATCCATTTATGCATCGTCCATTTTTTGGTGAGCACGCTCAAATAAGGAGATAATATGATGTGGTAATGTCATACATCCCATTTTACATTATTGCCTCAATTGCACTGAATCGTGTATCGTGTTCTTGTCCCTATTAAACGGGTATACAGGGTTGCTAGGTGCCAGAGAAAGCCAAAGTGAATTTGAAAAGCTCAGCAGTAAAACTCAGGTGTCAGCTTTCAATTCACAATGGGTGTGAAGACAGATAAATGCAATAACCATGTGAGGTTTTTGGTTAGGTGAATGCATGTAAGGATGTGAGTGATGGGACGCTTTTTAAAAATTGTTTTGGGGATTTGGGTGATGCTGCCAGACCATATTTACCGCTTGTCTCTAGTTGTCCTGAGAAGATGGTAGTGCACCTTCTTCTTGAACTGTTATAGTATTTGTGGTGATGATGCTCTCACAATGAGGTTAGGTAGGGAATTCCAGGATAATGACCCAGTGATGATTAGGGAGTGGCACTATATGCCCAAGTCTCAGGATGGTGGGAGACTTGGAGGCGTTCCCACTACATTTGTGCTCTTGTCCTTCTTGGTGTCGGGGTCGCAGGGAAGGGAGGTGCTGTTGAAGTAACCTTGGTGAGTTGCTGCAGCGTATCCTGTAGATTGTACCTACTGCAGCCACAGTGCACAGTGCACCATTAATAGAGGGGGTGGATATTGCCCACATTATTCAGATCAGACTGACCCTGGAAACTACAGCGGATTAGCGTTTGTCATATTGCACAGAAAATTTAGGATACTAAGCCTAGTTCTTGTTGCACGTGTTTTCTGTAAATTTTGCTTCCTTCCACTCAAACATTCTTCAGTTAGAAAAGTATTTGTGGCATGGAATGAATCAAACTTGAAAAATTCTTGTTTACCACACTAAATGGCACGTCACTTGATTCAAGAAACTCACAAGACACTTAGCTTGGTGTCTAACTTTATTAGGTTCAAAGTCCACCCAAACTTAAGAACAGCTCTTTCAAACCTCCAGATCCACAAAACACAAACCAGGAAATAAGAATTATAAGATCAAATAGGCCGCAGTTTGGACAACCCTGCGTAAGAGCACCAATCTGTGATTAGATATTATTTCTAACATCTTTCTTATAAATACCAAACACAACCATTTGAGATAAACTCACTTATAACCTGTAATGTCACATACTGTTTGGGGTTTCTTGAGAGCTAATTCAAATACTAAAGTAGTACATTTGTTGAACTCAGTTGCACTATGTCTAAAGTAGGAGTTTGGCAAATATAATGAATTCCAAATTGAGTCATATCTAGCACAAAGGAAGATGGTTGTGGTGATTGAAGGTCAATCATCACAGCCCCAGGACATCGCTGCAGGAGTTCCTCAGGGCAGAGTCCTAGGCCCAACCATCTTCAGCTGCTTCATCAATGACCTTCCCTTCAACATAAGGTCAGAAATGGGGATGTTCGCTGATGACTGCACAGTGTTCAGTGCCATTCACAACTCCTCAGATAATGAAGCAGTCCATGCCCGCATGCAACAAGACCTGGATGACATTCAGGCTTGGGCTGATAAGTGGCAGGTAACATTAGCGCCACAGAAGTGCCCGGCAATGACTATCTTCAACAAACGAGAGTCTAACCACTGTCACTTAACATTCAATGGCATTACCCTCGCCGAATCCCCCACCATTGACCAGATACTTAATTGGACCAGCCACATAAATACTGTGGCAACAAGAGCAGGTCAGAGGCTACGTATTCTGTGGCGAGTGTCTCACCTCCTGACTCCCCAAAGCCTTTCTACCATCTATAAGGCACAAGTCAGGAGTGTGATGGAATACTCTCCACTTGCCTGGATGAGTGCAGCTCCAACAACACTTAAGAAGCTCGACACCAACCAGGACAAAGCAGCCCGCTTGATTGGCAACCCATCTACCACCTTAAGCATTCACTCCCTCCACCACCGGTGTATCGTGGCTGCAGTGTGTACCATCTATAAGATGCACTGCAGCAACTCGCCAAGGCTTCTTTGGCAGCACCTCCCAAACCCGTGACCTCTTCCACCTAGAAGGACAGGGGCAGCAGGTACATGGGAACACTACCACCTCCAAGTTCCCCTCTATGTCACACACCACCCTGACTTAGAAGTATATCGCCGATCCTTCATCGTCGCTGGGTCAAAATCCTGGAACTCCCTAACAGCACTGTGGAAGTACCTTCACCACACAGACTGCAGCGGTTCAAGAAGGCGGTTCACCACCACCTTCTCAAGGTCAATTAGGGATGGGCAATAAATGCTGGCCTTGCCAGCCACGCCCACATCCCATAAATGAATTTTAAAAAAGCAAATCCGATTTTACTAATGTGTAATGTATTGTAAGTGTAATAATCCTGAGAAAATATCATTATTTTATATAAATGTTTGCTGATATGAATCATTACCAACTATCATAAAATGAAAGATACGTAGAATTATAAATTACACTAAGTGATGTATAGTATAAGAATATTTTCCTAGATGAGTTGGAAGTGTTTCTATTTTCAGCCCCACACAAAAATCTTTAATAGTGAAGTGCCCATTGGTGTTGGATAATTTTATTCCCCAAAACATTAACTAGACGCCCGTAACAAACAGAATCTTTAACAACTGTCAAAAGCACAAGGCTCTGAGTGTATTGTGGCCTTCCAGCACTAATCTGCGCAAGTCCGGAAGAGGCGGTGCTGTATGTCCTGCCTGTGTTGGGGTGAACAGGCGGGAACTGGTTTATCACGAGGCAGCTACAAAATGGCGGAGGGCGGTGGAAGGGCGGCGAGGAACACTTGCTCACGTTGTCAGCGGCCGTTTCAGCTCCCTGGTGAGTACCGAAGTCGGTGGCTTGGATCAGTTTTTGGTTGCGACCGTTAAAGGGACTGGAGTTCTGCGATCTCTTCTGCCGAAGAAATGTGAACAACTGGCCGGGCCGGGAGAGGTGGGGACTGTCAAACGGAAGCGTTACCCGGATAGGCCAGGGTGCTTCGGGTTGGTTAAAGATTGTTGTTTGTAAATTTTCTCAAGTATCCTCCATTTGTCCTGAGCTAAGTCTCGGCATCTCACACCTCTTCCCCGATCCAGCTGGTCTTGCCTCTTGGTTACTGGAGTACGAAGATCATTATTATGGTTTGCCAATGTTTGGTGCCAAATACCGAGGTGTGTGGGACCGCAACTGGCCTATGCTATCTAGCGAGATAGATGTGCTATTCTGCTTGTAAAAGTAATACTGGCAGGTGATAGGTAGAATAGCAATGCAATATTCAGAATGGTGCCACCAATAATGCCTGTTAATGAGTTGTACAAAAGAAAAGATAAATCTGAAATGGACACGCAATGCTTGAAAAATACAGCAAATTAGTCAGCATCTGTAAAGAAAAAAGTCAGGTAGTGATGTGGGTGTATAACCATCAGGGTAAAGAAAGAACTTATATTTATATAGTGCCTTTCTTGACCTCCGGCAGTCTCAAAGTGTTTTACAGCCAATGTACAGTACTTTTAAAGTGTCGTCTTCTTAGGCAGTCCCTCGGAACCGAGGATGACTTGCTTCCACATTAAAAATGAGTTCTCAGGTGACTGATGAGGCCAATGCGGGACCTACAGTCTCTGTCACAGGTGGGGCAGACGGTGGTTAAAGGAGCAGGTGGGTGGGGTGCTTGGGTTGACGTGCGCTCCTTGCGCTGCCTGCGCTTGGCTTCCGCTTGCTCCCGGCGAAGAGACTCGAGGTGTTCGGCGCCTTCCCGGATGCTTCTCCTCCACTTTGTGCGGTCTTGGGCCAGAGATTCCCAGGTGTCGGTGGGGATGTTACACTTTTTCAAGGAGGCTTTGAGGGTGTCCTTGAAGCATTTCCTCTGCCCACCTGGGGCTGTCTTGCCGTGTCGGAGCTCCGAGTAGAGTGCTTGTTTTGGGAGTCTCGTATCGGGCACGCGGACAATGTGACCCGTCCATCGAAGCTGATCGAGCGTGGTCAAAGCTTCGATGCTGGGGATGTTGGCCTGAGCAAGAACACTGACGTTGGTGCGCCTATCCTGCCAATGGATTTGCAGGATCTTGTGGAGGCAGCGTTGGTGGTACCTCTCCAGTTCTTTGAGGTGCCTGCTGTACATGGTCCATGTCTCTGAGGCATACAGCAGGGCGGGTATCACTGCTGCTCTGTAGAGCATGAGCTTAGTGCCGGGTTTGAGGTCCTGGTCTTCAAACACTCTTCCTCAGGCGACTGAATGCTGCACTGGCACAATGTTCAATGTAGTCAATGTTCTAATGTAGGAAATGCAGCAGCCAATTTGTGCACCGCAAGTGCCCACAATCAGCAATGTGGTAATGACCAGATAATCTTTTGTTTTAGTGAGGTTGCTTAAGCGATAAATATTGGCCAGGACACTGGGGAGAAATCCCCTGCTCTTCAAAATAATGCGGAGATGCCGGTGTTGGACTGGGGTGGACAAAATTGAGAGGTCGCACAACACCAGGTTATAGTCCAACAGTTTTATTTGAAATCACAAGCTTTCGGAGCTATTATTCAAAATAATGGCATGGGATCTTCTATGTCCGTCTGAGAAAGCAGATGGGGCCTCGGTTTGACATCTCATCTGAAAGACAGCACCTCCGACAGTGCAGCACTCAGTAATGCACTGAAGTGTCTGTCTAGATTCTGTGCTCAAGTCTCCTGGAGTGGAATTTGAACCTACAATCTTCTTGTAAAAGTCGGATAACCAGTTGGTGAGGGATAGAATATTTTATTTACAGAGACACACATTACATACTGTGCACCCCCAAGATAAGCTCCTTCCTTCCCAAGCCTGCTCCCGTATATATTAATACTCACCCCCTAAATAAAATTAGCACCCTATTGATATACATCACCTGATTACAATTAACACTTCTGACTCAGGCGAGAGTGCTACCACTGAGCCAGGGCTAACACCTCGTGTTACAAATTTTACAATGCAAGTTCGACTTCTTGATTTGCTAACGTGCAATTATTCACAAAAAGGGGAGAATGTTGAAAGTAAACTTGTCGCAACAGCAGTGAGCTGCAATAAAAAAACACAAATGGAACGGCGAAGAGTAACCCTTTTGAGTACTGAATGTCTTTTGGAAGTTGCACGTTTGTTAACTGCCAGAAATGTAATAGATACTGCCCTACACTTCATGTCACTGATTTCTTCCCATAAGCAGACCCCATGTCCCCAAAAAACAGGAATTTAATTTAATTTTACTGCCCAATATGTTGTCTTGCTTTAATGTGATTGAGACCCCTCATTGTGTGTACTAGATACTGTAATTTTGCACATGACCCTAAATGTTTCTTCTATCTTCTGGAAAGATTGACTGATTTTAAAAATTCTAGTGATACAGTGCCAATTGTAAACCACAAAACTGGTCTATTTTACAATGTATGAACGAACAGATCATAGTTTTCAGTGAAATTCAATCTTGTCCTGATTGCTCCTCTTAACATCCAAAATAATTTACTCAAATTAGTCTTTGATTCAGAGTTATTTTCACTATACAAGTCAGTATTCACTGAACTGACTGGCTAACCTTTGGAACCAGAGAGATTGGCCGCAATTTTATCATTGGTGGCAGGGTGGGTGCGGGTCAGGTGGTCGGCCGGTCCCGCCTCCGCTTTCAGCCGGTAAAAATTTGCGATTTTTGCCCTAATTGGGCACTTGATTCCCTGCATGTGCGCTCCCCTGGCCAATTACTGTTTTGGGTCTGGAACTCGCCTCTGCTGACGTCTGTGAACCAGCTGCATTTAAGGGGCCCATGCAGCCTTGGTTCATTCTCTCATTTTTTGCTTCTGGATTGACTACTCTGCTGACATGGCAACCTCAAGAGCGAAGGCCTCACCACGATTTGCTGATGACTCCCTTCATGCTCTTGTGGGGGGAGTCAGAGGTTAAAAGGAGGTACTCTTCCCATCCTCTGGGAGGAAGAAGCCATCACAGCAGACCAAAGCTGTGCTGCTGCAAATTGCACTGGAGGTCAGCTCGACTTCAATGTGCAGTCGAACCTGGGTGCAGTGCCGAAAAAGGTTCAATGACCTGGTCCGCTCAGGGAAAGTGAGTATAACATCACCATGACCCTCAATAGCTCGTCGTCATATCTCATCACCAGCACTCTGCATTGTCAACCTACTCCTCCACATCCACTTTACCCTTGCACCCTTAACCATCCCTCTCTTTCTATGTACACAATCACTTCACTCTTCGACTATGCTGCCCTCACTCGCTATCACTGTTATGCAATGCTAACAACGCACAGGGAGGGCCCTTGGTATTGGCACCTCACTCCATCTTTGTCTCCTTCTAAGCATCTATGCTATGGCTTCTCTACACTCACTCCATTATTCTCACTCAAACTCCACTTGTGTCCCTCATTGCAGGAAAAGAGCGGTGCTGGAACTCCAGGAACAGGTGCTGGCAGGTTTTGTCTCCAGGGTTACTGCAAGTGTGGAGAGGATGGAGGAGTCCATCTCTAACATGAGCAGTGCCTTTGTGGAGGCAATGGCGCATGAGCACACCACCATGGAAAGGATGGCAACCTCCGTGGAAAGGCTGGCTACAGCCATGGAGGAAATAAGTCGCCAGAGTCAGGAAAACATGGTGAATGTTCAGAATAGACTGACATCTCTGGAGGAGCGATGGGGAGCTATTGAGCAGAGAAACCAGAGCTTCATGGAAGTCCTTTTGAGTAGGACTGCCAGTGCAGATACAGGTCCTCATGGCCCCCCTGATGTGCAGCAAGGTGCTGTCAAGCCACTTGCTAGCACTGAAGTGGGGCTGACCCATGAGAGGGATGTTGGTGGCAGACAACAAGGAAGTGGGGGCTCCTCTCCAAGCGCTCACACTCCCATGCCACTGCGTAGCCCTCAGTCAGAGCCCCACCAGAGTCCTCACCCAACTGAGATGGGCGTCTCAGCCCCTGCACAGACGCAGGAGGAGCAGACTGTTGCCGAGCCCTCACGGGCTCGCAAACCCAGAGGATGCCTGCCAAAGGTGTCGAAGCAGGAGCAGCATGAAAGTGAGCAAGGTGCCTCCTCATCTGCTGAAGCCACAGGGGAAGCACCACGTCGAAGCACGCGTAAGAGGAAGATAAAGCACAATTAGTCACAAGAGTAGTCACTTGGGTGTTCTGTTGTATTTAATTTTTGACATTGTCATCCTTTTGTGAATGGATTAAACAGAAGTGGTGGCAAACAGTTGAAGTTCTGGCCTATGTGATCTCAGAAATGGAAGTTCCACATTGAGGGCTATGGGCGATTTGCATTTGTAATGATGGTGGTCAGAGTGATAGTAACCCACAGGTTCTTGTACATTGTGTATGGTGTGTTAAGAAGGGGCCAGCCGCATTTGTTTGATTCGTCTACTTAAGCGAATCTGGCAAAGATTAGTGCATCCCTTGCATCACGGGCAGCAATGTGCTCGCGTGCTGCTGGAACTGGCGCATCCGCCTCCGCAAGGTCCTCCTCCTCCTCATCTGAGGAGGCTATGCGCTGAGTCACTTGTTCCTCAGGCAGCTGCAAGTCACGATGCTGTGTGATGTTGTGCAGTGCACAGCAGACCACAATGATTCTGGAGACCCTGGCTGCTGAATACTGTAGGGCTCCACCTGATCTGTCAAGGCATCTGAATCGCATCTTCAGCAAGCTGATGGTTTGCTTGATGATGGTTCAGGTCGACATGTGGCTGGCATTGTAGCACTCCTCAGCTTCGTTCGATGGCCTCTTCAACGGCATCATCGGCCACATCTTCAGGGGATAACCCTTGTCTCCAAGTAGCCACCTGGAAAGTTGGTTTGGCGGATTGAAGAGCGGAGGCACACTAGACTGCCGCAGGATGAACGAGTCATGACAACTGCCAGGGTACTTCGCGCAAACATGCAAAATGTCCTTCCTGTGGTTACACACCAGCTGCACGCTGAGGGAGTAGAAGCCCTTGCAGGTGACAAAAACAGCTGGGTTGTGATGGGGTGCCCTAAGGGCCACATGTGTGCAGTCTACGACACCCTGCACCCTTGGCAAGCCTGCCATATTTGCAAAGCTAACCGCACGTGCAGTTACACTTGCTTGATCCGTCGAAGTGGATGTAGTTGTGCGCCATGGCAGAGGTTACTTGCATGATGCAAGTGTGTGCGGCTGACTGGGAGATGCCGCTGATGTCTGCTGATGAGCCCTGGAAGGACCCTGAAGCAAAGAAATTGAGGGCGGTGCTGACTTTGACGGTCACTGGTAAGGCGTGTCCACCCGCTCCTCTGGGCTCCAGGTGTTGGTGCAGCATTGCGCAGATGTCACTGACTACCTCTCGCGAAAGTCTCAGCCTCCTTTGGCACTGCTGCTCAGTCATGTTGAGGAAGGTCATCCTCGGCCTGTAAACCCTGTGTTGGGGATATCTCCTGCGCTGACGCCTTCTGCCCTGTGCGTGAGCAGGAGGTTGGCGCTCCTGCTGTTGGTGCTGCTGTTGTGCCTGGTTGCGCTGCTGCCGCGGCTGGCCTTCCTCCGAATCTGAGGACCAGGATGAAAGGAAATAAATGGTTCCCATGCTGCTGGTAGATATCTCTGTTGAAGAAGCGCTCAGTCAGTGTGAGGAGAGGGTTTTCCCAGGAGGTCACAGTGGAGATGGGTCTCAGCTTCACCACTTCCAAGACCAGTAGACCTGCAAAAAGTTTTCCAAGACCTGAAAAAACAAAGTTCTGCCACCTGCAACTGATCCTTGTTGAGAGCTCCGTTTTTATGCTGGAGCTGCAGCTGTCAAGAAGGCAGTCACTTGTGAACCCCACACAATTAGCTGGCGTGGTTTGGGAATGGCGTGGAACACACAGAAAAAGTGGTAAAATGTAAAACGGCTGTCAAAATGGCATTATCCAGGCAGTAAACAAGCAGTTAAGTGCCTATCCCACCGCTTGGTGGCGGGACCGAACGGAAGTCTGGGAGCCCGCTTTTGGCAAAGTTGCACGGAGGCAGGTTGACGGCGGGATTGGAACCCGCCGTTAAATTTTGCTATTTTACTACCTGACCCGCCTCCAAATCCGCTCCCTGAGCGCCGGCAAAATCGCGGCCATAGTTTCTATTCCAAACTTCTGTAGACTGTCTTGGCTACAGCTTGACAGGAAGCCAAAAATTTGAGCTCTGACCCTCCCTCAGCTCTCCATGTCGCGAAGTGGCTAGTTGAGCTAGTCAAATACCGCCGTGTTGGGTGTGGGTCCATTAGCACTACCTGTTGCTAGTCTCAAAACAAATAAGGCCATTTTTACATTGTGAGAATATCACTAGAATGTATTAATGAACCCCATTGTCTCAAACTGATATGGCATGTGAGAAATACCATTCTTCTAGCCACTTAGTCCTGGCTACTGAGTCAAATATATTTTCCTAGATAGTAATGGAAATGTATCCCTTGTGTGCTGAATTTAACTTAATAGTGACATCTTGATATAAATTACCTAAAATCCCTTCTAGACCAAATAGTCAAACATCTTGAAAGGCAATGCCCTGAATCGCCTTCCATTTCAAATGTTCATCCAATTTTCCCTTTTTTTTTAAAAAAAAAGGCTTCTCCCTGAACCACTTTCTGTGGCAAAGCACTCCACATGTTTCAACAAACCTGTGTACAGAAATATTTCCTTTTCTGAAAATTTTAGAGAGAGATAAATCTTGTATTATATCTCTTTTCCTTTACTGCTGCAATGGAAATAGTCCACAAGTATCTGACATAACAATTGTTTCTCATTCCTGGCATAATCCTGGTGATTTTATGCACTCTATGGCTTTAATGTCCTTTTAGTAATGTGGTGTCCAAAACTGCACACAGAATTCTACCTGGTCTAACCAACATTTTGTACAAATATTTCATCACTTCTTTACTCGTGTACTTGACCCGGAATTTCCTGACCATGGCGTAAGAGCAGAGTTATGCTGTTTTTTCGAGGAAATTTGTGTATAACTGATTTTACTGGTTTTCTGCTGAAACATTGCTGTACACAAATTCCACCAATCATTTGTGCCCCTACCGAGTTACATCGCTGAAACCTCACTTGGCTCTTTAACGTAACTCTGCCTCCACGAAAAGCAAAGAACGCGAGTTTCCTGCATTTACGCGAACAGACATAAATTTATGTTCAACATTTTAGGTGCCGCAGGGCTCAAAGTCACTATTTCTGATATTTTATAGCGATGATTTTAGTGTTTCTTTTTATTTCTCCTTACTGAAACCTGCACTGGAATGAATGCTTTTTTTATGCCATCAGAATCTGTTACATTAAAAAGGAAAAAAACATACACAGTTGTGTGATCTTAAACATGCCATGCTTAATGTGGATAAATGGTGGTTCGATGCCTTCAAAGATAAAGAGCGGCTCAGAAGGAAGATGCTGTATATTCTGTGCTTTCTTTGGGACCTGATTGTTTACGCTGATTTCCGCTTGCTTTAAATTGTTTTTTATATTCCAACGACACAAGCTAATGCAATTCTGAGGAAATTTCAATGTAAATTCCCGTCAGCAAGAAACTGGCATATATTTCTGCATAAGTGCGATCCAAGAAATTGTGGGTCAATATCCCTATTTATAAAACCCCAAATTCTATTGGCCTTTTTAACGTCTTTAGTGGCCTGCACTCGCACTTTTAGCGAATTATGTATTTGAACCTCTTTGTTCATCCACACTCTACAGTGTCTTTCCATTAAGTGTATACATTTTTTGTTTTTCTCCTAAAATGTGTTATCTTACAGTTATCCACATTAAATTGCACCTGCTGCCAGTTCTGTCCCTTCAGCTAACTTGTCTCTCTCTTATACAGTTCTTCCGCACTTAGCCACATTAGATTGCATTCTGCTAACGTGTCTGTCTTCCTGAAGTCTTTTACTCATGCACGTTTTTTTTATTTGTTCTTGATGTCGGTGATGCTCTGAGCATGCAAAAACACTACTACACAGACAACAGTTAAGAGAAAGACCGGCGGTATAAGTTAGGAAGGGTGGTGCTCTTGGGCTTCTGGTATGTAGTGTAAAAGCTCATTTCAAATATGTGTGTTTTATTTGTTATGCACTTGATGTCTCAGTGCTGCCTATTCCAGTCACAAATCAAGAATAAGTCCTCAATATACAATCAAATGGAGGAGGAGGAGGAGATCTAACTTTCTATTATATATGGTAATGTGCGCCTAAATATTGTCGTCATGCTGAAGTTTCAGTTTTTTTCAAAGAATTATGATTCACTATTTTTGTTTAAAGATATTGTGTAGTGGCATATTTTTGTTTAAATTGTAAGTGTGATGATGGGAAGGGGATGACTGTTTTAAAGGAGTTACTCTTCCTGACATTGTGAAGCAATGGTTGGTACCTTGATCTTTAATCAACTGGGTGGTAATTATGCTTTCTCCTATAGGGTTCAGTAAGCTATTGTTGAGAAAATGAAACCATGCTCATTTCATATTTAATGTATGTTTTCATTTACAGAATCGCCCAGTGCAACTCCAGAACATCTTCCATACTTGCTGCAGTGTGAGCATGTCTTTTGTGGGACATGTCTAAAAATGCAGTGTATAAACTCTGACTCTATCATCTGTCTATTCTGTCAGGTATCTATTTTTTGTGGTTATTAATCCTTCAAATTGCTGTCATTTAAAATAAATATTGAGATTACTACTCTCCGAGGCTTCACCATTTCTCTGCCATTGGTTTCCTATATTTCGCTATATTGAAGTGATCTGTTCTCTGGTCTCTGAAACCTGTTCTGAACTAGATAGCAATGTTGTGGGAGAGTTACCTAGGGAATAATTTTCTAGTTTGGATTTTTTTGCCTCTGAAAAGGCAACTAGTGACCACTATTTGCCTTCTGGTAGCAATATGGCTGAAATAGGTAGCTTATTAGAGTGAGAGAATCAAAGGTGTGCCATGAATGTGCCTGTGCAAGATGTTGCTTCAGGGTCTTGCACCACTAGAGATCTCATAGCCTTAGGACTTTCTTGCCATTTGACCCCAGTCCCACACCATGTGGTTGACTCTTAACTGCCCCCTGAAGTGGCCTAGCAGTTGTAAAAAGGTGGCCCACCACCACCTACTCAGGGCAACTAGGGATGGACAATAAATGCCAGCAACAGCCACATCTCGAGAACTAATCAAACAAAATAATTTTAACAAATCAGAGCACAAACAAAATAGCACAGCAACTAGCTGCTAAACTCCCAAACTTTAGAACAATAACCTCAATAAGTAGTATACATAGAGTCTTGTACTAAAAGTTTGTCGCACTCCAGCGCAAACTTCAGCAAAGTTCCTGGAGATGTCCTGTGTTGTATATCTCTCTTCCTCATTCTCTTACTGTTCTGTAGTCCCTAAGGCTGGGTCTTGTATATCCTATATTATTTTTGATTTGCCCAGAAATCACCAGCAAATTCAATGCAGACAGTGATGTGTATTTATGTTGCAACGTTTTGTTTATGTTTCTCTGACATGTATGTTCCAAAGTTATAAACATCAGTAGTCTGTATATTGAGATGAGCGGATAGTCTCAGCTATACAAAGACTGGATGCGCAGTCAATTCAGGTTCTTACTGTTGGATACCATTTGACCGCTTAGACAAGTCCCTTTGCATGTGAATGACTTTGAGGAGTACTTGTGTAGGTAGGCTTTTTTTTTGATCCAGTGCTAATAGCTCAAGTTCATAAACAACTCGCCGGTTTTAATTATTAAATAAAATAGTGGAAGTTATAACTTCTCTTCCAGGGGATTAAAACCTGAGTTGGGGGCGGGGACATCCGCGCATTAGTCCAGTGTTGCGTGAGCCGAGGTAGCGCAAGCTTTCCTTTCAACACTTCTTTCCCCTCGTGCGGAGCCGCCCTGTGTCAAACTTGCCCGGTTGAAAAGAACGCCGTCAGTGGAGAGAGAGAGAGAGAGAGTGTGTGTGGCGCATGGTCTTGGAGGGGGCGGAGGAAATAAAGGCACTTTCTGGCACGATGGGCCAAATGGCCTCCTATGCCGTAAATTTCTAAGGTTTGGCATAATTTGAACGGAAACTACCTATATCTCATGGTCCTGCATCAATCTGCAGATACAGTGGCTGCGAACTTGCGCTGATCGAGCACTGGTGAATTGCCTCCCCTGGCTTGTGTAGCCTATATGCGTTACTATAGCCACAAATGGACGAGTTTGAGCGCTGAGTAGGGGAAAGTCAATAAATATAAGGGCGTTAAAGGATAATGTGAGACAACATTGAAAAGAGTGGTTTAGAGATGAATGGTCCAGATGCATAAAGTGAGAGATAAGATTGGACTATTGTGAATGTTGATATTGTTGTCCTGGTGACTCCACGCACCCTCTTTCCTCCTGCCCGCCCCCCCACCACCACCACCACCACCACCACACACATGGCTCACTGACACACTGTCAGATTTGTTGGTGGAATTTTCACTGCCCGGGCGATTCAGCGTTAGTCCAGGTTTGGGAAATGGTTTTAGAAACATTTCTGGATATCTTCTCATAGAGTAAAAACAGATTAAATTGCTGGTTTGCAACTTCTTCGTGTGATTCCTGACGCAAAAAGCAAATCCATGTTGTTGTTCAGCAAAGAGCTTTTAATCTCAAGTGATGGGTTGTTTTGCTTCATTGATGCTGGAATGTGTAACGACTCCCTTCCTACACGTAGAATCTAGAGTTAAAAGACAAAATAGAGGCTGCCGAATGACTGACTTTGCCTGGTCATTTGAACCCAGCGATTTGAACTGTTTTACATACACTGAAACTGTATATTACCCTTTTTATAACAATTAGAATAAAGCAGTTTATAAAGAGTTCAAATGTTTTAAGGGCAAAGGTTGTAATAATCTGGATCCCATGCGACTCTCCTTCAATATCTTCAGTCTGAGTTAATAATATAGTTGAAGGTGTTATCATGATTTTCCTCGTACCTCAGACTCTGAGCCATGATGGATCAAACCTGAAGCGTTAACTCTGTTTCTCTCTCCACAGATGCTGCCTGACCTGCTGAGTATTTCCAATATTTTCTGTTTTTATTCAGATTTCCAGCATCTGCAGTATCTTGCTTATGTAAATTTAGAATTTAATAAATTCTTCTTTACGTAAGGTGTAATAGAGCTTTTAATAACGAATTCATTTTTATACAGAAAAACAATACTTGTTACAGGAGGTCCGTGGAATTTTTATAACACTGGCGGTGGGCCTCTGAAGCAGAAAGGTTGAGAACCCCTGGTTTACACGGAGTGTGATATCCTAGCTTGATTAGCATATTTGAATCAATTTGAAGGTCAAGAACAGAGCATTTACATTCGCCCAGAAATTAAACAGTGAGTGTTCCCGCGGGGGTAAGGCTTCCCCGCGAAATCTCACTCCGCGCCTACCTTTTTCCTCCGGGCCCACACGAACTTTAGTTTCAAGGCCAGTCCCACATGCAGCTGTGCAGTGCTTGCGTGACCCAGAGACGCAATTAGTTCGTGCGAGCTCTGGGATCACGTGATTCAGTTAGAGCCAATGGCAGCACACCATCTTTCATTCATAGTTTTTACAGCAAGAGCTGTCAAAGCTGTGAATCCTACACACCCCCAAAAGAACAGCTAAACCTCAATTAAATTTAAAAAAAAGCCATCACATTAATAAAATAAGTATAGTTAAATAAATTAACCACTTTAAACAAAAAATAAAATTTTTGAAAAATTTAAAATCTTTTTAAAAGTTATAAAAATAAACTTACCTTTCTTTAAAGTCTCTCAAAAAGATAAACCTGTTGAAAAAAATTTAAAATAATACTTAATTAACTACTTACCTTGTTAAAAGAGGGTCTTACGCCTCCTTTCTTCATGTGTAAAGTCTTCCATGCTTACCTGCGCGTTCAAAGCTGCAAAAATAACTAAGTGCACTGCGTGCGCGCAGCCTGTAGCGCGCACGTGGTTCACTTAGGAACCGCCCCCTTTTGAATTCACGAAGTGCCGGTTTCCCGTGCATGCGCAGTGCATGCAGGAAACCGGCAATTGGAGACCTAAAACGCGAGAGTACACAGTGCGTACTCTTGCGTATTAGGTCTAATTTTCGGGCCATTATTCCAGACACTTGCATATAGAATAGACATGTTCAGTAAAGTGGTCACCCAATCTGCATTTTGTCTCCTAGTATAGAGAAGACTGCACTGTGAGCAGCATACTAGATTGAAGGGTGTACACGTAAATTGCTGTGTCACATGGAAACCGTGTTGGGACCCAAATATGAAATTAAATTAATTTATTAGTGGCTTTAAAATGTACTAAAATTAAGATGTTTCAATATTTTGGATGGTTGTGACTTGTATTGCTCAGGGTCATTGAGCTGGAGTGCGAGTTAGAGACACTCCGAAATATAAGGGAGGGGGAGGAATTTCTGGATAGTTTTATACAGAATACAGTCACACCCCAGAGGAAAGCACCAGTTCAGGAAGGGGAGGGTGTGACTGTTAGGGAGCCGGGTAGCGGGGACTTAGGAGAGGTCCTGCAGACACTGGTCCTGTCCAACAGGTACGATGTACTCGCTACCTGTGAGGACAAGGAGAAAGACTGCGGGGATGACGGCCACAATGCAGACCAAGGCACCGTGGCTCAGAGGGCTGTCCAAGGGTGGTTTTGGGGGGGGTGGGGGGGGTAGTGATAGGGGATTCTATAATTAGGGAGATGGATAGTTTCCTCTGCAGCCAAGAACAAGAATCCTGAAGGGTGTGTTGCCTACCCGGTGCTACGGTAAGGGATATCTCGAAGCGGCTGGAGAGGAATTTGGAAAAGGAAGGGGTAAATCCAGTTGTCGTGGTCCATGTCGGAACAAACAACTTGGGTAGAAACGAGGAGGTCCTGCTGAAAGAGTATCGGGAGTTAGGAGCGAAATTAAAAAGCAGGACCTTGAGGGTAGTAATCTCTGGATTATTGCCTGAGCCACGTGCAAATTGGTATGGAAACAGTCAGATCAGGAGAATTAACACGTGGCTAAAGGGCTGGTGTGGGAAAGAGGGGTTCCTTTTCATGGGACACTGGCACCAGTGCTGGGACAGAAAGGAGCAGTACCGATGGGACGAGCTCCATCTGAACCGGGATGGGACCCGTGTTCTAGCGGAAAGGGTAAATGGGGAGGTGGCAAAGGCTTTAAGCAAATAAGACAGGGCGGGGGGGGGGTGGGGTGGCGGATCTACAAGAAATGAAACCAGATTAAATATAAACAAAACAGGAAAGGAGAGCATAGGAAAGAGTAAAGTAAGGGAGGACATTGATGGCCAGGGAATAAATAGAGTTACAGAACAGGAGTTTAAAAAGATGGTTGACCATAAAGTGAGAGGAAATCCTATTAAAAATGAGTTAAACTGTCTGTACAGCAATGCACACAGTGTCCGTAATAAAACAGGGGAGCTGGAGGCAATCGTGCGTTGCGAGGAGCCAGACATAGTAGGGATTACTGAGACATGGCTACAGAAAAATCAGGACTGGGAATTAAACATTGCAGGATATAACATATTGGGAAAAGGGGAGGTGGAGTAGTTGTACTTATTAGGGATAACATAATGGCAGTAAAAAAAAGTGACGCAGCTATCAGCAAGACAGAAATAGAATCCATGTGGATAGAGATAAAAGATAATAAAGGATTAATCACGCTAATAGGGGTAGTCTACAGTCCAGCTAATAGTGAAAGGTAGGTGGAGGAAGAAATATGCAGACAAATTAGGAAAATGAGTAAAAAGAATAATAATCATGGGGGATTTCAACTACCCAGATATTAATTGGACAGAAGAGATAGGTAAAGGGGATAAGGGAATGGAGTTCCTACAATGTGTACAGAACTCCTCCTTTCTAACCCAATATGTAAAAAGCCCAACAAGGGAGAATTCACTATTGGATCTAGTAATGGGCAATGAACCAGAGCAGATACGAGAAGTAAAAGTAGGTGAACATCTAGGCAATAGTGACCATAATATAATATGCTTTAAGATAATAATTGAGAAGGACATGGGTATGACAAAGACCAGGTTAATAGATTGGAGAAAAGCTGATTTTGAGGGGCTGAGCATAGAACTTGGGAAAATAAAATGGACAACAGTATTGGCAAACAATGATGTAGAACAGCAATACAAAACATTTAAAATGATATTCAACAGAGTGCAGGAAAAATATATTCCGCTAATAAACAAGAACAAGCTAAACACTATTGAGACACCGTGGATGAATAAAACCATAAGGGAAAAATTAAGGGTAAGGAAAGAGGCATACATTAAGTACGTGGACAGCAGGGGGTGAGCATGATGAGGGAGAATGTGAAGGGATTAGGAGAGTAATCAAAAAAGCAATTAAGAAGGCAAAGAGGAACTATGAAATTAAATTATTAAGGAACATAAAACAAAATAGTAAAATATTTTACAGGCACATCAATAAAAAAAGGAAGATTGGGATGGAGAGGATAATACCACAGGCAGCAATAGAGAGATAGCAGAGATATTAAATAATTACTTTTACTTCAGTATTTACCAGGGAGATAGAACAGGTGGAGATGACGATCGGATGATGAAATTAGTAATGAGTTAGCTGCATTTAAAATAAAACGAGGAGATATACTAAATAAACTAATGAAAATCCGAGGATAAAACCCCTGGTCCAGATGGATTAAATCCGCGCATTTTAAAAGAATCTAGGGAAGAAATAGCAAAGGCATTACTACACATATTTAGTAATTCGTCAGAAAAGGGTGTAGTGCCAGAGGACTGGCGGATAGCTAACGTGATACCTATATTTAAGAAGGGAGATAGAACATGTCCAGGGAACTATAGGCCAGTCAGCTTGACATCGGTGGTAGGAAAAATAATGGAATCCCTACTAAAGGAGAAAATAGAAGAACATCTGGAAATGAAAAATATAATAAATAGTCAGCATGGATTTCAAAAGGGAAAGTCTTGCTTGACCAACCTATTTTTTTTTGAAGAGGTAACAGAGAGTAGACAAAAAGTAATGCAGTAGATGTAATTTATCTAGATTTTCAAAAGGCCTTCAATAAGGTACCACGTAATAGACAAATAAGGTTAGGGAATGCAGAGTCAGGGGACAAGTAGCAGAATGGATAGCTAGCTGGCTTCAAGACAGAAAGCAGAGAGTAGGGGTAAAGGGTAGCTATTCAGAGTGGCCGAAGGTGGGTAGTGGTGTTCCACAAGGATCAGTACTGGGACTGCTGTTGTTCAAAATTTATATTAACGATTTAGACCTTGGAATCAAAAACACAATTTCTAAATTTGCGGACAACACCAAATTGGGGGGAAAGCCAATAGCAAGGAGGACTGCAACAAATTACAATAAGGCATTAATATACTTGCAGATTGGGCATATAATTGGTAAATTAAATTCAACACAGATAAATGTGAGATTACATTTTGGTAAGAAAAATAGGGAGGTCACATATTACAGTACTTGGAAAATAAAGAATCTAAATGGGGTAGAGGAACAAAGGGATTTAGGAGTACAAATCACTAACCGTATCGACACAGGCTAACAAGGCCATAAAAAAAGCAAACCAAGCACTAGGGTTTATTTCTAGAGGGATAGAATTGAAAAGTAGTGAAGTTATGCTAAACTTGTATTGAACCCTGGTTAGACCACACTTAAGACTACTGTGTGCAATTCTGGTCGCCATATAAAAAGGTTGTGGAGGCACTGGAGAGGGTGCAGAGAAGATTTACAAGGATGATACCAGAAATGCGAGGGTACACCTATTAGGAAAGGATGAACAGGCTGGGTCTCTTTTTTTTCTCTTGAAAAGAGGGGGCTGAGGGGTGACCTAATAGAGGTCTTTAAAATCATGAAAGATTTTGATAGAGTAGATACAGAGAGAGTGTTTCCACTTGTGGGGAAGAGCAAAACTAGAGGCCATCAATATAAGATAGTCACCAAAAAATCAAATAGGGAATTCAGAAGAAACTTCTTTACCTACAGAGTGGTGAGAATGTGGAACTTGCTACCATAGGGAGTGGTTGAAGCGAATAGTATAGATGCATTTAAGGGGCGATTAGATAAGCATATGAGGGCGAAGGGAATAGAGGGTTATGCTGTTAGGGTTAGATGAGGAAAGACAGGAGGAGGCTTGAGTGGAGCATAAACACCGGCATAGACTGGTTGGGCGGAATGGCCTGTGCTGTTTATCCTATGTAATCCTATGTATCTTCAGCCAGTAGTTGGCCAAATATTGGTGAGCTACAGCAGCAATCTCAAAAGTCACAAATTATTTGGCTATATCTTTGTTCTGTTAGCCTTTCTGCACCTACTTGGAGCGGTAGCATAGTGGTTATGTTACTGGACTAGTAATTTAGAAGCCTGGACTAATAATCTGGAGTTCAAATCTCACCGGAAGCTGGGGAATTTAAATTCAATTATATAAATCTGGAATAAAAAGCTAGTATCAGTAATGGTGAACATGAAACTATCAGATTGTTGTAAAAACCCATCTGCCTCACTGATGTCCTTTAGGGAAGGAAATCTGCCATCTTTACCTGGCATATATATCTGAACTGCCCTCAGAAATGACTAGCAAGCCACTTGGTTGTAAAAAACCCACTACGAATAAGAAAAAAAACTGGACGGACCACCTGGCATCGACCTCGGCACCGGCTATGGACACAACGGCACACCCAGCCCAGTCGACCGTGGGGACTTGTGCCAAAATTGGGAGGGTTGTCCTACAGACTAGTCAAGGAACAGCCTGACATACTCACAGAATTATACCTTCAGCCAATGTTCCAAACTCCTCCATCACCATCCCTGGGTATGTCCTGTCCCACCGACAGGACAGACCCACCAGGGGTGGCGGCACAGTGGTATACAGTCGGGAAGGAGTGGCCCTGGGAGTCCTCAACATTGACTCCGGACCCCAGGAAGTCTCATGGCTTCAGGTCAAGCATGGGCAAGGAAACCTCCTGCTGATTACCACCTACTGCCCTTCCTCAGCTGATGAATCAATGCTCCTCCATGTTGAACACCGCTTGGAAGAAGCACTGAGAGTAGCAAGGGCAAAGAATGTACTCTGGGTTGGGGCTTCAATGTCCATCACCAAGAGTGGTTCGGTAGCACCACTACTGACCAAGTCCTGAAGGAGATAGCTGCCAGTCTGGGCCTGCGACAGGTGGTGAGAGAACCAACATGAGGGAAAAACCTACTTGACCTCGTCCATGACAGCATTGCTAGCAGTGACCATCGCATAGTCATTGTGGAGCCAAAGTCCCATCTTCACATTGAGGTCACCCTCCATCGTGTTGTGTGGCACTACCACCGTGCTAAATGGGATAGATTCAGAACAGACCTAGTAGCTCAAAACTGAGCATCCATGAGGCGCTGTGGGCCATCAGCAGCAGCAGCAGAATTATATTCACCACAATCTGTAACCTCATGGCCCGGCATATCCCTCACTCTACCATTACCATCAAGCCAGGAGACCAACCCTGGTTCAATAAGGAGTGTAGAAGAACATGCCAGGCGCAGCACCAGGCATACCTAAAAATGCGGTGCCAACCTGGGGAACCTGCAACACAGGACTACACGCATGCTAAAAAGCGGAAGCAGCATGCTATAGACAGAGCTAAGCGATATCCCACATTCAATGGATCCGATCAAAGCTCTGCAGTCCTGCCACATCCAGTCGTGAATGGTGGTGGACCATTAAACAACTAACGGGAGGGGGAGGCTCCATGGATATCCCCATCCTTGATGGTGGAGCCCAGCACGTGAGTGCAAAAGACAAAGCTGAAGCGTTTGCAACCATCTTCAGCCAGAAGTGCCGAGTGGATGATCCATAGCGGCCTCCTCCTGAGGTCCCCACCACCACAGAAGCCAGTCTTCAGGCAATTCGATTCACTCCACGTGATATCAAGAAATGGCTGAGCGCACTGGATACAGCAAAGGCTGTGGGTCCCGACAACATCCCGGCTGTCGTGCTGAAGAGTTGTGCTCCAGAACTAGCTGCGCCTCTAGCCAAGCTGTTCCAGTACACCTATAACACTGGCATCTATCCAACAATGTGGAAAACTGCCCAGGTATGTCCTGTCCACAAAAAGCAGGATAAATCCAATCCGGTCAGTTACTGCCCTATCATAGGATTACATTACATAGGATATACGGCACAGAAACAGGCCATTCGGCCCAACCAGTCCATGCTGGCGTTTATGCTCCACACGAGCCTCCTCCCGTTTTTCCTCATCTAAATCTTTATCAGCATAACCCTCTATTTCCTTTTCCCTCATATGCTTGTCTAGCCTACCCTTAAATGCATTAATACTATTCGCTTCAACCACTCCCTGTTGTAGCGAGTTCCACATTCTCACCACTCTTTGGGTAAAGAAGTTTCTTCAGAATTCCCTATTGGATTTCTTGGTGCGTATCTTATATTGATGGCCTCTAGTTATGCTCTTCCCCACAAGTGGAAACATTCTCTCTGTATCCACTCTTCTCAAAATGTTTCATAAGATCTCTATTAGGTTAGCCTTTTTTCAAAAGAGACCCAGCCTGTTCATCCTTTCCTGATAACTATATCCTCGCATTTCTGGTATCATCCTTATAAATCTTCTCTGCACCCTCTCCAGTGCCTCTATATCCTTTTTATAATATGGCGACCAGAACTGTACGCAGTACTCTTAGGTGTGGTCTAACCAAGGTTCAATACAGGTTTAGCATAACTTTCCTACTTTTCAATTCTATCCCTCTAGAAATAAACCCTAGTGCTTGGTTTGCTTTTTTTTTAATGGCATTGCTAACCTGTGGTGTTAGTTTTAGTGATTTGTGTATTTGTACTCCTAGATCCCTTTTGTTTCTCTCCCCCACCTAGACTCGCAGCCTTCAAGTGATAAGTGACCTCCCTATTCCTACCAAAATGTAATACCTCACATTTATCTGTGTTGAACTTCATTTGCCAATTATATGCCCATTCTGCAAGTTTATTAATATCCTCCTGTAATTTGTTGCAGTCCTCCTCAGTATTGACTATCTCTCTCTCTCTCTCTCTCTCTCTCTCTCTCTCTCTCTCTCTCTCTCTCTCTCTCTCCCCCCTCCCCCCCCAATTTGGTGTCATCCGCAAGTTTAGAAATTGTGCTTTTGATTCCAAAGTTTAAATTGTGAACAGCAGTGGTTCCAGCACTGATCCTTGTGGAACACCACTACCTATCTTCTGCCACTGTGAATAGCTACCTTTTGCTCCTACACTCTGCTTTCTGTCTTGAAGCCAGCCAGCAGTCCATTCTGCTACTTGTCCCCTGACTCTGCATTCTCTCACCTTGTTCATCAGTCTATTATGGGGTACCTTATTGAAGGCCTTTTGAAAATCCAGATAAATTACATCTTCTGCATTACCATTGTCTACTCTCTCTTACACTTTTCAAAAACTTCAATTGGTTGGTCAAGCAAGACTTTCCCTTTTGAAATCCATACTTATATTATATTTTTAGTTTCTAGATTTTCTTCTATTTTCTCCTTTAGTAGGGATTCCTTTATTTTTCCTACCACCGATGTTAAGCTGACTGGTCTATAATTCCCTGGAAATGTTCTATCCCCCTTCTTAAATATCGGTATTACGTTAGCTATCCACCAGTCCTCTGGCACTACACCTTTTTCTAACGAATTATTAAGTATGCGTAGTAATGCCTCTGCTATCTCTTCCCTAGATTCTTTTAAAATGCGTGGATGCAATCCATCCGGACCAGGGGTTTTACCCTCGGAGTTTGATTAGTTTATTTAATATGTCCCTTTTTTTTTATTTTAAATGAACTTATCTCATTACTAATCTCATCATCCAATGTTCTATCTCCCTGGTAAATACTGAAGCGAAATAATTATTTAATATTTCTGCCATCTCTCTATCGTTACCTGTGTGGTATTATCCTGTCTATCCCTTAATGGCCCTATTCCCATCCCAACCTTTTTTTTGATGTGCCTGTAAAATATTTTACTATTTTGTTTTATGTTCCTTGATAATTTAATTTCATACTTCCTCTTTGCCTCCTTTATTGTTTTTTTGACTTCTCTCCTAATCTTTTTGTATTCTCCCTTATCATGCACTCCCCTGCTGTCTATGTACTTAATGTATGCCTCTTTCCTTGATCTCAATTGTTCCCTTATGGGTTTATTCATCCATGGAGTCTCATTATTGTTTAGTTTCTCCTTTCCTTTCAGCGGAATATATTTTTCTTGCACTCTGTTGAACACCGTTTTAAATGTTTCCCATTGCTGTTCTACATCGTTGTTTGCCAATGTTGTTGCCCAATTTTTTCCCCCAAGTTCTATTCTCAGCCCCTCAAAATCGGCTTTTCTCCAATCTATTAACCTGGTTTTCGTCATACTTATGTCCTTCTCAATTATCATCTTCAAGCGTATTATATTATGGTTACTATTGCCTAGATGTTCCCCTACTTTTACTTCTCTTATCTGGTCTGGTTCATTGCCCATTACTAGATCCAGTAGCGAATCCTCCCTTGTTAGGCTTTTTACATATTGGGTTAGAAAGGAGTCCTGTACAGATTGTAGGAACTCCATTCCATTATCATCTTTTCTGTCCAATTAATATCTGGGTAGTTGAAATCCCCCATGATTATTATTTTTTTTACAAATTTTCCTAATTTGTCTGCATATTTCTTCCTCCACCTACCTTTCGCTATTAGGTGGTTTGTAGACTACCCCTATTAGTATGATTAATCCTTTATTATCTTTTATCTCTATCCACATGGATTCTATTTCTGTCTTGCTGATAGCTGCGTCACTTTTTTCTACTGCCGTTATATTAGCCCTAATAAGTACAGCTACTCCACCTCCCCTTTTCCCCTCTCTATCTTTTCTAAATGTTATACCCTGCAATGTTTAATTCCCAGTCCTGATTTTTCTGTAGCCATGTCTCAGTAATCCCTACTATGTCTGGTTCCTCGCAATGCGTGATTGCCTCCAGCTCCCCTGTTTTATTACGGACACTGTGTGCATTGCTGTACAGACAGTTTAACTCATTTTTAATAGGATTTCCTCTCTCTTTATGTTTAACCATCTTTTTAGACTCCTGTTCTATAACTCTATTTATTCCCTGGCCATCAATGTCCTCCCTTACTTTTATTCTTATGCTTTCCTTTCCTGTTTTGTTTATATTTAGGCTGGTTACATTTCTTGTAGATCCCCCCCCCCCCCCCCATCTTAGTAGTTTAAAGCCTTTGCCACCTCCCTATTTACCCTTTCCGTTACTCTCATACATCAGCAAAGTGATGGAAGGTGTCGTCGACAGTGCTATCAAGCAGCACTTACTCACCAATAACCTGCTCACTGATGCCCAGTTTGGGTTCTGCCAGGACCACTTGGTTCCAGACCTCATTACAGCCTTGGTCCGAACATGGACAAAAGAGCTGAATTCCAGCAGTGAGGTGAGAGTGCCTGCCCTTGACATCAAGGCAGCATTTGACCGAGTGTGGCATCAAGGAGCCCTAGTAAAACTGAACAAAAGGTAAATCGTGCTTGACTAATCTACTGGAATTTTTTGAGGATGTAACTGGTAAAATAGATAAGGGAGAACCAGTGGATGTGGTGTATTTGGACTTTCAAAAGGCTTTCGATAAGGTCCCGCATAAGAGATTAGCGTGTAAAGTTAAGGCACATGGGATTGGGGGCAACGTATTGACTTGGATAGAGAACTGGTTGGCAGACAGAAAGCAAAGAGTTGGAATAAACGGGTCTTTTTCCGAGTGGCAGGCAGTGACTAGTGGGGTACCGCAGGGATCGGTCCTTGGACCCCAGCTATTCACAATATATATTAATGATCTAGACAAGGGAACTAGATGTAATATCTCCAAGTTTGCAGACGACACAAAGCTGGGTGGGCGTGTGTGCTGTGAGGAGGATGCCGAGAAACTCCAGGATGATTTGGACAGGTTGGGTGATTGGGCAGAAGCATGGCAGATGCAATATAACGTGGATAAATGCGAGGTTATCCACTTTGGTGTCAAAAACAGGAAGGCAGATTATTATCTGAATGGCAATAGATTGGGAGAAGGAGAAGTGCAATGAGACCTGGGTGTCCTTGTGCACCAGTCGCTGAAGGTAAGCATGCAGGTGCAGCAGGCGGTTAAGAAGGCAAATGGTATGTTGGCCTTCGTAGCGAGAGGGTTTGAGTACAGGAACAAGGATGTCTTGCTGCAGTTGTACAGGGCCTTGGTGAGACCACATCTTGAGTATTGTGTGCAGTTTTGGTCGCCTTATCTGAGGAAGGAGGTTCTTGCCATGGAAGGAGTTCAGCGAAGATTCACCAGGCTGATACCTGGGATGGCAGGAATGACGTATGAGGAGAGATTGGGTCGATTGGGCTTATACTCGCTGGAGTTTCGAAGAATGAGAGGGGATCTCATTGAAACTTATAAAATTCTGACAGGACTGGACAGACTAGATGCAGGAAGGATGTTCCCGATGGTCGGGGAGTCCAGAACCAGGGGTCACAGTCTTAAGGATAAGGGGTAAGCCATTTAGGACAGAAATGAGGAGGAATTTCTTTACCCAGAGAGTGGTGAACCTGTGGAATTCTCTACCACAGAAGGCAGTAGAGGCCAATTCATTAAATATATTCAAGAAGGAGTTGTATATATTTCTTAAAGCTAAAGGGATCAAGGGATATGGGGAGAAGGCAGGGACAGGGTACTGAATTTGGATGATCAGCCATGATCGCATTGAATGGCCTACTCCTGCTCCTATCTTCTATGTTTCTATGAAGTCAATTGGGATTGGGGGGGAAAACTCTCCACTGGCTGGAGTCATACCTAGCACAAAGGAAGATGGTTATGGTTGTTGGAGGTCTATCATCACAGCCCCAGGACATCGCTGCAGGAGTTCTTCAGGGCAGTGTCCTAGGCCCAACCATCTTCAGCTGCTTCATCAATGATCTGCCTTCCATCACAGGGTCAGAAGTGGGGATGTTTGCTGATGACTGCACAGTGTTCAGTGCCATTCACAACTCCTCAGATAATGAAGCAGTCCATGCCCAAATGTAGCAAGACCTGAATGACATTCAGGCTTGGGCTGATAAGTGGCAGGTAACATTCGCGCCACAGAAATGCCAAGCAAAGACTATCTTCAACAAACGAGAGTCTAACCACTGCCCCTTGACACTCAACGGCATTACCATCGCTGAATACCCCACCATCAATATCGTGGGGGGGGGGGGTCACGATTGACCAGAAACTTAACTGGACCAGCCACATAAATGTTGTGGCAAGAAGAGCAGATCAGAGGCTAAGTATTCTGCGGCAAGTGTCTCACCTCTTGACTCCCCAAAGTCTTTCCACCATCTACAAGGCACAAGTCAGGAGTGTGATGGAATACTCTCCACTTGCCTGGATGAGTGCAGCTCCAACAACACTCAAGAAGCTCGACACCATCCAAGACAAAGCAGCCCGCTTACTTGGCATCCCATCCACCACCTTAAACATTCACTCCCTCCACCACTGGTGTACTGTGGCTGTAGTGTGTACTGTCTACAAGATGCACTGCAGCAACTCGCCAAGGCTTCTTCGGCAGCACCTCCCAAACCTGCGACCTCTACCACCAAGAAGGACAAGGGCAGCAGGTGCATGGGAGCGCCACCACCTCCAAGTTCCCCTCCAAGTCACACACCATCCTGACTTGGAAGTATATTGCCGTTCTTTCACTGTCGCTGGGTCAAAATCCTGGAACTCCCTCCCTAACAGCACTCTTGGGAGTACCACACGGACTGCAGTGTTTCAAGAAGGCGGCTCACCACCACCTTCTCAAGTGCAACTAGGGATGGGCAATAAATGCTGGCCTTGTCAACGACGTCCACATCCCATGAACGAATTAAAAAAAAAAATTATTTCCTCTGTCAAACATTGGGTGGAGTTAGTTTCAAAGTTATTGCTGAGTAAAAACACAAAAGGCCCGGATTTTGCAGTCAACGGCGAAGTGATGGCGCTCGCTGCTGACCTTGAAGAAAGCTGCCCACAAAGATCTAGCGATCTCTGTGGCGTCGATTTCACCTTTCCCAACTTTAATTTGAATCTGACGCCAGTCTAGGCAATCTCCAATGTCCCGCAACAGTGATGTCATCAGGCTGGCTAAGCTGCCAATCACATTGAAGAATTCTCAGATAGCAAACCAGGAAGTTAAATACACTTATTTTTTTCTTTCACTTTTTAATCATTTTACAGAGAACGAAATAAAGATTGAGACATACACATGAAGGTGGAAGCTGAAATATCAAACAAACTTTAAAAAAAATTAGTATAAAAAAAACATGGAATTTTTATCATAATGGAAAAATTTGACACTCCACAAATATAAAATTAATTTTTAAGGACCAGAATGGTTGTTCAGTAATTATGGCTTGGTACACTATTAAAAACCCAGTTACACCTCATTCAACAAGGCTTAACTTTTCAGGGGTTTTTAAGAGTGATATTCCAGCATAAAAGCTTAAATTCTCGTCAGTTCAGTGATTTCAATTGATTGCCTGCTCTGGGGAGTTCAACAGCGTGCCCTGTGGAGGAGCAGGGATTGACTTCTTCTGGATTTCTGCGTTTAACTGCATGTGTGTACTCCAGAAGTTGCTGTTAGATTCACAGGTGTAATGACTGCGAACGCTGACAATTTCGCCGTCATTACAACTGCAAATTCTGGGCCATTGTATGTGATTTATACTTGAGTTCTTTTGGTGGAGTACAGGGATGCTCTGTGAAATCACTAGAGCTGCCTAGTAAGGAGCAAGACTACTTGAGGTTTCCATACCAACAGCTTCACGAAAATGTCATATTTATGATTTTTTTTTCTTTTAAAAAGGGTGAACAACTTTGACCAAAAATCACTCTCCGTAGAGCTGCCATTTGGTTTGGCTATTTATGGTGTTGGTTCAATGATGGACTGGCCAGGCTTGTATCACATAATGGTGATCTAAATAATGAAAGTTAATATTAATAGTCCAGACTAGAATAATGATTTCCATTATGCTTTGTGACACTCGAAATAGATTTCTGTTTTTTTTTAAATGCTGCAGTCTTTTCCTTGTGCCAAGTATTAAGTATTTCGATAGGAGCTTTCTTAATAGGTAATTGTGAAAGCAGTTATTCAGAAATGTTTATGAACATGATTTATTCTGTTTGACTTTTAGTTTGTTAAAACTTTGTTTTTGGAAACTTTTTTCCAGGTCCCTACACCTGTGGATGCAGAATTTGGAGTGGAGACTCTTCCTCTTGATAAATGCATTATTGGTGCATTATACACAGAAAAAATGCTGCAGAATACAAAGTAAGATTTTATGACTATATTGTCACTGAAATAAAGAGCTATATGTTGGCACAATATATTTTAGCACTAGTCTGCTGTACTATTAATTAGGTTGATGTTCACAATCCCATATATACCTCATCAGTCCCATGATGGTAAGTGTTGAATAAAAGCCACGTGCTTCCCTAAATTGGAAAGAAATTCATCCTTGCTAGTTTGAGTGTCTTTTGCAAAAGCCTGGCACTATATATCTCAACTGCTCTTTCTGCTGTGAATGATGTCTGGCTTGGGGAGATATGAGAAGAATGTCTTGAGAGGGAGTCTGACAACTTCTAATTCTAGGGGCTGAATTTTGCTGGCGTTTGGAGGCAGGTCCGCTGTCAAAATCACAGATTGACAGCGGGTCGGTATCCTGCTGTAAACCCGCCTCCTTGTCAGTTTCCCAAGTGTCGGGTCTGTCATCTCTGAACAGACCCGACACCAAGTGGCGGGTCTGCCAATTTAGATAGAAAAAAGCTTATTAAAAGGTAGTTAAAAACCATTTTCCCATGTACTTACCATTTTACCAGGTTTTCAACGAGGTTCCCGGAGAGCGGCTATCACATCAGGTAAGTATGTCGGGTTCTCGATGACTGTGGATTGCTGTGAATAGGTGAAAGCTGCAAAAGTGGCATAAAACCTACCATTTCACAGCTGTTCACATCCCAATCTTAGAAGCTGGAACATTAATGATTTGGAACTCACTTTTGAGCTTTATGCACTTTTGAAGTGTTTGGAGTAATCTCTATCCACTGTCACCTCCTTGGAACAACCTATCTCAACATTGACAGATTACTTCTGTCATCTCAACCTCACCTGCCATCTATTCAATCAGCATCGGTGCCCTTGAAAAAATCTCACCTTGGTCCTCAGAATCCCAACACTATCAGCCCCAACACCAGCATCACCGGGCACACCAGCAGCACCAACATCCACACCAACCTTCTCCGCAATCAACTGATGCTGCACTGGACACAGGGCATCATCACCCGTGCACATTGCTGCCCGGGACGCCAGCGATGGCCTCACCATGTCCAGATTTGCTTCACTTAACACTCTACACCCTGGCTGCCACATGATGCACCAGGTTGGCACCACCCCACACCAGCACCATAAACCGTCCCTATAATGTCCAAGCCATTCCTTTCACACTCATCACCATGTGGGGGGGAGGGGAGGGGGGGAACGTTATGTCTCACTATTCACTGGAACTCACTAAGACACTTTCAAAGGTGCACAGAAATCTGTCCAAGAAGGCAAAGTGGTGACAATAAGGATTTCAATGCTTGACAACACATTAACAGAAAGTTTACACGGACATTGGCTAAAACATCCAAATGCCTACCCTTGTGTGTTATTCGTTGGTATGCTTGGACTAGGATGAGGGTGAGTGTGAGGGGTGGCTAGTGAGATGGGGATGTGATAATATAGATAAAGGGGGATGGGTGGAGGTGCAAGGTAAGTTGGTGTGAGTAAGGATGTGCAGGAGTAAGGTAGGGAAGGTAAAGTGATGGGGATGTGATGAGTGGCACAGAAGGATGAGGTTGAGTGTGGCTTTGCAGTAACGTTTCGTGATCAACTGTGATCATTGAAAGGTTTGCGTCACTGCAGCCAGGTCCTTCTGACAGCATCCCTGCTTGTGTCCTCCTGTGCAATGTGCAACCAAGCTGCGTTGGTGTCCTGGGGAGATCTCTACCGCTCATTGGCAGGGAAGAGAACCTCCCTGCATGCTGTGACTCCCTCCATAAGAATATGGAGGGAGTCATGGGAGATCCTGGATGCAGTGTTTGTCAGTGTTTGCAGTACCTCAGTGCTGTAGAACACTGATGCGGAGATGCCGGTGTTGGACTGGGGTGGACAAAAGTGAGAAGTTGCACAACACCAGGTTATAGTCCAACAGTTTTAAGGGGCAGCAGCTCCGAAAGCTTGTGATTTCAAATAAAACTTTTGGACTATAACCTGGTGTTGTGCGACTTCGCACTTCTGTAGAACACTGACAGCACAACTGTCAAAATGAATGTGGGCATGGCCCCTTTAAGGAAACCGGCTGATGATGTGTCATCAAATGACGTCATCAGACCCGCTTCCTTTTAATTGGCTGGCAACCTCGCAGGGCGGGCTTAACGAGCCCAATCAGGGCAAAATCACTTGGAGGCGGCGGGATGAAAATGGATGCGGAGTTTGAGGCCGCTGTCTACTCCGGCCGCACCGAACTCGTCACGGCTGGTGAAATCGCAGCCTAGGAGTTAGAACCTTGGATGTCCAACTGAAGGATAGTATATTTTTGACCCAATTTTGACTCGAGTTGGTTTTTTTTTTGTTAGAACCTATGCCGACATTAAATAGTGTTTTATGGAGGTGCTTCACTGCTATGTCATGATTTTTGTGAGTTTCTTTTCTTGGCTGTGACATTAAAGAAATTTTGAAATGAGGCCAGCCATGTCTGTAGGGTAAAGAGGAAAATTTTGTTAGCAAGTTATTGATGGGCTTAGTTTACATATCGCCAATCAGTTGGCTTAATTACCATTAGCAAATCCCTGGGAACAAACCACCTCCCAGCAGCAAAGGAGTGCATGGAGCAGGAATGACGCCATAGATTAAAGGAATAAAATACCAGAGATCCCAGAAGAATTGAGGGTTTTTTTTGTACGTTTTTTCAATATAAATTCACTATTAACTCGTAAAATTTAATTTGGCTCGCGTTAAATTTGTGAACTTCAGATCAGTGTTTTTTTAAAAATCTTAAAAGGTTTGGTTTTTTTCTTGTATCAGATGAGTTTTGCCTCTTTTATCTGAGCAATTAGATTTGAGTACTGCATGGAAATGCAGTGATCGATTTCTGGAAGGAAATTATTTGTAAAATTACTTCTTTCAGTATTTGTATATTCTTGTGGTTCATAGTAACGTTAACTGCACCGCACAGTCATTGTGGAGACGAAGTCCCGTCTTCACACTGAGGACACCTTCCACCGTGTTGTGTGGCACTACCACCGTGCTAAATGGGATAGATTCAGAACTGATCTAGCAGTTCAAAACTGGGCATTCATGAGGCGCTGTGGGCCATCAGCAGCAGCAGAATTGTATTCCACCACAATCTGTAACCTCATGGCCTGGCATATCCCTCACTCTACCATTACCATCAAGCCAGGGGACCAACCCTGGTTCAATAAGGAGTGTAGAAGAGCATGCCAGGAGCAGCACCAGGCGTACCTAAAAATGAGGTGCCAACTTGGGGAAGCTGCAACACAGGACTACAAGCATGCTAAAAAGCGGAAGCCGCATGCTATAGACAGGGCTAAGCGATCCCACAATCAACGGATCAGATCAAAGCTCTGCAGTCCTGCCACATCCAGTCGTGAATGGTGGTGGACCATCAAACAACTAACAGGAGGAGGAGGCTCCATGAATATCCCCATCCTCAATGATGGTGGAGCCCAGCACGTGAGTGCAAAAGACGAGGCTGAAGCATTTGCAACCATCTTCAGCCAGAAGTGCCGAGTGGATGATCCATATAGCCCTCCTCCTGAGGTCCCTACCATCAGAGAAGCCAGTCTTCAGCCAAATCGATTCATTCCACGTGATATCAAGAAACGGCTGAGCGCACTGGATACAGCAAAGGCTATGGGCCCCGATAACATCCCGGCTGTTGTGCTGAAGACCTGTGCTCCAGAACTAGCCGCGCCTCTAGCCAAGCTGTTCCAGTACAGCTACAATACTGGCATCTATCCAACAATGTGGAAAACTGCCCAGGTATGTCCTGTCCACAAAAAGCAGGACAAATCCAATCCGGCCAATTACTGCCCCATTGGTCTACTCTCAATCATCAGCAAAGCGATGGAAGGTGTCGTCGACAGTGCTATCAAGCAGCACTTACTCACCAATAACCTGCTCAGTTTGGGTTCCGCCAAGACCACTTGGCTCCCGACCTCATTACAGCCTTGGTCCAAACATGGACAAAGGAGCTGAATTCCAGAGGTGAGGTGTGAGTGACTGCCCTTGACATCAAGGCAGCATTTGACCGAGTGTGGCATCAAGGAGCCCTAGTAAAACTGAAGTCAATGGGGGGCGGGGGGGGCAACTCTCCACTGGCTAGAGTCATACCTAGCACAAAGCAAGGTGGTTGTGGTGGTTGGAGGTCAATCATCACAGCCCCAGGACATTGCTGCAGGAGTTCCTCAGGGCAGTTTCCTAGGCCCAACCATCTTCAGCTGCTTCATCAATGACATTCCCTCCAGCATGAGGTCAGAAATGGGGATGTTGGCCGATTTCAGTGCCATTCACAACTCCTCAGATAATGAAGCAGACCATGCCCACATGCAAAAAGACCTGGACGACGTTCAGGCTTGGGCTGATAAGTGGCAGGTAACATTCGCGCCACACAAGTGCCAGGCAATGACTATCTCCAACAAGCAAGAGTCTAACCACCGCCCCTTGACATTCAATGGCATTACCGTCGCTGAATCCCTCACCATCAACATCTTGGGGGTCAACATTGACCAGAAACTTAACTGGACCAGCCACATAAATACTGTGGCAACAAGAGCAGGTCAGAGGCTAGGTATTCTGCAGCGACTGTCTCACCTCCTGACTCCCCAAAGCCTTTCTACCATCTACAAGGCACAAGTCAGGAGTGTGATGGAATACTCTCCACTTGCCTGGATGAGTGCAGCTCCAAGAACACTCAAGAAGCTCGACACCATCCAGGACAAAGCAGCCTGCTTGATTGGCACCCCATCCACCACCTTAAACATTCGCTCCTTTCACCATCGACGTATTGTGGCTGCAGTGTGTACCATCTAAAAGATGCACTGCAGCAACTCGCCAAGGCTTCTTCGGCAGCACCTCTTAACCTGCGACCTCTTCCACCTAGAAGGACAGGGACAGCAGGCCTATGGGAACACCACCACCTCCAAGTTCCCCTCCAAGTCGCACACCATCCTGACCTGGTATTATATCGCCGTTCCTTCATCGTCGCTGGGTCAAAATCCTGGAACTCCTTCCCTAACAGCAATGTGGGAGTACCTTCACCACACTGACTACAGTGGTCCAAGAAGGCGGTTCACCACCACCTTCTCGAGGGCAATTAGGGATGGGCAATAAATGCTGGTCTTGCCAGCGACGTCCAGATCCCATGAACGAATAAAAAAAATTAAAAATTCACGAGTCATGTGGAGTCGTACTTTGGTCTGATTTGTTCTTTAGCTTAATTTTAACAGGAAACAAGATTTCAGAGTATTTCATTTGGATTTGAAGATATAAAAACCTGTGAGATCGCTGTGTATCTTTGATCATTTTAATTGTGCCAATACTATCTGTTTTTACCCTAAACTGGAATTTTTTTTTGCATTTTAAATCATTCATGTCAATTATTAAGGACCAATATCCAGATGGCTACTGAAGGCCCTGAAGTTGACAATGAGCAAAAGAAAGAGAATGAAGAAAATAAGCTGGATGTGACAGGTCTGTTTTTTAAAAATATTTTAATAATTACCAAATAAGTATCTTTGTACAATGAGGACAAGCAAGAAGTCAGATGAAGAGAAGCTATGTGCAAATTTGCTTTGAAATTTGAATGGGCATTGCTCTAACTGATCCAAGTGGCCCACACACTTGAAACTATCCCCTCTTGCAACCACATGTTCAGCAGCCTAATCACTCTTTGGTTTAGTATGTGGCCCTCTTAATTGTTTCAGAAACAGTTTGAGGACATTGAGCCTCAATCAACTCTTACTCCAGACTGAAGAAAGAAAAGGCCCTTATCCTGACTGCTTGCCTCCTGACTACACCTTTTGAGCTCCCTTTCCTCTTCCTGTCACTTTCCCCCAGCCCTACTCTTCCATTCCTATCCTATTTTCATATACATAGTTAATCAGATACGTTCGTCCTAAATTTCCTCTCCAGCATCTGTACTGTATAATGCATCGAGGTGCTTCTGAAAGTCAACAATCAGTTTGCTGAAGTGTGGCAACTCCTTGGCAATTAGTGGAAGTGTACTTGTCCTACATCCTTAATATTTAATCATGATTCTGTCTGTCTCAAATGATTTGATCATATGTGGGCAATTCTAGGTGTGATGCACAGAACTGCTACACTGGTTCAAAAGTTTGAACACTCTTGTATCAGCTTTAGATTTCTGTTTCTCATACCAGCAGTACTTGTGCCTCTGGGTGAGGTTAGGACCAACTAATCTAATCCAGGATCCTTGTAGCTTTTAGATGAGCCTTAAAAATTTTTTGAAAATTCTGGTGATCTATTGTGCTGTCAATGGGACACTTTTGGCACCCAATGTTGTATCAAGAAGCACTCTCTGGTGCAGTATTACTTAATCAAGATCCAGAGTAAACCTTTGTCTGCATGCTCCAACAATATGCTTTAACCCCAGATGAGGAAGAAACCAACATTCTGTTCCTCTCTCACTTCTTCCCCCCCCCCCCCCCCACCCCTGCCCCCAAACCGGCCCCAATATCTTAAAAATGTCCACTCTTTTGTGGCCTCTCAATTAAGTTACTAATTTGTGCCAAACTAGTTTTTGGGGACCTACACCTAGAAGTAACTGGATTGAAACTGCCCAAACCCATTTCACATAGGACCTTTAGAGTTAGCAGAGGGGAAACTTTTATCTCCTCAAATCTGGGCTAGATTTCAGCCAAGGCCCTTGGTTTGTATTTTTTTTGTTCTTGAGATGTGGATGATACTAGCACAGCAGTATTTGTTGTCCAACCCTAATTACCCTGAGTGCATTACGTCAGCCATGAGTATAGAACTGGAGTTACATGTAGGCCAGGCTGGGTAAGGGTGCTAGGTTCTCTTCCCTGAAGAACATTAATGAATCAGCTGGGTTTAATCCAGTAGATTTCAGGGTGAGTTTCTGGTGTTAGCTCACAAATGACCAGGTTTGTTGAATTCAATTTCACAACTTGACATGGTGGTATTTGAATTCTCAGGCTGCTAGTCCAGTACCATAACCACAATGCTAGTTTGCATAAAAGGACCCTATGCCTGGTCTTCCTTTTACATTTCATTTTTATATTTTTAAATTGTAGAAAGAAAATTACATCAGAAAGGCAAGTGCATGATAAAGGAGAATTCAGAATTGGACAGTTCCTGCTTTGAAAAGGTAAATGTGTATCAGTGAAGATGTACTTTCAATAAATGTATATTAATAGCAAATCTTCTGTGGCATTGCTTAGGATGAGTTGGAGCCTACGTAGGTGAGATGCTGGTGTGGGGGAGGGTGCACCTCACCACTGATTTTGGAAAGAAATCTAGACCATGATGTGTTTTTTTTGGTTCCTGGAAAATAGTGTTTCCTTATCCACTGCAGGTTGATAATTTTGTTCCCCTTGCATACTATGGTTACATAAATTGGTGCCTGAAATGGCTGTAATTACATACATACATCCCATGAATATGGTTAACTTGGAGCTTAAATGTTCATGCTTTCCTTTGTTTTCAGGTTTTGTACAAAAAAGTTGTCATTTTTAAAATTTTAATTGTGGGAAATAAAGGCTTTCCTGACTGTTTATGCCATTCCTGTCATTGCTATATTGGGGAAGATTTGGGCCTCACAGTTCTGGCATGATCTGTGAATATTCAGTTTACTATATTAATAAATGTAGTATTTTTAAAAATCTTTCCTTTCCGCCAGCTTTAAAATGCGTTTGTGTTCATTAGACTACGAAAGGGGTATCCAAGTTCCTTTCATAGACTTCCCTCCCCGATCTCTAAATTGTCAGACTGCTTGTCCGACATTCAATACTGGATGAGCAGAAATTTTCTCCAATTAAATGTTGGAAAGACCAAACCCATTGTTTTTGGTCCCCGCCACAAACTGCGTTCCCTAGCCACTGACTCCATCCCTCTCCCTAGCATCCGTCTGAGGCGGAACCACACTGTTCGCAACCTTGGTGTCATATTTGACCCTGAAATGAGCTTCCAACCACACATCTGCGGCATAACTAAGACCGCCTATTTCCACATCCGTAACATCGCCCGTCTCCGCCCTTGCCTCAGCTCATCCGCTGCTGAAACCCTCATCCATGCCTTTGTTACCTCTAGACTTGAGTATTCCAACGTACTCCTGGCTGGCCTCACATGTTCTACCCTACGTAAACTTGAGGTCATCCAAAACTCGGCTGCCCGCGTCCTAACTCGTACCAAGGTCCGTTCACCCATCACCCCTGTGCTTGCTGACCTACATTGGCTCCCGGTTAAGCAACGCCTCGATTTCAAAATTCTCATCTTTATTTTCAAATCCCTCCATGGCCTCACCCCTCCCTATCTCTAATCTCCTTCAGCCCCACAATTTCCCGCGATATCTGCGATCCTCTAATTCTGCCCCCTTGAGCATCCCTGATTATAATCACTCTACCATTGGTGGCCGTGCCTTCTGTTGCCTAGCCCTAAGCTCTAGAATTCCCTCCCTAAACCTCTCTGCCTCTCTTTCCTCCTTTTAAGGTGCTCCTTAAAACCTACCTCTGACCACAATTTTGGTCATCTGCCCTAATTTTTCCTTATGTGGCTTGGTGTCATTTTTTGTCTTTATAATACTCCTGTGAAGCGCCTTGGGACATTTTACTATGTTAAAGGTGCTATATAAATACAAGTTGTTGTTGTTGTTGTTACTGCAACACAGCCACACTGGTGCATGTTGGAAGTTGTAGCATGCAACCTAGTTAGGGGGGGGGGGCGCGGTGGTCGGGTCCTTTTGAGCTGGTAGCGAGATGACTCTGGAAAGCCTTCTGTACTCACCTCCAGCATCTCACTGGGACAGACCTCCAACTGAAAACATTACTTGAGGCATTTCAAACATAAAAATGCATTGTATAGATTAATTATTTTCTTCTAAATTTTGTAGTTTTATGTATGTAGTGTTACAAACCTTTATTTCCAGTAAGAATGTCACCTTGGTGAGAAATAAATATGCAGACAAAAGTTTTCTAAAAATATTTTGATAATTAGTTTGCCTTTTTTTATTATTGATGGACTCTGCATACTGGTGCATATGGTGTTTGTAGCATTTCATAGAGTCATAAATCATAGTCGTAATGGCACAGAAGGAGGCCATTCGGCCCATCGAGATTGTGTTTATCGACCCATTTTTTTCCTGTGTTCAGTTGTTACATGGAATACCTCCCTAGTTGTGATCTGTCACTTACTCAAATTGCATATGGAGAAACCAGGTGCGAACTGTGACAGTACTTTACATATGAAGTGTGATGCCTGAAACATAATGGACATATGCTAAATGCACAAATTTGCATATTTAGTGGATTTCTGTGGTGTTGCTCGTGGTGAATCAGAAAAATACTATTTTATTACAGTTGTTATGCCATGTAATGCACAATTATTAGGGCACCTAACTTGACAGTGATTGAATAAGTTATTGGTTTTTATTGTATGATATCCTGGGATTCACGGCACAACTTTCTAATTCAGTGGGGAGATGCATTAAATATAGAAGTTTATATCAAAACAGTGTAAGATTGTGGGAAAGACTCCCCTCCCCTCCTGTTTAACTACATAGTTAATGTTAAGGCCTCCCAGCTCAGTTTGAGATTGTGCCACCAGCTTCTGAGCTTGGAAAAATGAGTAATGGATGTGATGTCTCTGTCCTTTACCCCCACTGCCGCCCCCTTTGAGTGCCTATGCAATTCCTAACGCCAACAGCTGCTTCCTGAACTGTCCTGCCCTCCCTCCTTTGGCTGTGAAGATTATGTGTCGTCTTTCAGATGAGGTGTTCTCTCAGGTGGAAGTAAAAGATTCCATGGCACTATTCAAAAGAAGAGGAGGGCAGTTCTCCTGGTGTTGCATTTCTGACAATTGGTTATATACTTTTTCCATAGTTGTTGCCTGACCTGAGTATTTCCAGCATTTTTCTGTTTGTTTTTGATTTTGTTCCTGGTATCTTGCCAACATTTATTTGTTAACCAACATCACCCAAAAAAAAACCTCAGATTTCCCAGTCATTTATCTCACTGCTGCTGGTGGGACGTTCTGTGCGCAGATTGGCTGCCACATTTTCATTGCAGCAGTGACTACACTTCAAAAATAATTTGGCTTGAAGTGCTTTGGGATATCGTGACGACATGAAAGAAGTTATATAAATTCAAGTTCTTGTGTCTTGTGTTTTTTCTTTGTTGTAAGTTGTAGTTGTTAATTTGGCTGCTTTTCCGTAATGTAAGATTTTGATGGAGTAAGTTTTTTTAAGAAAGTAAGAGGAAAAAAATCCAGCTTACCGTTGCCCGTTTTTGGGCATTAAATGATTGCTGAGCCTGCAAATTTTGGATGAGTGGCCTCTCGCACCCGATCTGCTCTGCAAGTAAACCAGTTGGCATATTGGAAGCAGGTGCCTTTTAGATGGCCAAAGCACCTGCCTGAAACAGGCGTTGGGTGTCCTGTATATGCAAATCGGGATCCTAACGGCGGTTGTAGGACCCCGATGCAAAGTTCGGTACAAATGGGCAGAGCTTGTGCCAGGTTGAGTGGCCTAACCAGATATCATGGGAGCATAGGAAGATAGTAACGGGAGTTACTATCCCTTCAACCCCTTGAGCTTATTTTGGCATTCAATTAGATTGTGGCTGATTTGTACCGTGCCTCTATCTACCCGCCTTTGTTCTGTATCACTTGATGCTTTTACCTAACAAAAATGTAACTCGGTTTTGAAATTTTCAGTTGACCAAGTCGCAACAGGTTTTTGTGGGGGAGAGTTCCAGATTTCCACTATCCTTTGTGTGAAGAAGTGCTTCCTGATAGCACCCCTGAACATCCTAGCTCTAAATTTACAGTTATGCCCCCTTTTTATGGACACTCTCACCAGAGAAAGTAGTGTTTCTCTATCAAATCCATTAATCATCTTAAACACCTCAATTAGATCACTCCTTAATCTCTGTACTCAAGGGAATACAAGCCTAGTCTTTGCAACCCATCCTCATAAATCTGTCTGCTCCTCCACAGTTCCTAGCTTCTTACCATTTAGAAAATACTCTGATCTATCTTTCTTAGGTCCAAAGTGGATGACCTTGCACTTGCCCAAATTGAACTCCATCTGCCACAGTTTTCCCCACTAATTTAGTCTGCCTGTCCTTTTGTCAATACAAACCAAGGCTATGTAATTTGTTCCTCATAATTTAACTCTTTAAATCCTGGTATTGTTCTGGTGAATCTGCGCTGTACCCCCTTTCAATGCCAATATATCTTGAGGTTCGGTGCTCAAAACTGAATGCAGTACTCCAGATGGAATCTGACCATGGTTTTCTACAACTGAAGCATCACTTCCTCACTATTTTTGTATTCCAACTCCCTTGAGATAAAGACCAGTACTCTATCTGCCTTTTTGATTGCACTTTGTACCTGTTTACTAGCTTTTAGTGATTTGTGTACTTGGATAACTGAATCCCTTTGCTCCTCGACAGCTCCTAGTCTCTTGCCATTAAGAAAATTCTCTGATCCAGTGGATAACCTTGCACTTCCCCACATTGAACACCATCTGTCATAGGTTTTCCCATTCACTTAGTCTGTCTATGTCCTTTTGTAACTTTCTACTCCTAGCTACACAACTTGTTGTGCCTCCTAACTTAGTGCCATCTACAAATGTGGATATACAACTCTCTATTTCTTCATCCAAGTCATTAATATTTATGGTGAAAAGCTAAGGCCCCAGTCTAGATCCCTGGGGAACACCATTTATCACATCCCCGTCAATCAGAGAACAAACCCTTTGGGCTGGATTTTCAATGACCCATGGAGTCGGGTTTGGAGGCGTGCGGGGGGTTAAATTTGCGGGGTCGGGGTTTCCGACCCCATCCCGACTCCACGCAATTTTGACATAATCAGTCGCGGGGTTCCCGACTTCGTCCTGCCTTCAAGAGGCGGGAGAGGCCATTAAAGCCCTTAACAAGCTCTAAATTGGCTCTGTAATGCTATTTTGAAACGCTGTAGCTAGTTTAACCCTCTTCTGACGTGAAGCACGCCTGGTGTGAAACACTCCAGTGAAACCTGGCGGGAGCACAAGTGGATAGCTGACTATCGGCTGCAGGTCCACTATTACAACGGAGATGTGATGAAGGTAGTAGTAGTATTTGGTCTGAACGTCACCTCTGATGCTGCTGCATTGAATGTCTTCAGAGACAGCCTGGGAGGACTTGCTTGCAAAAAATCTCTGTGTGTGTGTTTCTCGTTCTCTCCCCCCCTCCCCTCTACCACACCCCCATCTTTGCATCCAGGTCCACTCTCACCAACAGTCTCTGAGACTAGGCAGTCAGCAATGATGACATCATCAGAGGCAACTTTCAGACTGAAAACACTAATTAGTTCATGGTTTCCCACATGCTCCAACTCAATTGCCCAATTAAGTGAAAATTTCATCAGGCATCCACATTAATCTGGAGTCGGGGGGGGAAACACGAAATGCGGATTACACAACCCCAACCCGACCCCAAGACAAAATCCAGCCCTTTATCTCTACTGTCTTCTATCTCCCACCAATTACCAACCCATGTCCCAAGGTTACCTTCAAAGCTGTGCGTTCTCATTTTTGCTAATAATCTCTTGTGCTGAACCTGAGAGTCCATATAGACATCGCTAGACACTCCTTGAAAAAACCCTTCACAAATCCATACTGACTGTTTAATTAGCTCATACTTGTCCAAGTGCTCAGTCACTCTGTGTCTCTGATGGATCCAGTAACTTCCCCACAATTGAGGTTAAACTGACAGTTACCTGGTTTCTCCCTTCCCATTCCTCTAAAATAATGGAGTGCCATCTGCAATTTTGCAAATGAAGCCCAATAACAAATTTTGCTCGGGCCTCAGGCCAGCACTGACCGATGTGTGAAGCAATGACTTCACCGACTTGCTGCCCGTTTTGTGTGTCCACTTTCTGTCCTAATTCTACCTCTGTGCTTGTGTAACTACATAAATTAACATCTGGTGTTTGTTGAAATAGACTGTGATCACTGTTCCCTTTAATTTTTTTTTGGTGTGCGGTCCCTTTAAATTTGCTGCGTAGTCTCTTTCCCAGCGGCTACAGCTGGTGAGTGATGAGTGGCCGGCGCGGGATCTTCCGATTGGTGCGTGACTGCCCACCTTAGGGGGAACATTGCTTGTGACCGAGGTAAAAATCATTTTTTGGGAAGGTCAGGAAAAGAGAAAGTCTTACAGGCAGCAGAGGAACATTGTACTGGGAGGAAGTTGAGATTAGTGCTACTGACCATACCAGACAATTTTTTTTTTTAGCTAAAAGAAGCACTGAACTAAATTTGATGCAACTTTGTACACTTTTTTAAAAAAGCTGATCAATTAGTCAAATAAAAAGCAATTAATACCTATGACTTTAGGTAATATTTGTTTAAAATGGGGAAAAATACCTTCAGTATTGACTTAAACCTTCATAATTTAACAAAGCAGTGTTTTAAGTAATAATTCATTCTTTTCATTTAAAGGAACTTTCATATTTTCTACTTTCAGATTTATAGGAGCCAGAAACCAATAAATCTTAGACTCTCGCCTCCAACTTCTGAAAGGTAAAATTAATGAACTGCAAGCTGACTCCATAAGTACCTTCAGAAACTGTTGTTTTTAGCTTGCAGTGCAGGTGATTGTGTACAAAAACAATCAGTGTGGAAGTTTTGAGGTTTAGCTTAATCAATGTATTGCTCAATAAATGGTTCTCACAAAGGGAACTATGTTGCGTATTAAAGTTGCAGTACTTCTACACTTAACATTTGTTAGCAAAAAGCATTTTATGGTTTCAGTACTCTTAGAGAATGGAATTGATTCAGGGTGGTAGACTGTGGACTGAATTATGGAGTTTAATAATGTTGCAGGGAAAATTATGCAGTGTTCCTAGATGGCTTTTGATCAGAGCTTTTACATTTTTGAAGCATGAACACCTGTAGGTGAGCAGGTTGCCCCTTTTATAACAGAAAATGCTAGGTTTAGTATAGTTTTGAACATTGTCTTTGGTCCCCATCACAAACTCCTGACTCCATCCCTCTCCCTGGCCACTGTCTGAAGCTGAACCAGACCGTTCGCAACCTTGGCGTCCTATTTGACCCCGAGATGAGCTTCAGACCCCATATCCTCTCCACCACCAAGACCGTCTACTTCCACCTCCATAACATTGCCCATCTCTGCCCCTGCCTCAGCTCATCTGCTGCTGAAACCCTCATCCATGCCTTTGTTACCTCTAGACTTGACTATTCTAATGCTCTTCTGGCCGGCCTCCTACCTTGCACCGTCCGTAAACCTGAGCTCATCCAAAACTCACCAAGTCCCGTTCACCCATCATACCTGTGCTCACTGACCTACATTGGTCTGGCAATGCCTCGATTTTAAAATTCTCATCCTTGTTTTCAAATCCCTCCATGGCCTCGCCCCTACAGCCCTCAGTGATCTCTCCATCCTCCAATTCTGGCCTCTTGCACATCCCTAATTTTCATCGCTCCACCAGTGGTGGCCGTGCCTTCAGCTGCCTAGGCTCCAAGCTCTGGAATTCCCTTCCTAAACCCCTAACCCTCTCTACCTCTCTCTGCTCCTTTAAGACGCTTCTTAAAACCTACCTCACCTGTCCTAATATCTCCTAATGTGGCTTGGTGTCATATTTTGGTAACGCTCCTGTGAAGCGCCTTAGAACGTTGTACTACATTAAAGGCACTATATAAATGCAAGTTGTTGTTGAGTGCTGAGCCTGCTAAATAATTTTCTTTATTGAATTTGACTGCTAATTGGTAAATTGAATCATAGAACCATTGTGCCAGTGCTCACACTTTAACTCGAGTTATCTATGCTAATCCCATTAATCTGCTCTTTCACTGTGTCCTTTTTATATTCTTCATTTTCAACTATTTATCCAATTGCCTTTTAAACAATGTTATGATCTCAATAGACATTAGTGCTTTTTACTCATGTTTTCAGCAATCCTTATAGAAACAGAAACATAGAAGATAGGAGCAGGCCATTCGGCCCCTCAAGCCTGCTCCGCCATTTAATGCGATCATGGCTGATCATCCAAATTCAGTACCCTGTCCCTGCTTTCTCCCCATATCCCTTGATCCCTTTAGCCTTAAGAAATATATCTATCTCCTTCTTGAATATTTATAATGAATTGGCCTCAACTGCCTTCTGTGGTAGAGAATTCCACAGGTTCACCACTCTCTGGGTGAAGAAATTCCTCCTCATCTCAGTCCTAAATGGCCTACCCCTTATCATTAGACTGCGACCCCTGGTTCTGGACTCCCCCGCCCTCGGGAACATCCTTCCTGCATCTAGTCTGTCTAGTCCTGTTAGAATTTTATAAGTTTCAATAAGATCCCCTCTCATTCTTCTAAACTCTAGCGAATACAAGCCCAATCGACCCAATCTCTCTTCATACGTCATTCCTGCCATCCCAGGTATCAGTCTGGTGAATCTTCGCTGCACTCCCTCCATGGCAAGAACATCCTTCCTCAGATAAGGCGACCAAAACTGCACACAATACTCAAGGGTGTGGTCTCACCAAGGCCCTGTACAACTGCAGCAAGACATCCTTGCTCCTGTACTTGAATCCTCTCGCTCTGAAGGCCAACATACCATTTGCCTTCTTAACCGCCTGCTGCACCTGCATGCTTACCTTCAGCGACTGGTGCACAAGGGCTCCCAGGTCTCGTTGCACTTCCCCTTTTCCCAATCTATTGCTGTTCAGATAATCTGCCTTCCTGTTTTTGCCACCAAAGTGGATAAATGCGAGGTTATCCACATTATACTGCATCTGCCATGCATCTGCCCAATCACCCAACTTGTCCAAATCATGCTGGAGTTTTTCTGCATCCTCCTCACAACACACACGCCCATCCAGCTTTGTATCATCTGCAAACTTGGAGATATTACATCTAGTTCCCTCGTCTAGATCATTAATATATTTTGTGAATAACTGGGGTCCTAGCACCGATCCCTGCGGTACCCCACTAGTCACTGCCTGCCACTCGGAAAAAGACCCGTTTATTCCAACTCTTTGCTTCCTGTCTGCCAACCAGTTCTCTATCCAAGTCAGTACCTTACCCCCAATCCCATGTGCTTTAACTTTGCACGCTTATCTCTTATGCGGGACCTTATCGAAAGCCTTCTGAAAGTCCAAATACACCACATCCATTGGTTCTCCCTTATCTATTCTACCAGTTACATCCTCAAAAAATTCCAGCAGATAAGTCCAGCATGATTTATCTTTTGTAAATCTATGTTGACTTTGTCCGATCCTGTCACTGTTTTCCAAGTGCTCTGCTATTACATCTTTTATAATGGACTCTAGCATTTTCCCCACTACCGATGTCCAGCTTACCAGTCTATAATTCCCCATTTTCTCTCTCCCACCTTTTTTAAATAGTGGGGTTACATTAGCTACCCTCCAATCCATGGGAAATGTTCCAGAGTCTATAGAATTTTGGAAGTACCCATGGATTGGAGGGTAGCTAATTTAACCCCACTATTCAAAAAAGGTGGCAGAGAGAAAACGGGGAATTATAGACCGGTAAGCCTGACATCGGTAGTGGGGAAAATGCTAGAGTCCATTATAAAAGATGTGATAGCAGAGCACTTGGAAAACAGTGACAGGATCGGACAAAGTCAGCATGGATTTACAAAAGGTTAATAGTGTTTGACTAATCTACTGGAATTTTTTGAGGATGTAACTGGTAAAATAGATAAGGGAGAACCAGTGGATGTGGTGTATTTGGAATTTCAGAAGGCTTTCGATAAGGTCCCACATAAGAGATTAGTGTGTAAAGTTAAGGCACATGGGATTGGGGGCAAGGTATTGACTTGGATAGAGAAAAGGTTGGCAGACAGAAAGCAAAGAGTTGGGATAAACGGGTCTTTTTCCGAGTGGCAGGCAGTGACTAGTGGGGTACCGCAGGGATTGGTGCTAGGACCCCAGCTATTCACTATATATATTAATGATCTAGACGAGGGAATTGGATGTAATATCTCCCAAGTTTGCAGACGACACAAAGCTGGGTGAGAGTGTGTGCCGTGAGGAGGATGCCGAGAAACTCCAGTATGATTTGGACAGGTTGGGTGATTGGGCAGAAGCATGGCAGATGCAATATAATGTGGATAAATGCGAGGTTATCCACTTTGGTGTCAAAAACAGGAAGGCAGGTTATTATCTGAATGGCAATAGATTGGGAGAAGGGGAAGTGCAACGAGACCTGGGTGTCCTTGTGCACCAGTCGCTGAAGGTAAGCATGCAGGTGCAACAGGCGGTTAAGAAGGCAAATGGTATGTTGGCCTTCGTAGCGAAAGGGTTCGAGTACAGGAACAAGGATGTCTTGCTGCAGTTTTACAGGGCCTTGGTGAGACCACATCTTGAGTATTGTGTGCAGTTTTGGTCGCCTTATCTGAGGAAGGATGTTCTTGCCATGGAGGGATTGCGGCGAAGATTCACCAGGCTGATACCTGGGATGGCAGGAATGACGTATGAGGAGAGATTGGGTCGATTGGGCTTATACTCGCTGGAGTTTAGAAAAATGAGAGGGGATCTCATTGAAACTTATAAAATTCTAACAGGACTAGACAGACTAGATACAGGAAGGATGTTCCCGATGGCCGGGGAGTCCAGAACCAGGGGTCACAGTCTAAGGATAAGGGGTAAGCCATTTAGGACTGAGATGAGGAGGAATTTCTTCACCCAGAGAGTGGTGAACCTGTGGAATTCTCTACCACAGAAGGCGGTAGAGGCCAATTCATTAAATATATTCAAGAAGGAGTTAGATATATTTCTTAAAGCTAAAGGGATATGGAGAGAAGGCAGGGACAGGGTACTGAATTTGGATGATCAGCCATGATCTCATTGAATGGTGGAGCAGGCTCGAGGGGCTGAATGGCCTACTCCTGCTCCTATCTTCTATGTTTCTATGACCAGCAATGCATCTACTATTTCTAGGGCCACTTCCTTAAGTACCCTAGGATGTAGATTATCAGGCCCTGGGGATTTATCGGCCTTCAATCCCGTCAATTTCCCTAACACCTTTTCCCTACAAATACTGATTTCATTCAGTTCCTCCCTCTCATTAGACCCTATGTTCCCCGACGTCTCTGGGAGGTTATTTGTGTCCTCCTTTGTGAAGACAGAACCAAAGTATGTATTTAATTGGTCTGCCATTTCTTTGTTCCCCATTATAAATTCCCCTGATTCTGACTGCAAGGGACCTACGCTTGACTTCACCAAACTTTTTCTCTTCACATATCTATAGAAGCTTTTACAGTCAGTTTTTATGTTCCCTGCAAGCTTACTCTCGTACTCTATTTTCCCCCTCTTAATTAATCCCTTTGTCCTCCTTTGCTCAATCCTAAACTGCTCCCAATCCTCAGGTTTGCTGCTTTTTCTGGCCAATTTATATGTCCTCTCCTTGGATCTTATGCTATCCCTAATTTCCCTTGTTAGCCACGGTTGAGTCACCTTTTTTGTTTTATTTTTATGCCAAACAGGGATGAACAAATTCTGTAGTTCATCCATGCGATCTTTAAATGTTTGCCATTGCCTATCCACCGTCAACCCTTTAAGTAACATTCCCCAATCCATCTTAGCCAATTCGCGCCTCATACCATCGTAGTTTCCTTTTATTTAAATTCAGGACCCTAGTCTCTGAGTCAACTACTTCACTCTCCATCTTAATGAAGAATTCTATCGTATTATGATCGCTCCTCCCCAAGGGGCCTCGCACAACAAGATTGCTAATTAATCCTTTCTCATTACATAATACCCAGTCTAAGATGGCCTGATCTCTAGTTGGTTCCTCGACATATTGGTCCAGGAAACCATCCCATATACACTCTAGGAATTCCTCCTCCACAGTATTGTTACTAATTTGGTTAGCCCAATCTATATGTAGATTAAAGTCTCCCATGATAACTGCTATGTCCTTATTGCACGCATCTCTAATTTCCCCTTTAATGCCATCCCCAACCTCAGCATTACTGTTTGGGGGTCTGTATACAACTCCCACTAACGTTTTCTGCCCCTTGGTATTTCTCAGCTCTGCCCATACAGATTCCACATCATCAGAGCTAATATCCTTCCTTACTATTGTGTTAATCTCCTCTTTAACCAGCAATGCTACCCCACCTCCTTTTTCCTTTTTGCCTGTCTTTCCTGAATATTGAATACCCCTGGATGTTGAATTCCCAGCCTTGGTCACCTTGGAGCCATGTCTCCGTAATCCCAATTATATCATATCCGTTTACATCTATTTGCGCAGCTGATTCATCCACCTTATTACGAATGTTCCTTTAACTCCAATTCTTAATATGTAGTTTCAAATTGCGATTTTTTTTTTTCATATAAAGCTTTGCGATGGAGAAAGCAGAGGTTTGCAAAGGTATGTGTCAATCTAATGTGCAGTGTGGCAATGACTCCGAGAAGCTGGCCTACCAGGGAGAGAAAAAACAACCGAAAGAGAGAAGCTGCAGCTTGGAGAGCAGAAAATGGACAACAAAACAACAATGCACAGAGAAAAATACAAACCTGGATAAGATATGGTGTGAAGAGGGAACTGGCGGCTTACAAGCCAAGTTGAGACCTGAGAGTAAAGGCAGGACGACTAACTGTGATGCTGAGCCGAATGTGATCGGTGATAGGTATGTACCCAGGCATATTTCTTATAAAGGGTGTTCTGTTTGACTTTTGAGGTCTTGTTTTTATTGAATCCAATCTGCGCTTTTTTTGAAAGCTGTAATGCACTACTTGAGGTGTAGAAATTTTCCATGATGAGGATGTGACTCCTGCCAATAAAAATAGTAGGAGCATTTTATATAGCAGCTACCTTAAAGGAGTACAATTTAGTATATAGAGAACATAAGCTAAAGAATGTGTATTGCACACTTTTTGAATATGAATTTATCTAAAACCAAAAAAAAATCAAAACTATTTTCACTGCCTAAAGCAGCTGGTTCTAAAAACCATCTTTACAAATACCATAATTATTGTTGGAAATTTATTTGCAGTCTTGTAATTCTGATATCATAGATACATAGATACATAGAAGATAGGAGCAGGAGTAGGCCATCCGGCCCTTCGAGCCTGCTCCGCCATTTAAGGAGATCATGGCTGATCCTCCAATTCAGTATCCCGTCCCCGCCTTCTCTCCGTAACCCTTAACCCCTTTTGCCTGTAGAAATACATCTAATTCCCTCTTAAATATATTTAATGAGCTGGCGTACACTGCCCTCTGTGGCAATGAGTTCCACAGGTTCACCACCCTCTGAGTGAAGAAATTCCCCCTCATTTCTGTCCTAAATGGTTTAGCCCTTATCCTTAAATTATGTCCTCTAGTTCTGTTCTCACCCGCCAAGGGAAACATTCCTTCTGCATCTAGTCTGTCTAGACCTGTCAGAATTTTATACACTTCTATGAGGTCCCCTCTCAATCTTCTAAACTCCAGTGTGTACATCCCTAAACTACATAGTCTCTCCTCATAGGTCAATCCCGCCATTCCTGGTATCAGCCTGGTGAATCGCCGCTGCACCCCCTCCATGGCAAGAACATCTTTCCTCAGATGAGGCGACCAAAACTGTACACAGTACTCGAGGTGTGGTCTCACCAGTGCCCTGTACAGCTGCAGCAAGGTATCCCTGTTCCTGTATTCCAACCCTTTTGCTATGAAGGCCAGCATACCGTTTGCCTTCTTGATCGCCTGTTGCACCTGCATGCTCGCCTTCAGTGACTGGTGTACAAGAACACCCAGATCTCTCTGTACTTCCCCCTCTCCCAATTTATTGCCATTTAAATAATAATTTGCCCTCCCGTTCCTGCACCCAAGGTGGATAACTTCGCACTTGTCCACATTATAGTGCATCTGCCATTTATCCGCCCAATCACCCAGTCTGTCCAAATCGCTCTGGAGCTTCCTGGTCTCCTCCTCTGAGCCCACCCCCCCTCCTAGTTTAGTGTCGTCTGCAAATTTGGAAATGCTGCATCCGACTCCCTGATCTAGGTCATTAATGTAAATTGTGAACAGCTGGGGACCCAGGACAGATCCCTGTGGTACCCCACTTGTTACTGCCTGCCATTCAGAAAATGAGCCGTTTATTCCAACTCTCTGTTTTCTATCTGACAGCCAGTTCTCTATCCACGTCAATACTTTCCCCTTTATCCCATGAGCTTCAATTTTCCCTGCTAATCTTTTATGTGGGACCTTATCGAAGGCCTTTTGGAAGTCCAGGTACACCACATCTACTGGCTCTCCCCCATCTATTTTACCAGTTACTCCCTCAAAAAATTCCAATAGATTAGTCAAGCACGATTTACCCTTTGTAAATCCATGTTGACTCTGTCCTATCCTGTCCCCATTTGCTAAGTGCTCCGCTATTTCATCCTTAATGATGGACTCCAGCATTTTGCCCACAACTGATGTAAGGCTTACAGGTCTGTAATTACCTGCTTTTTCCCTACCCCCCTTTTTGAATAGTGGGGTAACGTTAGCTACCCTCCAATCCATGGGCACTGTTCCCGAGTCTAATGAATTCTGAAAAATCATACTTAGTGCATCCGCTATCTCTAGGGCCACCTCCTTCAGTACCCTAGGATGCATGTTATCAGGCCCTGGGGATTTGTCCGCCTTCAATCCCTTTAGCTTCCTTAACACCATATCCTTAGAGATATTGACTTGCGTCAGTTCCTCCTTTGCAAATGTCCCTATTTTTCCCGATATCCCAGGGAGGTTTTTTGTGTCTTCCTTCGTAAAGACTGACCCAAAGTATGCATTTAGTTGGTCTGCCATTTCCTTATTTCCCGTTATATATTCCCCCGTATCTGACTGCAATGGGCCAACTTTGGTTTTCACCAGTCTTTTCCTCTTGATATACTTATAAAAGCTTTTGGAGTTAGTTTTTATATTTTCCGCCAGCTTGCTTTCGTAAGCTATTTTGCCCCTCTTGATTAAGCCCTTTGTCCTCCTTTGCTCTATCTTAAACTGTTCCCAATCTTCCGCTCTGGCGCTTTTTTTGGCTATTTTATACGCCCTATCTTTGGATTTTATGCTGTCTCTAATTTCCCCTGTTATCCACGGTTGAGTCACCTTTTTAGATTTCCTTTTATGCCAGATTGGTATAAACAATTTTTGCAATTTTGTCATTCTATCTTTAAATGCTTGCCATTGTTTATCTGGTATATTGTCACATTTTTCCTCTGGTTTATTCTCCTGTGGCTGAGGCAAAGCAAGTAGCCTGCTCCAAGGTTACAACTAATCTCATTGGTGGCCCTTTGACTGAAAAGTGTGTTGGTAAAGGTGGCCTGTGGCCTGTTTTGTGTCTCAGTTATGGGTTCAAGTCCTACCATGGCAGCTGTGGAATTTAAATTCAGTTTATTAAATAAATCTGGAATAAAAAGCTAGTACCATTAATGACTAGGAAACTACCGGATTATCGTGAAAACCCTTCTGCTTCACTAATGTCCTTTTTAGGGAAGGAAATCTGACATCCTTACCTGGTCTGGCCTATATGGGACTCCAGACCCACAGCAAAGTGGTTGACTCTTAACTGCCCTCTGAAATGGCCTAGCAAGCTACTCCGTTGTAACAAAACCGCTACAAGAAAGAATAATAAAACCAGACGGACCACCCGGCATTGACCTAGGCACCGGCTTCGAGAATGACATTGGCACACCCAGCCCAGTCGACCCTGCAAAGTCCTCCTCACTAACGTCTGGGGACTTGTGCCAAAATTGGGAGAGCTGTCCCACAGACTAGTCAAGCAACAGCCTGACATAGTCATGCTCACAGAATCATACCTTTCAGCCAACGTCCCAGACTCCACCATCACCATCCCTGGGTATGTCCTGTCCCACCGACCAGACAGACCCACCAGAGGTGGCGGCACAGTGGTATATAGTTGGGAGGGAGTAGCCCTGAGGGTTCTCAACATTGACTCTGAACCCCATGAAGTCTCATGGCATCAGGTCAAACATGGGCAAGGAAACCTCCTGCTGATTACCACCTACCGCCCTCCCTCAACTGATGAATCAGTACTCCTCCATGTTGAACACCGCTTGGAAGAAGCACTGAGGGTAGCAAGGGCACAGAATGTACTCTGGGTGGGGGACTTCAATGTCCATCACCAAGAGTGACTCGGTAGCACCACTACTGACCGAGCTGGTCGAGTTCTGAAGGACATAGTTGCTAGTCTGGGCCTGCAGTAGGTGGTGAGAGGACCAACACGAGGGAAAAACCTAGTTGACCTCGTCCTCACCAATCTATCTGTCGCAGATGCATCTGTCCATGGAAGTATTGGTAGCAGTGACCACCGCATAGTCCTTGTGGAGACGAAGTCCTGTCTTCACACTGAGGACACCCTCCATTATGTTGTGTGGCACAACCACTGTGCTAAATGGGATCGATCTGGCAGCTCAAAACTGTGAATCCATGAGGCACTGTGGGCTATCAGCAGCAGCAGAATTGTATTCCACCACAATCTGTAACCTCACGGCCCAGCATATCCCTCACTCTACCATTACCATCAAGCCAGGTGACCAACCCTGGTTCAATGAAGAGTGTAGAAGAGCATGCCATGAGCGGCACCAGGTGTACCTAAAAATGAAGTGCTAACCTGGTGAAGCTGCAACACATGACTACATGCATGCTAAACAGCGGAAGCAGCATGCTATAGACAGCTAAGCGATCCCACAACTAACGGAACAGATCGAAGCTCTGCAGTCCTGCCACATTCAGTCGTGAATGGTGGTGGACCATTAAACAACTGACAGGAGGAGGAGGCTCCATGAACAACCCCATTCTCAATGATGGCGAAGTCTAGCACACGAGTGCAAAAGGCAAGGCTGAAGCGTTTGCAACCATCTTCAGCCAGAAGTACTGAGTTGATGATCCATCTCGGCCTCCTTCTGAGGTCCCTACCATCACAAGCCAGTCTTCAGCCAATTTGATTCACTGCATGTGATATCAAGAAACGGCTGAGCGCACTGGATACAGCAAAGGCTATGGGCCCCGACAATATTCCCGCTGTCGTGCTGAAGACTTGTGCTTCAGAAGTAGCCTCGCCTCTAGCCAAGCTGTTCCAGTACAGCTACAACAGTGGCATCTACCCGACAATAGAGAGGGATTTAAACTAACTAGTGGGGGGGGGAGGTTCCTAGAGAGCAAATAATAAAAATGACAACAGAGAAGGTCATAGACTTAGGTAGCAGTGGGGAAATTAAAAACCAGAGTGTGTCAGGAAGGGGCAGAAGGTATGGAGTAAAAGGTAAAGTAATAAAAAGGGCAAAAGCAGGAACTAAGTGTCACAAAACATATTTGAAAGTTCTCTATCTGAATGCACGTAGCATTCGTAACAAAATAGACGACTTCATGGCACAAATAACTACATATGGGTATGATCTTGTGGCCATTACAGAAACATGGCTGCAGGGTGACAATGCCTGGGAATTAAACATACCAGGTTATTTAACGATCAGGAAGGACAGGCAGGAAGGAAGGGGAGGTGGGGTGGCTATGTTAATAAAGGAAGGAATCACTGTAATACAGAGAAATGATATTGGGTCAAAAGATCAGGATAATGGAACAGTTTGGGTGGAGATAAGGAATAATAAGGGGAAAAAAACACTAGTGGGCGTAGTCTATAGGCCTCCGAACAGTTGCAACTCTGTTGGACGGAGTATCAATCAGGAAATAGTTGAGGCTTGTAATAAGGGAACATCTATAATTATGGGGGATTTTAACTATCATATTAATTGGACAAATCAAATTGGGCAGGGCTGCCTTGAGGATGAGTTCATTGAGTGTATTAGGGATGGATTTCTTGAGCAGTATGTAACTGAACCGACCAGGGGGCAAGCAACCTTAGATCTGGTCCTGTGTAACGAGACAGGATTAATTAAAAATGTCCTAGTAAAGGATCCCCTTGGAATGAGTGACCATAACATGGTTGAATTCCATATTCAATTAGAGGGTGAGAAGGTTGGATCTCAAACAAGCGTGCTAAGCTTGAATAAAGGAGACTATGAAGGTATGCGAGCGGAATTGAGTAGAGTGGATTGGATAAATAGATTAAAGGGCAAGACGATACATGATCAGTGGTGTACATTTAAGGAGTTATTTTACAACTTCCAAAAAATATATATTCCACTGAGAAGAAAAGGGTGTAAAAGAAAAGACAGTCATCCGTGGCTAAGTAAAGAAATTAAGGATAGTATTCGACTAAAAACAAGGGCTTATAAGGTAGCCAAATCTAGTGGGAGGATAGAGGATTGGGAAAACTTTAAAAGACAGCAAAAAATAACAAAAAGATTGATTAAGAAAGGGAAGATAGATTATGAAAGTAAATTAGCAAAAAATATAAAAACAGATAGTAAGAGTTTTTATAGTTATATAAAAAGAAAAAGGGTGGCTAAAGTAAATGTTGGTCCCTTAGAGGATGAGACCGGGAAATTAATGGTGGGAAATATGTAGATGGCAAATACACTGAATGAATATTTTGTATCAGTCTTTACAGTGCTCCGGTTTCCTCCCACAGTCCAAAAATGTGTGGGTTAGGTTGATTTGGCTATGATAAATTGACCCTTAGTGTTAGGGGGGATTAAATATGTGGGGTTATGGGGATAGGATGGGATATGTTAGGGGGAATTAAATACGTGGGGTTACGGGGGTAGGGTGGGATATGTGTACTGTGGGGATTAAAGCAGGGACAGGGTACTGGATTTGGATGATCAGCCATGATCGTATTGAATGGCGGAGCAGGCTCGACGGGCCGAATGGCCTACTCCTGCTCCTAGATTCTATGTTTCTATGTATGTTTCTATGTTAGGACACTAAGAATATCCCAACGCTGGACAAACAGGGGGCTATAGGGGGGGAGGAGCTAAACACGATCAAAATCACTAAGGAAGTGGTACTCGGTAAAATAATGGGACTCAAGGCGGATAAACCACCTGGACCTGATGGCTTACATCCTAGGGTCTTGAGGGAAGTGGCGGTAGGGATTGTGGATGCATTGGTAATAATTTTCCCAAACTCCCTGGACTCAGCAAAGATCCTGGCAGACTGGAAAACTGCTAATGTAACACCCTTATTTAAAAAGGGCAGTAGACAGAAGGCTGGAAACTATAGACCGGTTAGCCTAACATCTGTGGTAGGTAAAATTTTGGAGTCAATTATTGAGACGACAGTAACGGGACATTTGGATAATCATAATTTAATAGGACAAAGTCAGCATGGTTTTATGAAGGGGAAGTCATGTTTGACAAATTTGCTGGAGTTCTTTGAGGAAGTAACACACAGGGTGGATAAAGGGGAACCAGTGGATGTGGTGTATTTAGACTTCCAAAAGGCATTTGACAAGATGCCACACAAAAGATTATTGCTTAAGATAAAAAATCACGGGATTGGGGGTAATATTCTGGCATGGATAGAGGATTGGCTATCTAACAGAAGGCAGAGAGTTGGGATAAATGGTTCATTCTCAGACTGGCAATCAGTAACTAGTGGTGTTCCGCAGGGGTCAGTGCTGGGTCCCCAACTCTTTACAATCTATATTAACGATTTGGAGGAGGGGACCGAGTGTAACATATCAAAGTTTGCAGATGATACTACGATGGGAGGGAAAGTAGTGAGTGAGGAGGACATAAAAAATCTGCAAGGGGACATAGACAGGCTAAGTAAGTGGGCAGAGATTTGGCAGATGGAATACAATACTGGAAAGTGTGAGGTTATGCACTTTGGCAGGAAAAATAGTAGAGCAAGTTATTATCTAAATGGCAAGAAACTGGAAAGTACTGAAGTACAAAGGGATCTGGGGTCCTGGTGCACGAAACTCAAAAGGTTAGTATGCAGGTGCAGCAAGTGATTAAGAAGGCCAATGGAATGTTGGCTTTCATTGCTAAGGGGATAGAATATAAAAATAGGGAGGTATTGCTTCAGTTGTACAAGGTATTGGTGAGACCGCACCTGGAATACTGCATACAGTTTTGGTGTCCATACTTAAGAAAAGACATACTTGCTCTCGAGTCAGTACAAAGAAGGTTCACTCGGTTAATCCCGGGGATGAGGGGATGGACATATGAGGAGAGGTTGGGTAGATTGGGACTCTACTCATTGGAGTTCAGAAGAATGAGAGGCGATCTTATTGAAACATATAAGATTGTGAAGGGGTTGGATCGGGTGGATGCGGGGAGAATGTTCCCGATGATGGGTGAAACTAGAACTAGGGGGCATAGTCTTAGAATAAGGGGCTGCTCTTTCAAAACTGAGATGAGAAGCAACTACTTCACTCAGAGGGTGGTAGGTCCATGGAATATGCTGCCCCAAAAAGCTGTAGAAGCTGCATCATTACATAAATTTAAAACAGAAATAGACAGTTTCCTAGAAGTAAAGGGAATTAAGGGTTACGGGGAGCGGGCAGGAATTTGGACATGAGTCTAGGTTCGGATCGGTCATGGCCCTGTGGGTAGCGTAGCGGGCCCAGGGGCCGTGTAGCCTGATCCTGCTCCTATTTCGTGTGTCCAATTCTGTTAGGTTCAGGAGATGGTTCTGTGATAGTAGATTGGCGGTTAGGATCAGATCAGCCATGATCTTATTGAATGGCGGAGCAGGCTCAAGGGGCCAATTGGCCTACTCCTGCTCCTATTTCTTATGTTCTTAATGTGGAAAACTGCCCAGGTATGTCCTATCCACAAAAAGCAGGACAAATCCAATCTGGCCAATTACTGCCCCATCAGTGTAGAATCATAGAATGGTTACAGTACAGAAGGAGGCCATTCGGCCCGTCGAGCCTGTGCCAGTTCTCTGCAAGAGCATTTCAGCTAGTCTCACTCCCCCGCCCTTTCCCTGTAACCCTGCAATTTTTTTTCCTTCAGATACTTATCCAATTCCCTTTTGAAAGCCACGATTGAGTCTGCCTCCACCACCCTTTCAGGCAGTGCATTCCAGATCATAACCACTCACTGTGTAAAAAAAAAAAAAAAAAGTTTTACCTCTCATCGCCTTTGGTTCTACTCTCGATCATCAGCAAAGTGATGGACGGTGTCATCGACAGTGCTATCAAGTGGCACTTAATCACCAATAACCTGCTCACAGATGCTCAGTTTGGGTTCAGCCAGGATCACTCCGCTCCAGATCTCATTACAGCCTTGGTCCAAACATGGACAAAAGAGCTGAATTCCAGAGGTGAGGTGAGAGTGACTGCCCTTGACATCAAGGCAGCATTTGACCGAGTGTGGCATCAAGGAGCCCTCGTAAAACTGAAGTCATTGGGAATCTGGGAAAACTCTCCACTAGCTGGAGTAATACCTGGCACAAAGGAAGATGGTTGTTGGAGGACAATCATCTCAGCCCAAGGACATTGCTGCAGGAGTTCCTCCGGGCAGTATCCTAAGCCCCACCGTCTTCAGCTGCTTCATCAATGACCTTCCCTCCATCATAAGGTCAGAAGTGGGGATGTTCGCTGATGATTGCACAGTGTTCAGTTCCATTCGCAACTCCTCAGATAATGAAGCAGTCTGTGCTCGCATGCAGCAAGACCTGGCCGACATTCAGGCTTGGGCTGATAAGTGGCAAGTAACATTTGCTCCACACAAGTGCCAGGCAATGACTATCTCCAACAAGAGAGCGTCTAACCACCGCTCCTTGACATTCAATGACATTACCATCACCGAATCCCCCAACGTTAATATCCTGGAGGTTACCATTGACCAGAAACTTAACTGGACCAGCCACATAAATACTGTGGCTACAAGAGCAGGTCAGAGGCTGGGCATTCTGCGGCGAGTGTCTTGCCTCCTGACTCCCCAAAGCCTTTCCACCATCTACAAGGCACAAGTCAGGAGTGTGATGGAATACTCTCCACTTGCCTGGATGAGTGCAGCTCCAAGCTCAAGAAGCTTGACACCGTCCAGGACAAAGCAGCCCGCTTGATTGGCACCCCATCCACCACCTTAAACATTCACTCCCTCCACCACCGGTGCACCGTGTCTACAGTGTGTACCATCTGCAAGATGTACTGCAGAAACTCACCAACACTTCTTCGACAGCACTTCCCAAACCCGTGACCTCTACCACCTAGAAGGACATGGGCAACAGGCGCATGGGAACACCACCACCTCCAAGTTACACACCATCCTGATTTGGAAATATATCTCCATTCCTTCACTGTCGCTGGGTCAAAATCCTGGAACTCCCTCCCTAACAGCACCTTCACCACGCGGACTGCAGCGGTTCAAGAAGGCAGCTCACCACCACCGTCCACATCCCAGGAACGAATTTAAAAGGAAACTCCAGAGACTTGGGCACACAAATTTTGGCTGACACTCCGGTGCAGTACTGAGGGAGTGCTGCACTGTCGGAGGTGCCGCCTTTCAGATGAGACGTTAAACCGAGGCCCCGTCTGCTCTCGGGTGGACATAAAAGATCCCATGGCACTATTTCTTAGAAGAGCAGGGGTGATATCTCTTAACCTGGCCAATATTTATCCCTCAATTAACAGCACTAGAAAAACAGATTATCTGGTCATTATCACGTTGCTGTTTGTGGGAGCTTGCTGTGTGCAAATTGGCTGCCCCGTTTCCTACATTACAACAGTGACTGCACTTCAAAAAGTACTTCATTGGCTGTAAAGCACTTTGGGATGTCTGGTGGTTGTGAAAGGTGCTATATAAATTCAAGTCTTTCTATCTTTCTCTTTACCCTATAATCCCCATGGTACTTGGAAGTGCTGCTGAGATGAGGAATCCTGTGGTGTGTGTGTGTGTTTTCAAGCCTGTTGTGCAATTGGTTGTCAAATGCTAACAAGACCACTTTAAAGAGCACAACAGAATTAAATTGATTCTATTCCAAGACATGTAAAAGATCATTGACTAAATACAGTGGCTATTGGTAGGCTGTAGAATTGTGTTTTAACTAATGTATTTCATTTGTATTTTAAACAGCTTCTCCACACTAGTGACTCTGAATGGTGAAAGTGAGAATAGCATTTTGTGTCCAGAATTGCCAGCTATTCATAAGGAACATGAGGATTATTTAGAGCTGAAAGTGGTATGTAATTCTTAACAAAATGCTGCATCTCTGCAGGCAGTTTTTTTGACTAATTTATGTTTCTGTACATAGATGCCTTGTGATTGTGTGGTAGAGAGAAGGGAGGCCTAAAGATCTGTCCTTTAACAGAAAGAAACAAATGAGGTAGTTGTGACATGGCTTACAAAACACCATTAGCTTCAGTTTGTGTGACAGTCATGCCCTACATGCTGATTTAATCCAGGTGAACAGATAATAATCACAAGGACCTAGCAATGTAAGTAGCATACTGTTTACACAGTCATGGACTTTCTGCAACTTGATCTGGGAGAAGCAAATAACCAATGATTAAAAATTGAAATTTCTTTGATCCTCATGATAAAATGAAAATAAAAATAGTCTGTTCAAACTAAATATAGTGTACCAAAGCACTTAATTTCTAAAAAAAAATTAAAAATGAAGAACTAATTCTTTTGAGGGAAACAAACATTCTTGCAGATTTTGTGTAGTCCTACAGAGGTCCAAGTTTCTAAATGTTGAACAGAGTTCAACAAGTTTGATTGCTGCCAGAATCAATCCCTCTCAAGCTAGAGCCATGTACCTCTGTAACTGCTCGTCAACAAGACCACAATTTATTCTCCACATCACTTTGGGTAACGTAGTTTAGATTCAATAGTTTTGATTTCTTGTGTTGCACCAGTAGACCTAATTAAGTGTAAAGTTCCTTCAATTTTATGGTCCGGATTTTCCAATCGGAGGCTTCCTGCGTGCAGATGCCTCCGATCTGGAAAAAATCTACGAACTTACCTGCTGGCTCCATAGGTCCCGACACTTCTGCTCCTGGGCCTCTCCTAATGCGCGCCCGCAGAGGCCCTGGCAGGCAGTTTGCAAGCGTCCCTGGGATCACGTGGGCCATGGGGAACCAGTGGAAGAAGGGAATCCCCCTTCACACTTTTGACAGTTCTCTCCGCATAGACTTGTCAAAAGTATGAATGGGGATCACTCAAAAAACACACTCAAACATTAAATACATTTTTTTAAATCACGTATTTAAAATTAGTTAAAATTACATTAAATATTTTAAACAAATTTATTTTTTGAAAAATATAAAGTTTCTTACGGGACTAAAAATAAACTTTTTAAAAAAAAAAAGTATTTTAAAATTATAAATGAGTGGAAATTTTTTAACTTTTTTAAACTCTTAAGATTTTTAAAGGTTTTCAGCGGGCAGAGGTTCTGCAGAAAGCGGAACTCTCCACACGCAGTGGCCCTTCTCCCAGGCAGGCGGAGGATCTGTCAAGATTCTTGACAGATCGGAAGTGCCGGTTTTCAGCGCATGCCTGAAACCGGCACTTGCGAGGCCCCTACGGGTGTGTACACACCCGTGGGGGTCAGAAAATACGGGCCATAATTAAGGCATCTTGATACCAAGAGAGCAATGGGTTTCATTTATATTTCCTAGTGTGTATTTGATGGTTACTGCTCAGTGACTTTTTAAAAAAAAAATGTGGAATACACATTTTATTTCTTTCTGATTTTCTCCTCTTTACTGTCCCCTTACTTGAAAGTAGAAATGGTGGGATTATGGTTCCCCATGATGCAGTGACTTATCCAGTACTGGCATAAATAGCTTAGTGGGAGCCTGGGCATTGATTGTCAGAAAGAGCACAAGGTGCTCTCCTCTTTGGGAGGGTACTTGTAGAATGTATCTTTTGTTGGGGGCACTACATCGACCTCTGGTACTACTTATTGACCCTTCAAAAGAGTCTAAAGCTCTGTTCATCCACCATGTTGAATCCTGATTCATCATCATCTTCTTAGGCAGTCCCTTGGAACCGAGGATGACTTGCTTCCACATTAAAAATGAGTTCTCAGGTGACTGATGAGTCCAATGCGGGACCTACAGTCTCTGTCACAGGTGGGGCAGACGGTGGTTGAAGGGGCGAGTGGGTGGGGTGCTTGGGTTGACTTGCGCTTGGCTTCCGCTTGCTCCTGGCGAAGAGACTCGAGGTGTTCGGCACCTTCCCGGATGCTTCTCCTCCACTTTGTGCGGTCTTGGGCCAGGTATTCCCAGGTGTCGGTGGGGATGTTGCACTTTTTCAAGGAGGATTTGAGGGTGTCCTTGAAGCATTTCCTCTGCCTGCCTGGGGCTGTCTTGCCGTGTCGGAGCTCCGAGTAGAGCGTTTGTTTTGGGAGTCTCATATCGGGCATGCGGACAATGTGACCCGTCCATCGGAGCTGAACGAGCGTGGTCAAAGCTTCGATGCTGGGGATGTTGGCCTGAGCGAGAACACTGACGTTGGTGCGCCTATCCTGCTAATGGATTTGCAGGATCTTGCGGAGGCAGCGTTGGTGGTACCTCTCCAGTGCTTTGAGGTGCCTGCTGTAAATGGTCCATGTCTCTGAGGCATACAGGAGGGCAGGTATCACTACTGCTCTGTAGACCATGAGCTTGGTGCCGGGTTTGAGGTCCTGGTCTTCAAACACGCTCTTCCTCAGGCGACTGAAGGCTGCACTAGCACACTGAAGGCGGTGTTGGACTTAGTCATCGATGTCTGCCCTTGTTGACAGTAGGCTCCCGAGGTATGGAAAGTGGTCCATGTTGTCCAAGGCCTTGTCGTGGATTTTGATAATCGGGGGGCAGTACTGTGTGGTGGGGGCAGGTTGGTAGAGGACCTATGTTTTACGGGTGTTTAGTGTAAGGCCCATGCTCTCGTACGCTTCGGTGAAGGTGTTGACGATAGTTTGGAGTTCGACCTCCGAGTGTGCGCAGACACAAGCTGTCGAATCCTGATTCAGCACAAGCAAACACAAACGTTCCTGTGTTAGTTTCTTGTTGAGCTTCAATATTTTGGCTTGGGATGTTTTGTGAATGTCAACAATCCCCAGAACTGAAACATAATTGTGTTCGATTTCCCAGCTGGATGCCATTGTTTTAAGTTGTGGTATGTTGCTAATTTCATTTGAAGATTGATGACTGTACCAAAACAATTTAATTCACCTTTTTCTTTCTCAGGAAATAGATGCAATTAATGATGGCTTTTGCAAAATGTTGTTTGAACGGGACAGGTTTAATAACTTACTTCAGGTGAGTTTCTTTTCTTAAAAAAAAAAGTATCCTGGCACACAATTGTAAATTGTATAATGTGTACTTCAGGGAAGAATGGTAGCAATACTTAGCCATATATTTTCTGAAATTTTGTAATTTGAAATATACAAGTATTATACATTTACAGTCAACCTGGTACCGCAATTAGTTAAACATCCAATTCCCAGCCCGGTGGTTGAGAATTATATTCCCTTAGCTGCTACAGATCCATCACTCCTTTTAAAAATTCAAACTGCAATGCAATTAGTCTTCAGTTCTGAAGTAAGGTACACAGTCCATGTCATAATTTATCTATTCTCTTTATAGATGCTGACTAACCTGTTTTGTATTTTCAGTGTTTTCTGTTTTTATTTCAGCTTTCCAGCACTTGTACTGTCATTTTTATTTTACAATATGCATCATGCAGGCATCATTATTCTGTCTTACAGTGCTGCTTTTCGTGTTCCTTTCTAATCCTCCCAGAGGCTTGCAGTTTAGTTTTGTTCATTCTCTTGCCTTTTCCTGCCCCCGCCCCTTCATTTTGTTTTAATATTCCACTGATCTTGATCAGACTCCATCAACCCCTGGCTCCATATTTTGAGTTTAAGGAACAAATTGCATTCATATAGCACCTTTCACATCCCAAAGGTGCAGTAACTAATCATGTGAGAGATTTTGAGGAGGCATTTGAAGGTGGGGAGAAAGTAAGTTTGGGAAGTGAATTGCAGAATGCAGGAGACTAAAACTCTACTGATTGTAGTGCATTAGCAGGAAAAGGGACCTGCTGTAGTCCAGGAGTTGGACGAACTGAGCGTGCATGCTGGGATGTAGAGCTGGGAAGATTGGAAGGATACGTGGAGGAATTTGAACATTAGGATGCGAACTTTGAATTTGATGGGCTTAGGGCCAGGGAACCACTGGAGCTCAGCAAGGGCAAGATGATGGGTATGTGAAATGGGATACAGAAAGTAGCGCCTGGATAAATTGCATTTTGCAAATGGTGAATCTAGGGTGCCAGCAAGGAGAGCATTAGAGAAATCACGCATTCAGTTAATGAAGGTTTGGATGATGGATTTGGTGAAGAAACCATGAGTGTAACCGTGTGATCCAGAGGCAGTGGTGATAGGCCATATATAGGGTTTGAAGCTTGCCTCCATGTCAACACAGGAACCAAGGTTGTACAGCAGCAGGTTTAAGATAAGCTAGGAGCGAGATGGAATTGGCACTTGACTGGGAATTTTCTATTGGGAGTTGAACAGAATAACCTTTTGGTCTCGATTTCTGATAAGCGATCAGACAGAATGCATCTGTTGTGGAATTGAGGGTGGAGTAAAATTGGGTATTGTCATACTATGAAAGCTGACCCCATATTTGTGGATGATGCTGCCAAGGGGAGGTGTACAGGTAAAGGAAATGAGCTTTGGGGCACCCTGGGATGACTATGGGTGAAAAGGAAATCCATTGCAGATTAATTTAGTCAAGTGGAATGGAACAAAGCGAGATGGTGCTGCAGAGGAGGATCATTGAGGAACAATAGTAAATGAGGATGGAATGATCAATTGTATTAAAGGCCATGGTGAAGCCCAGCAGGTCTAAGATGCCAAGGTAGCAGTCATATAAAATATTAAATGAAAAAAATCGGTATGCAGCAGTCTGTTTTACTTGGACGAGTTTGTTTTAAAGTAATGCAGTCTCACTTAGCATGTTGTGTAGACGAGCACAAATACACAACATGCTAATTTAGGTGCGCTGAATTGGGTGATGGTGCTGTGCAACATTCACTGGAAGGGTGTAGTTGGGTAATATAGCAAAATTCAGACTGGATGTGTTGCACTTGAGAAGCATAGGCTGCCTTTCTCAAATTTACATTGGTTCTGAGATTTTTACAGTGCGTGAGTAGACTGAGTTCTGTACAGTAAGAAGCTATTCAATGTTTGGGGTGAGGAGGAAAGTTGAGTTGAATCTTGCCTTCGATGAGACCATTGAGGGTAACTGAAGCAGTCTGTGGTTCAAGCATGCTTGATTTTATGGGCTACTGGTTGTCACTTGTATTGGGTGATGAGGAGGAAACAAATCTGAAACAAAAATAATCTTTGTAAGCAGTTAACCATGGGTGCCAAAAATGAACAGACCTTACTGATGTTCTAGTAAATTAAACATAGATTATAATTTCGGATGGTAATCTATCTATTTAAAGAAATTGGATGATTTTCTTTGTAAAATTCATTAACAGACAGAATGAGTAGTCATTTGCCTCACCTAAGCTAGACTGCACAAATGTGCATTTCAACGAGGTGAATAAAATCTGGCTCAAATTCCAGGAAAAGTTGAAGTTTCTTTCTCCCTGCCCCCAAAAATTGAGTGAAAACAAAAATGTATTTTTAACAGTAACATCTTGACCGCTCCTTTCTATCTGGATTTCACACGATTGCAGGATTTCAACTTAACTGAAGACGATGTTGTATAAACTGAAGATGCTGTTGTATCTGTACTTAACTTTGTCTCCAGTAACCAAATTATTGAGTTTTTTTAAAAGCAGTTCATTGTTAATATTACCTACTGATAGGAATCCATTTCCTATGTGTAGAAAGGGGGAAATCTTCTGTCTCCAGCCTTTCTTGAGGCTTCTCAGTTGTGCACTCTAGCTGCAGTCAACTTGACAGCCTGATATAGAAGGTTATAACTTGGCGATATTCTGCTTTCAGCTATTTTAACTATACCTTTCACCTCTTAAACTGCAGTTATTTGCCATGGCATCGTATCGCATGACAAATCTTGTAATTTTATCACTTAATAGTAATAGTGTCTTTTTTAAGATGAAAATCTCCAGGTGCTGTGAAAACAAATTAAAATGTCTGTTTCTGATTCTGATTGCCGCAGTAAAGAACTTCTGTTCCTTCTGTGGGTGCTTCATTCATCTGTGCGCAATGAGATCTAAGCAGGCTGGTTTTAAAAATCTGTTAAATAGCTTTCATCATTTCATGCATACTCGTTAGCTAATAATATATATGGGTTACCAGATTTAAATGTTGTGATTCTTCTGACTTTTCCCCTCCCTTGGTCTGGTTTTTTTTCTTGTGACTAGTCAACTTACAATGTAGTATCAAACCATGTTTGTTTTTACACAGCGACTGGAAGGCATTGGCTTTTCAATTGAAAAAGATCGTAATGGAATTAGAAAGGAAATACATAAAGAATTTGAGAAAATTAACCAGTCTCTTCAGAACAGGTAATATTCATGAGATTGTGTACATACTAGTTTCTGAAAAGTACATACTAAATTCAATAAGTTGGATGCATAGGACTAGTTGATTATAAAAATAATTTGATTAAGAAACCCTGGGGCTGCTTATTTATGTTTAACTCATTAACTATCAAAATCATATTACAAATGGTACCAATGTGCACTTATATTCATTATAGATAGAATTACAAGTGCACTGCTGGGGATTGCCCATGATTCCTAGAACTATTCATGGCAGATTTATTTTGTATTCAATTACTTTTCACCTCCTGCTGTCTCATCTGTTATTTGAGAAATTTACAGTCTTCAGCCTGCTTTGGACCTAGACCTCCAGAATTCATCACCTACCTCCCATTTGTAACCTATCTCTTGCCAGTGCAATAAAACTGAAATTCAAAGAGTACACTTTATTGATAATTGTCATCAATTAGTCACTTGGGTTGTCAATCAGTTGCTGATCAGATTCCCTGAAGCTGGTTAGAACTTAATTGAAACCGTGATGCAGTTGACTTGATTTTGCTGCAGACAACAAGTGTGTTTGTACCAGTTAAGAAATAGCCTAATGGGTTGGGACCACTCCTTGCAACATGAACCAAGATAGGATCTGACTTGGTCATTGTAACCATTTCATTTTTCTATGGACAGTAGTGACGTGGTATATCTGTTCATAATTCAGCCCATACTAAGGGGTCACATATATGCCAACCTTCTGCTTTTTGTGTGGACACTTAGGAGGTGATTTTGCCAATGGGGGCGCGTTGGAGGCGGGACTGCTGCTTGTCGGGTTTTAGTTCTGCCTCCATCGACGTCCGGCCAACCCACGCTATTTTCCCTTGATTGACCTTGTTAAGCCCGCCCAGCGGGCTTAGCAAGCCAATTAAGGGGAAGCCGGTTACAGAGAACGTCAGCGTATGAAGTTTCACCTGTCAAAAATTTTTGACAGATGAATTGTCATCGTTTGACAGGTCTGTGAAGCTGTCAAACACTGACATTCTCTGTTGTTTGATGAGTCCTTGTATTCAAGACTCATCAAACCTCTTTTGTGAGCAGAAATCAGATGGCTGTTGCATCGGAGAATGCAGCAGCCAACTGTCATCTCTGCCGGTGAGATGCGAGAGTCTCTGCATCCCCAACTGTTGAAGCCTGCAGGAAGAAACTAAGGTAAGTAAACATTTTCTATCACTTTCCACTCACCTTACATACTTCGCTCTCCACACTTGCATTCATCACTTACCTCCACACCACACTTTTGCACCCCTCCGACCCCCGCAGACCCACTGCTCGCCTCGGTGACCCTGGCGGGGTTTCCCGACGTCGGGAAGCCCGCGCCTCTGGTGGGAAAAATGGGGATAGTCCTCTTAACTGCCTGTTAACAGGCAGTTAAGTGGCTGTAATCCCCTTCCCGCCTCCAGGAGACGGGACCCGGCGCGGGTCGGCTACCCGCCTCCTGGGAAGATGGCACGGAGGCGGGTTGGGTACCCACCCCCAGATTCTGCCATTTTTCCGGCAGTCCTGCCTCCAAACCCGCCTCCCCAGGGCTGGCAAAATCCAGCCCTTAGCTTTCACAGTCCCGGTTCATTTGGCACTGGGAGGGAGGGCTGGAAAACTGGCATGAATGGGGGCCTGGAAAAGCTGTCCATGTGGACAGTCGACAACTATGTCTTACCTATGATACTGTTTTTGTTCATCAAAGATGTAATGGTTCCTATGCAGGCATAGGATAAGTCTAGTAGGTAAAAACAATTAACAGACTGAGCTTTGTGTTTCATTATCCTAGACAGTTACTGAAAGCTTACCCTTGTCTTGAGGCTCTGGGGAGTTGGGACCTGCACATGAGTGAAGCCATTCATTGTCCTGTAAATCAGGAACGTCTTTCCCTTTCTGATCCTAGAACAGTTAGATCTTGCCACGTATTTCAAAACAGCGTTTCAACACAGCTCCCTGACTTAGCCACCAAACTGCAGTGTGGTGCGGCAGTCCATGGAGAATTTCACATTCTTCCAACTGCCGGTGGTTGAAAACTGCACCTCATAAAATTTAGTTTTAATAACGACATTCATAATATGAATCATTTTCAAAGTTTTACTACACAGAGCTTAGAAGCATAGAAAAATAGGAGCAGGAGTAGGCCATTCGGCCCTTCGAGCTTGCTCCGCCATTCAATATGATCATGGCTGATCCTCTATCTCAATACCATATTCCCGCTCTCTCCCCATACCCCTTGACGCCTTTTGCGTCTAGAAATCTATCTATCTCCTTAAATATATTCAGTGACTTGGCTTCCCCAGCCTTCTGTGGCAGAGAATTCCACAGGTTCACCACCCTCCTGAGTGAAGAAATTTCTCCTCATCTCAGTCCTAAATGTCCTACCCCGTATCCTGAGACTGTGACCCCTCGTTCTAGACCCCCCAGCCAGGGGAAACATCCAGTCTGTCTAGCCCTGTCAGAATTTTATACATTTCAATGAGATCCCCTCTCATTCTTCTAAACTCTAGTGAATACAGGCCTAGTTGACCCAATCTCTCCTCATACGACAGTCCTGCCATCCCAGGAATCAGTCTGGTGAACCTTCGCTGCACTCCCTCTATGGCAAGTATATCGGGCCGAAAATTGATCCCGGGACGCGAGAGTACGCACTGCATACTCTCGCGTATTCCCACTCCAATTGCCGGTTTTCTGCATGCCCTGCGCATGCGCTGAAAACCGGCAATTGCTCTTCCGAAAAGGGGGCGGGGCCTGAGTGCATCGCGTGCGCGCTACAGGCTGCGCGCACGCTGTGCACTTCATGCTTTGGACGCGCAGGTAAGTAGGGAAGATTTTGGAAATGTAAAAAGGAGGAGTAAGACCCGCTTTTAAGAAGGTAAGTAGTGAATTAAGTATTTTTTTGAATTTTTTTTTACAGGTATATCTTTTTTATAGACTTTAAAGACAGGTAAGTTTATTTTTATAACTTTTTAAAAGATTTTAAATTTTTTCAAAAATTTAATTTTTTATTTAAAATGGTTAATTTAATTAACTATACTTATTTTATTAATGTGATGGTTTTTTTTTTTAATTTAATTGAGGTTTAGCTGTTATTTTGGGGGGGTGTAAGATTCATAAGTCTCACAGCCATGCTGTGAGACTTATGAATGGAAGATGGTGTGCTGCCATTGGCTCTAACTGAGTCACGTGATCCCACAGCTCGCACGAATTAACTGCGCCGCTGGGATACGCAAGCCCAGCACAGCTGATGTCTGGAACATCAAGTTCGTGCGAGCTGGATCAGAAAAAGCATAAGCGAGGTGAGACATCGCGGGGAAGGCTTACCCCCGCGGGAACAGAGCGAGATCAATTTCTGGGCCAATATGTCTTGGGTAAGGAGACCAAAACTGCACACACTACTCCAGGTGTGGTCTTACCAAGACCCTGTATAACTGTAGTAAGACATCCTTGCTCCTGTACTCAAATCCTCTTGCAATGAAGGCCAACATACCATTTGCCTTCCTAACTGCTTGCTGCACCTGCATGTTTGCTTTCAGTGACTGGTGTACAAGGACACCCAGGTCCCTTTGTACATCAGCATTTCCCAATCTATCACCATTTAAATAATACTCTGCCTTTCTGTTTTTCCTACCGAAGTGGGAAACTTTACATTTATCCACGTTATACTGCGTCTGCCATGTATTTGCCCACTCACTCAACTTTTCTAAATCGCCTTGAAGCCTCTTTGCATCCTCCTCACAACTCACAATCCCACCTAGTTTCATGTCATCAGCAAACTTGGAAATATTACATTTGGTTCCCTCATCCAAATCATAGATATATATTGTGAATAGCTGGGGCCCAAGCACTGATCCCTGCGGTACCCCACTAGTCACCGCCTGCCACCCCGAAAAAGACCCATTTATTCCTACTCTCTGTTTGCTGTCTGTTAACCAATTTTCAATCCATGCCAGTATATTACCCCCAATCCCATGTGCTTTAATTCTTGATAATCCAAGGGACTTTTCACTACGTTAAAGGCACTATATAAATGCAAGCTGTTGTTGCTGTAAAATGCAGTAAAAACTACGAAAATGCTGGTTTAAATTGATACTTTGCAGTTTGGCCTTCAATTTTGCCACAACTCCAGCTTTCTTGCCCACCATTGCAGGTGCTCCGTCTGTGGTCACACCTGCAAGGAGTTCTTGGGCCTCCCTAGTCCTGGTGTATTTGTCTCCACGCCCCCCCCCCCCACAGGCCAATTGCCTCCAGACCCTTCCCACTGACTGCCCGGGACAGCTCCCACAGGTCCCCGGCTACAGCCTCCTGCCGCCAACTTCCTGCTGCCGCCCACCGGCCAGGTAATGAATCTGGCCGGATATTGGGTGGGATTCCGGGAACTTTTATTTAAATTAGGCCCTACTATCCCTGAACTATCCAAGTGTGCTGTCCATATTGGGGCTGGCACGCACTGTTTCCCGAACCCCCTTTTTTAAAATCTGCGCAACTTTTTCTGTAACCTTTAACGTGTAGTTCTTCAAAAATTATCTCTCAGAAAATAGTTTCGCTGACATGGGCAATCACATAGCTCACCTTAACAGCAGCATCACTTATGTGGTGAACATTACGAAACACTGATTTGTTTTCAGTGATTGTTAATTCAGAATTTACCTTCCTGTGTGCTTATATTTCTTACCATTGTTTGCTTCATCGTGTTTTCGAACATTGTATTCTTTCGCCACAGCTATCTGTTGCTTACAAATCAAGCACGTGGGATTTCCATTTCTGTCCAAAGTACTAAAGTTCTCCATTTCTCTTGCAACGCATGGCATTTCTCTTCGTGGATGAAGATATGATAGCCACTTGTGACTACAAAACTTAAAAGCCACTAATTCATCTATCTTGTTACGAATGCTTCGTGCATTCAGATAAAGAGCCTTTAATTTTAACTTTTTCCCATTATTCCCTGCTTTCACCTTATTTGCTGATGCACTATTACCATTAAACTCTGTCCCTTCCTGTCACACTCTACTCATCTTTACCCATATCGCTACACTGCTCCATTGCCTTGACTTTTCTCTTTAGATTTCTAAATTTCCCCTCACCTGACCCCTCCCTCCCCCCCCCCCCACCGTTTTAGTTTATTGCCCTATCTACAGCCCTAGTTATTCGATTCGCCAGGACACTGGTCCCAGCCCTTTTTAAGTGGAGCCCGTCCCAATGGGGGGAAAAAAACCCTCTTTCCCCAGTATGAGTGCCATGAATCGAAACCCCTTCCTCCCACACCACTCTTTGAGCCACACATTTAACTATGATCTGCTTGTCCCTATGCCAATTTACGTGTAGTTCAGGTAACAATCCAGAGATTATTACCTTTGAGGTTCTGCTTGTTAATTTAGTCCCTAGCTCCTCAAACACTCTCAGCAGAGCCTCATTCCTAGTTCTACCTATGTTGTTGGTTCCTACGTGGACCATGACAACTGAATCCTTCCCCTCCCACTCCAAATTCATCTCCAGTTGCGAGGAGATATCCTTAACCCTGGCACCGGGCAGGCAGCATAACCTTCAGAACTCCCGGTCGTAGCTGCAGAGAACAGTATCTATCCCTCTAAATGTACTGTCCCCTGCCACTACAACATTCCTTCCCCCCCCCCGCCCCCTGCCTTGAATGGCCTCCTGAGCTAAGGTGCTGTGGTCAGTTTGCTCATCCACACACAGCAAGAATCTCATACCAGTTGGATACGGGCAAAGGTGGAGACTTCTCCAGCACTCCACCTGGGGTCCCCTTACCTGCCTGAGTTGTAGTCTCACCCTCCTGTCCCTGACTACAAACCAGACCTGTACCACTACCTAACCTAAGGGGTGTGACTGCCTCCTGGATCAAAGTGTCCAGATAACTCTTCCCCCTCCCTGATGCCCCACAATGTCTGCTCCTCGGACCCCAGCTCAACAACTCTGAGCTGAAGTTCCTCGAGATGCAGACGCTTAGTGCAGACTGGGATCGCAATGCTCTCCACAAACTCCCACATGCTGCAGTTGCGGCACACCACCTGCACTGCCATCCCTATATAACCTTGTTTTATTTATTTAGTTAATTAAAGTTTATATATTTAATTAATTCAGCTTATAGTTTAGTTTTTAAACTAATTACTAGCTCGAGTTAAATTATAGGTAGAGTAACTTAACTATTTACCTGGAACACAAAGCATTCCAAGTATTGGAGGCAAAAAGCAGCACCTTCCTCCTCCTCCTCTGCTCCAAATTCCCAACTTTAACACTCTGTTTAGAAGCACTCTGTTTCAGACCACTCTGTGCAGATACTGTTTACTTTTATACCCTTGGAGCCACACCCAAGTTAAAAGTGCTGACTTGGCTCCCTGCTCCGAGTAATTAGCACCTATTCAAGACAGACACTTCCAGCTGACAGGCAGTTTCTGTTAACGACAGTTTTTAAAGTTCAAAGTTAATTTCAAAATGTTAAAACTAAATTTCACTCTTTACAGCTAGTACTCACACAGACTCTTGCAGTACTTACCAGAGACTTCCACTCTCTCCAAATTCCCAACTTTAACACCGTTTAGAAGCACTCCGTTTAAGATCACTGTGCAGACTACTATTGGAGGTGCCATCTTTCAAATGAGACGTTAAACTGAGGCCCCATCTGCCTTCTCCAGTGGATGTACAAGATCCCATGGCACTATATCGAAGAAGAGCAGGGGAGTTTTCCCTGGTGTCTGGCCAACATTTATCCCTCAACAAACATTACTAAATACATCTAGTCATTATCTCATTGCTGTTTGTGGGACCTTGCAGTGATCAAATTGGCTGCCGCATTTCCTACATTACAACAGTGACAACACTTCTAAAAGTACTTCATTGGCTGTGGAGCACTTTGGGATGTCCTGAGGTTGAGAAAGGCGCTATAGAAATGCAAGTTCTTCCTTTGAAAATACAAACTGTCATGGCAAATGTTTGTGAAAATATTTCCCTTGATAATGAGTAAAGTCATTGTTTGGAATTATTTCAAATGCAAGTAACTTTTTGATTGAAAAGAAAGGATTGCCAGTTTTTTAAGAAAGATGCAAAATGGAAATTTTTGGAGGATTAATTGCCTTTACTGACCTAACAATGCAGGCAAAGCTGTAGGTTATGATGTACCACAATGTGATCAAGGGGACTGCATTTCTGGGGTGAATAGTATGTGATGTGTGCATACCAATAACTCTTGGGTTTGTTGGAAATTAATCTTTTCCAATATATCATATATTAACTTTATTTTAGAATTAAGTATTGGCAAATGTATTGCCCACCAGAGCTGTGCAGGGGGGACAGGTAGGATTGAACCTGCAAGAGCACAATGCTACTTATTTCGACCATGGTGGAGAATGGAGCGATTGAAAAGTGGCAAAGGCATTGGGGAGATTGAGGGATAGTGAAGAGCTGTTGCAGTCAGACAGGTTCTCATTTTTGTGGCCAATCGTCCCTCTCCTCCAATATAATCATGCTGTTACTCTTCCCATGCCTGCATGGTCACCTTGCTGTGTCCCAGCTCTCCGTCCTTCATTTGCTCTTAATGTATTTACTACCCCTCTGTCACTTTGACAAAAGCAGCCTTAGTGGTGTGGGCTGGTCCAAAACTGGATTGGAAGCATTTGAATGGAGAGACATGTGAAGCCACTATGTGGTTGGATGGCAACAACATTCTTGGAAAGCAAGGACAGGTTTGAGAAGAGCAGTGGTAACCAGTATGCTTTTTCAGGAAAAGGTGATGACATGTTTAGAAAGGATGAGAACATTGCCTCAGGAAAAGGAGAGTTAGAATATTTTGGCTGAGAAGGGCAAGTTTGGTGATCTAGAGCTGGATTGAAAAGGTTGAGTGAGTAGGTGATGAGGTTCATAAAGGAAACTAATCAGAGTGCTGGGGGAGCGATGGGAACAAGCTGCAGAGTGTATGAGGGAGTAGGGACTGGATTGATAGAAGAGCAACTGCAGAATTTCCTATGTTCTGATGAAAGGTCATCGACCTGAAACGTCAACTCTCTTTCTCTCTCTACGGATGCTGCCTGGCCTGCTGAGTTTTTCCAGCGTTTTCTGTTGTTATTGCAGAATTTCCTATCAGCTTCTATTTGTATGCTCTTAGCCTTATTTCCTTCTGTCTTTGATCCTCTGCTTAGCCTTTTGTGTATTCAGCTCTCTCTTTGCCCTACCATCAGTGACGAAGCCTTTATCTGCCTCGATCTCGGCCTCTGGAACTTTTCCTCCTTTACTCCCCTGTTGCATTCTGTTATTTTGATTTGTATTCTGTTTTACTTTCTCTCAAGCTTTCTTCTCTTTGTACTTTTCTCTCCATGTTTTCAAGTCCTCTTCTTGCAGTAATCACTGTTGTTAGGGAAGACTGAGGCCAGTAGAGAGCAGGAGGGATTTAATTGAACTGTCATGGACTCACAGGTACTTCAAGTACAAATTTCAGCAATGCTCGCTGTCCTGCATACCTTTTCCTTATAGTATTGATGCAGGGAATAGAGTCAAAGATTTATACAGCACAGAAAGAGGCCCTTCGGCCCATCGTGTCTGCGCCGGCCATCAAGCCCTATCTATTCTAATCCCATTTTCCAGCACTTGGTCCGTAGCCTTGTATGCTATGGCGTTTCAGGTGCTCATCTAAATGCTTCTTGAATGTTGTGAGGGTTCCTGCCTCTACCACCCTTTCAGGCAGTGAGTGCCAGATTCCAACCACCCTCTGGGTGAAAATGTTTTTCCTCAAATCCCCTCTAAACCTCCTGCCCCTTACCTTGAAACTATGCCCCTTGGTTATTGACCCCTCCACAAAGGGGAAAAGTTCATTTCTATCTACCCTATCTATGCCCCTCAATTTTGTACACCTCAATCAGGTCCCCCCTCAGCCTTCTCTGCTCTAAGGAAAACAACCCCAGCCTGTCCAGTCTCTCTTCATAGCTGAAGCGCTCCAGCCCAGGTAACATCCTGGTGAATCTCCTCTGCACCCTCTCCAATGCAATCACATCCTTCCTATAGTATGGCGCCCAGAACTGCACACAGTATTCCAGCTGTGGCCTAACTAGCGTTTTGTACAGCTCCATCATAACCTCCCTGCTCTTGCCTTCATTAGCCGAGGCATAGAATATAAGTATCCCATATGCCTTTTTAACCACCTTATCTACCTGTCCTGCTGCCTTCAGGGATCTATGTACAAGCACACCAAGGTTCCTCTGTCCTTCCTAGGGTCACACCATTCATTGTGTATTCCCTTGCCTTGTTAGTCCTCCCAAAATGCATCACCTCACACTTTTCAGGGTTAAATTCCATTTGCCACTGTTCTGCCCATCTGACCAACCCATCTATATCGTCCTGTAGCCTGAGGCTTCCCTCCTCGCTATTTATCACTCCACCAATTTTCGTTTCATCTGCGAACTTACTGATCATACCTCCTACATTCATATCTAAATCATTAATGTACACTACAAACAGCAAAGGACCCAGCACCGATCCCTGCGGTACACCACTGGACACAGGCTTCCAGTCACAAAAACAACCTTCGACCATCACCCTCTGCCTCCTGCCACTAAGCCAATTTTGGATCCAATGTGCCAAATTGCCCTGGATCCCATGGGCTCTTACCTTCTTGACCAGTCTCCCATGTGGGACTTTGTCAAAAGCCTTACTGAAGTCCATGTAGACTACATCAACTGCACTACCCTCATCCACACACCTAGTCACCCCCTCTCAAAATTCAATCAAATTGGTTAGACATGATCTCCCCCTGACAAAGCCATGCTGACTATCCTTGATTAATCCTTGCCTCTCCAAGTGGAGACTAATTCTGTCCGTCAGAATTTTTTCCAATAATTTCCCTACCACTGATGTTAGGCTCACTGGCCTGTAATCCCTGGTTTATCCCTACTACCCTTTTTGAATAATGGTACTACGTTAGCTGTCCTCCAGTCCTCTGGCACCTCCCCTGTTGCCAGAGAGGTTCTGAAAATTTGTGTCTGTGCCCCTGCAATCTCCTCCCTTGCCTCACACAGCAGCCTGGGATACATCTCGTCTGGGCCTGGGGATTTATCCACTTTTAAGCCCGCTAAAACCGCTAGTACCTCCTCCTCCTCGATACTAATTTGTTCAAGTATATCACAATCCCCCTGCCTGATTTCTATGCCTACATCGTCCTTCTCCATAGTGAACACAGATGCAAAATATTCATTTAAAACCTCACAAACATCTTCCGGCTCTACACACAGATTGCCACTTTGGTCCCTAATGGGCCCTACTCTTTCCCTGGTTATCCTCTTGCCCTTAATATACTTATAAAACACCTTGGGATTTTCCTTTATTTTGCCCGCCAGTATTTTTTTCATGCCCCCTCTTCGCTCTCCTAATTTCTTTTTTAAGTAACCCCCTGCACTTTCTATACTCCTCTAGGGCTTCCACTGTTTTTAGTCCTTTGTATCTGCCAAAAGCCTCCCTTTTTTTCCTAATCCATTCTTGTATATCACTTGACATCCAGGGTTCCCTGGGCTTGTTGGTCCCACCCTTGACCTTTACGGGAACATGTTGGCTTTGTACTCTCTCTATATTTCCTATCTGAAAGACTCCCACTGCTCTGATGTGGATTTTCCTACAAGTAGCTTATCCCAATCCACTTTGGCCAGATCCTGCCTTATCATATTAAAATCGGCCTTCCCCCAATTTAAAAACTTTATTTCCGGTCCATCTTTGTCCTTTTCCATGACTACCTTAAATCTCACCGAATTATGATCACTGTCACCAAAATGCTCTCCTACTGACACTTCTACCACTTGCCCAGGTACATTCCCTAGAATTAGGTCCAGTACCGCCCCCTCTCTTGTCGGACTTTCTACATGCTGGCTCAAAAAGCTCTCCTGGATGCACTTTAAGAATTCCGCACCCTCTAAGCCTTTCACACTCTGACTATCCCAGTTAATATTGGGGAAGTTGAAATCCCCTACTATTATTACCCTATTATTTCTACGGTTTTCTGAGATTTGCCTACATATCTGTTCTTCTATCTCCCCCTGACTGTTTGGGGGCCTATAGTACACTCCCAGCAAAGTGCTTGCCCTCTTTTTTTAAGTTCTACCCATATGGCCTCGTTAGAGGAACCTGCTAAGATATCATCCCTCCTTACAGCAGTAATTGACTCCTTGATTAATATTGCAACACCCCCTCCTCTTTTACACCCCCCTCCGTCTCGCCTGAAGATTCTATACTCTGGAATATTGAGCTGCCAGTCCTGCTCCTCCCTCAACTATGTCTCTGATAGCAACAATATCATACTCCCCATGTGTTCATTAAAACCTTCAATTCATCTGCCTTACTCTTAAGACTCCTTGCATTAAAGTAAATGCCATCCAGCCTTGCCATACTCCCTTGTGCCGTTACATATTTGCTCTGCCTTCCAGGCTGACTTGTTTTTTCCTCTATATTTGGTTCTGCATCACCCCCTACTATAGCTCCACTCCGTATCCCATCCCCCTGCCAAGTTAGTTTAAACCCCCCCCGTCAACCGTACTAGCCAACCTCCCCACAAGGATGTTGGTCCCGTTCCGGTTCAGGTGCAACCTGTCCGACTTGTACAGGTCCCACCTTCCCCAGAAGCAGACCCAGTGATCCAGGAAACTAAAGCCCTCCCTCCTGCACCAACTCTTTAGCCACGCATTCATCTGCTCTGTCCTCCTATTCCTATACTCACTAGCACGTGGCACCGGGAATAATCCAGAGATTACAACCTTTGAGGTCCTGCTTTTTAATCTGCTGATAAAATCAACCACTGAAACAAATATCCGATCTGTGCAACAACAAAAAAACTAAGTTCAAAATACTGCTGATCCACCAGTGGCAATCTGAGTGAGTCAGATGAGGGACAATCCAAAGCAGAAACATCAGTTGACGCTTTGGAACCGCAAATCTACGCTGAGGAACCTGCAGTGAAGTCTCCGTACCTTGTCTACTTGGGCATGTCTAAGTTATGGCAGTTTTGTAATTGGTGAATTGCAGTTTTATTTTAAATACAGAAATAGCTAAATGACGTTGAATAGTTGTGCATTTGATTTACAAAAATCTATTAAATATTATTCAATTTGACCTTGCATTTTACAGGAAAGGTATATTGTTGAAAGACTTAGAATTCATGGTTCAACAACACCTTAATGGGATTGATAAAGTCCAAAAAGTACTAGAGGAGAAGATTAATGGCTTAGACTCTGCCATAAAAGTTGCAGTGGAGGCCAAATGGGAATCTCTCTCAACCTATTGTAATTCACAGCAGGTAAGACTTTGATATACCAAGATATGTAAGCTGCATTATGAAGAATATTTATTGAAATATCTTGAGCTGAAATATGTTCTGGGTGTTTTAGCAAAGAATATTAACTTTTCTCCCACTCTTGAAATGTTATCTCTTTTGATTTTATATGGATGCTTCAAGACTACTGTACTACCAGCCTCCTGCTTGAATATTGAGTGTAATCTATCCTGCTTTACTCCAGTTTTCTGTCTGTATTCCTTGCGAGATTGTGTGTTACATCTTCCAATAAAGGATTGTGTTCATCGGTAAATGATTTTATGTTCCCAAAAAATTGACTTCAGCACCTCCAGCACTGTCTTACGGCAAAGGTGAAAATCCAACTGCATGATTATCCTCAAGAAATTGAGGAATGTGTCCCATTAAAGCCTCAAATGTGGTTAAACTTGGTAACTAGTCATCATTCAAGTTGTATACCTGGGAGTTGCCTTTGTGTCTTAAGTATGATGCCTTCTGATGAAGGGTACATACCCAAAGTATCATAACCTGCCTTTGCTGTTTACAAATGCTAACTGACCTGTATATTTTCAGCCTTTTCTGTTTTTATTTCCTGTATTTTGATATTAGATTATTGAAAATTTGAACTACTTAGACCAAGCAAATAATATGGTAGAGGCACTAGAATCTAGAACTGATCTGAGGTAAGTACTTTCTTTAGTTTGGATTCTTCAAATCATTGATCAAAGAGAAAAATTAACTTTTTTTTGGAATGATGGTTCTTCCACAATGGTGTTGAGTAGGTAATGCTAGGATATTGATCCAGCAATTATTAAAGAATGGCAGTATATGTCCAAATCCGGATGGTCTGTGACTTCGGAGGTTCCCAAGACATTGCTGCTTACTCTTTCTCAATAGTAGAGGCTGCAGGGATGGGAGGTACTGCAGCGTATTCTGTAGATCGTAGTATAAACTTACCCTGGCCACTCCGTGACTCCTGCCATGGTTCGGCTGTCAGGGTTGGCCCCATGCGGGCCTCCGGAATATGGAAGTTAAACTGCCGTCACGACTCGGACAATGTCATCAGCCCGTGACTTTCCAATGTAAAGTAGGCACCTGTAAATTTTATTCAACTTGCTGCCATCTTTAAATTTCATACACCTGCTTAGAGCACCTTTAGAACATGATGAATGTATTGTTCACAATTACTAAACCTGCTTAGAATAATTGGGCGTTAGACTTAAAAGCTAGGTTCAACTTATTGCGATATTGACGATATAATATTAAAATTGGCCTCATTATTCATTGGCTATCAAGAGGGGAAAAAGACCAGAGTCCTACTTGTGATTGCTGTAAAGATTCCCTTGCCACCCGCCCCCCGCCCCCCCCCCTCCCCCCAAAAAAACAGTGTAGGTTTGTGGAAGATGGGTGAAGATCGGTCGGGATCTGCTGTGATGTCCACCAAAGTTGAAAGGCCTGCTAATACTTGCTGCCCAAGCTCACATCAAGGGTGACTATTTGAGACCGGTCCTAGAGGGTGGTTGGCAACCATGGAACTATACCCCAGTGTGAGTTAGCACCTTCAGGAGATGGAGAGCAAGTTGGTGGGAGGGTTGATGGGAGAGCAAGTTGGGGGAGTGGAGATGGGAGAATGGGAAAGTAAAGAATTGTTTTCAAATCTCACTGTTAATTTTCATATTTTTATTTCAGATTTCAAATCCAACCTGGACCATTAGTAATGTGCCTTGCAAATTTAGGAAAAATTGAATTGGGAACAGAAAGGTAAGTAGATGTTCAATGTTTTTTGAACATATTTGTGCATTACTTATTCATTGTGTGCCATGGATCTGAAGTAGATGTAGCCCAGAGGGAAGTTATCCATTGCAGTGTAACAGATGATCTAGAGTCTCTGGTCAAAGTGATTCCCCTATTCCATGATTGTGTGGTCTTCCAATGGCACTAGCAATGTTCACAACAATTTGCACTGTGATAACACCTTGAACATAGTCATTTGTAGATTAAGGGGTCAAAGAGCCAAGGCAAGGCAGCGAGGGTAGGGGGATTTAGTACAAGGTAGGATGTGGGCGGTGGAGTTTTGGACAATTTGGAGTTTGTGGAAATCAGGAGGCCAGTGACTAGGGCATTAGAGAATTAGAATATTGAGATAGTAAAAGTGTGAAAAAGGATTTTGGGCAGAATTGGAGTTTAGGTGGGGAGAGGCGGATGATGTTGCAGAAGTGGAATTAAGTGATTTGGTGATGGCTCGGATATGGGATTTAAAATTCAGCTCTAGGTCGAACAGGGTATAGAGGTTTTGCATAGTTTGGCTTAACCTGAGCGAACCGATAGGGTGGGAGATGGAGTCAGTGGTGAGGAAAATTGTAAATCGCTTCTTGCTGGACCAGAAGACTGTGGGTTCAAGCCCTACTCCAAGACTTGAGCACATATTCTAAGTTGGCCACCCTTTAGATGAGACAAACCTAGTCCCCATCTGCCAGTTCTGGTAGTTCACGTGGACATAAAAGATCCCATGACACTATCTGAGAAGGAGCGGGGAGTTTTCCTGAGTTCGGGCCTGTATTCCTCCCTCAACCAACTCCCACCAAAAACAGATTAACTGGTGGTTCATCTCATTTACTGTTTGTGGAAAATTGATTTCTGTGTTTACCTGTATAACCGTGACCACAATCAATGAATTAATTTTGAATTGTAAAGTGTTTCAGTATATCCTGAGGATCTGATGAGGTGCTATATAAATGCAGGTTTTTTTCCTTTTACCTAGGTTAAAGTAGATGATCGTCCACAAACTATTATAGCACTCCATTACGGTTGCCCTTGATGCAGCAGCCAGGATAACCGTGCTTTACTGATTAGATATGCATGGTTCATAATCTTACGGTTTCCCATTTACCTCCAAGCTTAACTTCATGGCAACAGGGCTGTGGTGATGTAAGTCAGATCCACCCCAGAAAGCTTTAAGGAGCAACAGTTGGGAGTAAAAGCTCGGCCCGATGTACTACCCTAAACCACAACCTACCCAACTTGATGCCTACTATATTATTGCCTTCAATAGGCAGACTTCATTTTGGGCCAGAGGTGGCTTGATTCCATGATTTAAGCAATCTCGAAAAAGCAGATAGTAAGTGATCAGGAAAAGGAAACCTCTCCCGCTGCATTTGCCTCCCATTTTCTTTCTTTATTCATTCACAGAATGTGGGCGTCGTTGGCAAGACCAGCATTTATTGCCCATCCCTAATTGCTCTTGAGAAGGTGGTGGTGAGCCGCCGCCTTGAACTGCTGCAGCCCGTGTGGTGAAGGTACTCCCACAGTGCTGTTAGGGAGTTCCAGGATTTTGACCCAGCGACAATGAAGGAACAGCGATATATTTCCAAGTCAGGATGGTGTGTGACTTGGAGGGGAACTTGGAGGTGGTGTTGTTCCCATGTGCCTGCTGCCCTTGTCTTTCGAGGTGGTAGCGGTTGCGAGTTTGGGAGGTGCTGTTGAAGAAGCCTTGGCAAGTTGCTGCAGTGCATCTTGTAGCTGTGCAAGCCATGTTGCGGTGGTGGTGTAGGGAGTGAATGTTTAAAGTAGTGGATGGGGTGCCTTTTTCCTGGATAATGTCGAGTTTCTTGAGGGTTATTGGGAGCTGTACTCATCCATACAGGTGGAGAGTACTCCATCACACTCCTGACTTGTGCCTTGTAGTCGGGAGGTGAGTCACTCGCCGCAGAATACCCAGTTTCTCCCCTGCTCTTGTAGCCACAGTACTTATGTGACTGGTCCAATTAAGTTTCTGGTCAATGGTGACCCCAGGATGTTGATGGTGGGGGATTTGGCGATGGTAATGCCATTGAATGTCAAGGGGAGTTGTCCTTCCTGAGTACATCTGTGATGTTCTATATTCCAGTGGTGAGTCCTCACCACTGGAATGTAGTAGAACATCACAGATATACTCAGGAAGGACAACAAAATGGGTCCTAGTCATCCGACAAAAAGAGTTATCCACAGATTGATCTTACAGAAACCTACCAGAACTGGAGCTCACTGAGAATGTGATGGCAAATAGTGGAACATGAATAATTATTGCTGGCAGTTACATTGTTAAATATAAAAACACTTGTAACTTTCTACTATAATCCAAGCTTACAGTGAGATCCTGTCTATTGTTAAAATAGTTCAACCTCCTTTATAAGAACATAAGAAATAGGAGCAGGAGTAGGCCATACGGCCCCTTGAGCCTGTGAGGGATCATGGCTGAACTTCTACATCAACTCCACTTTCCCGCCCTATCCCCATATCCCTTGATTCCCTTAGTGCCCAAAAATCTATCAATCTCAGTCTTGAATATACTCATCGACTGAGCATCCAGAGCCTTCTGAGGTAGAGAATTCCAAAGATTTACAGCCCTCTGAGTGAAGACATTTCTCCTCATCTCAGTCCTAAATGGCTGACCCCATATCCTGAGACTGAGCTCTAGTTCTAGACTCTACAGCCAAGGGAAACAGCCTCTCAACATCTACCCTGTCAAGAATTTTATACATTTCAATGCGATCACCTCTCATTCTTCTAAACTCCAGAGGATATAGGCCCATTCTACTCAATCTCTCCCTCCCTCTCATCCCAGGAATCAATCTAGTGAACCTTTGTTGCACCACCTCTAAGGTAAGTATATCCTTCCTTAATAAATGTTAATTGATTCTCTGCCATTCTCATACTGTCTACAGGTTTCTTGCTTCAAGGACAGAAAATAAATCGTCAAATGGTAATTTTGGAAAAATGTCAAAACAAAACTGTCCACTTGGAGAAGAACAGCATCTTGCAAGCTGCAAAATTGATTCTTCTGAAAAAAAGCAGAAGTTGGATTCTGTAATGTACTATGATGTGAATGAACTGGCCAGGGTTGTTTCTCAGTTGGGAAATACTCCAATAATAAGGAAAAAATCTTTAATACACAGTCAGAACAGATTATCTCCCACAAGTCAAGATACAGAAGTTGTTGTTGAAGAAATATTTGAAGATGACAAGACAAGTATGTATTACTGTTGATCTTTTTATAGGAATCAAGTTTTATGATTGGCACCAGATTCTTCAATGATGAAATATCCATTTTGAATATGTAAGCTTATATGGGAAATTGGTCCTGAAATCACGGTGCGCTCCTGTGCTAGTAGAGTATTGAGCTGCCCTCGCTAGATTCGGTGAAGCCAGCTCCATTAAATAATGGTAATATACTCCCTGTGCATTTTCCACGTACAGTCGAAGTGCTATAGCAGCAGGTTGGCGTGGAATTTTAACGCATCTCTCTGCTGTTGTGTGATGGCAAGCTATTGTTTTTTGTTAAGTAAATGAAGTAAAACAGGATAGTATGGTTAATTAACTACCCTAAACAAAATAGAATTTTATTGATCTTCAACAATTTTATATGGTTTTATATTGAGTAAAATTAGAAAAATATTAATCCGTATAACCAAATGAAAAGCCAAACAATGCAGCAAAATCCAACTTGGAAAAACAAAGTTGTTACTGTTCCAACTTTAAGAATAGAATTTATAGTTACTTAACATGGTAGACAAATTAGCCAAATGATGAGTCCAGATCCAGATGGATTGCACCCGCGGATATTCAAAGAAACTCAGGAGGAGATAGCAGAGACACTAGTATTCATATATAAAAAGGAGTAGTGCCAGAGGACTGGCGAAGAGCAAATGTAATTCCTAGCTTCAAAAAGGGAGAAAGAACCACCCAGGGAACTATAGACTACTTAGCTTAACATAGGAAAGGTACTAGGGTCTTTGCTTAAAAAAAAGAAAATATCTGGAGATGGAGAATATAAAATTAGCATGGATTTCTAAAAGGAAGGTCATGGTTAAGCAACCTTATTGAATTATTTTTTTTTTAAAGTAGATGAGGGCAATGCAGTGAATATGGTTTACAAGGACTTTCAGAATGTCTTCGATAAGTTGCCACATAAGAGACTCATTACAAAGGTCCAAGTGTATGTCGTCTGGCCAGGTAGCAGAATGGATTGAAAGATGACTACAAACAGAAAACAGAGGGTTCAATTTAAGGGAAGTTTCTCAGCCTGGCAGAAAATGGGACGTGGTGTCCTACAGGGATCTGTTTCTAGGAGCACTGTTCACTATATACAAAAATGATTTAGACATGGAAATTGGAGGTATGGCATCAAAATTTGTGGGTATAACTAATAATGTGGAGGACTGTACAGGAAGACATAAACCGACTCGTAGAAAGGTCAATGTCCTGAAACATTGGGCCGGATTTTCCGATCGGAGGCTTCCTGCGTGCGGATGCCTCCGATCGGGAAAAATCTACGCACTTAACCTGCTGGCTCCGCAGGTCCCGAAACTTCTAATCCTGGGCCTCCCCTGGTCCGCGCGCGCAGAGGCCCAAGTATCCCAGGGGCGCAGGCGGTTCGCAAGCGTCCTTGGGGTCGCGTGGGCCATGGGGAACCAATCAAAGAAGGGAATCGCCCTTCATACTTTTGACAGGTCTCTACGCTTCGATCTGTCAAAAGTATGAATGGGGATCACTTAAAAAAAAAGTTAAACGTTAAATTTTTTTTTTAAATCACATTTAAAATTACAGTAGTTAAAATTACATTAAATTAAATATTTTAAACAATTTAATTTTTTGAAAAAATTAGTTTTTTACGGGGCTAAAAATAAACTTTTTTTTAAAAAGTATTTTTATTTTATTTTTTTAAACTCTTATGCTGGTAAAAGCGGGCCTTACGCCTGCTTTAACCAGGCATAAGATTTTTAAGGGATTTCAGCGGGTGGATGTTGTGCAGAAAGCGGAACTCTCCACCCGCGGAGGCCCTTCTCCCGGGCAGACGGAGTGCCGGTTTTTAGCGCATGTGCTTCGCATGCCTGAAACCAGCACTTGCGAGGCCCCTACGGGTGCGTATGCACCTCATATGCACCCGTGGGGGTCAGAATATCCGGCCCATTAACTCTGTTTCTCTCTCTCCACAGATGCTGTCAGACCTGCTGAGTATTTCCAGCATTTTGTGTTTATTTCAGATTTCCAGCATCTACAGTATATTGCTTTTGTTTTAGGGCATAAATATAAGATGGGCACTAACAGACCAAATGAAGAATTTCTTTATACAGAGAGTGATGAAAATGTGGAACTCTCTGCCACATGTCATCACAGAAGCAGATAGCATTGTTGCATTTAAGGGGAGGCTTGATGTATTCATAGAGCAATACGAGGCAGAGTGGGAAGAGGTAATTAGAATGGGAGAAGGCTTATGTGGCATATAAACACCGGCAAAGACCAGTTGGGCCAAATAGCCTGTTTCTGTGCTGTAGATTCTTTGTAAAGTTTCTGTTTTATACAGGTGGTCAGTGTACAGATTGAATAGCCAAGAAAATGGGAACTAATTAAAGTTACTTTGCATTCAATTTAGGAGAAAATGAGGTATGTGCATGGTCTTGGCAAGGCCTCCAACCTGATTGAAGAATTTGGGGTGCCTTTCTGTTGGCACTGGGCCTATCTGCCTGATTCCATGATGTGTATTTGGTGAATGCATAAATCCACATGGGGGAATCAGCCCTATAGTGCACACGTTTTGGTAATTTTCACAACCTTGAAAAATGATTGCCTTTAGCAATTTCTTGAAGTGTAGAGGAGTAGAATGTTGTCAGTGGAAATCAATTAGTTATTTAATATGGACTGATAATACTTGGGAGAGTTTATTTTTAAATGAACTTCATCTCTATTTTGAATCTTCTGAAGTCCTCCCCAGTTTTTGTGTGGAGTATCTTTGAATAAAGTATTTAGAGCTGCAAGACTGCTTTTATTCCAACCAGTGATTTTTTTTTTTTTTTAACTCTTCCCAAGAGGAAAGAGAGGATTAAACTTTTTTGATCTATCTTACTAAAAGGTTATGAAAGTGACTTAAACTTTGCAAAATTATTTTAGGTTCTATAATCATATATAGCCATCTGTTTATATTTTGGAGGTTGAGTTTTCAGAATTTCCATACATTCAGTTGTTTCAGGTACAATTGATGAAAATGATCCAAAATTTCCTAGAGCAGTATCAAAGAAGCAGAAGAGGCCTTTTCATAAGAAACATGTTTCAGACATCGGCTTTGGCTGTCACCCAGGTAGGATTTTGGGTACACGTCATGTGTACTCTGTATTCTTCATCATAAAATGTTATTTAGGCTGCTATTCAGTTAAGCTTTAACAAGCTATTGTACTTCAGGTTTTCAGGGATTAGTTTCGGTCAGTCATGTGATAAATCCATGCCATTTCTACATCCAGAAATCTTCAGAGAAAAAGAAGGCTGCTATCTTGGCTGCAAAAGCAGACAACCTCTGCCGTAGTATGGAGTTGCAGAAATGGCCTGCAGCTGCTCTGGAACTTGGTAACTACTGTATTGCTCTTTTGTTACGGCTCAAAACAAATTTTTGTAAGCTTACAAGGTGGAAGATCAACTTTTTATTTTGAGCATTTGTCACATCTGGATCATAGAATCCATTACTTCAGCTTATACTGTGGAAGTTGCTGGTAGTGGAACTGAAGCCTCCTTGGAGCTGGTCAGTGTTCCGTAGTCTGGAAGTGAGTGCCCTCCAGGGCAATTAGAATCCACAGACTTAAAAAAAAAATGAATTCCAAGTGTTCTTTTCACCAGCCCTTCTGCATTGTAAATAGTGTTGACTACTTATGAAAAGCCATAAATATTCAACTTCTGACTGGACAGTGATGGGCATTTCTTCCAGGGTTACAAAAATTGGTAATCAGTGACTGCCTGATTCTTAAACCTAGTTGTTTGATGGAGAATGATAATGCATGTCAAAGCTGTTGAATTAGAATGATGAGTAAACTAATTTCCATTTGAAAACAAAATTGATCTAAAAGTATCATTTTCTAAAGCTACACTTGGGGGGAAAAAAAATCTGATCTAAAATGTTTCTGTTGTAGGCCAGTTGTGTCCATGTAATCATATAGCGTGGACTATTCAGTGTAACTGAATAGTTTTGTATTGAATGTTGACCTGGTATGCTGGATGTGAAAAATCCAGTTGATTTAAATACTAGGTTTGGCTTGGAGTTGTTGGGTGCTCTGCGGCAGCTGGGAGCTGCATCTTGGTTTGAAAAATCTAATGCGCCAGTGTCTGGGAATCTAATTTTACTATCAGACATTCAGCACCTATTATGATAGTTTTCTCAATTCAACTTGCTTTTTGGCAGCAAGTTGTTGGATCATTAGATCTCTACTCTCCTTCCCTGAAGTTATTAGTCAGTCCAACAGTTGTACAAATCACCCCTTGTTTCTCTTTCTGATCAAGTACTTTTTGATGCTACCTACCTTCTGTGTGTATTGTGGTTTGTGATGTATTTTGCGGGGGTGGGTGGGGAAATGCTGCCAGCTGTGATTAGGTACTAAGTACAGCCTAGAAAGAGGGATTATGTTTGGCAATTACTGATCAATATGGCACAAAGCTCAGGATCGCCGGAGTCTATTCAGCCCATTGTATGTGTGCCTGTACTAACTTTACAACTGAAGCTGTCTACTGACCTCATTACTCTGCCTTTTCCACTTATTCTTTTATATCCTTCCATCAAATACTTATCCAATTCCATTTTAAATGATTATACTGATTCAATAGCCACTTGTAAATTATTCCATGTTCTTGTATCCTTCTGTGAAAACATTTCTTTTGTTCTTCTAGTCATGGTCTTGTATGTCAGATATGGCTCAGTGGGTAGCATTCTCGCCTCTGAGTCAGAAGGTTGCGGGTTCAAGTCCCACTCTAGAGACTTGAGCACTGTCAGAGGTGCCGTCTTTCGGATGAGACGTTAAACCGAGGCCCCGTCTTCCCTCTCAGGTGGACCTAGTAGATCCCATGGCACTACTTCTAAGAAGAGCAGGGAAGTTATCCTCGGTGTCCTGGCCAATATTTATCCCTCAATCAACATCACTGGAAAAAAAGTTATCTGGTCATTATCACATTGCTGTTTATGGGAGCTTGCCGCTGCAAATTGGCTGCCGCGCTTCCTACATTACAACAGTGACTACAATGCAAATGTACTTCATTGGCTGTAAAGCGCTTTGGGACGTCCGGTGGTCGTGAAAGGCGTTATATAAATGCAAGTCTTTTTTTTAGACCCTCGTTACTGATTATCAATCAGTAAAAACAGATTTTCCCTCTTTACTCTCTCAAAACTTAGAATTTGATGTGGCTAAGTCACTGGACCTTGATAGCGTGCCCCCTGTGGTTGTTAAAGGAAGTCAGCTAGGAAATAGCAGAGGCTCTGGCCATAATTTTTTAATCTTCCTTAGATATACAAATTGTAATGGGGTGCTGAAGGGTAACCAATGTAACAGAGCAGAGAATGAAGTGAGTAACTACAGACAAGTTAATCTAATGCCATTTGTGTGAAAACTTTCAGAATCCATAAATTAACAAAATTAGTAAGCATTTAGAAATGCATGAATTTTTAGAAGTCATGTTTGACAAGTTTCTTTTTTTTGAAGCAGTAAAGGGAATGCAATAAATATGTATATGGATTTTTAGATGGTGATCAATAAGGTATCTCTGGAAGCTTGTTAAAATTTCAGGTGTATGGTACAAAAGGAGATGAAGCAGCATGCAAAGAAAGTGGTTGTAGGTGGGAATAGGATTAAGTCAGTGGGGTTGCTCAGATCGGAGAAGGATAGGAAGTGGTGTATCCTAAGGGTCAGTGCTGGCTCCACTGTTCGTGTGTGTATGTATAGATAATTTGCCCAATATTGAAATTTGATACAAACGTTGGGGGTTTGGCAAACAGCGAGGAGGACTGTAAAGACTTCCAAGATGACATAGGTTAGTGTTATGGGTGGCAGATGAAATTTAATGTGGCTAGGTCTGAGGTAATACAATTTGAAAGAAAAAACAAGGAATGGGAGTATACACTCAATGGAAAGGCTGTGGATGAACAGACACCATGGGATTCAAATACATAATTCCTTCAAAGTGAGAGTGCAAATAGATAAAGTCATAAAAAGCCAGTAGCACTTGGGTTCTGTAATTAGCGACATAGAGTTCAAGAGGAAAGAAGTAACGGATTTGCAGATGGTATTCGTTAGACCACAGTGTACTGCATGTAGTTTTGGGCATACAGGTTGAGCGTCCGGAATCCGGACTCCGGGACACCCTGAGGGAGGCTTACCAAAAACCGGAAATAGCGCAACCTGGGCCCAGGCATTTCCGGACTCGGCATGTGTTTCTGATGTCCGGAATTATCGCAACTTGGGCGTTTCCGGACTTCGGACATCAGAAACACATTCCGAAGTCCGGGAAAACCGGCTCGGCCTCGGTCCTGAGGTTGCTGCATTCGGGACGCTCAACCTGTACAATTATAAAATGTGTGCCATGTAGATTCAGCAGAATGATGCCAGGGATGGGGAACTACAGTTATGAGGGGAGACTTGACATATTGGGATGATTCCCACTGGAGCAGAAGCTTGAAGAAGAAATAGAGTTTTTTTTAAATGATGGGTTTTGATTAAATGGGGAAAGACTATTTCTTCCAATTGGGAGTCAATGATTTGGGTCATCAATTTAACATCGTCATTGAGTGGAGAGAGAGTTTAGGGAAAAAATGTTTATGTAGACTTGTTGGAGCATTGTATACTTTTCCACAGGGAATTGCTGAAGTAGAGACCATTGCATGTTTTAAAGAAAACGTGAATAAACATTTGAAGCAGAGGAAGAGCGAGGGTAGTGGGATTAGTTTGGGATTGCTGTAGAAGAGCTAGCACAAACACTGTACTAAATGGCTGCATGTGCTGTAAACTTCATCTGTGGTTTTTTTTCTTTCTTTCACTGTCTTTCTCCTTAACCTTTTTCATACTTGCTGTAAAGTATATCTTCAGTACTGTCCTTGAGTTTCCTGTTTTAGTCTGTGTTGCTTCCCTCTACCCCAGAACTCATCTCATTGCCCTGGAAATATGAAACCCTCCCTTTCACATCTTTCAAGCCAGGAGTTGATTTGTCTAATCTGTCTCTCCTTAACTGGTATAGGACATGGCACAAGGAGTACTACTGCTTTTTCACCTCTTTCCTAACTCCAACTTCTATTCACCCTCCCCAGCCACTTTTGCCAGCCCTTCCTTTCTCGTTTTCTTCCTCCTTCTTGTTGCTTCTTCCTCCCTCAGAACAATTTAAGAAATGGCTGGAAGCTATTCAGTAGGAGATTGTAGGGGTTTCTTTTGGGGTGGGGGGTGGGGGTGGTGAACAAGCTCACATGGGTAAAATGGCCTTCCTCATCTGTATCTTGTGTTACTTTCTCATCATTGCTCCTGGGTTATTTGGTGTCTTTTACCCAATCTGCATTATTCATTGTAAATTTCAAAGAAAATGACTTTTGTCTTTTTAATGCAGGTGAGAGAATTATTGTTAAAAGCAATATATTTCGTGCATGGTGCAGAGGAATAATCACCGAACTGGTGCCATCCGGAGAAAATGAAGAGAATTCAAATAATCCAACAAGATATCGAATAACTGATCTTGCAGTGATCCAAGTGTTTATGCTGGACTTCGGCCATTCAGAAATCTTTGTACTTTCAGGGTATTGGAAATTGATGCTAGTTTTTGATCAGCTATAGAATTTTTTCCCCCCAAATTTTTCTTCTTTTTGAAGTTGCTGACTCTTGGATACAAGGTACCCTCTAGTACTTCACTTAGGTGGCAATATGGATGTGGATCTATAGGCACCAGCAGCCCTGTGATTGCTCACCCAATTAATTATTATTTGTGAGCCTAGATAGGAGTGTTAGCACCATCAAAGACATGATTGCCAAGCCCAATCCTGTTCATACAATGCCCATACACGTGTATTTTGCAGCGAAAGTTACGAGATAGCAATCGGAAACTCCAATATTTTTCCCTCTCCTCAGCCCAGCAGCACTGAGACCAATTATAATACTGACTGAAATCTGCTAATTTAGCACAGAACATGGATCAAACCTGGGATTTTCTGGTTAGTGTGGTTTTATACTACATCAATTGGATCATCAGAGAAACTAGAAATGGGCTGCCAAAGTTTTTTTTTAAATATGATGGGTACGCATTGCTGAGATGGCCAGTAAATGTGTAGAGGTTTGTATTGTGTACTAAATTACAATTTAATTGCAGGTATAGTCTACTATTGATTTGAAGTTGCTTTTTGCTCAAATAGATTTGAATCATCCAGTAGTTCAAATGTGCAATTTTAATGAAATGGCACAACAAACACTAAAAGAACACTTTAAAAAAAAAATTAGAACTAGAAACTATCAAAGCAGCTTTGAAATACATGTGATTGAAACTTGAGCAATGTACATGCTGCACAATGCAAAGTTCAGTCATTTTATAAAATACTGTCATTATGGTTTACTTTCTGCCGACAGTGCATTTGTCCACGAAGTACAGGGGGATAGTTCCATTGGGACATCTGGCTTAGTTGTTAGCCGCTACTTCAGCAATCACACAGAATTGAAGGCCATGGCTGTGTTGGGGGCTGGTACCTCTACCTCCATCTGCTCACTGGATCCGCTCGGTTGGGCAATTTTACATAGAAGTTACAGCACAGAAACAAGCCACAGCACAGAAACAAGCCACAGCACAGAAACAAGCCATTCAGCCTAACTAGTCTGTGCGGTGTTTATGCTCCACACGAGCCTCCTCCCACCCTACTTCATCTAACCCTATCTGCATATCCTTCTATTCCTTTCTCCTTCATGCACTTATCTAGCTTCCCCTTAAAGGCATCTATGCTATTTGCCTCAGTGGTAGCAAGTTCCATATTCTAACTACTCTCTGGGTAACGTTTCTCCTGAATTCTTTATTGGATTTATTACTGACTATCTTGTATTTATGGTGCCGAGTTTTGGACTCCCCCCACAAGTGGAAACATCATTTCTACGTCTACCCTATCAAACCCCTTCATAATTTTAAACACACCTATTAGTCACCCCTCAGCCTTCCCTTTTCTAGAGAAAAGAGCTCCAACCTGTTCAGTCTTTCCTGCTGGTTATAACCTCTGAGTTCTGATATCATCTCGTAAATCTCTTTTGCACCTTCTCCAGTGCCTCTATCATTTTTTTGTAATCTAGAGACCAGAACTGTACACATTAAGTGTGGTCTAACCAAGGTTCTGTACAAGTCTAACATAACTTCCCTGCTTTTCAATTCTAATTCCTCTAGAAATGAACCCCAGTGCTTTGTTTGCAATTTTATGGCTTTGTTCACTTGCAATGCTACTTTTAATGATTTGTCAATTTTTGGTGTCATCCGCAAATTTTGAAATTGTACATTTGATTCCCGAGCCCAAATTGTTTATGTAAATGGTGAACAGCAGTGGCCCCAGCACCGAACCCTGAGTAACTACCTTTAACCCCATCTCTCTCGCTCTTCTATTTTGAAGCCAGCTTACTATCCATTCTGCTACTTGTCCCTGATTCCACATGCTCCGACCTTAGTCATGAGTTTACCTTATCAAAGGGCTTTTAAAAATTCAAGTATATGACATCTACAACATTACCCTTGTCTACTCTTTCTGTTACTACTTCAAATAATTGTATAAAGTTCATCAAGCACGACCTTCCCTTTTGAAATCTGTGTTGGCTATTCTTTATTATATTTTCAGTTTCTAGATGTTTTTCTATTACATCTTTGAGTAAAGATTGCATTATTTTCCTACCACCGACCATAGCCAAGGTCTATAGTTCCCTGGACTTGTTCTATCTCCCTTTTTTAAATAATAGGAATAGTATTAGCTGTCCTCTGGCACGATACTGTTTTCTAATGAATTTTTATAAATATATAATAGTGCCTCTACTATCTCTTTAGCTTCTTTTAGCATGCATGGATGTAATCCATCTGGACATGGGGTTTTTATCCTTTCTAAGTTTAACTAGTTTATCAATTATCTCCTCCCTTTCTATCTGAAATGTGTTGATGAGGGCTTCTTCCTGATTTTCACTACCAGCAGCAACTTCCTGCAGCATTAATAATTTCCTTGTCGGCTAACAATCTGGATGTCAAAACTTCCTCATCAACAATGGATGCAAAACTTGCAACTACAGCAGATATAATAGAATTTGTGGTGGAAACGCTTCACTGCTCCACATCAACTGTTGCCTGTGTGGGATTCTCAGCAATGTCAAATGCAGTTTCAAAAAAGTGCAGTAGAATCTGCTTTTAGACACTGGCACTTCATGTGAACCCCACAATTACCAACCATCAAAGTGACACTTCCACTTTGCAATGCCAGTCATCTATGCCTTTTTTGTTTCTTTTGGTTGCAGGTGGAATAATAACACTATGAAAACCCTGGAATTCCCAATCACAGGCAGCTTTCTCTTTCTATTCCCCCCTTCCCCCGCCCCCCCCCCCCCCAACTCATTTTAGCTTAAACCATGATGGGCAATTTGTTGCTTTGCTTTTTTCTAACCCTCTACCTGAGCATTTTTTAGTTGATGAAAGCTAGTGTTCTGCTTGGGTGCAGCTTGTTTAAAAAAAAGAAAGACCAGTTTCGACAGCATTAAAGATAACCTTCGGGCTTGCAAGACAAAAGCTCAAATTTTTTTCATTCACCCAGTTTTGGATGTTTTCTGTGGGAATGTTACTTGCCTCTCCATAAATGGACTTGAGATTGATTGAATGGTGGTTTTAGAAGCAATTGATCCACAATTCAGAAATGGGGTCAGATCCAAATTATTTTGTGAATCTATTTGCCTTTTCTAGCAAGATGAGGTTGGATAGCCTAGGTAGGTTAGCTGCTCTGGTCTTCTGGAATTAAGTAGCAGATTTCAATGGTCAGGACCCATTTGGGACAAGAATTCAAAATAACCAGTGGTTCAAATTAAGGTGTTTGAATTAAGCTACAAATTTTCAATCGGGAGCATTTTTTTTGCGTACCCAATTTCAATTAAGCAGTGTAGACTATACTTGTAATTCACACTTGTGTTGCAAGATTACTGGCCTCTTAGCTATATTTTGACCCGAGTATAAAGGGCACCACTTTTTGGACAAGAATTTCTTGAACATAATTTGCCTTTATGTGGATATAAGCTGGGTTTATTACAAGTTATCAGGTTGAAAGATCAGATTGCATCCCAGTATACAGTTTTACATCACTGGACCTGCAAAATTTTCTTTTATGTTCCTGTTAACTTGGTTGTTATTTTGATTTATATTAATAAATTACCATGCTGGACAGTATGAATTCTGACTTGAGCCAATGCAAGTTCATCATTTGATCAAATGGCCTTAAATGTTGAATATTATATGTACAGGAGGGATTCAATTAAAGAATTTTTATGACTTCTTTAAACCCGAGGTTGAATTAAACCTCAATTCCCCAGGCTTCCCGATTGGCTGTTAGTGAGGTGATGCATAGCTAAGCTATACATATCAGGGAACTTTCATGGTTCAGTTCCTGGTCTGTGCTGTGCTTGGGCAGGGAGAGGAAAAATTGGCCAGGATTACTGATCACTATCTAGTGGCTCCTGCTAGCAGTGCACATGTGATTGAAGAAAGGATTGGGTGTGGCTGTACCTCCACCCCCGCGCCAATGGTCTAATAGCCTAATCTAGGTGATGTATTCCGTCAACGCGCCTGTATAGAAACATAGAAGATAGGAGCAGGAGCAGGCCATTCGGCCCCTCGAGCCTGTTCCGCCATTTAATGAGATCATGGCTGATCATCCAAATTCAGTACTCTGTCCCTGCTTTCTCCCCATATCACTTGATCCCTTTAGCCTTAAGAAATATATCTAACTCCTTCTTGAATATATTTAATGAATTGGTCTCAACTGCCTTCTGTGGTAGAGAATTCCACAGGTTCACCACTCTCTGGGTGAAGAAATTCCTCCTCATTTCAGTCCTAAATGGCTTACCCCTTATGCTTAGACTGTGACCCCTGGTTCTGGACTCCCCCGCCATCGGGAACATCCTTCCTGCATCTAGTCTGTCTAGTCCTGTTAGAATTTTATAAGTTTCAATGAGATCCCCTCTCATTCTTCTAAACTCTAGCGAATACAAGCCCAATCGACCCAATCTCTCTCCATACGTCATTCCTGCCATCCCAGGTATCAGTCTGGTGAATCTTCGCTGCACTCCCTCCATGGCAAGAACATCCTTCCTCAGATAAGGCGACCAAAACTGCACACAATACTCAAGGGTGTGGTCTCACCAAGGCCCTGTACAACTGCAGCAAGACATCCTTGCTCCTGTACTCGAATCCTCTCGCTATGAAGGCCAACATACCATTTGCCTTCTTAACCGCCTGCTGCACCTGCATGCTTAACTTCAACGACTGGTGCACAAGGACACCCAGATCTCGTTGTACTTCCCCTTTTCCCAATCTATTGCTGTTCAGATAATAATCGGCCTTCCTGTTTTTGCTACCAAAGTGGATAACCTTGCATTTATCCACATTATACTGCATCTGCCTAATCACCCAACCTGTCCAAATCATACTGGAGTTTCTCTGCATCCTCCTCACAGCACACACACCCACCCAGCTTTGTGTCATCTGCAAACTTGGAGATATTACGTCTAGTTCCCTCGTCTAGATCATTAATATATATTGTGAATAACGGGTCCTAGCACCGATCCCTGCAGTACCCCACTAGTCACTGCCTGCCACTCGGGAAAAAGACCCGTTTATTCCAACTCTTTGCTTCCTGTCTGCCAACCCCTTCTCTATCCAAGTCAGTACCTTACCCCCAATCCCATGTGCTTTAACTTTGCACGCTAATCTCTTATGTGGGACCTTATCGAAAGCCTTCTGAAAGTCCAAATACACAACATCCACTGGTTCTCCCTTATCTATTCTACCAGTTACATCCTCAAAAAATTCCAGCAGATTAGTCGAGCATGATTTACCTTTTGTAAATCCATGTTGACTTTGTAGGGTAGTAGGGATCAACCAGGGAATTACAGGCCAGTGAGCCTAACATCAGTGGTAGGGAAATTATTGGAAAAAATTCTGAGGGACAGAATTAGTCTCCACTTGGAGAGGCAAGGATTAATCAAGGATAGTCAGCATGGCTTTGTCAGGGGGAGATCATGTCTGACCAATTTGATTGAATTTTTTGAGGGGGTGACTAGGTGTGTGGATGAGGGTAGTGCTGTTGATGTGGTCTACATGGACTTCAGTAAGGCTTTTGACAAAGTCCCGCATGGGAGACTGGTCAAGAAGGTAAGAGCCCATGGGATCCAGGGCAACTTGGCACATTGGATCCAAAATTGGCTTAGTGGCAGGAGGCAGAGGGTGATGGTCGAAGGTTGTTTTTGTGACTGGAAGCCTGTGTCCAGTGGTGTACCGCAGGGATCGGTGCTGGGTCCTTTGCTGTTTGTAGTGTACATTAATGATTTAGATATGAATGTAGGAGGTATGATCAGTAAGTTTGCAGATGACACGAAAATTGGTGGAGTGGTAAATAGCGAGGAGGGAAGCCTCAGGCTACAGGACGATATAGACAGGTTGGTCAGATGGGCAGAACAGTGGCAAATGGAATTTAACCCTGAAAAGTGTGAGGTGATGCATTTTGGGAGGACTAACAAGGCAAGGGAATACACAATGAATGGTAGGACCCTAGGAAGGACAGAGGATCAGAGGGACCTTGGTGTGCATGTACATATATCCCTGAAGGCAGCAGGACAGGTAGATAAGATGGTTAAAAAGGCATATGGGATACTTGCCTTCATTAGCCGAGGCATCGAATATAAGAGCAGGGAGGTTATGATGGAGCTGTACAAAACGCTAGTTAGGCCACAGCTGGAATACTGTGTGCAGTTCTGGTCGCCACACTTTCGGAAGGATGTGATTGCATTGGAGAGGGTGCAGAGGAGAGTCACCAGGATGTTACCTGGGTTGCAGTGCTTCAGCTATGAAGAGAGACTGGACAGGCTGGGGTTGTTTTCCTTAGAGCAGAGAAGGCTGAGGGGGGACCTGATTGAGGTGTACAAAATTATGAGGGGCATAGATAGGGTAGATAGAAATGAACTTTTCCCCTTAGTAGAGGGGTCAATAACAAGGGGGCATAGTTTCAAGGTAAGGGGCAGGAGGTTTAGAGGGGATTTGAGGAAAAACTTTTTCACCCAGAGGGTGGTTGGAATCTGGAACTCTACCACCCTTTCAGGCAGTGAGGCAGGAACCCTCACAAGATTCAAGAAGCATTTAGATGAGCACTTGAAACGCCATAGCATACAAGGCTACGGACCAAGTGCTGGAAAATGGGATTAGAATAGATAGGGCTTGATGGCCGGCGTGGACACGATGGGCCGAAGGGCCTCTTTCTGTGCTGTATAACTCTATGACTCTATTGTCCGATCCTGTCACTGTTTTCCAAGTGCTCTGCTATTACATTTTTTATAATGCACTCTAGCATTTTCCCCACTACCAATGTTTTCTCTCGACCACCTTTTTTAAATAGTGGGGTTACATTAGCTACCCTCCAATCCATGGGAACTGTTCCAGAGTCTATAGAATTTTGGAAGATTACCAGCAATGCATCTACTATTTCTAGGGCCACTTCGTTAAGTACCCTAGGATGTAGATTATCAGGCCCTGGGGATTTATCGGCCTTCAATCCCGTCAATTTCCCTAACACCATTTCCCTACAAATACTGATTTCATTCAGTTCCTCCCTCTCATTAGATCCTATGTTCCCCGACATCTTTGGGAGGTTATTTGTGTCCTCCTTTGTGAAGACAGAACCAAAGTATGTATTTAATTGGTCTGCCATTTCTTTGTTCCCCATTATAAATTCCCCTGATTCTGACTGCAAGGGACCTACGCTTGACTTCACCAATCTTTTTCTCTTCACATATCTATAGAAGCTTTTACAGTCAGTTTTTATGTTCCCTGCAAGCTTACTCTCGTACTCTATTTCCCCCCCTTAATTAATCCCTTTGTCCTCCTTTGCTGAATTCTAAACTGTTCCCAATCCTCAAGTTTGCTGCTTTTTCTGGCCAATTTGTATGTCCTCTCCTTGGATCTTATGCTATCCCTAATTTCCCTTGTTGGCCACGGTTGAGTCACCTTTTTTGTTTTATTTTTATGCCAAACAGGGATGAACAAATTCTGTAGTTCATCCATGCGATCTTTAAATGTTTGCCATTGCCTATCCACCATCAACCCTTTAAGTAACGTTCCCCAATCCATCCTAGCCAACTCGCGCCTCATACCATCGTAGTTTCCTTTATTTAAATTCAGGACCCTAGTCTCTGAGTCAACTACTTCACTCTCCATCTTAATGAAGAGCACACTCCATCTTAATGAAGAATTCTATCTTATTATGATCGTTCCTCCCCAAGGGGCCTCGCACAACAAGATTGCTAATTAATCCTATCTCATTACATAATACCCAGTCTAAGATGGCCTGATCTCTAGTTGGTTCCTCGACATATTGGTCCAGGAAACCATTCCGTATACACTCTAGGAATTCCTCCTCCACAGTATTGTTACTAATTTGGTTAGCCCAATCTTTATGTAGATTAAAGTCACCCATGATAACTGCTGTGCCCTTATTGCACGCGTCTCTAGTTTCCCGTTTAATGCCATCCCCAACCTCAGCATTACTATTTGGGAGTCTGTATACAACTCCCACTAACGTTTTCTGCCCCTTGGTATTTCTAAGCTCTACCCATACAGATTCCACCTCATCAGAGCTAATATCCTTCCTTACTATTGTGTTAACCTCCTCTTTAACCAGCAATGCTATCCCACCTCCTTTTCCTTTTTTGCCTGTCTTTCCTGAATATTGAATACCCCTGGATGTTGAATTCAGCCTTGGTCACCCTGGAGCCATGTCTCCATAATCCCAATTATATCATATCCGTTTACATCTATTTGCACAGCTAATTCATCCACATTATTACGAATGCTCCTCGCATTAAGACACAAAGCCTTCAGGCTTGTTTTTTAACACTCTTAGACCTTTTAGAATTATTATTTACTGTGGCCATGTTTGATTTACACCCTTGATTTCTCTGACTGCCACTTTTGCTTTTCTCCTTCCTGTCTTTTGGTTCTAACCTTGCTTCCCTTTCCGCTGTCTCCCTGCACAGGTTCCCAACCCCCTGCCTATTTAGTTTAAACCCTCCCCAACAGCACTAGCAAACACGTCCCCTCGGACATCGGTCCCGGTCCTGCCCAGGTGCAAACCGTCCAGTTTGTACTGGTCCCACCTCCCCCAGAACCGGTTCCAATGTCCCAGGAATTTGAATCCCTCCCCCTTGCACCATTCCTCTAGCCACGTATTCATCTGAAATGCCCTTCTATTTCTACCCTGACTAGCACGTGGCACTAGTAGCAATCCTGAGATTACTACCTTTTGAGGTCCTATTTTTTAATTTACCTCCTAACTCCCTATATTCAGCTTTTAGGACCTCATCCCAGTTTTTACCTATATCGTTGGTACCTATATGCACCACGACAACTGGCTGTTCACCCTCCCCCTCCAGAATGCCCTGCAGCCGCTCCGAGACATCCTTGACCCTTGCACCAGGGAGGCAACATACCATCCTGGAGTCGCGTTTGCGGCTGCAGAAACGCCTATCTATTCCCCTTACAATAGAATTGAACAATGGCTACCTAAGTGAAGTATTAGAGGGCACCTGGTATTTGTGGAACCATATGTCGCAAGGAGTCAGCCTCTTCAGGATAGAATGTGGGGGGGTGGGGTTTCTAAGTAAACAACATTTTTTTTTCTTAAGCTGAAATGTTGGGGGTAAAAATCTGTGTAGTAAGCTGTTGCTCATTCAGGCAATGCTTATTCAGACTGTTCCAGCAAAATTATGTGGGAGCATTAAATAATAATCCTCCATTAACAATCAAGTGTGGCAGAAAGGTTTCATGTTACAGCATTTGACTAGAAGAAAAACAGAAAAGATAGAGTACTTCCACACCTGAAAAAAATCTGTTTGCTGCCTAAGTCTGTTTTTGTCAGGTTGGCATATGACCAAATAATGCAAAGTTTACTTTTCTACCTATATAGCTAAATTTACTCTGATCATTTGATTTGAATGGCAAACAATGAACCAGAAAATTTAATAGTGCAACTTGGTTTTGTGTGTGGTATCTGGATACTGTCTTTGGACTCCCTACTTGTGGCATTCAACAGTTTATGAATTTGTTAACCTCTAAGTAGATTGAATATTGGGGAAACCTTTTTATATGCTAATATTTTTTGCAGAAATATTCTTTCATTTTTGTTAAAATAATGTATAGCTAAATGTGGAATTTTCTATGGAGTAACTTTATTATTCATAGAATTGACAGTCCTTTGAAGAAATTGGAGGATGGTGTGGAAACATACACATGCATCAGTGACTTGAACCAGTGTGTCCGAAAATTGAGTCCTCAAGTGAAAGGAGCATTAAATAATATTCCTCCATTAGCAATCAAGTGCTCATTGAAAGATATTGTTCCAGCAAATCCCGTAAGTGACTTGTGTTCCAAACCAGTAATAAAGCTTAGGCAGGTTTTCTGTAGACCCTACCATTATTTGGCTTTAAAAGATAAACACAAATTCTGTTTGCTTTTGACTTGTCCAATTGGACCTCCCGGATTGCTACGTGGAAAATTAAAATATAACTTTGTGATGCATCTAGGCCAGCAACAAGACCTCTTTCCACCTCAAAATAAGGGACAGCTAATCATAACCCCAGCTTTTCTTTTTGTGAAGCATAATTTTTTGTCTATTTTGCTCTTTAAATTCTAAGATTGCAACCCTGGACATTTAGCTATGCATCCAAGCTTTTCATTTTTAGTTGTGATCTTTTCTTTTTTAGTGGAGTTTAGCTGTTGCTATTTGTTCTATATTGAGACTGCATGTTCTTCTTCATGTGGGATAATTTTATCTACTTGATCATGTTCGGTGTCATGTCGTTATATATTCCATTAACTACACCTGAAAGAAATATGGGCTAGAGATAACACAAAATGTTTGTGTGTAAAGTATATTTTGAGTTCTGCTTTCTCTCCAATTTGATTCTTGCTTTTGGGAGTACATTACTGGACCAGACTCCTAGGGGGCGATTTTCAACGGCTCCTTCGGGTGCTAAAGAGCCTCTGAGGTGGCCAAGATGGGGTGTTAAGCTGAACTGCCAGTTTGGCCCATGTTTAGCGCAAGACGCCATCTTATAAAGGAGTTGAAGTGTGCGCCAGGAACGGCTGCCTGGAGGATCGTTAAGGGGCTGATTGCCATTTAAATTGCCTGCTAGCGCTCATTAATGAGGCTGCATGGCATTTTTGTGGCTAGCACTTGAACTAATGCCTCTCCTAACAGCAACCAGCTGATTGGGAGTAAACAAGTCGTTGCTGAAGATTTTGAGCGCTACTTAAAGGTGTATCACCTTTTACTGTTCACTTGCTGCTGGAGGTTTGAAGAGGACTTTTGAAATCCATCGGGAGACTTTCTGGGACACTTTGTCAAGATTTCACCAATATTCCATCAACATTTATTCCAGAAATTTTTTGAGGACTTCACCTAAAAAGAGTGAGTGCTGTGCTACTCTGCCTTTATTGGACACCTTATAGGAGTCACCAGGAGAAAAGGAGTGCTTGGTCATGGGTATCTTGTGAATCCTACACTGGTCCTTTCCTTTGAACCATGTATGTCTTGGATCATTTATGCATAAGATAAATGTTGTGGCCATGAAGATTTTCTGTGCCATTTGTGTGTCTGAGGAGGATCACATTTTTGTCCAGTTCTCCTGAGAGAATTGGTTTTCAGGTAGCTCAGACATATGTCTGTGTTATGTCAGATACTTGCCTTGCCTCCTTTGTGTGCATTGCGCCTTCTAACTGAGTTCTTCTGAAAAGCATGACAGTTAGCTCTGTGGTAGAAACGGTCCTTAGTTTCAATAGTGAAACATGAATGGCGTGTATGAAGTATGTTACAGAAAGCGGTACCAATAGTTTCCTCGGCCTCTTTCCTCCTTCACTACAGAGAAGTGCTTGTCTCCACTCTAGCTACATGATTGAAATTGCAACACTTTCAGACTGCATAATTTTGGTGGGATGTAATTATTTAGCTTGCACTGAATATACTGTTCTCTGAATAAAAATAAAACAGTAATATTTAAGCACGCACTATATTTGAGCACCAGTGCCATAGAGTGCAGGGACGTGGGCTTGTTTTTTTTAAATTTCACCCCCTCTTTCTCCACCCCCGCCCCCAACAGTTCTAGTGCTATCTAAGTTCCTGTGCTGCTGTGGAGATCCTTCATATGAGCAATTTTCATTTCACAGCATCTCTAACATAGAAAATGTCCAAATTGTTTTGCAGTGGATAAATCTCAGCCCTTCTGCTGCTGAAACCCACATCCATGCTTTTGTTACCCCCCAGACTCGCCTATTCTAATGCTCTCTGGCCGGCCTCCCATCTTCCACCCAACATAAACTTAAGCTCATCCAAAACTCTGCTGCCCATATCCTAACTCACACCAAGTTCCGTTCACTCATTGCTCCTGTGCTCACTGACCTACACTGGCTCCAGGCAACACCTCCAATTTTTAAAATTCTCATCTGAATGTTCAAATCTCTCCCTGGCCTCGCCCCTCTCTATCTCTGTAACCTCCTCCAGCCTTACAACCCTCTGTGAACTCTGTGTTCCTCCAACTCTGGCCTCTTCTGTATCCCCCACTTCCTTTCACCCCACCATTGGCGGTCGTGCCTTCAGCCGATAAGGCACTAAGCTCTGGAATTCCCTCCCTAAACCTCTCTGTCTCTTTAAGACTCTCCTTAAAACCTACCTCTTTGATCAAGCTGACCTGTTGTAATGTCTCCTTCTTTGGCTCTGTGCCAATTTTTGTCTGATTATGTTCCTGTGAAGCACCTTGGGATGTTAAATGCGCTATATAAATGCAAGTTGTTGAAATGAATGTCGAGTGGAATAGTTTGGAAAGATACCTGATAACATCAAAGATTTTGAGGAAACTTTTGAAGATAAGCCATGATCTAGTAATTTCAGACTATAGCTATATCTCCCATTGTCTTCGCAGCCGGACTGCTGGCGATGCTGCATCAATCCGTCAGCATCCAGAGAAGGGGAGGTAGGTTGGCGCTTTGGACATAGATCCTTTGTCAGAACACGCCTCTAGAGGGGGTTCTGCATTTGGGCTGTTAGCTTTTTGTTTTGTTTCTGAGACTGGTGAACCTGCTGTATATTTCCAGCATTCCGTGTTTTCATTTTGGACCTCTTATTTTTTTTTTTCTCCATCCTTTGTTTTTCTTCTCTGGGAAGCTTTTCACCATCTGAGCTATTTATGCATTCTTTTGTTTTTGCATTGTCTCATTTGGCCCACCAAGATCTTTTTATGTCACATAATAGGTTCCTGTTTTTCTGTTGAGCAGTTTGTAGGTCATTTCACTTAACTCACTTAACTTCTTCTGTGATTGGAGTGTGTTACCTTTTCTTCCCGTCATCCACACTAGAGGGGTTTGATTATACTTTTCCGTTCTGAAGAAGGATCTCTCGCCCTAATTTAGAAAATGTGTGTTATTAGAATAAAGATAGAAAGGTGTATGCCTAGAATCAAATGCAAATGTAACACATGATGAATGATTAACTTATGGCATTGTAATACCTAAAATTTGAATAACCTGATTTAATCAACTTTTCTTTTACCACTTTGATAGAATAACAGTTGGAGTGTGGAAGCCAGGAATGAGTTTACACGAATTGTGGATAACAAAGCTGTACAAATGATAGTTTTGGGAGAGGATGGAGACAAACTGCTTGTGGACTTGAAAAAGCCACCTATGGATAAGATGGAGAGTGACGTTCCTGTGTCACTACGGGATGCTCTTGTTTTCTTAGAACTGGCCAGGTATGCCTTTTGAGAATATGTCTAAACTCCTAGTGAGAAATCTAAATGCTCATACTCTGTGGTCATCTGGTGTTATAGCTACTGTTTTATCCTTAGTAAATAAACTGATTAAAAAAAAAAGTTTTAATCACTTAATTCTTAATTGCCAGTGATTAATTGTCAGTGTATTTTGTGAAGATACTAAATAGGAATTACTCAGTGTTATGTGACTGCAAAAAGGTCAAATCTCAGCGACACAATTTTGATTGTAGCACAGTTGGTGTGGTATTGTAAAACAATGTGGCTTCTCTCCATATAAAAGGATTGTTGAATCTTCCCTATTGCTGCATAGTTTAAAGTAGCAGTTCTGTTCTATAGTGTTTAATCTTGGCAAAAAGTTGGCACAAGTTACAGATACATTCGACAGACTAAAGGGTCCATTTTAATCCAGCTGGCACCGCGGGAACAGTGCGGGGGTGTGGCGTGGGTGGGTTCACGCTGTGTTTCCGACACACAACAGCTGCAAACCATTTTAACTTGCCTGAATTCAGGCACGGGAAGTTTGTCCACACCCAGAGGAGTGAGGCCCTAATTTTAATGACAGTCCCGTCCCAATGATGTCATCAGGTTGTGCATGCCATTTTAATTGGGCCCAACTAAGGGCCGTGTAGTCTTGAACCCAGCAGTGAAAGCTGCCGGTAGCCAAGATCCTGGCCACAGGAAGCCCAGGTAAGTAAGATTTAAAATATTTTTATAACGGTATTGTATTGACCTCCTTGATCTGCATCCTTGTGTGCAATTTATTTTTGATGTAAATGATATGTTAACTTGAAAAGGACAGAATGCAGTAGTTTAAGTATTGGCTGGTGTTTGCGAGTTAGAGTTTGCATATTAAGTTTCAGTTTTGGCTCATGCTTTAACATGGAAAATAGAATATTTTAATTTCATTTGTATATATTGCATGGAAAAATAGTTTGATCTAGAACTGTGATCTATACATTATAAAACGTGGCTGTGTACAGTCTTCTCGACTTGAAATTGCTTAATTCAAATTTTGTAAATTGAAATTGTACAAAAAAAGCTTAATATATTTCATTAATTGTTTAGTTCATATTACCATATTCATATTTTTTGAGCAAAAATGAATTGAATTACCAAGAGTAAAGTAATTTCAAGACAAAATATAAAGCAGGAGGTAACCGTATTGGCGAGTGTGATGTGTGAGATTATTCGGTTTGTACAGCTGCTGTATCCAATTCAGACACTAGATGGTGAACAAGTATGAGTACTCTATCACTGTAGAGTTGTGGCTGTGCTGTTGATCTTCTATCGGATATGACTGGAGAAATACGAGGTGCTGGCATATAGTGAAAAATCCATATTTATGCTAAGAATAGAAGAGCAGTGCATCTCCAATCCAAAGTGCCATCAGTCAGGTTTCATATTCTGTTATTCTGTCTGTGAACACTCTATCCTAGGCAAGCGTTGCCATTTGAAGCATTCTTGCATATAGACGTTCAATGGGCCTCTACCTGCGGGTACCCGGAGAGGCCCAGGACTGCAAGTCTCTGGACCACCAGGTACACGGGCATTTTATTTGCGGATTGGAGGCATTTCCCCGCAGGAAGCTTCTGACCGTAAATTTAGGGCCATCAAAATTGCACCAGATAAATGTGAATTGCCTCTACCCGATAGATCATTGTCAATGTCAGGAGTAGTTCCCTTTTCCACATCTAATGTCTGGAATTGCTGAATAATCCAAATAAACATTTGTCTTCCTAGATTTGTTGAATATTCTTTTCCCATGCCAAATAAACATTTATCTTCCTAGGTTTGTTAGTGAATATTCTGTTCCCACGCCAAATCTGGAAAGCAACATGTTACCCATGCAGTATTATCCACCAGTTATACCACCTTTCTTAAAGGAGATTCAAATGATGGTTACTCATATCAACAATCCAAACGATTTCTACATTCAATTGGTAAATGTTATATTTTAAGTATTTTTGTCCAATGTATTAATTTGCAGAACAAGCTATATCTGCAGTAGGTTGAGAAAGAAAAGTTTAAAATTTTAGTCTGACTGCACAAATTTTGTCTGCTAAAGCAGTTCAGTCAACCGGCATGAAGTTATTTGCTGTTCTTTCTGGTAAGAGAATCCTTTTTTAAAAATACTAGTACATTTTCCATGGTGTTGCTCATGGTAAGTTGGAGATTTTACCAGAGCAAGACGATTATGCAAAGTATAATCAGGGACACTGACTTATCAGCATTGGCAATATTGGGCTGGGGTCTCCGGGTCTGATGGTACTTTGAGGTGAGCTCCTGTGGTTTGGGAGCACCATGAGGGGGCTCCCAGGTATCTGGAACACTAGAGAGGGAAGTACTGCGAACAACTGGTGCAGGTCCTGAGATTGCCAAGAGAGGGTTCTTGGGACCTGAGGAGGGATCTGGTTCAATAACCTGTCTCAAGAGGCAAGTTAGAAAAATTCAGATGTGTAGTGTAAGAGGCAATGTAGCAGTGTGGATAGAAAGTGAGTTAATGGACAGGAAACAAGGAGTTGGGGGAAATAGGTATTACTCAGGTTTGTCGAAGAGTTGGAAATGGTGTACCCCAGGGGCCAACATTTGTTTTCAGTATATATGGATGATTTGTTCTTTGGTATAGGAAGTACAATCTCAAAATTTGCTGCTGATAAAGTAGGAAGAGGACTGTAAAAGCCTTCAAAAGCCTGGAAGACAGACATGGATAAGTGATAGAGGCGACAGAGGAGGATGGCGTGGTCGACTGTGCCAAACACGGTTGAGAGGTTAAAGAAGGATAAAGTACCTTTGACAGTCACAGCTAAAGCTAAAATGTGTACAATATTCTGCACTAAGAACATAGAAATTGAGCCATCCTAAAATCAACACTAGGGCATAGTTTTGTTCCGATTACACCGAACCGTGTCTAGAAAGTATAGATTTTGGGTTTGTTCCTGCTATGTCCTGGGAGTGCACATCAGGAAATTGCATACTCCTGAGCCAATGATTTTCCTTTCATTAATTTTAACGAGCAGAATGTCTTTGCTTTAGCAGCTTGAAGACAAGAACATTAAGCTAGCAATCAGCTAATAATGGAAAAAAGTAGTAGTGGAGATACCAGACAGGTGGGAACACAAGTGGAATAGTTGGGTGGTAGTCTGATGATTGAAAGTGGCAGTAGCAGAAGTCATGTACCTCATCCGTTCTTCACGTGGGCCTAGGTGAGTGTTAAGACTATTCAGAGGGAGACTTTAGACAGAGCTTGATTGTGTCCTAATCTGCCAACTGCATGTGCCTTCATTGCTGTCTCAGTTGAGATCAATTGACTAGGCACAGACCAGGATGAACATGGGACGTTCCTAATCTATGGCCTATTATTGCATTACACACGAATGGGTGAATTTATCCATTGAGCATTCAAGGAAATGATCTACAATGTATTTTCTTGCCGGTTGATATTTTCTGCTCCCCATTGCAGATGGATACTGTGGATCTCCTCATTCTTACAAGAAACATGTTTGAATTGTATACTGGAAAAGATGTCAATTTGGAGATCTTGTGCCCAGTTGTAGGACAAGCTTGTGCAGCACTATTTGATGACGGAGGGTGGTACAGATGTCAAATTAGTGGTAAGTGAATATGTGCAGTAAATATTTGCACCATTGTTGATTATTATACCACTTCCCCTGCCATGTCCAAACCCAGAGATCTGCAATCTTTCTTTAAATGGAGTATTTGGCATGCAATCTGAGTCAAAGGGTAACGTACCAAAAATATTGTACTTGTTTACTGTAGGTATTGTCTAACATTTATAATAGCAGTTACTGTCACTAATATTCATCATTCAGTCATCCTTCACACACCTTAGGAACCCGTCCAATCTTAATTGGTTCTGCGGAATCCTATGTTTCTTTTCTCCTGATGTCATCGGTGCCACCCTCTTATGACTCTCTGCTCCAACCTTGTATAAAAGGCCCAAGATCACAGAGATAGCTGGATTTCTTTTTTTTTTTTGGTCCCCAGTTTTGAAAGCTCTTCAAACTCTCAGGGTTGCTTTTATTTGACTTCCAGAGGCAGGCTCTGCAGTTTTAGGAGCGATAAATAGAGTACCCACGAGTTTAGTGTAATCAACACTTCCTTGCTGTAATTCCGAGATACCAGTTTTTACGAACATACGAACTGTGACACCGAAAAGACCCACTGGTCCATCCAGCCTGTCCCACACAACTGCGATGCCGTGTGCATAATGATATATACACTCCCCACCACCTGAAAGCCATGTAATTTCCTGGGGAAGACAAAAAACCTAGGCCAATTAGGGAGAATCTGGAAAATTACACTCCAACCCCCTTAGGCAATCAAAACTAGTCCAGGAGATCACTCTGGCCCTGATTAATGTTAAACAGTACCTATCTTTTTGTATGAAGTGATTTTTTTTTTTGCACAAAAATGCACCTTTCTTGGTCTCTGTTATAGTAGCAATGTACTTGTGCCTCCAGTAGGGCTACTCTGTAAAATGATAAATATTTTTTTTGGTTGCAGCATTGATATCTCCAGAATATAGATTCTTTTTTGAATAAAGATATCAACCAGTCTGGTGACTTGTCTTCCCCGAGATAAAGCTCAATGCCCCTGCATCACTCCTTGGACCCAGCCACATTGGACAACTATAAATTTAGAGCTTTAAGCATTTAGAACAGATCTTATGAGAATGTACAATTAGAGCAGTGGGCCTCATAAGCTCAACTGCACCAGAACCAAAAAGGTGCATATGTTTTTTATAAAAGCACTATTCATTCATGAACCTGACCCTATCCCAGCTTCTGACTTGACCAATTTCCCTGCCTCGGCCAATATCATTCTTTATCATCCACTTTGCCTGTCTTCCTTTAAACCACTTATTGCCCCCTTCATCTTTATTTCAAAATTCCTTCAACACCTTCACTATTCCTAAGATTTGGAGCATGTTGCCTTAAAATCACTCTGTTCGAGGCTAGCTTCTACTCTGCCTAAACCACTGAGATTGCATTGTTAAAAGTCTCAAACAACATGCATTGTTACTGACCATGGCTCTGTTTCTCCTCCATGTCTCTGCTGCCTTTGGCATTGTTGCCGCCTAAAACAGCCGTTGGGCCCCTTGCATATGCTATATAAGAGGCCTAAGTCCTGTTTTAGGACCCCTCTGCCAAATGAGTTGCCATATGTGGAGCAGGCACTGGGCTTGCTCCACTCATGTTTTCCTATCATGGATGTGGAGGCCTAGCAAACGGCTGCCATTTGCTCCTCCCGTCTCCACAGCATTCCTGAGGAGACCACTTGCGTTGTGTGTGTCTGTGTCCCCGGAACTTACCTGGGAGCCACAAGTGGAGAAGCTGGCAGCCCAAAATTGATCTTGTAGAAATAGGCCAGCTGCCTTTGGAGATGTGACAAGTGCCGGCAGCTCGTCCGATGTATTGAAATGAGACACGAGGCCTAATTCAGTGCAAATCTTGGGCCTTTTGCATGTATTCCACCAGAACGAGCTCTGTCTGTCTGCTGCCTCCACTGATATTGAGGCTACTGCCGCACTCTCAATCTGCCTAATCAATATTAGCCAAAATTCCCTTCAGTTTCATGTTGGCAAAACCATCTCTGGCCTAGATTCGTTCAATCTCCCTGGCTGCCTCTTCCAAGTTCAGAGGTGCTCGTCTGCCAAGTTCACTTTCTTTCCCGCCATAGAATTCATCAGCAAGACTACTTTCTTACAACTCTACTTTTCACACCACCTATTGCTGCAGAAACCCTAAATCCCACCATTATATTCTTATAGAGGTCGATACATTTTTGGGAATTAAGGAATATGGGGATAGTGCAGGAAGGTGGAGTTGAGGTAGAAGATCAGCCATGATCTTGTTGAATGGCGGAGCAGGCTTGAAGGGCCAAATGGCCGACTGCAGCTCCTATTTTTTATGTTCTTATTACCACCTTGAGGCTCATCTGCTCCTTGCCAGCCTTCCGACCTCCATAAATTACAACTCATTCAGAATGCTACAGCCCATGTCCTTGCCAACATGGGGCTCTGTAGCCCCTCACCCTGCCCTTATTCCACCGACTCATCATGTCCCAGAGAATTGATTTTAAAATCCTTTCATGACCTCAACCCTATTTAGTGCTCTTCTCCAGTTACATGTCTGCAAATACGGTACACTTCTGTAATTTAATCTCAATCCCTTCTACCTCCACTCTACCACTGGCAGCTGCTCTTTCAGCCAGTGCGTCTATTCCCTCTGGAATTCCCTTCCATAACCCTATGACTTGCTGGATCTTTGCAAAGCCTCCTTAAAATCCTTTCTCTTCAGCTGTATTTTTGGTACTCCCACCCCCAACTTTTCTGTTTTCCTTTTCTTCCTCCTGCTCAGTGCCACTTTTTCCCTCCGCCATGTAAAATACTCAAATGACTATGTATTTGAGTACTACTGAACTAAATATTTGTAGAAAAATTTTAAAAAGCTTGTAATAGCTGTAATATGCCACCATATTTATCCAAAAATGCTTTTTTAAATTGCTTCTTATTTTTAGTACACTTGCATTTCAGCTGCTCTGGAGTTTTACCTTTTATATTTAGTTAAAGCATGACAAAAGTTTAAGCTTCGAAGGGTAACATATTTGTTTCAGGCTTGCCTGGAAATAGAGAAGTTGATGTCAAATACGTAGATTATGGCAACACTGCAAGAATACCAGTAATAAATATACGGAAATTAAAAGAGGACTTTCTAACTTTACCAATACAGGTAAGTGTTACCCTACATGTACCATTAGATAAGGTAAGATATTCAGCGGGGAAATCTTCTGTCTCCATGAAGCTTAAGACTGTAAACTGTTTTCCCCTCCTATAATTAGAAATGCCTCATACTGGCGACGTGAGGGAAAAAAAATGTACACAGTGAGTTATGATCTGGAATGCACTGCCTGAAAGGGTGGTGGAAGCAGAATCAATAGTAACTTTCAAAAGGGAATTGGATAAATACTTGAAGGGGGAAAAGAGCAGGAGAGTGACTAATTGGATAGCTCTTTCAAAGAGCTGGCACAGGCATGATGGCCTGAATGGCCGCCTTCTGTGCTGTATCATTCATCTGTGCTGTATCATTATCATTTTATACCCATCTCCAAATTTTTAGTAGCTGACTAAGTCAACTCTAGTCTAAGAGCACCATATAATTTATTTTTCCTGGGCTTTCTATATAGGTTAAGCTGAACCCTTGTTTCAAAATCTATGGGGTAGAAATTGGTTTAAGACCATTGTCTGGTGCAGAATGGGTGCCACACTCTGAACACACGCCCATTCATGCTGACACAACTAAGGCCTCAAATTGGCCCCTGATTAATTAAAATAAAAGAGGAGGGCAGCCAGTGCTACTTGCGCTGTTCATTGGCAGCTTGCTTATTGGGGATATTAATATCGCACTTCACTGATGCCATTTTAAAGGCAGCCTGCACCAAGAGGCAGTGCACTTCAGCCACAGGCAACTTTAAGTGAAGATTGTGGACGAGGCACAGGAGAAGTTTTACTAACACTGCTATGGAGGAGATCGACAGGAGAAGGGACATCTTCTGTCCACCGGGCGGCAGGAAAATATTGAGGCAAGCTGCTCGTCACGAGTGGGCTGAGCTTGCAGAGTGGGCCAGTGCAGGTAGTATCACTTCCAGGACATGGCTGCAATGCAGGAAAAAGGTTGCAGAGTGGGCCAGTGCCAGTAGTATCACTTCCAGGACATGGCTGCAATGCCAGGAAAAAATTGAATGACTTCACAAGGCTAGCTAAGGTAAGCCTTCTAACGCATATCTGTTGTTACTCAGTGCTTAGCCTTGCACTATCTGTTGCACCAGCACTCAACCCTTCACCCTCCGGATTGCCAGCACTCTCCTCCAAACACTTCAAAACACATCTTTCTGCCCCTACTGCAGAAATCTGCAGCCACCACTCTCCTCGCTGTTACTTCTTTCACCACCTCACATTTCTGCCATTTTCACACACCAGCAACATTATTCTACCCTGACATTCACATCATCAAGGTTTCTCACTAATCTTAAGACTGACAAACTCCCTTATTTCTTTCAGGGGGTCAAGTTCACATGCAGTAACGGGGAGCAGGCAGTCACAGGAGAAGGGCCACACTTCATCCATGTGCTGCCCTACATAAAGAACAGGTTATGGACATTGTGGGCGGGGACATGTCAGGAGCGTGGCATCTGGCGAGGCTGGCGGACAAGTCCTGCAGGGTTTTAAACCATCTTCCCCTCATTCCCTTCTCACTTAAATCTCACCCTTACAAACCATGCATGACAAATTGGTGCTGCTTTCAGAAACCACTCATCTGTTTCTGCTTACCCATGCCACTAAATGTTTACCCTTGTCCTTTTCTTCCATTTCAAGTCCAGAAGCTAACAAACAGCTGTCGGGGAGCAAAGAAGAGTACAGTATTACAGAACTGGAAGAGTCACTTGATGGTACACTTGTGTAGACACCAGCTCAGAGACTGGCACCCCATATAGTTCAGAGGGTAGGCTAGAGGCATCTACGTGGAGATGCACCAAGCACTAGTGCGCAAAAACAAGGGTATTGGGATAGGACAGCAGTTCGCTGGGGGTCCGCCATACATAAGACTGATGGTAATCTACACGGACCTTCTAAGCACATTGGCCTGCTTGGCTACAAGCTTGCGCACAATATTGGGAGAGCATGGAGTCCAGCTCCAACTTGTGTGCTGCCTATGTGCATGGTATCAAGGCCATGCAGTCAACCGTGATGCGAGTTGGCAGCTCTACGAGCACTGCAGGAGGCCCCACAGTGGTGGAGCCTCTGGTGACTGCTCTCTCAACTTCGATGGAAGCTCAGACTGTTGCCATCTTGGTCCTGGGGTCCAGCATCTCCTCTGGCTTACAAAGCCAGAAGGAGAGCGTGGATAGGAGCTTTGACAGCCTCCCAGCACGCCTGCAATCTGTTCTTGTGAAGAGCAGTGGGAGTAATGGGGCACTCTCCGGATGACAGCGCATCTGCTTCCCCACCAGCCTCTCAACCAGAGGTCTTGTTCCCAGACAGCCAGCTGGGCCAGACTATCCCAGCCAAAGCCGAGTACCAGTAGTCTGCAGCCAGGTCTTCCAACAGCCAGACCTCCTCAAGGTTGCCCACCACAGCCATTGCCAGTGCCCTCAGTGGAAGTTCAGCAGCTTTCCACCCACCAAGCTGTAGCCACTGGGGAACCACGTTGTTGGAGCACACAGGGAACTTGGGGGATTGCGCAAAGGTGTTTTGTAGATGGGCATTGGTCATGTAACCATTTGTCAAAGCAAGATTGGAGTCTGAGTAGTGAACTAAAATGTTTTATTTTGGTATAGCTGATTATCTTAGTGATGTAACACGCACACCCATGAAGTTGTACAGTTTGAGGGCATTGATATGGGGGGTGTCGGGACTGATAGAAGGAGGGAGTGTTGGTGCTCTGGTGGGGACGGGGAGGAGGAGGAGTTGGGGATGGTTTAGGAGAATCTCTCTGATAATTTGCTGCCTTACAGCTCTGCTCTACGCCTTGTTCTTAACATAACATAAGAAATAGGAGCTGGAGTAGGCCATTTGGCCCTTCAAGCCTGCTCCGCCATTCAACAATATCATGGCTGATCGACCTCAACTCCACCTTCCCGCACTATCCCCATATCTCTTAATTCCCTTAGTTCCCAAAAGTTTATCGATCCCTGTCTTGAATATACTCAACGACTGAGCATCCACAGCTGTCTGGGGTAGATAATTCCAAAGATTCACAACCCTTTGAAGAAATTTCTCCTCATCTCGGTCCTAAATGGCTGACCCCTTATTCTGAGACTGTGACCCCGTGTTCTAGATTTCCCCAGCCAGGGGAAACATTTTCTCAACATTAACCCTGTTGAACCCCTTAAGAATTATATGTTTCAATTGGATCACCTCTCATTCTTCTAAACTTGAGGGAATATAGGGCTAGTCTACTCAATCTCTCATCGGGCAATTCCCGCATCCCAGGAACCAGTCTAGTGACTCTTTGTTTCACTCCCTCTAAGGCAAATATGTCTTTCCTTCGGTAAGGAGAGCAAAACTGTACACAGTACTCCAGGTGTGGTCTCACCAATGCCCCGTATAATTGTAGTAAGACTTCTTTAATTTATTTTATTCACTTATGGGATCTGGGCGTCGCTGGCAAAGCCAGCATTTATTGCCCATCCCTAGTTGCCCTTGAGGAGGTGGTGCTGAGCCGCCTTCTTGAACTGCTGCAGTCCGTGTGGTGAAGGTACTCCCACAGTGCTGTTAGGTAGGGAGTTCCAGGATTTTGACCCAGCGGCGATGAAGGATAGGCGATATACTTCTAAGTCAGGATGGTGTGTGACTTGGAGGTGGTGGTGTTCCCATGCGCCTGCTGCCCTTGTCCTTCTAGGTGGAAGAGGTCGTGGGTTTGGGAGGTGCTGCCGAAGAAGCCTTGGCGAGTTGCTGCAGTGCATCTTGTAGATGGTACACACTGCAGCCACGGTACGCCAGTGGTGGAGGGAGTGACTGTTTAAGGTGGTGGATGGGGTGCCAATCAAACGGGCTGCTTTGTCCTGGATGGTGTCGAGCTTCTCGAGTGTTGTTGGAGCTGCACTCATCCAGGCAAGTGGAGAGTATTCCATCACACTCCTTAATTGTGTCTTGTAGATGGTGGAAAGGCTTTGGGAAGTCAGGAGGTGAGACTACCTAGCCTCTGACCTGCTCTTGTTGCCACAGTATTTATGTGGCTGGTCCAGTTAAGTTTCTGGTCAATGGTGACCCCCAGGATGTTGATGGTGGGGGATTCGGCAATGGTAATGCCATTGAATGTCAAGGGGAGGTGGTTAGACTATCGCTTGTTGGAGATAGTCATTGCCTGTGGCGCGAATGTTACCTGCCACTTATCAGCCCAAGCCTGAACGTCGTCCAGGTCTTGTTGCATGCGGGCATGGACTGCTTCATTATCTGAGGAGTTGCGAATGGAACTGAACACTGTGCAGTCATCAGCGAACATCCCCACTTCTGACCTTATGATGGAGGGAAGGTCATTGATGAAGCAGCTGAAGATGGTTGGGTCTAGGACACTGCCCTGAGGAACGGCTGCAGTGATGTCCTGGGGCTGAAATGATTGGCCTCCAACAACCACAACCATCTTACTTTGTGCTAGGTATGACTCCAGATTCCCATTGGCTTCAGTTTTACGAGGGCTCCTTGATGCCACACTCAGTCAAATGCTGCCTTGATGTCACTCACACCTCACCTCTGGAATTCAGCTCCTTTGTCCATGTTTGGACCAAGGCTGTAATGAGGTCGGGAGCCGAGTGGTCTTGGCGGAACCCAAACTGGGCATCAGTGAGCAGGTTATTGGTGAGTAAGTGCCGCTCGATAGCACTGTCGATGACACCTTCCATCACTTTGCTGATGATTGAGAGTAGACTGATGGGGTGGTAATTGGCCGGGTTGGATTTGTCCTGCTTTTTGTGGACAGGACATACCTGGGCAGTTTTCCACATTGTCGGAGAGATGCCAGTGTTGTAGCTGTACTGGAACAGCTTGGCTAGAGGCGCGGCTAGTTCTGGAGCACAAGTCTTCAGCACGATAGCTGGGATGTTGTCGGGGCACATAGCTTTTGCTGTATCCAGTGCGCTCAGCCGTTTCTTGATATCACATGGAGTGAATTGAATTGGCTGAAGACTGGCTTCTGTGATGGTGGGGACCTCGGGAGTAGGCTGATATGGATCATCCACTCTGTACTTCTGGCTGAAGATGGTTACAAATGCTTCTGCCTTGTCTTTGGTGCTGGGCTCCACCATCATTGAGGATGGGGATATTCATGGAGCCTCCTCCTCCCGTTAGTTGTTTAATGGTCCACCACCATTCACGACTGGATGTGGCAGGACTGCAGAGCTTCGATCTGATCCGTTGATTGTGGGATTACTTCTACTCTAATCCCTTTTTAACAAAAGCTAACATACCATTTGCTTTCCTAATTACTTGCTATACCTGCATGTTAACTTTCTGTGATTCCTGTACAACGACACCCAGGTCCCTCTGAATGCAAACATTTCCTAGTTTCTCACCATTCAAAAAATATTCTACTTTTTTGTTTTTCTTACCAAAGTGGATAACTTCACACTTCCCCACATTGGGCAAGAACATGGCAAATGGAATACACTCAGTCAACCTGTCTATATCTCTCTGCAGCCTGTTTGCGTCCTCCTCACAGCTTACTTTCCCACCTAACTTTGTATCATCAGCAAACTTGGATACGTTACACTCCATCCCTTCATCTAAGTCATTAATATAGATTGTAAATAGCTGAGGCCCAAGCACTGATCCTTGCGGTACCCCGCTAGTTATAGCCTGCCAACCTGAAAAAGTCCCGTTTATTCCTACGCTCTGTTTTCTGTCCATTAACTAATTCTCAATCCATGCTAATATATTACCCCCAATCCCATGAGTCCTAATTTTTTGTAATAACCTCGTGTGGCACCTCAGTGAATGCTTTTTGAAAATCCAAATACACCACATCCACTGGTTCCCCCTTATCCATCCTACTAGTTACATCTTCAAATAACTCAACAGATTTGTCAAACACTGGGCCGGACTTTCCGACCCCCACGTGTGCGTACGAGGTGTGTACGCACCCGTAGGGGCCTCGCAAGTGCGAAGCGCATGTGCTGAAAACCGGCACTTGCAATCTGTCAAGAATTCTCTTGACAGATCATCCGCCTGCCTGGGAAAAGTGCCTCTGCGGGTGGAGACTTGCGCTTTTTGCACAACTTCCGCCCGCTGAAAGGCCTTAGAATTCTTACGCTTGGTAAAAGCAGGTGTAAGGCCTGCTTTTACCAGCTTAAGAGTGTTGTAAAATAGAAAAATTAAATTTGATAACTCATTTATAAATTTAAAATACTCTTCAAAAAAAGGTACGTTTATTTTTAGCCCCATAAAAACATTTAATTTCCCCCCCCCCCCAATTTTTTTTAAGTATCTAATTTTCCCCCCATTTTTTTAAATATTTAATTAAATGGAATTTTAATTATGTAATGTTTTTTTAAAAATTATTTAATGTTTTAGTGATCCCCATTCATACTTGACAGTTTGGTGCATACGAACCTGTCAAAAGTATGAAGGGGGATTCCCTTCTTACATAGAAACAAAGAAAATAGGTACAGGAGTAGACCATTCGGACCTTCGAGCCTGCACCGCCATTCAATGCGTTCATGGCTGAACATGCTACCTCAGTACCCCATTCCTGCTTTCTCGCCATACCCCTTGATCCCCCTAGTTGTGAGTGTTATATCTAACTCCCTTTTGAATATATTTAGCGAACTGGCCTCAACAACCTTCTGTGGAAGAGAATTCCAAAGATTCACCACTCTCTGGGTGAAGAAGTTCCTCCTCAGCTCAGTCTTAAATGGCTTCCCCTTAATCCTTAGACTGTGACCCCTGGTTCTAGTTTTCCCTACCATTGGGAACATTCTGCCCGCATCTAATTTGTCTAAACCAGTCAGGATTTTAAATGTCTCTATAAGATCCCCCCTCATTCTTCTGAACTCCAGAGGATACAAGTTCAGTTGACCCAATCTTTCTTGATATGTCAGTCCGGCCATCCCAGGAATCAATCTAGTGAACCTTCGCTGCACTCCCTCAATAGCAAGAATGTCCTTCCTTAAGTTAGGAGACCAAAACTGCGCACAATACTCCAGGTGTGGCCTCACCAAGGCCCTGTACAACTGCAGCATCACCTCCCTACTCCTGTACTCAAATCCCCTTACTATGAAGGTCATCATTCCGTTTGCTTTCTTGACTGCCTGCTGCACTTGCATTCCCACCTTCAGTGACTGATGTACCATGACGCCCAGGTCTCGTTGCACCTCCCCTTTCCCTAATCTGCCACCATTCAGGTAATAGTCCGCCTCTCTATTTTTACCACCAAAGTGGATAACCTCACATTTATCCACATTGTACTTCATCTGCCATACATTTGCCCATTCACCCAACCTGTCCAAGTCACTCTGTAGCCTCCTAGCATCCTCCTCATTGTTCACACTGCCTCCCAATTTAGTGTCATCCGCAAATTTGGAGATATTACATTTAATCCCTTCGTCCAAATCATTAATATATAATGTAAACAGCTGGGGTCCCAGCACCGAACCCTGCGGTACCCCGCTGGTCACTGCCTGCCATTCTGAAAAGTACCCATTTACTCCTACTCTTTGTTTCCTGTGTGCCAACCAGTTCTCAATCCACGTCAACACATTACCCCCAATCCCATGTGCTTTAACTTTGCTCACCAATCTCTTGTGTGGGACCTTGTCGAAGGCCTTCTGAAAGTCCAAATACACCACATCTACTGGTTCCCCCCTGTCCACCCTATTGGAAACATCCTCAAAAAATTCCAGAAGATTTGTCAAGCATGATTTCCCTTTCACAAATCCATGCTGACTTGGACCTATCATGTCGCCACTTTCCAAATGGTCTGTTATGACATCTTTAATAATTGCTTCCATCATTTTACCCACCACCGATGTCAGGCTGACCGGTCTATAATTCCCTGCTTTCTCCCTCCCTCCTTTTCTAAAAAGAGGGGTTACATTGGCCACCCTCCACTCCATCAGAACTGATCCAGAGTCTAAGGAATGTTGGAAAATGATCGTCAATGCATCTACTATTTCCAAGGCCACCTCCTTAAGTACTCTGGGATGCAGACCATCAGGCCCCGGGGATTTTTCAGCCTTCAGTCCCATCAATTTCCCCAATACCTTTTCCCGACTAATAAGGATTTCCCTCAGCTCCTCCCTCTTACCAGATCCTCTGACCCCTTTTATTTCCGGCAGGTTGTGTGTGTCCTCCACAGTAAACACCGAACCAAAGTACTTGTTCAATTGATCTGCCATTTCCTTGTTCCCCATTACGACTTCCCCTGTTTCCGACTGCAGGGGACCTACGTTTGTTTTTACTAACCTCTTTCTTTTTACATATTTATAGAAGCTTTTGCAGTCCATTTTAATGTTCTCTGCAAGCTTCCTTTCATATTTTATTTTCCCTGCCCTAATCAAACCCTTCGTCCTCCTCTGCTGAGTTTTGAAGTTCTCCCAGTCCCCGGGTTTGCTGCTACTTCTGGCCAATTTGTATGCAACTTCCTTGGTTTTAATACTATCCCTGATTTCCCTTGTTAGCCATGGTTGAGCCACCTTCCCTTTTTTATTTTTACGCCAGACCGGGATGTACAATTGTTGTAGTTCATCCATGCGATCTCCAAATGTCTGCCATTGCCCTTCCACTGATAGCCCCTTAAATATCGCTTGCCAATTTAACCTCGCCAATTCACGCCTCATACCCTCAAAGTTGCCCTTATTTAAGTTCTGGACCATGGTCTCTGACTTAACTGTTTCCTTCTCCATCCTAATGTAGAACTCCACCATACTATGGTCACTCTTCCCCAGGGGGCCTCGTACCACAAGATTGCTGATTAGTCCTTCCTCATTACACAACACCCAGTCCAGGATGGCCTCCCCTCGAGTTGGTTCCTCAACATATTGGTTTAGGAAACCATCCCTTAAACACTCCAGGAAATCCTCCTCCACCGTATTGCTTCCAGTTTGAGTAGCCCAATCTATATGCATATTAAAGTCACCCATGATAACTGCCGTGCCTTTTTTGCACGCACCTCTGATTTCCTGTTTCATACCCTCCCCCACCTCACTACTGCTGTTTGGAGGTCTGTACACAACTCCCACTAACGTTTTCTGCCCTTTGGTGTTCTGCAGCTCAACCCATATTGATTCCACATCCTCCAAGCTGATGTCCTTCCTAGCTATTGCATTAATCTCCTCTTTAACCAGCAATGCTACCCCACCCCCTTTTCCTTTTATTCTATCCTTTCTGAATGTTGAATACCCCTGGATGTTCAGTTCCCAGCCTTGATTGTTCTGGAGCCACGTCTCTGTAATCCCAATCACATCGTATCCGTTAACATCTATTTGCACAGTCAATTCATCCACCTTATTACGGATACTCCTTGCATTAAGACACAGAGCCTTTAGGCTTGTTTTATTAACATCCTTTGTCCTTTTAGACTTATGATTTAGTATGGCCCTTTGTGTTTCTTGCCTTTGTTTACTCGGCCTTCCCCTATTGTTTCTCACCCTTCTAACATTTGTTTCTGACTGCATATTACTTCCCCCTGTTTCGCTACATAGGTTCCCATTCCCCTGCCATATTAGTTTAAATCCTCCCGAACTGCTTTAGCAAATATTACCCCGAGGACATCGGTTCCAGTCCTGCCCAAGTGCAGACCGTCCCTTTTGTACAGGTCCCACTTCCCCCAGAACTGGTTCCAATGCCTCAGGAATTTGAATCCCTCCCTCCTGCACCACTGCTCAAGCCACGTATTCAATCTCACTATCCTGTTCTCTCTATTCTGATTAGCACGTGGCCCTGGTAGCAATCCAGAGATTACTACCTTAGAGGTCCTACTTTTTAATTTAGCTCCTAGCTCCCTAAATTCTGCTTGTAGGACCTCTTCCCGCTTTTTACCTATATCGTTGGTACCTACATGCACCACGGCTGTTCACCCTCCCTCTTCAGAATGTTCTGCAGCCGCTCCGAGACATCCTTGACCCTTGCACCAGGGAGGCAACATACCATCCTGGAATCTCGGTTGCGGCCACAGAAACTCCTGTCTATTCCCCTTACAATTGAGTCCCCTATCACTATAGCCCTACCACTCTTTTTCCCGCCCTGCTGTGCAGCAGAGCCAGCCATGGTGCCATGAACCTGGCTGCTGGTGCCTTCCCCTGGTAGGCCATCTCCCCCAACAGTATCCAAAGCGGCATACCTGTTTTGGAGGGAGATGACCACAGGGGACTCCTGCACTACCTTCCTGATATTGCCCTGCTTCTTGGTCACCCATTCACTGTCTGTCCTAGCCTTTACCTGCGGTGTGGACAACTCACTAAATGAGCGATTCACCGAGTTCTCGGCATCGTGCATGCTCCAGAGTGAGTCCACCCGCAGCTCCAGCACCGCCATGCGGGCTGTCAGGAGCTGCAGCTGGACACACTTCCCGCACACGTAGTTGTCAGGGACACTGGAAGTGTCCCTGGTTTCCCACATGGCACAGGAGGAGAATGAAACGGGTCCGAGACTTCCTGTCATGACTTAACCCTTATGTTACTTTACTAAAATTTAAACTTATTTATCTTAGGTCCAGGAGTTAAGTCCCTGAAAACAAAATATAAAATCGAACCTACCTTTTAAATTCCCTCTACCCCTAAAGGTTAGAGGAGGTGGGAGGGTGGGAGTCACTACTAGTGTAGTGTCTCGGGTTTAGCAACCGCTCCACCTATATACGGGTACCAATGAATTGGCCCTCTTTGATTGGTTTGCCTGGCCCACGTGATCCCAGGGTTCGCAAGCGCCCCTGGGATACGTGGGCCTCTGCGCATTTCCAACAGGATAGGCCCAGGATCGGAAGCCTCGGGATCTACGGAACCAGCAGGTAGGTTCGTAGATTTTTTTCCGATCGGAAATTCAGGGCCATTATTTCCCTTTCATAAAACCATGTTGACTCTGCCTAATCATATTACGATTTTCTAAGTGCCCTGTTACCACATCCCTAATAATAGATTCTAGCATTTTACCTGCTACTGATGTCAGGCTAACTGGCCTATAGTTCCCCGTTTTTTTTCTTCCTCCTTTCTAAATAGCGGGGTTATGTTTGCTACCTTCCAATCCTTGGGGACTGTTTTAGAATCTAGAAACAATACCAGTGCATCCCCTATCTCTAGCTACCTCTCTTAAAACTCTAGGATGCAGGTCATCGGGTCCAGGGGATTTGTTGCCACTTAGTCCCATTAATTTCTTCAGTACTATGTCTTATAATGATTTCTTTAAGTTCTTCATTCTCTCTAGACCCTTGGTTCCCCATTATTTCCGGAATGTTTTTGTCTTCAACCGTGAAGACCGATGCAAAGTTATCGTTTCTCCTATCTCTGCCTCTAATGGGCCCACGTTTACTTTCACTAATCTCTTCCTGTTTACAAGCTGTTTTTATGTTTCTTGCTAATTTACTCTCCTTTTTTTCTCATCAATTTCTTGGTCCTCCTTTGCTGAATTCTAAAATCGTCCCAATCTTCAGGTTACTACTCTTTTTGGCAACATTATAAACCTCTTCCTTTGATTTAATACTATCTTTAACTTCTCCTGTTAGCCCTGGTTGGACCACTTTTCCTGTGGAATTTTTGTGCCTGAAAGGAATGTATATTTGTTGTAAATTATGTATTAATTCTTTAAATGCTAGCCATTGCTTGTCTACCGTCATACCTTTTAATGTAGTTTCCCAATCTACCTTAGCCAACTCGCCCTTCATACCTATGTAGTTTGCTTTGTTTAGATTTAAGACCCTAGTTTCGGATTTAACAATCACTTTCAAACTCAATATAAAATTCTAATCATATTATAGTCACTCTTCCCTAAAGGCCCCTTTACTACAAGGTTATTAATTAACCCTTTCTCATTGCACAATACTAGATCTAAAATAGCCTGTTCCCTAGTTGGTTCCTCAACATACTGATCTAGAAAACTATCTTGTATACATTACATGAACTCGTCCTCCACACTATTACTGCAGGTTTGGTTTGCCCAGTCTATATGTAGATTACTGTATTACCCTTACATGCACCTCTAATTTCCTGATTTATACTCTGCCCTACATTACAACTACTGTTTGGGGGCCTATAAACAACACCCACCAATATTTTCTGCCCTTTGCAGTTTCTTAGCTCCACCCAAACTGATTCTACTTCTTGATTTTCCGAGCTAATCTGCATCCTCCTATTCCATGTCACCTTCATCTTCCTGCTCCACTTCTTCCTCCTCAAGAAGCTCCAAGGCAGCTCTCCATTGTATTGCAAGACTAGAGCATTCAGCAAACTATTTTGAATCTTGATACTCACTCTGGGTTGTACTGAAGAACTCCTCCCTGATCTGTCCAGACAGTGGAACCGTTGTTTCAGGAGGCTTGTTGTTGCATGGCTCTCATTATATCTGCGTTTGTGCCCGGGTTCCTGAGCGGTGTCGTGAGCCAATTGGTAAGGGGATAGCTATTTCCCCCCCCCCCCCAGCAACCAGTCTGCCACCCAATGGTCGGGGTGGAACAGAGCGGGTATTGAGGACTGGCGCAGTATGAAAGTGTCAACTACTGCTAGAAAAGTTATGTACTTGCTGTCTGTCACAACCTAAGTTGAACATTGAACGAATGGAAGTCCCTTGCTGTTGAGGAACAGTTCTTTGAGCATGCAGAACTACGTGTGTGCAGTCTATGATGCCCTCCAACTATGCGAATCCAGCAATGTGCGCAAATCGCAGTGCTTTTTCTTCCTGATTGTTAGCCTCCATGGGGCAACTAATGAGCTATTGTCACCTCGCAAATAGTGCATCAGTGGCCTGCCGGATGATGTTGCTGATGTCACCAGAAGCAGTTTGGAAGGAGTCAGAGGTATAACAGTTTAGAGTCACAGTAACCTTCATTGTCAGTCAGTGCCGTGCATGCCCTGGTATTGGGCTCCAATTCTCGCTCTTTCAGGTGGCATAGGAAAGTAACTGTCTCGCCGTTGAAATGCGGCTGCCTTACACAATGCTCCTCTGAGGTTCAGGCTTGATCAGTTTCTGAAAACACGCATGCTGTAATGCTCTCCTGTGCCCTTGCCTTCTTTGCACTCTTGGTGCAGGTCTTTGTTGCCTTCCTTGCTGTTGTTCCTCCTCCTGAGAGCCTCGAGGGTAAGCCCAGCAGCATTCCCATGTTCAGTAATTGAGAACAAGCAAATTCTTTGAAACAGTTCCTTCCCTTCGCAAAAACGCTCTGCAAATGTATCTCGCAACCACATTCCAAAACCGTCAAAAACTTGCTCTAAAAGCACCGTAGAAGCATGAAATTATTAACTTGCAAATTACCTTAGTGGAGGTGAGCATCCCTTTAAATTACCACTTCTCGCCTTTCAGGTGCGCACAGATACCAATTTCACAAAAGGGTCTTGATTCAGTTGCAGGAGGATGCAGATTAGCTCAGAAAATCAAGAAGTATTAACATATTTAAATGATGCCCACAATTGTTTCAGACAGCCACCAGGGACATCTGTCGCGTGCCCAAACCAATATAGCATCAGGCGCACTTCCTGTAGTGGTGCAGATCTCAGCTTTGTGACCCCTGTTTTGGACTCACACCAATTTCTACCCGTATATTTTTCCTGTTAGTAATAATGGATAAAATCTGTTGACTTGAATGATCTACCCTTTTAGGTCTTGAGATTTTCAGACCTTGACCCACGCAACATAGATCTTAAACCAGGGATAGCTAAAGACAATTGTACTTTTGAGGCTAACTTGCAGTATAGACCAGTTTCTCGGCCAGTTTTTAGGACTTGATTTGGAACTTGCGCAATCTGGCTTGCACTTGAAAGAAAATGTTTAAGGGTTGATACGTTCTCTTTTAAACTTTGGAGGAGGAGATGATGTGCAGTACAAGCTGTTTGGTGATGGGAAATTGACAGCAGTTGTCATGACAGCATTGTGAGCTGTAGCTTCAGACCTCCATATAGCAGTCTGGAACCATGGTTGTTCTGTGCTGGATGGTAGACTATGGCCCGTATTTTGCGCTCCCTATGTGCGTACACCGTCGTAAGCCTTCAGAAAGGCCCCGCAAGTTCTGAAACTTGCGATCTGTCAAGGTTCGCCTTGACAGATCATCTGCACCGACTCAAAAATCACTTTCACTGGCACAAAGTTGGCCCATTTGCCTAACTACTGCCCAGCAAATGCCCATGTAATCCCTACGCCTGGTAAAAGAAGGCGTAGGGCCTGCTTTCATCAGCGTATGGGTTAATATACATCTTGAATTAAAATTAAAAAATCATGCACAAACATTTAAAATTAGTTTATGTAAATTTTGGCCGGGATTAAAATGTTTAAAATTATTTTTCAAAAAATTACATTTTTATTGTATATGCTTTATTGAAGGGACATTTAATTAAATTTGAAAATGGGAATTTTTTATTCCAGTTGTATAAATTCTGTTCGTAAATGGAATCCCCATAAGCATATTAGGAATCCTCCTTTCTGATTGGAGGACCTGGCCCACGTGATCCCAGGGATGCTTCTGAACTGTCTGCGTCCCTGGGATCTGTGGGCCTTTACGCAGGCGTACGCCTGCAGGCACAGGGCCCGAAGCCCGGGAGCCTGAAGGTAAGTGCGGATTTTTTTTCAGGTTGGAGGCGTACTCCAGAGGTATGCCTCCGTCTGCAAATTCTGGCCCTGTGTGCACGGTATTGGAGGTAACCTTGTGACGTGGATTGGGAGATGGGTGACAAAGTAGGAAATTAGAAATGTAGAAACTAGGACAGCAGCAGCCATTCAGCCCTAAATAGGCTGTTTGGTTCATTGAAATCTGTGGGAGAGTTTTTCCTCTATATTAGCTTTAATAGTCATTCTTCTTAGGCAGTTCCTCGGAACCGAGGATGACTTGCTTCCACATTAAAAATGAGTTCTCAGCTGACTGATGAGTCCAATGCGGGACCTACAGTTTCTGTCACAGGTGGGGCAGACGGTGGTTGAAGGGGTGGGTGGGTGGGGTGCTTGGGTTGCCGTACGCTGCTTGCGCTTGGCTTCCGCTTGCTCCCAGCGAAGAGACTCGAGGTGTTTGGCGCCTTCCCGGATGCTTCTCCTCCACTTTGTGCGGTCTTGGGCCAGGTATTCCCAGGTGTTGGTGGCGATGTTGCACTTTTTCAAGAAAGCTTTGAGGGTGTCCTTGAAGCGTTTCTTCTGCCCACCTGGAGCTCTCTTGCTGTGTCGGAGCTCCGAGTAGAGCGCTTGTTTTGGGAGTCTCGTATCGGGCATGTGGACGATGTGACCCGTCCATCGGAGCTGATCGAGCGTGGTCAAAGCTTCGATGCTGGGGATGTTGGTCTGAGCGAGAACACTGACATTGGTGCGCCTATCCTGCCAATGGATTTGCAGGATCTTGCAGAGGCAGCGTTGGTGGTACCTCTCCAGTTCTTTGAGGTGCCTGCTGTACATGGTCCATGTCTCTGAGGCATACAGGAGGGCGGGCATTACTACTGGTCTGTAGACCATGAGCTTGGTGCCGGGTTTGAGGTCCTGGTCTTCAAACACACTCTTCCTCAGGCGACTGAAGGCTGCACTGGCACACTGAAGGCGGCGTTGGACTTCGTCATCAACGTCTGCCCTTGTTGACAGTAGGCTACCGAGGTATGGAAAGTGGTCCACGTTGTCCCAGGCCTTGTCGTGGATTTTGATAATCGGGGGGCAGTACTATGTGGCGGGGGCAGGTTGGTAGAGGACCTTTGTCTTACGGATGTTTAGTGTAAGGCCCATGCTTTCATATGCTTCGGTGAAGGTGTTGACGATGGTTTGGAGTTCGACCTCCGAGTGTGCACAGACGCAAGCGTCGTCTGCATACTGTAATTCGATGACAGAGGATGGGACGACCTTGGATCTGGACTGGAGGCGACGGAGGTTGAACAGTTTCCCGTTTGTTCTGTAAATTAACTCCACTCCAGCAGGGAGCTTACTGAGGGTGAGATGGAGCATTGCAGCAAGGAAGATCGAGAAGAACGTTGGTGCGATGACAGCCTTACTTGACCCCGGTCCGTACGTGAATTGGGTCTGTGGTGGAACCGTTGGTCAGGATCACGGCTTGCATGTCGTCGTGAAGCAGGCGGAGGATGGTGACAAACTTTTGAGGGCAGCCGAATTTGAGGAGGACACTCCATAATCCCTCGCGGTTGACGGTGCCGAAGGCCTTTGTGAGGTCAAAGAAGGCCGTGTATAGGCGTTGGTGCTGTTCCCTGCATTTCTCTTGTAATTGGCGCGCGGTGAATAGTCATTAGTGCATTCAAGGCTGATTCTCTTTTCAACAAGAGTTTTCGTTTTCAAGTATGAAGCAATTAACTGAACTTTTGAGAACCAGATACAATTATTTTTCCTAATTTATAGGTTCACATTTCAGTGTAGTACTGAGTGACTTGTATTGCTGGAGGTGCTGTTGTTTGGATGAAGTGATAAACAGAGGTCCTGTCTGCCATTTCCAAGTGGACATACGAGGTCCCATGTTACTATTTGAGATCAGAAGAATTCTCCCGGTGTCTTGGCCAATATTTCTCTCTTATTCATCAGAAACGATAAACAGATTATTTTGTCATTCATCTAGTCATTCAATTAGTTATTTGCTGTTTTTGGGACCTTGTTGTATGCATTTTGCCTGCTACATTTGCCTATATAAATATAAATGTTAAATCCACCTGTTCTAGCATACCCCCACTTTTTAAGCTGCCTCTAGTGCATCTATATACTATATTTACTTGTTTTGACTTTGTGACTGTCCACTTTGGGGTTTTAATTTCTTACTACAAATAATTGTACCCATGCCTCTCAGTATCCACACTCCCTACCTAGCTTAGTATTTTTTCCTAGTTTGTCTTGATAGTCTCTGAGCAATAGTAAAATGTGAAGTGAAAAGGAAAGGAAATTGTTAGAAATGTTAGCATCAGGTTACAAGGACATGGTCATTGAATTATGAAAGGAATGTGAAACAAAATAATGAAATAGGTGGGTTTTTTGATTGCTGTTACAGATTAGATTTTTTTGTAACTGAAATAATTGTACACTTGCTCTGTACTTCAGGCTTTACAGTGCAGACTGTCTGATGTGGAACCCACCAACTGTACAGAAGGCTGGAATGACTGTGTAAAGGAAAGGTTTAAACAGCTTACACTGAACAAATGCATGTGGTGTTGTATAACTTGTAAGTGATGTATTTCATTTAATGATGGATAGCTGTGTTCACAAAACAAATCTGCATCATATGTTGAACCCTTGTCTCTGCAGTTTCTTTCCCATCCACCCTCAAAGCTTGTGTCTCTCATGCGACTTACTTCCTGCTCTCTTGATCCCCTTCCCACTCAACTCCTGACCATCCAACTCTCATTCATGTTCCCCATGCTGCCCATCTGTAGTTCCCCTGAGAAGGTGCTGGTTGGCCTTTTCCTTGAAGACTTGTGGTGATGGTGCTCCCACAATGCTGTTGGGTAGTTACACATTTGACATATTGTAGTGTGCAAGTTACTCCTCTATAATGAGGATAATTTCTCGCTATAAAGGTTCAACTTATTTCAAATAATGAAGATCATATTTACAGTTGGTAATCTATGATCTGCAAGGTGCTTTTAAGAATGGTTTCAACATTTTAGTTAAATCTGTGATTGTATGATGTAATGTTGCATTTGTACTTTAGAAAAGTACACATCACTTCAACAACCTTAAGTTTTAAAGATCAGCAAACATTGCTGTTGTACAGTTTTTATAAGCTTGACTTCGTTGCCCGTAGTCGTCTTTAAAAAGCTATGTAAAATTGTAGATGTATTGTTTACATTTCTTGTCCCCCTTATACATTAGGTGAATCTCTGGGAAACACATTATCAGTTCACTTATTTGAATCAACAGCAGAAGTTAATGGGACCAAACCTTGTATAAACAACATGTTAGTTGAAGAAAACCTGGCACGCTTTACAAAGAAGTAAGTATCTTTGGTTAAAAAAAATTGCATACTTTTGTACATTCGTATTTTAAATGGCAGTGGTAGATGTGATTTTGTACTTGCGCCAATTTTTGCTTGCAAAACTGTAACCCTTTTTTTGTTTTGCCTGTTGCATTTTACAACCACTTGTGTATAGTGGAATGATTGTTGGCCTTTGTACTGAATGGAAACTATATTCTTTGTTTACTTTAAACTTATAAGTAGCAGTTATTGTCATCTGGGAGCAGGAAATCACTTAGAAACACTACCCTTTTTAATAAGTTTGTGCTACTTCAAGAATTAGAAGGCTTTCTGACTCTTTGGTTGTGTCGAGAAGCTTTCAGGTCAGATAGGGAATCAAGAGTAAGCAGGGTGTATGTTTATGCACATTCCAAGAAAGCTGGGTTCTGTGCCATTTCGTATGTTCGGTGACGGGTGTTGAGATCTTCCAAGGTCTTGGAAGTGCCCAGCATTGCCACTGGCTTGCTTAATCTCTGTAATTGGTGTTATTAACTTTACAAGTAGTTCTCTAATATTAATATGATGCCAAAGATGGGCAGTGTTTTTTTTTTTCTTACCTTTTCAGTGTTGCTTTCAAAGCAATTCCACAGATACCTTTGTAGAGCATAGTAACAGAGCTCTGAACTCCTCCATCAAGCAAATAAATGAAGCTGGAGTAATAGATGTTCGCTGCGACGTTGCAAATTATCACCAGCTTGAAGGAGTGGATTTTCCTGTGGCAGGACCAAATAGAAATGTTTCTGATTTTGGTCAGCAAGTGGATGTGAAGGTTACATTTGTGGCATCACCCAGCAGTATATTTGTTCAGCTGTTACTGTCTCAGCATCTGCTGAAAGAGTAAGTATTACATCAATCACAAAAGAAATACCAGACAACCTGGACTCAGTTCCTATTATGTACAGTGCTATTTTCAGTGTTCCTCCACTTGCACCCTTCTCCCCTTGAAGGGAGGCAAAAAGCAAATTGGTTCAGCTCTACCCTAACCATCAGAGGTGAGTTCTGTTGTTAATGAAGAACAGATTTTCTTTCTTTGTAGTCCTGTGTTCAACTACTGTCGTGATTGTTGCACGGCCATAAATATCGACTAGCAGCACAAAAGACTCTTTTTATCTTCTAGGAACATAGGGACAGGAGTAGGCCATTTAGCCCCTCAAGCCGGTTCCGCCATTCAATGAGATCATAACTGATCTGCAATCTAACTCCATATACCCGTCTTTGGCCCATATCCCTTAATACTTTTGGTTAACAAAAATCTATCAATCTCAGATTTAAAATTAACAATTGATCTAGCATCAATTGCCATTTATGGAAGAGAGTTCCAAACTTCTACCACCCTTTGTGTGTAGAAGTGTTTCCTAATTTCACTCCTGAAAGGTCTGGCTCTAATTTTTAGACTGTGCCCCCTAGTTCTAGACTCCCCAACCAGCGGAAATAGTTTCTCTCTATCTACCCTATCTGTTCCCCTTAATATCTTGAAAACTTTGATCAAATCATCCCTTAATCTTCCAAATTCTAGGGAATACAACCCTAATTTACATGTCAGCTGTGGCTCAGTTGGTAGCACACTCGCCTCTGAGTCAGAAGGTGTGGGTTCAAGTCCCACTCCAGGGACTTGATCACATAAAGCTAGGCTGACACTCCAGTACAGTGCTGAGGGAGTGCTGTAGTGTCGGAGGTGCTGTCTTTCAGATGAGACGTTAAACCGAGGCCCCGTCTGCGCTCTCAGGCGGACGTAAAAGATCCCATGGCACTATTTCGAAGAAGAGCAGGGGAGTTATCCCCGGTGTCCTGGCCAATATTTATCCCTCAACCAACATAACAAAAACAGATTATCTGGTCAATATCACATTGCTGTTTGTGGGAGTTTGCTGTGCTCAAATTGGCTGCTGCGTTTGCCACATTACAACAGTGACTACACTCCAAAAGTACTTCATTGGTTGTAAAGCACTTTGAGATGTCCGGTGGTCATGAAAGGCGCTATATAAATGCAAGTCTTTTTTCTTTTCTAATTTGTGTAATTGCTCCTTGTAATTTAACCCTTGGAGTCCGGGTGTCATTCTGGTAAATCTACGCTGCACTCCCTCCAAGGCCAGTATATCCTTCCTAAGGTGTGGTGCCCAGAACTGCTCACAACACTCCAGGTGTGGTCTAACCAGGGCTTTGTACAGCTGTAGCATAACTTCTACCCCCTTGTATTCGAGTCCTCTAGATATAAAGGCTAGCATTCCATTAGCCTTTTTGATTATTTTCTGTACCTGTTCATGACATTTTAATGATATATGTACCTGGACTCCAAGTCTCTTTGGACCTCCACTGTTTTTAGCTTTCCACCATTTAGAAAGTACCCGATTCTATCTTTTTTAGGTCCAAAGTGGATGACCTCACATTTGCCTACATTGAAATCCATTTGCCACAGTTTTGCCCATTCACTTAATCTATTAATATCTCTTTGTAATTTTATGTTTTCATCTACACTGCCTACAATGCCGCCTTTCTTTGTGTCATCGGCAAATTTGGATATGTGGCTTTCTATGCCATCATCTAAGTCATTAGTAAATACTGTGAATAGTTGAGGCCCCAACACAGATCCCTGTGGGACACCACTAGACACATCCTGCCAATTAGAGTACCTGCCCATTATCCATATTCCCTGTCTCCTGCCTCTCAGCCAATTTTCTAACCAGCTCAATAATTTGCCTTCAACTCCATGGGCTTCAACCTTAGTTAAGAGTCTCTTATGAGGGACTTTATCAAATGCCTTCTGGAAGTCCATATAAATAACATCCATAGACATTCTCCTATCCACTATTTTAGTCACCTCTTCTATCAAATGCCTTCTGGAAGTCCATATAAATAACATCCGTAGACATTCTCCTGCCCACTACTTTAATTCACCTCTTCAAAAAATTCAGTCAGGTTTGTTAGGCATTGACCTACCTTTCACAAATCCATGCTTGCTCTCTCTGATCAGCTAAAAATTTTCAATGTGTTCAGTCACCCTATCCTTAATTGTAGACTCTAATATTTCCGACAACAGATGTTCGGCTAACTGGTCTATAAATTCCTGGTTTCTCCCTCTCGCCATTCTTAAATAGCGGAGTGACATGCGTAATTTTCCAATCTAAAGGGACGGTTCCTGAATCTAGAGAACTTTGGAAGATTATAGTTAGGGCATCTGCAATGTGCTCACCTACTTCCTTTAAAACCCTGGGAAACCATCTGGTCCTGGGGATTTGTCACTCTTTAGTGCCATTATTTTCTTCATTACTGCTATTATGCTTAAGTTATTTTATTGAGTTATTTTCCCTGATTCAGTATTAGTTTCCTTTTGATTTCTGACATGCTATCCTCTTCCTCTACTGCAAATACTGACGCAAAGTAATTATTCAACATGTCTGCCAATTCCTTATTATCATTGACAATATCACCAATATCAGTTTTCAAGGGGCCAACATTGCTCCTGACCACCATCTTTTTCTTAATATAATTGTAAAAATTCTTTGTGTTGATTTTGATATCCCTTGCAAGTTTCTTTTCATACTCCCCTTTTTTTAATCTTACTATCTGTTTTGTCACCCTTTGCTGTTCTTTGTATCTTTCCCATTCACCAGGATCTGTGCTATTTTTTGCATTTTTGTATGCTTTTTCTTTTAATTAGTTTTTCTGCCCCCCCCCCCCCCCCCCCGTCTGGTGCGTATATTTGTGTGTGTGCACCTTCCCATGGGAGACCAGACGTGTTGGATTTTAGCTCACCCCTGGTGCTCTCTTTACACTTGAAGTCAGCAGTTCATATAGATTCGGATCCTAATCCAGGAGTCACCAGGCTGAGAAATTAGCGCACAGCAGCTTACTTTTAGTAACCGTTCCTGTCTCATTATATCCAGGTTGGTCCCAACACTGGTTCCTATGTAAACAATAAGGCTTTATCTTAACCTATGTTACTGGAGTGACCCTTAGTGCAGAGACCTGATTTATGGTAGGTCTCCATAGAAGGGCAAAAGTATCTCCTGTTCACGTTGATAATGTAGTAAGTTACTTACTGAAAGCATGTTCCAAATCTGTTTATCGACCCATCATCTTTCCTTTTTTTAATGCATTCATTATCTAATTCTGTACTGTTGACTCTGTATATGCCTCCTGGAAATACTGTGCAGACAAAATGTAAAATAACTACATTAAACAGTAACCCCTCTTAAAACTGAACAATCTGTTTAGAATTTTGATTGTGGAAAGTGCATCCTAGATATTTTAACTATTCTGGCTGAAAAGGACTGGTAGTAGGAAGGCACAAGAGGCATAACATTTTACAGAAGCATATGAAACAGAATATGTAAAATTGATACAACTGTAATATTTGCTTCAGTTTGCAGGAGGAAATGAAAAATGTGTATTCATCATTGGAAGAAGTTGTTGTTGAATGGGAGGAAAGTATGGACTGTGCGTTACTGGTTTTTGAGCACAGAGAGTGGCGAAGAGGGAAAGTCACCAAAGTGATCTCTGATAAGTCTGTGGAGGTAATTGTTTGTGTTGGGTGCTGTCCGCGTACCTAGTAATATTTTATAGGCTTCAATCAAACATGGGGCATTGGTGCAGTGTGTGGTACCTTGGACAATTTGGATAAATGAGTATGTTGGATATAAGTTTCTATGCTGGATTTAGGTTTCTAATCTGCATAAGGGTCAAGGTCACAAGTAAGGCAGGGGGATGGGCACCAGCATATAGGAGTAGAAAAGAGGAATAAGGTGCATAAAAGAGTGAGTGTGTGGGATAGTACTAGAGAAGATAGTACTAGAGACGTTAGTAGTACCATATTAGATAGGAGCAGACTAAGAAAGACTACAAAAAAAATTCAAAAATGGGTTTAGAATGCATGTACGTAAATGCACAAAGTGTGGTGAATAAGGTTGGTGAGTTACAAGCACAATTAGCCGTGTGGCAATATGATGTGGCAATAACGGAAATGTGGCTTAAAAACGGTGGGGACTGGGCACTTAATATTCAAGGGTACAAGGTGTTCAGAAAAGATGGGAAGGAAAAAGGGAGGTGGGGTGGCAGTGCTGATTACGGAAGACATTGTAGTGTTGGAAAGGGAGGATGTTCTTGAGGGGACAAGGACAGAAACCATTTGGTTAGAGTTAAGGAGCAAAAAGGGTATGATCATGCTATTGGGAGTATTCTAGAGGCCTCCAAATAGTGAGAGGGAGGTAGAGGAGCAAATCTGCAGGGAAATTGCAGAGATATGCAAGAGCTATAGAGTGGTGATATTGGGGGACTTTAATTACCCAAATATCGATTGGGATAATGCTAGGGTAAAGGGAAAGGAGGGGGAGGAATTTCTGAAATGTGTTCAGGAGAATTTCCTTGACCAATATGATCTTGGCCCAACTAGGAAGGAGGCATTGCTGGATCTGGTGCTGGGGAATGAGGTGGGCCAGGTCAACCAAGTGTCTGTGGGAGAACACTTGGGTACGAGTGATCATCGTATCATAAGATTTAGATTAGCAATGGAGAGGACCAAGGAACAATCTAGAGTGGAACTTCAAAACTGGAATAGGGCTAACTTCAATGGGATGCGAAAGGATCTAGCCAGGGTAAAATGGAACCAAAGACTGACAGGAAAAACTGTAACGGAACAATGGGTGATCTTAAGGAGGAGATGTTCCAAGTACTGGCTAGGTACAAGAGGCAAGGGTAAGGGAACCAAAGCAAGGGCTCCTTGGATGAGGAGGGAGATTGAGAAGATGATGAAACAACAAAAAAGAGGGTGTATGATGCAGGTCAGGTGAATTCTTCAAGGGAGAACTAGACCAAATACAATAAGTTGAGAGGGGATGTGAAGATGAAAATAAGATTGGCAAAGAGAGAATATGAGAGTAGAATGGCGGTTAACATAAAAGGGAACCCAAAAATATTCTACCAGCATGTAAACAAACAGTAAGCGGGTAGTAAGAGGCGGGGTGGGGCATATTAGAGACAAAGAAGGTGATACATGCTTAGAGGTGCAGGGCAAGGTTAGAATACTCAATGAGTACTTTGTATCGGTGTTTAATAAGGAGGTGGATGCTGACAAAATATCGAAAGAAGTGGAAAAGGTAGAAGCAATGGAAGGAGTGAAAATTGATAGGCAGGGATGTACTAGAAAGGCTGGGTATGCTTAAGTGGACAAGTCACCTGGTCCAGATGGCTTGCATCCCAGGTTGCTAAGGGAATTGGGGAGGAGATAGCGGAAGGGCTTGCCATAATTTTCCAATCTTCTCTAGATGCGGGGAGGTGCCTGAGGATTGGAAAGTGGCAAATGTGACACCATTGTTCAAGAAAGGGTGTAAGGACAATCCTAGTAACTACAGTTTAACATCAGTGGTGGGTAAAGTTTTAGAAACAATAATCAAGAAAAAATTAACAGGCACTTGGAGAGGTTTCAGCTAATTAAGGAGAGCCAACACGTTTTGTAGACAGTTTTTCCTGTCAGTCTTTGGTTCCATTTTACCCTGGCTAGATCCTTCCGCATGCCGTTGAAGTTAGCCCTAGTCCAGTTTCGAAGTTCCACTCTAGATTGTTCCTTGGTCCTCTCTTTGTAAAAGGCAGATCGTGTTTGACTAATCTAATTGAACTTTTTGATGAAGTAACAGAGGATTGATGAAGGGAAATGCAATGGATGTTGTCTACATGGATTTTCGGAAGGCGTTTGACAAAGTGCCACATAGAAGGCTGGTTAATAAAATTGAGGCTCATGAAATAGGTGGCAGCTTGGATAAGGAATTGGCTTAAGGACAGAAAACAGCAAGTTGTGGTAAATGGCTGTTTTTCAGACTGGAGGATGGTAGACAGTGGTGTTCTCCAAGGGTCAGTGCTAGGGCCACTGCTTTTTTTGATATATATAAATGACCTGGATATTGGAATACGGAGTAGAATTTCTAAATTTGCCGATGACACCAAACTTGGGGGTGTGACAAACAGTGATGATGATACCAATCGACTGCAACAGGACATAGAAAGGCTGGCAGAATGGGCAGACAAGTGGCAGATGGAATTTAATAGAGAAGTGTGAGGTGATGCATTTTGGCAGAAGGAACAGGGAGAGGCAATATACACTTAATGGCACAGTTTTAAAGAGTGTGCAGAGACAGAGGGGCCTGGGAGTTAATGTGCATAGGTCCCTGAAGGTGGTAGGACATATTGAGAGAGTGGTTAACAAAGCATATGGGATCTTGGGTTTCATAAATAGAGGTATTGAGTACAAAAGTAGAGAAGTTATGCTGAACCTTTATAAAGCACTGGTTAGGCCACAATTGGAGTATTGGGTCCAGTTCTGGTCACCACACTTTAAGAAGGATGTGAAGGCCCTTGAGAGAGTGCAGAGGAGATTTACCAGAATGGTTCCGGGGATGGGGGATCTTAGCTACAAGGACAGGTTGGAGAAGCTGGATTTGTTTTCATTAGAGCAAAGGAGGTTGAGGGGTGATTTGATAGAGGTGTACAAGATTTAGACGGGGAAAGGTTGTTCCCACTAGTTGATGGTACAAGGACTAGGGGACACAGATTTACGGTTTTGGGCAAAAGATACAGGGGGGACGTGAGGGAAAACTTTTTTACGCAGCGAGTGGTGATGACCTGGAATTCGCTGCCGACGGAAATGGTGGAAGGGGAGACTGGATAGGCACTTGAGGGAAATAAACTTGCAGGGCTACGGGGATAGAGCGGGGGAATGGGACTGACTGGATTGCTCTACAGAGAGTCGGCACGGACTCGATGGGCCGAATGGACTCCTTCTGTGCTGTTATGACTCTGACTCTAATAAACATTAAAAATAAACTAGCCAGAGTATGAAAAAGGTATTTAGTGAACAGTTCTTTTGTGTGTCATAGGTAAGTTAAGATTTTTGCAGCTAGAAAAATCAGGGTGCCTTAATAGACTTTTCGGACTTTTACTGTGTCTCTAAGACCATCATATAGTGCATCTGGTTTTCAGTTCTGTCTTTAACACCATATGCATGTGCTATCTACTTAGTAAGCTTATGGAGAATTGTTTTATAAAACCATTTGCAGGTTCTTGCATTTAAAGCCAGTTTCTACCTTTTTTAAGGTGTGTAAAACTGCAAGGATCTTTTCTGTTCTGTTGACATTTGCATAAAATGCCTGTGTGTGCCACTCTGTCAAGTCTTTCTGGAAGTTATCAGAAAAATACTGGCAATGCCGAATCTAGAAATTAAGGGTTTCTTGAACTACCCAAGGCCATTAAAGCTGAAAAGAGATTCCACAAGGACTTGGTATCTTTTAAATTTCAGATCTTCCTGTGAGGCAGTTACTGACACAGTACAGTAAATGTGCCACTCAAGATGAAGCATCTCCTCATGTTGACTAGTTTAAGACTAATTCATTGCTTAATGCTTTGACAAGTCTGCAAACCAGCTATGGAGACTAATGGCAGAGTTTCCCTGCACATTTCTACTTTGATCTTGTCGAGGAATAATTTGTTTGTCAAGGCTGTACTTGCATCAGCCCTCAATACTTCACACATGGACCTTCCTGTTTTGTTTCCCCATTGATATGTGAACTATAATGAAAGCTAGATGTCTTCCCTTTTAGACAAACCATGCACCTTCCTTCCTTCCTTCCTTTCTTTGTATCTTCTAGATGGTGCCTGTTGTGTGCATAATTATTGGTATGCAATTTTAAAAGTCTTTCCTAAGTTTGGTTTAAATTGAAGATACTTTATAATATTGAGCTACTCCATTTATGAAAGCATTGCATTCAATGTGAGTAACTTGACCTCATACGAACACTTCTGAAGTTAGCCAACTGGAGGCACTCTTGTGTTAGAAAGAGAAGATTGCGTTAAAAACCTTAAAGGATTAGGTGTGTGTTCCTCTAGTTGAATAGGCGACCTATGCATGGTGTGTGGAATACACCTTCATCCCAAGCAATTTTGACATCGAAAAGCGAGTAATCTGTCTTTTTGGTTTACTGTTGAGCTACTGCAAAGATGGAAAGTAAGTTGCTATACTACTATAGGGAGGCCACGGGTAGTTTATATACATGGGATTTTGCTTTACAGTTTTAAAGACTTCATGTGCTGTTGTTTTGCTACAAAGGAATGTACACTTTCTGAGATTAGTTATTTTTGCAGGTGTTCTGCTATGATTTTGGAAATAAAGAAACAGTGAACATCTGCATGATAAGACAACTAAAGGAAGAATTTCGATTTGGACCTCTGGCACTTGAATGTTCTTTATCATACATCAGGTGACTTAAATCCTGTGATTACTGTAGTTATGTCATTTTGGGTGAATATTAAAAGGTATTGATTTTATTCTTTGATTATAATGTTTAATGGATACATCAAATGTGTGTGCAAAATATACAATCTTCAGGAGGTAACTTTTTCAAATTTTTTAAAGCATTTATAGTTTTTAAACTATGAATTCAGCTTTTACTACGAGTGAAGGGGTGGGGGTTTGCTTTTATTAATTAAAAAAAACTCATTGAAATATTTGCTTTTTAGATATGCCCAAGTATGATGAAGTGAAAATAATGTGAATGGTTTCATTGTTTTAGACCAGCTGGAGGGAGCTTAAAATGGGCAGCAACATCATGTGACTTTCTGGAAGAAATTCTGATTGGAAGTTCAGTACTTATCAACATTGAGGTCTGTTTATCCATAAAAACAAGGTCATCATCAAATGTCAAATGTTTTGAGATTTTTAGATATTTTAGATAAAATGGTGACTGAATTATGGCTGTGTCCCCATGACTATTTTCTGTCCTCGAACCACACTTCACGTGAAGACTACACTTACCTCAACTTCCTGGGTGCAAAGCCATGGGAGATCAACTCGAGTTTCAATATTTTTGAGGTCTAAGGCGCTTTGTTCTCTGGTGTCCGTTGCTGAAATGTAGTTTGTGCCTACATGAGTCATAGGCTGGAATTTTCTGCAGGTAGGCAGTTTGGTGGTGGAGGCGGGGTTTCCTGCAGGCCCTGCCGTTAAAATCGGCAGGGCCTGATTTGCATGTGAGGCCTCTGTTTCCCGCCCGCAGCCACGTGGGTAGGTAGGCCTGCAGATGCAGAGAAGGAGTGAGGGCTCGGTCTGGGGGAAGGATCGTGGGGGGGAGGGGTTGGGGATCGGCAGGGGCTCAGTCGGGAATAAGAACATAAGAAATAGGAGCAGGAGTAGGCCATTTGACCCCTCGAGCCTGCTCCACCATTCAATAAGATCATGGCTGATCTTCTACCTCAACTCCACTTTCCTGCACTATCCCCATATCCCTTGAAATAAAAACAAAATGCTGGAAATACTCAGCAGGTCAGGCAGCATCTGTAGAGAGAGAAACAGTTAACGTTTCAGGTCGATGATCCTTCGTCAGAATCTGACAAAGGGTCATCAACCTGAAACGTTAACTCTATTTCTCTCTCTACAGATGTTGCCTGACCTGCTGAGTATTTCCAGCATTTTCTGTTTTTATTTCAGATTTCCAGCATCTGCAGTATTTTGCTTTTGCCCCAATATCCCTTGATTCCCTTAATATCCAAAAATCTATCGATCTCAATATACTCAACGACTGAGCCTCCACAGCCCTCTCGGGTAGAGAATTCCGAAGATTCACCACCCTCTGAGTTTAGAAATTTCTCCTCATCTCAGTCCTAAATGGCTGACCCCTTATTCTGAGACTGTGACCCCTGGTTCTAGACACCCTAACCAGGGGAAACATTTACCCTGTCAAGCCCTGTAAGAATTTTGTATGTTTCAATAAATCACCCCTCATTTTTCTAAACTCTGTAGAGAATATAGGCCTAGTCTACTCAATCTCTCGTCGTAGGATAATCCCCCCCATCCCAAGAATCAGTCTGGTGAACCTTCGTTGCACTCCCTCTATGGCAAGTATATCCTTCCTTAGGCAAGGAGACTAAAACTGTACACAATACTCCAGGTGTGGTCTCACCAGGGCCCTATATAATTGCAGTAAGACGTCATTACTCTTATACTCAAATCCTCTTGTAATAAAGGCCAACATACCATTCTCTTTCCTAATTGCTTGTTGTACCTGCATGTTAACTTCCAGTGATTCGTGTACAAGGACACCCAGGTCCCTTTGAACACCAACATTTCCCAATCTCTCTCCATTTAAAAAATACTCTGCTTTTCTATTTTTCCTACCAAAGTGGATAACTTCACATTTCTCCACATTATATTCCATTTGCCATGTTCTTGCCCACTCACTTAGCCTGTCTATATCCCCTTGAAGTCTCTTTGCATCCTCCTCACAACTTACATTCCCACCCAGCTTTGTATCATCAGCAAACTTGGATATATTACATATATATGCCCGCATCGAAATCATTGATATAGATTGTGAATAACTGAGGCCCAAGCATTGCGGTACCCCACCAGTTACAGAATGGTGGGGGGTGGCAGAGGGAGGGTCGGGAAGCCCATTTTACAGTTGAACTGCCCCCACACTCCACACCCTACCGTTTTTTTAGGGGAAAATTCCGGCCATAGTTTCCAATATGGTAATATTGCTTTGAACGGGTTATAGAGTCATAGGGCTGGATTTTACTTAACGAGATGAGTTGGGGGCAGGCCTACTGCCTTCCGGGTTCTAGTCCCGCCCCCAGCGATGTCTGATGAACAGACGCTATTTTGCCCTGATTGGCCTTGTTAAGCCCGCCCTGTGGGCTTGCCGGCCAATTAAGGGAAAGCCACTGTCATAAGAACATAAGAAATAGGAGCAGGAGTAGGCCAATCGGCCCTTCGAGCCTGCTCCGCCATTCAATAAGATCATGGCTGATCTGATCCTCACCTCAAATCTAAAGAACACAAGAAGTAGGAGTAGGACCTGGCCACTCAGCCCCTGGGCCTGCTACGCCACCCACAGGGCCTTGACCGATCCGAACTCCGCCTCCTGTCCAATTTCCTGCCCGCTCCCCGTAACCCCTAATTCCCTTTACTTCTAGGAAACTGTCTATTTCTGTTTTAAATTTATTTAATGATGTAGCTTCCACAGCTTCCTGGGGCAGCAAATTCCACAGACCTACCCTCTGAGTGAAGAAGTTTCTCCTCATCTCAGTTTTGAAAGAGCAGCCCCTTATTATGCCCCCTAGTTCTAGTTTCACCCATCCTTGGGAACATCTTTACCGCATCCACCCGATCAAGCCCCTTCACAATCTTATATGTTTCAATAAGATCGCCTCTCACTCTTCTGAACTCCAATGCGTAGAGTCCCAATCTACTCAACCTCTCCTCCTATGTCCACCCCCTCATCCCGGGGATTAACCGAGTGAACCTTCTTTGTACTGCCTCGAGAGCAAGTATGTCTTTTCTTAAGTATGGACACCAAAACTGTATGCAGTATTCCAGGTGCGGTCTCACCAATACCTTATATAACTGCAGCAATACCTCCCTGTTTTTATAATCTATCCCCCTAGCAATAAAAGCCAACATTCCGTTGGCCTTCTTGATCACCTGCTGCACCTGCATACTAACTTTTTGATTTTCTTGCACTAGGACCCCCAGATCCCTTTGTACTGCAGTACTTTCCAGTTTCTCGCCATTAAGATAATAACTTGCTCTCTGATTTTTCTTGCCAAAGTGCATAACCTCACATTTTCCAATATTGTATTGCATCTGCCAAATCTCCGCCCACTCACCCAGCCTGTCTATATCCCCTTGTAGGTTTTTTATGTCCTCCTCACTTTTTCTACTTTCCCTCCCATCTTTGTATCATCTGCAAACTTTGATATGTTACACTCGGTCCCCTCCTCCAAATCGTTAATATAGATTGTAAAGAGTTGGGGACCCAGCACCGACCCTTGCGGAACACCACTGGCTACTGGTTGCCAGTCCGAGAATGAACCATTTATCCCAACTCTCTGCTTCCTGTTAGATAACCAATCCTCCACCCATGCCAGAATATTACCCCCAATTCAGTGATTTTTTATCTTGAGCAATAATCTTTTATGTGGCACCTTGTCGAATGCCTTCTGGAAGTCTAAATACACTACGTCCACTGGTTCCCCTTTATCCACCCTGTACGTTATGTCCGCAAAGAACTCAAGCAAATTTGTCAGACATGACTTCCCCTTCATAATGCCATGCTGACTTTGTCCTATTAAATTATGTTTATCTAAATGTTCCGTTACTGTCTCCTTCATAATAGACTCCAAAATTTTAGCCACCACAGATGTTAGGCTAACTGGTCTATAATTTCCAGCCTTCTGCCTACTACCCTTTTTAAATAAGGGTGTTACATTAGCAGTTTTCCAATCTGCCGGGACCTTTGCTGAGTCCAGGGAATTTTGGAAAATTATTACCAAAGCATCCACAATCCCTACTGCCCTCAAGACCCTAGGATGTAAGCCATCAGGTCCAGGGGATTTATTCGCCTTGAGTCCCATTATTTTACTGAGTACCAATTCCTTAGTGATTTTAATCGTATTTAGCTCCTCTCCCCCCCCCCCCCCCCCCTAGAGCCCCCTGTTTGTCCAGTGTTGGGATATTCTTAGTGTCCTCTACCGTAAAGACTGAAACAAAATATTTGTTCAGCATTTTTGCCATCTCCATGTTTCCCACCATTAATTTCCCGGTCTCATCCTCTCAGGGACCTACGTTTGCCTTAGCCACCCTTTTTATTTTTATATAACTATAGAAACTCTTGCTATCTGTTTTTATATTTTTTGTTAATTTATTTTCATAATCTATCTTTCCTTTCTTCATCAATCCTTTAGTTACTTTTTGCTGTCTTTTGAAGACTTCCCAATCTTCTATCCTCCCACTAAGTTTGGCTACCTTATATGTCCTTGTTTTTAGTTGGATACTATCCTTAATTTCTTTACTTAGCCATGGATGGCTGTCATTTCTTTTACACCCTTTTTTCCTCAGTGGAATATTTTTTTTGAAAGTTGTAAAATAACTCCTTAAATGAACACCACTGCTCATGTACCGTCTTACCCTTTAATCTATTTTCCCAGTCTACTTTAATCAATTCCGCTCTCATACCATCATAGTCTCCTTTATTCAAGCTCAGTACGCTTGTTTGAGAACCAACCTTCTCACCCTCTAATTGGATATGGAATTCAACCATGTTATGGTCACTCATTCCAAGGGGATCCTTAACTAGGACATTATTAATTAATCCTGACTCATTACACAGGACCAGGTCCAAGGTTGTTTGCCCCCTTGTTGGATCAGTTACATACTGCTCAAGAAATCCATCCCTAATACACTCAATAAACTCTTCCTCAAGGCTGCCCTGCCCAATTTGATTTGTCCAGTTAATATGATAGTTAAAATCCCCCATAATTATAGCTGTTCCCTTATTACATGCCCCAACTATTTCCTGATTAATACTTCTTCCAGCAGAGTTGCAACTGTTAGGAGGCCTATATACTACTCCCACGAGTGTTTTTTTCCCCTTATTCCTTATCTCCACCCAAACTGTTTCATTATCCTGATCCTTTGACCCAATATCATTTCTCTGTATTACAGTGATTCCTTCCTTTATTAACATAGCCACCCCACCTCCTCTTCCTTCCTGCCTGTCCTTCCTGATTGTTAAATACCGTGGCATATTTAATTCCCAGTCATTGTCACCCTGCAGCCATGTTTCTGTAATGGCCACAAGATCATACCCATACGTAGTTATTTGTACCGTCAACTCGTCTATTTTGTTACGAATGCTGCGTGCATTCAGATAAAGAACTTTTAAATATGTTTTGTGACAATTTATTCCTGCTTTTACTCCCTTTACTACTTTACCTTTATCTTTATATATTCTGTCCCTTCCTGACACGCTCTGGTTTTTAATTTCCCCACTGCTACTTTGCTCTATTGCCTTCTCTGCTGACATTTTTATTTTTTGCTCTCTTGAAACCTCCCCACCACTAATTAGTTTAAAGCCCTCTCTACAGCCCTAGTTATTCGATTCGCCAGGACTCTAGTCCCAGCACTGGCCAAGTGAAGTCCGTCCCAACTGAACAGCTCTCTCCTGTCCCAGTACTGGTGCCAGTGTCCCAGGAAGCAAAACCCATTTCTCCCACACCAGTCTTTGAGCCACGCATTTAACTGTCTGATTTTATTTACCCTAGCCAAATTTGCTCGTGGCTCAGGTAGTAATCCAGAGATTACTACCCTAGAGGTTCTGTTTTTTAATTTGGCCCCTAGCTGCTCATACTCCCTCAGCAGAACCTCATTCCTTGTCCTATCTATGTCATTGGTACCAACATGGACCATGACAACTGGATCTTCCCCCTCCCACTCCAAGTTTCTCCAGCCCAGAGGAGATGTCCTTAACCCTGGCACCGGGCAGGCAACACAGCCTTCGGGACGCTCACTCTCAGCTGCAAAGTACCCTATCTATCCCCTTAATGATACTATCCCCTACCACTACAACATTTCTTTTTACTCCCCCCACTTGAATGGCTCCCCGTACCACGGTGCTGTGGCCAGGTTGCTCATCCTCCCTGTAGTCCCTGCTCCCGTCCTCACAGGGAGTAAGAGCCTCGAACCTGTTGGACAAGAGCAAGGGCTGCGGCTCCTCCAACACTACCTCCTGGATCCCCATACCTGCCTCATTCGTAGTCACACCCTCCTGTCCCTGACCACGGGCTACATCTGAATTAGTTAATCTAATTGGTGTGACTACCTCCTGGAACACAGAGTCCAGGTAACTCTCCCCCTCCCTGATGTGTCGCAGTGTTTGAAGCTCAGACTCCAGCTCATCAACACGGAGCCGGAGTTCCTCGAGCAGCCAACACTTACTGCAAATGTGATCACCGTGAACATCAATGGTGACGTCAGTTGATGACACTTCATCTGCCGGTTTTCTTAAAGGCATATGCACCACACTTGTTTGACAGATGAATTGTCAGTGTTTGACAGCATTGAGGTGCTGTCAAACACTGACAATCACTGTCCAAAGGTGAGCCCTTGCACCCAGGCCCTCCAATTACTCTCTCCTTAGGATAAAACAGATGGCAGCTGCAGCTGAGATTGCAGAAGCCATCTGTCACTTCTCCCGATGAGATGAGGCTACACAAACACTTCACAGCTTATCACCTGCAGAAACATCTAACCACATAAAAAATTACTTTCACAACTTTTCCTTACCTCTGATACTAACCTGTGTCCCATTGCATCCTTCACACCACTTCTGCAGCTATCCTCTGTACACCAACAGTACAACAGACCCACAGCACGCCTCACTTACCCTGGCGAGGTTCCCCGACGTCGGGAAGCCCGCAGCACCAATCAAAAAATTGGAACTGCCTGTTAACTACCTGTTAACAGGCAGTTAAGTGGCTATAATCCTCTTCCCGCCGCTAGGAGTCGGGTCCCTGCGCAAATTGGGGAACTGACTCCCGGGAAGATTGGTTGGGAGCGGGTTCAGGACCCGCTCCCATTCTTTTTGACTTTCCCAGCAGTCCCGCCTCCTCAGGGCTGGTAAAGTCCAGCCCATAGAGTCATAACGGCACAGAAGGAGGCCATTCGGCCCATCGAGTCCGTGCCGGCTCTCTGTAGAGCAATCCAGTCAGTCCCATTCCCTTGCTCTATCCCCATAGCCCTGCAAGTTTATTTCCCTCAAGTGCCTATCCAGTCTTCCCTTGAAAACATTGAGTGTCTCCGCTTCCACTACTTCCGTCGGCAGCGAATTCCAGGTCATCACCACTCGCTGCGTAAAAAAGTTTTTCCTCACGTTCCCCCTGTATCTCTTGCCCAAAATCTTAAATCTGTGTCGTCTAGTCCTTGTACCATCAACTAGTGGGAATAGCCTTTTCCCGTCTAGCCTATCCAAACCCATCATAATCTTGTACACCTCTATCAAATCACCCCTCAACCTCCTCTGCTCTAATGAAAACAAATCCAGCTTCTCCAACCTGTCCTTGTAGCTAAGATCCCCCATCCCCGGAACCATTCTAGTAAATCTCCTCTGCACCCTCTCAAGGGCCTTCACCTCCTTCCTAAAGTCTGTTGACCAGAACTGGACGCAATATTCCAGTTGTGGCCTAACCAGCGCTTTATAAAGGTTTAGCATAACTTCTCTACTTTTATTGTTAATGTGCCTTTGCCTGCACAAAGTTATTACGAACAGTATTTTTTTGCTGTGAATGCATTAGTTAGCCATGTTTGTCAGATATTCAGGAAGCTATTAAAGGTGATGTTGTAGGAGATGGAAAATTACAAAATTAGCTACTCTGATTAGGTATCTTTAATGTGAAAAGCACAAAACTAACACTTAAAGGTTTGATTTTTAACCCTGCCGGCAGGCAGTTAAAATGGCCGCAGCGACTTCTCCTCTCTGATCCTGCTGTCTTCCCATGGTTGTAATTTCAATCTGCTTTTTTGAGCAGGTGAGAGGGACACCTGCTAGAAGGCAGCAGGATCCTTCTTTATATATGCAGATCCGTTTCTGATTAAGTCACCAGGGCCTGACTGCAATTGTAACCTGAAGCCTGTGCGGGGAAGCTGTTGTGGCTTCCCCGCCAGGCCAGAAGAGGCCCAGAGGTTGATTAATTTTTTTTGTTTAGCTTCCTTCGGGGCCAGGAGGAGAAAGGGGGCTGCCCTCCCCCATCCGTGAAGCCCTCCCAATTCTCCTGTCAACCAATTGCTTTTGCACCTTTCATTCGAGTAGTCGGCAGCAGCCGCTTACATAAGAACATAAGACGTAGGAGCAGGAGTAGGTCATTTGGCCCCTCGAGCCTGCTCCGCCATTCAATAAGATCATGGCTGATCTGATCTTAGCCTCAACTCCACTTCCCTGCCCGCTCCCCATAACCCTTGACTCCTTTACCTTTCAAAATCTGTCTATCTCCACCTTAAATATATTTAATGACCCAGCCTCCTCAGCTCTCTGGGGAAGAGAATTCCAAAGATTCACGACCCTCTGAGAGAAGAAATTCCTCCTCATTTCCGATTTAAATGGGTGACCCCTTATTCTGAAATTATGCCCCCTAGTTCTAGATTCCCCCACGAGAGGAAACATCCTCTCTGCATCTACCCTGTCAAGCCCCTTCAGAATCTTTTATGTTTCAATAAGATCCCCTCTCATTCTTCTAAACTCCAATGAGTATAGGCCCATCCTGCTCAACCTTCCTTCATAAGACAACCCCTTCATCTCCGGAATCAACCTCGTGAACCTTCTCTGAACTGCCTCCAATGCAAGTATATCTTTCCTTAAATAAGGAGACCAAAACTGTACACAGTACTCCAGGTGTGGTCTCACCAACGCCCTGTACAGTTGTAACAGGACTTCCCTACTTTTATACTCCATTCCCTTTGCAATAAAGACCAACACTCCATTTGCCTTCCTAATTACTTGCTGTACCTGCATGCTAACTTTTTGTGATTCATGTGCAAGGACCCCCAGATCCATCTGTACCTCAGCATTTTGTAATCTCTCCCCATTTAAATAATAATTTGCTTTTTTATTTTTCCTACCAAAGTGGATAACCTGGCATTTTCCCACATTAAACTCCATCTGCCAGATTTTTACCCACTCACTTAGCCTATCTATATCCCTTTGGAGATTCTTTGCGTCTTCCACACAATTTGCTTTCCCACCTATCTTTGTATCATCAGCAAATTTGGCTACATTACACTCAGTCCCTTCATCCAAGTCATTAATATAGATTGTAAATAGTTGAGGCCCCAGCACTGATCCCTGCGGCACCCCACTAGTTACAGTTTGCCAATCACCAGACATCTCACCTGTGCCTGACGGCCAGCTAGCAGTTCCTGCAAGGGAGTTAAAACAGGGCTTAGGGTATACTCCAGACCACCAGGTCAGTACAAGAAGAGGTGTAAACAGCAAAGTGAATTCACCCATTAAAATAAATCAACTGAATAGAAATTGGGGACATGCAAGTGATTGAGTCCAGTTAGCCTTGCTGCAATACTGCAAGATATTGGAATTGACTATTGCAGTAGATTTGAGGGTTATCTATGTAATCTAGTAAGTAGCAGAAAACAGAAGGGGGGCCATCTTGTAGTGCAGGCTTTCCCACCTGGCAGCCAGCCTTCAATCTGGCTGGCTGCTGGGCGAGAGGTGGAGTAAAAAAAAGTCCTAATAATGTTGTAATGTTAAATTCAGCAGGACCTGCCTGTTCCCAGCATTTTCAGGTTTCCCGACAACTGACTGGTGCCCCTGCTCCCTCCCCTCCTCCCCGTAAATGTCGGGGCTAGTGTTTGTAAAGTCAAATCGTGCGGATTTTAGAATTGTTTACCTCATTCACGAGGGTACAAAAACACTTTTGCTTTCTACCTTTTTTTCATATTAATTGTGCTAATCAGTAACCTATTGAGGACAGTAAAACAGGTGAAGTGCCTTAACAAAGTCTGTTTCTCACGTGCTTAAAGCAATATTGAAAATTGCACCAATAGACTGTTAAATGTGTAGGGGGTTACTTTTACTTTTTCTACCTGTAGGTCAAAGATATCCAACCTTTTGGAGAAATGGGCTGGGTCCTTGTGATGCAACCAGTGAGCAGGTCATGATGCATTTACATTATAACAAATTGCTTTGTCCTGAAAGTTGTACTGTAAATGCACCCTAACTTGCGCACTCCTTCATGTCAGGCACTCTTATGTTCGTCCCATTTTTCCCCCTGCCTTCACTTCAGTGTCTCTTCTGTCTACCTTCACTTCCTGCTACTTTTTTATTTTTTTTTCTCTGTCCCTTTCTTACTCTTTGACTGTACCTATGGGTAGTGAAAGGGGGCAGCAAAGGGACTCGGGTGGGTGAGCAGGCTAGACGTGTCCCGTGTATCTGGGGCACGATGTAAAGGGAAGCCAGTGACATTTTTGTATACTGGGGATTGATTGGTGGCTGACTGTAGGGGGTAGGGGTGGCAGCAATCTCCAGCTCAGCCTTTGTGGGCTTGGGACAATTAATTGCTCCAAGGTGGGCTATCTTCTGCTCCCACACCTCGTAAGAACCATAGATGAGTTAGGTGAGTGATATATATGAAAAGTGGTCTCCTCTGGTGGTGGGGGGGGGAAATAGCTGATCTGTTTGTCAGCAGGAGTGCACTTGATTGAGATGGAGCTACTATTCCCAGCGGTGCTGCACGCCTTGTTCACTCGAGACGTTGAATTTTGGATTCCTGAGACAGGTACTGACTGAAAGAGGAGAGCAGTACTGCTGGGAGCTGCATGCCAATCCAGTACTCTACTCTGACGAAGCTCATAGCGCTGCCCCAGAAACTCACCAATAGATCAGCTGCTTCTACTGGTGGGTAGGATCAACAGATGGAGTTCCGCAGGGCTGATTTTGGCCTGTACATTGGACACCCCTGCTATAGGTAATGCAGTGTTCTTTTTAAACTATATACAAGGAGGTCGTTTTTGAACTTTTTTTTCCAGCAGAGAATTGGGACTTCTAGTCTCCAGATTTAGCAGGGAAATTAGTCAGCTGATATAATTTGTGGCAGTAAGAAAACAGACTCCATCCTTTTTGATCCTGATGTTGGAGAAACTTGCATACTAGCCTAATACTGCTGGGTGGTTAGTACTGAAGTTTTCTAGCTTTGATGCCAATCTGTATAACTTCCAGTGATCTCCATGAAGTTGCTTCAATAGATATGACTAGCACTTCAACAGTTCAAATTACCTCTTTTTAAACTCAATTTTTTTGAAAAATAATTTACAGGAAACCTCTTCCAAATCACCTTTGCCAGTGAATCTCTATGCCAAGGATGAAATTGGACAGTTTGTCAACATAGCAAACTATTTGATCAAGAAAGGTCTGGCCTTGCCTCAGAAAATGTAACTATTTCTTCTATTTTATATAAATGAAGGGTAATGTTTGTTAACAAGAATAATTCACTTTGAGAAGAAAACCTCTTTAACTGTAAAAATGAGTTTCAATTTTGTTCCCTTGTGACTAGAGTATAAGGAAAAGTATTAAATATGTTACTGATGATACTTTTGTTTAAAAAGTAGAGAAGGGAAGTAAGAACTCTTTTTTTACAAAAAGTAGTATTTCCCAATTTGCATTATTGACAGTACAATTGGTAGATTTTGAAGTAACTAGAGTTAAAATGGAAATGGTCTTTCATTACGAAGTTTCAAAATGAAGGTCACGGGACATGTTCACATGATCTGGCAGGTTGATTTGATCTGGAAATTAATTAGGATACAGGGCTTTGTTCCAAGATTGAATTGAACTTGAAGGCATTAATAGGTTCTGGGAATCCACTTATTAGCATTCTATGCAGTAATTCCTGCTATTGTATCTTTAATCATGGAAAATAAACAGTTCTGACTTGAGAGCTCTTTGGACTGGATAAATTCTAGGCTATTCTCCTGCAATCTTAGTTCTGGAAGGAGACCTGAACTCCATTGGTGGGCTGAGATTTGCATTGTTCATGTGTAACATTGCATCTGAAAGGCCTACCAAGAGACAAGTCTTACCTTAATGGATGATCTTGTTTACCAGTTTCTAAATAGGATCCAGAAAGGGTTTATTAACCATTTTGTGGACTGATTCCTATTTTAATTATTGTGCTGTTATTTTGCCTCTATTAATTAACCATGTAAATACTACTGTCCAAGTTGTTAAAATCAGGACATGCTAACTTACAAGCAGCATATGCAAGAGTGCCGGTTTGGTTCATAGAAGTTTCTGATTGCCTTATGGAAACTGCCTTTAGCTCAGAATAAAAAATTTAGGGTGAAGGTCCAAGCTATAACACACTTCTTACAGTTAGGGAGTCGAATATTGCATCTGAACTCTGAGGGAGCTTTGAAAGCTGCAGTTTACATTGAGTGAATCTAAGCTGTTCTTGGATTGACTTCAGTGAGCATTTCTGTTAAAATTGTACCTTTTTGATTAATCAACCCAGACGTATTTCAGTTAACAGTTTGGTTATTGGTGTCTTCCATCCCTGGTGATAGCTATTTTAATTAGTTCCCACAAAAAATGTTATAACACAGAAGTTTGTGCAGTTGTCATCCAAGTCCTCTCTGATGAAATCCTGCATATTTCAAGGTATCTCCAACATCGGTTTGACATTGGTTTCAAAATCAAGTCGTACTTGGGCTCATTTTTGCAATTTTGCAACTATTTGTTTTTCACAACTCAATTGCATTTGAATCCTTAAGAATCACGTGTTGTTTTATTTTATGCAAAAGCTGTTTAGCAATTTTGCCCAGGTAGACACTCACTAATTCCCAGTTACGGACTTTGTTTAGTTCTTCAAAACTGGAAATCGATACTGTTAACATTTAGTTTTGGTTCAGAGTTCCTGTACTGAAGCCATTATTGTAGGTAAACCATACTTGATTTAGTATTTTAAGAGTCTTTAGGGCTTGTTTGAGCTTTTATTCAGATCAAGAAATACTCGAACTGGAATATTGTTTACACTACATAGATGCTAGCAGAGGCCCAAGTTAATTTCTTGCACAGAACAATGTAGGCAACATCAACCATTCATTTCCTGTATTCCACAGTTGGTTCCTGGAGATCTCTGATCATGTATGAATCAATTGTATATGCAAGGCTGCCACATAGAGCAGTCCTTAATTTATCTCTAGATTTAACTGCAATACACACTGCTTTTGGGCAGAACAGCCTTGACGGCTGGTGCAGTGGCACCTAGATGGGGGCCCTCTTCCTCTTTCTAGATTTTTTTTTTTTTTACTACTTTAATATGCTCTGATGGATTCTGGAGAATGTGGAATGAGGAAGCGATATAAATTATATCCTTGCTGGATCTTCATTCTTTGATGTGCATCCTGCATATTCTGTGATCTACCCATCTTTCCCTCTGATATTGTTTTGGGAAGGTGGTTAGTTTAAATGGTTAATTGATTTCAGTTTAGCTTCTGGTCAAAATGATGCAAGTTCTGGGGCTTTTATATCACAAAGAAATAAGAAACCACATGACACAATATCTATTATGACATTTTCATGTGCATTCTCGGCATGCATGTGGTTTCCCCACAATCTGCTAAGCTAAACTCCTATAGTTTTGAGGAGGATGCATATCGTTTGAAGAATGAAGCTCCTACCAGGTAGGTAATCTCTTTCAAGGCAGTGGAAGTATGTAACTATTTGCCAAAAATCTTTCTTGTCCTTAATGACACCTTGTCAAGTGGACCATTTGGTGTTAAATTGTACGGTTTCTTAATACAAAAGTCAGATTGGAGCTGAAATTAACCGTGACTTGCTTAGACCTCAACTTTTAACTCTATGGATTCATTGTACAGAATTCTATGATTGGTAGGTTAAGAATTAGTCAACATTCCACATGCATTTACATTCTTAAATAATGGCCCGTATTTTCCGATCGCAGGCTGATCAGGACTCCCAGGACGCGCACACTTCCAATGCTGGGCCTCACCAAACTCCAAGTGCGCAGGGCCCACATATCCCAGGGGCGCATGTAGTTCGCAGCGTCCCTGGGATCACGTGGGCCATGGGGAGCCAATCACAGAAGGGAATCTCCCTTCATACATTTGACAGGAAGACCTGTCAAATATATGAATAGAGACCAATGAAAAAACATAGTAAAACTTTAAATAAATGTAAAAAAAAATCACATTTTTAAAATGACTTGAAATTACAATAAATTAAGTATTTTAAACAAAACTTTAATTTTTTGAAAAAAATAATTAGAAAGTATTTTACGGGGCTAAAAATAAACTTTTTTTTTAAAAAGTATTATTAAATGATGAATCAGTGGGGGGAAAAAAACATTTTTTTAAACTTTTTTCTACTCTTATCCTGGTAAAAGCAGGCCTTACGCCTGCTTTTACCAGGCGTAAGAATTGTAAGGGTTTTCTGCGGGCGGAGGGTCTCCAAAAAGCGGAACTATCTGCCCGCAGAGGCCCTTCTCCAGGGCAGCCGGAAGATCTGTCAAGAGGATTCTTGACAGATCGGAAATGCCGGTTTTCAGCGTATGCGCTGTGCATGCCTGAAACCGGCATTTCCGATGTCCCTACGGGTGGGTACACAGCGCGTACACACCCGTAGGGATTGGAATATTCGACCCATTGTCTACTGCCAATATTTAGGTTGTTGTACTTTTCAGTGATCTGAATTATTTAAACTTGTAAGTTTTTATGAATTGACTTTTTAACTAAATGAGCCAATTCCACATTATGTGGATTACACTTAAATAATTTTTATCGGAGATAACAGTGAGAATGATATGTTCACCAGAAGAGTTTGCTGCTGTTCAGTAAGAAAACAAATATATTTTTACTGGAAAAATGTCAGTTTAAAAAAAAACACTGCTTTGAGAATGAGCTGCCAAATAAAGATTTGCTTATTTTAGATTTGTTTGTAAGTGGATTTAACTGTATTGTATCTGCAGGAGTTTAGAAATTATCAATGCTTTAAGTGTGGAAACTATAGTCATTTGGCTTGAAATGCATTCCTTACTTTGTGTTGAGTCGTACATAGATTTTAGACCGTCAGACTTGACCAATAAGTTGTGTTCACTTTAAGTTCAACTGCACCAGATGGTAGAGCAGTACAGATTGATCGGAAGCAAAATGACAGGCAACAGTCGTGCCAGGCAACTGAAATTGTTAAATATTCAGCACCCAATTATGAAGATTGCTTGTCATCCAAAAAAACGTACAAATCACCTGTCCTACCAAATGTGAATATCTTCGAGGTTGAAGTAACTGGTGTTGGTGATGATGGAATCATCTATGGAATGCCAGTATCATTGAGTAAGTTATAGACCATCAAAGTTGTGAATGAAGATATTAACTCATGCTTGTCTAAAATAACTATTGATAATTATATGAACTATTAATGTAAAATCTATGGTAGTTTTAAGCATAATTCTTGATTTCTTTAATCTTCACATATAAGTAGGAAGAATTGCACTTCCTTTGTGATTTTACCTCAGCCTTGCAGTTTCACTCTGTCTTCAGTTTTTCCTTCATCAGTTATGTAGGAAGACTTATCTATATACTTCCACTTAAGGAAAAAGATTTATACTTTTGGTATTTAGTGATGCTATCATTTGTTTTTTCAATAAATTTTGTCAGGTTTTGCTATTTGCTGTTTTGTTCTATACTTCATAATTTTGTTTTATTTTTAATGATTTTAAACTCATGCAGTGCCCAAAAGCAATATTTATATCCTCGAGCCTGCTGCATTCCTTGTAGACTCAGCTTAATTTTACATAAATACTTGATTTGCCCCCTGCCCCCACCCCACCGCTGGGCAAATCTCCCTTTTTAAAACTAATTTGGGGCCTTCTTTGATTAAAGTAGTGACCATATATCAAGCTTATGGGTGTCAATCAGTCAGCACTGGTCCATCAATGCAGTGTATGTCTGGGGTCTGGACAAGGGAGTGCTTGTATGAAGCCCCTCAGATTATTTCTGCTTGGTAATGGAATTTCTAAATTAACAGACTGCAGTCCTGGTGTGATCTACAATGTTGGCCCAACTGCATCAGTGGCCACGTTCCTAGCGCCAATATACAGCAGGGATTAACATTGAGACACTGGGGCCACATTACTTGCAGATTTTTCCTCCTTGATGGTCAGGTTGTCCTGCATCTGTTCATTGTTGAAGACTTTTCCTTTTGGTTGAAGACATCTTCTGTAGCCTCAGTAGTTCCTAGGTCAGGACAGCAGGTGATCTGATGCTGAAGCCAAAAGAGCACACCACAGGAATATGTAGGCCTGTGCTGGGACTCCCACCAAGCACTAGATCAAGGTTTTTGGAGATCCTGTCGTGTGGGGTTGTTGGTCCCAGAATCAGTGTGAAACTGACCACTGCTAAGTGTAGGTTTAAACATGCCCACTGAAGGACAGCACTCTTAACAGTGACCAAGATGAAGATGTTAACCAAGCGTAACAATCAAGGTAAAAGGTTACCAGGATCAATAACTAGAAATTTTGTGGTCATGTAAGTTGTCGTGCATTAATCGGTTTGCTACAAATAGGCACTGACATGGACAATAAAACTCTTTTTTTTAAAAACATGGTTAGGTGAAAATTAACTCTTGATTTTTTTTTTTCTGCATTCTAAGCATCTGAGGCTCTTAACGAGGCATTGAATTGATAGTGAGTTGCAAATGTTCATTTTCATTGTGTTGTCACTTTGAAGTGATGACATGGTGGCTATCAACCTTGTTTACAATATTCTATCGTGTATTTGCCACAGTTGTATAGAATAGAATCTTTACGGCCCAGAAGGAGGCCATTCGGCATCGTGTCTGTGCCAGCCCAAAAAGAGCTATCCAGCCTAATCCCACTTTCCAGCTCTTGGTCTGTAGCCCTGTAGGTTACGGCACTTCAAGTGCATATCCAAGTACTTTTTAAATACGATGAGGGCTTTTGCCTGTACCACCCTTTCAGGCATTGAGTTCCAGACCCCCACCACCCTCTGGGTGAAAAATAGTTCTCCTCCACTCTAATCCTTCTACCAATTACTTTAAATATATGCCCCCTGGTTATTGACCTCTCTGCTAAGGGAAACAGGTCCTTCCTATCCACTCTAGGCCCTTCATAATTTTATGAAGCTATTGTCACTTTTTTTTAAACCTTGCAAATTGATATCTGCTCCTAACTATTGTTACGTTTTTAATATTTTGAATACAGAAGAGCAGTTCACCATGTTGACCAGTGCTATCCAGACCAGTTTTAAAGTTCTACCATTTCTTAAACCGTATTGCTATAGCAAAAGAGAAGGCTGCATTATTAAGGGTTCCGATACACTCTGGTATAGAGGAAGGATTTTGGAAGTGATTGGGGGATCTGTTAAGGTAAGATATGTACAGCATGTATTTGTGCATTTGTAAGTATGCTGTTAAAATCTAGGATTGTAGAAATCTGAAGATGGTAGACAAACTAATTTTGGTGTTTAGAGTTGTCTTGCCAAAATGTAGTAGTGTTTCTGTGCTGATCTTAACAGTACATGGGGATTGTACATAGGCAAAGTGTGGAAACTTGTTGCTTGTTGCTAAACAAATACTGCCAAGGTTTTAGTACTCTTTTTAATGTTAGTGATGAGGAAATGAAGCACTTTGTCATTTCAAGCATCTATTGAGTACACTTGGCTTACTTACGGTATTCAGCTTAAAACATACTCCACTCTTCCCCAACCTCAACCCCACCCTCCATTGTGCTGGTGTGACATTCTGTTTTCCTTTGGATTCGTGCATTAGAAACTGGGTTGCAAATTCCCAAACTCATTTCAGATAGGTCCATTACAGCAAGCAGAGGTGAGAATCTTTCACTCCATCAGTCTAGATTGAACTGAGCGGTAAAAGCGCCCACTGCATCATGTAAAGTTTTTCTTCAATCATAATTAAAACCATTTAAATTTATATCAAATAAAGCATACAATCAAGTAAAAGAGCCCTGTACGTTCTTTTTTAAATAATGGTAATGGCATTATATTAAACAAAGATAATGGTAATGGCATTATAAGGAAAATTTATTGCTCCTATGCTGTGGGAGTGCTGATCAGAAATAAGGCTATATGACATAGTGGCATTATTCTCCAACCTGTGCTTTCTTCAAGTATGGTTCACTGCTGGGAGCACAGGAGAACTAAGTTTACCAGTATATGACACAGTGAGAGAAAATGACTAAAAAGGGACTTGGATATTTCACATAATCCAGTTTGCAGCAGGCACAAAAAAGTGACGCAGGCAGCAAGTGGCAGGATGCGACATGTATGAAACACTCATCCATGCCTTTGTTACCTCCTAACTTGCACCAAATCCCGTTCACCCATCACCCTTGTGCTCGCTGACTTACATTGGCTCCTGGTTAAACAAGGTCTCGATTTAAAAATTCTCATCTTTGTTTTCAAATCCCTCCAAGGCTCACCCCTCCCTATCACTGTAACCTCCTCCAACTCTACAATCCTCCAAGATATCTGCGCTCCTCCAATTCTGGCCTCTTGCACTTCCCCGATTTTAATCGCTCCACTATTGGCAGCCGTGCCTTCAGCTACTGAGGCTCTAAGCTCTGGAATTCCCTCCCTAAACCTCTCTACCTTTCTTTCCTCCTTTAAGATGCTCCTTAAAATCTACCTCTTTGACCAAGCTTTCTGCCCTGACATCTCCTTGTGTGGCTCAGTGTCAAATTGTGTTTGATAGCATTCCTGTGAAGTGCCTTGGGACATTTTACTACATTAAAAGCGCTATATAAATACTAGTAGTAGTAGTCGTAGTCAAATTAGCACACAATCCCCTCTAGTCCAGAGAGATGAGATGACTGGTTACCTGCTTTATTAGTGAGGGATGTCAAGACAACAGACTTCAGTGGCTGCACATAATGATACAAAGATCTATTTTAAATGCACTGGTATTCAGAGCAAACCATCAGGACACAGACCTAATTTATGCTAAGCATTTGGATGTACTGACTCCCATTTGTTGAAACTGCTTGGTTTATACTGTGGGGTTGGTTAACCTATACAGAGAAATGTGACCACAATCTCTCTTTTTTGTAAATGGTGGTGCAGTGTTGCTTTTGTGTTTTGGGGGTCTCCCTTTCCTTGAGTGGGGAATTCTTGCTTTCTGTGTGTATGGAAAAGGCTAAAATCCATCACTTGGAGAGCAGCTTTTACCAATAGATTCATACCCAGGAATTTTGAAGAGCTAAAGCTTACAAGCTTTGGGGGGATACATTGAAGGGGCATCTTACTTTGGGAACAGGCTTGTATTTTTGTGTGCATGGGGAATCTTGCTTTATGTGTGTTTGAGAGGGTCTCTCTTTGTGTATGGGTCCTCGCAGTTCTGTGTGATTCTATGTGGCCATCTCATTAGTTTTTATGCATATTTTGCCCCCACCTCAAAGATTTGCAATCCATTCTTTAAGCAACTAAAAGCCAGTTCCCAGCTCAGTCCAGGGAACAGGTTTGAAAATTAATTTAAAACATCTGGGGGAAGGGTGACCAAGTTCCCATTCTGCACCCTCTCTGCCTAAAACATTCTGCCAGGCTCTAAAATTCCCAGCTCTAAAACCTATCCCCAATCCTTCCAGAAACCCATAACCAGTACTCTTGCACCTTAGAACAATCCCTCTGCCCACCTCCCTGCTCCCAGGTCCCCTTACCAATACTTCCAGACCATAGTAAGCCTAATTATCCCGCACGCAGGGAATCCCTTCTCTTTTTTTACTTTATCCTCCATCTTTACAGATGCCAGCACGCGTTTCCACTCGCACACCACCATTTTTTTTGTTCTGGATGTGGGTGAGGCTGCATTTATTGCCTATCCCTAATTGCTCTAAGAAGATGTACCGCTACAGTCCTTGTGGTGATGGTGCTCCCACAATGGTGGTAGGTAGGGAACTCCAGTCATTTATGTCTGTCCAAGTCAGGATGGTGCGTGACTTGGAGGTGATGATGTTCCCATAAAATTGTTCTTGTCCTTCTCGGGTAGAGGTCACAGGGGAGGGGCGTGCTGTTGAAGTAACCTTAGTGAGTTCCTGTAGAGTGCATCTTGTAGGTTATACATGCTGTAGCTACAGTGTGCTGGTCGTGGATGGAGGTCCATGTGGAGTCCAGTTGGCAGGGGGACTGTCTTGGATTATGTTTAACATCTTGTTTTGTTGCAGCTGTACCATCCTGGGGAGTGGTGAGTATTCCATAACACTCCTGACTTCAAGCGTATAGAGGGTGGATGTGCTTTGAAGGTTCAAGGGGTGACCACGTGTCACAGAGTATCCAGCCTCTGCCCTACTCTGTTGCCACGGTGTTGATATGGTTGGTTTAGCTTCTAATCACTGGTGAGCCCCAAGATGTTGATGGTGGGGGACTCGCCCATGGTGCCGTTGAATCTCATGGGGGATGGCTGTGCTTTCTCTTGTTTGTGACGGTCATTACGCGGTATTTATGTGTTGTGCATGTTACCTGCCCATGTCAACCCAAGCTTGGATATTATCTGGGTCCTGCAATAGGTTGACATGGGCTGCTTCATTATTGGAGTTGTGAATTGAGCTGAACACTGGAATTATCAGCAAACAGTCCCACTCCCGACAATGTAAGAGGAGGGAAGGTGATGAAGCAACTGAAGATGATTAACTGAGGGCACTTTCCTGAAGATCTTCTGCAGTGAGGTCCTGGGGCTGTGATGATTTGCCTCTGACAGCCATCAACATCTTCCTTTGCATCAGATATGACTACAGCCACTGGAGGGTTTCCCTTCGATCCTCATTGATTTCAGTTTTGCTAGGGCTCCTTGGTGCTATACTCGGTCGAATGCTGCCTTGATGTTGACGGCAGTTACTCTTGCCTCTCCCCAGGCATTCAGCTGTTGAATCCATGTCTGGATCAAGGCTGTGAGGCCTGGAGCTGAGTGGTTCTGGCAGATCCTGAAATGAGAATTGGTGAGTAGGTGTTGCTTGATGGTACTATAGATGATTCCTTCCATCACTTTACAGATGTGGCAATATTGGTCATGTTAAATTTATCCTGTTTCTAGTGGATGGGACATATCTGGGCAATCTTTCACATTATTGGATAGTTGCCATATCCTATGACAACCTGTTGAATGTCTGCATTGCCTGTGACTCTTCCCCTGTGTTTCCAGAACTATAATATGCTTTCTGGAGCCCCATCTCTCCCAACCAATTGCTACTTTTACAATTCATTAATGCAGCCCACAGCCACTTCAATTTTCCCTTCCCACATCTCTTTCCACCAATTCTACTCTCTCTCGACTATTTTTGAGATGCCCAATCAGTCAGATCTCCTACACCTGCTTTTCAATTAATTGCACCTTCCTTCTCTTTCCTCATATTGTAACTGAACAATCCTTTTTTTAAATTGTTTTTGAGCTGTTCTAAAGGAATTTTTTTTTTATAAACTTAGTGCTGTAAAAACATTTTCTACCCTTCACACTTCAGTATCCATCACACTTCACATACTGTCTAATCTTTCTCTTTATACTGCGGGGCATTCAGTAGTTTTTAAATAAAATGTTGAAGGTTTTGCTGTAACAATTTATAATTGAACAGATTTATCTACTCCTGCCTGTATAATTTTGCGAGCACTTAGTTTTACGATAAAATTGTGGAGAATGCAAGAATATCACTTGAGATTCTTCACTATTTTACTTGCAAGGTATTCTACTTGATTTTAGTATTTTTTTTAAAATGTTAAAACATTTGTTCTGTGATGAGTATAGTTATTTACTCATTGTTTTGATACTAGGTACACTATGTTGACCGTGGATACACTGAAACAATCCCTCAATGCCATGTTTATCCAGTGCTCATGTATCCTGATATTCCAGAGCTTTGCCTACCATTTCAGCTTTATGGAGTGGCACCTGTAAGTATATAATGTTACATTGGATATAAAGTATTTTGGATGAAATGACTGAGTATAAATCAGTAATTTTTTTTATAAACCATCCTCGTTTTTCATAGTGGATGATCTGTCCTGAAGGACAGTCCTGTTTTTAAAAGCCATCAGTACCCAAAAGGCAGTTGTGCTTAAGCTTATTCATTCCTTGAGACTGTTATTTTAAGAATATATCAAGTATTCCAACAAAAGAGATGATCATGCAATACAGAAATATGGAATTGGGTAATCGGTGTCAAAGATCATTGCCAAATACATTATTACCAAATTTATTGGCCCAAATTTTGCGGTCAGCAGCGACAGAGTTTTTGTGGGCTTTAGAGCGCATACTTGCTCTAATCAGATTTCTATTTCAGCGCGACACCCTCTATAGGGGATCTGTGCCGTTTGTGAGCAGGGTAGGAAACAACAAGGCTCTTCAACCAATCAGATTGAAGAATCCTCACTGAGACACGAAGTCTAAAGCAGGAAATAAGAATTAAATTTAAGTAATTTACAGAAAGCGAAATAAGGATTGGGAAATATAGATGGGATTAAGGGGGAGAGAACAAAAAAGTGGCAGATAGAAAAAGTAAAAAAAAAATTATTTAAATTTTTTTTTAAATCTCCAACACTAATTTTCTTCTGACGGAAGGAGACTCCACACTTGTAAAATTAAATTTTCAGGGCCAGAGAGGTTGTTCAGCAGTAATTATCACTTTTCACGCCATTAAAAACTCACTCTTGAATGCACCAACCCTAACTTTTTCAGCCTATTTTAGTGCGCAACTAGTGGGCAAGTACCCCAGCTTCACGCCGTTTCTTTCATTTCAGTACCGAGTCTATTGGCAAGGTTTGCAACAGCGCACCCTGTCGAGGAGCGGGCTATTTCTGACAGCAACTTCCTGATTTGCGTGTTTAACTGCGCATGTACGGAGGCCAGAAGTTGGTACCCGATTTACCTCGTTATAACAGTTAGCCTCACCATTGTTCTCATCGCAAAATCTGGCCTGTTAAATTAGTCAGTTTTCACAAATGAAAATAAAAATACCAGATCCAGTTACTTTCTCTCTGGAATCTATAACACCAACAGTAAAACATGTTAAGAATCAACTTAAGGAATTAAGGGGGGAAAATTCAGTATCGCCCCATTTGGGGCGTAATTATCGGCCGGGCGCAAAGATTAGCGCTTGGCGCTAATTATCACCTCCGACTGCAAACTTGACTTTTATCGCCCCTGGAGGTGATTGGAGTGCTAAATCAGGTGCTACACATCTGTCTTAAGGCGCAAAGGCCGAGGAGCGAGGCGCTAACTCAGAACGCTGGCAAAGCTCATGTGATGTCAGTCAGCAATGGAACACAGACACAATGGCGCCGGCCAGTTCTTAAAGGGGAGGGTTGATCTTGCTTTCCATCCACATCCTGCTCATTGCAGCCTTGAATCTTGGCCTAGAGAGACCTGTACATCAAATCTGCTGGAAAGAACAATGGAGAGACCCAGGGAAAGAGCTCAGAGTGCAGCCCCCATGGTCTCTTCTAAATCGATACAAGGAATGGCAAATCAAAATGAACCTGCAAAGTGCTGCTCAGTACCCAAAACTCCTTCACACAGTGTTGAATCTCTCCCGAAGACACTCGCGCTCACTCACTCACTCACTCACTCACACTCACTCACTCACTCACTCACTCACTCTCTCTCTCTCACTCTCTCACTCTCTCACTCTCTCACTCTCTCTCTCTCTCTCACTCTCTCTCACTCTCTCTCACTCTCTCACTCTCTCACTCTCTCACTCTCTCACTCTCTCACTCTCTCACTCTCTCTCTCACTCTCTCTCTCACTCTCTCTCAGAATGCGTGGTTCAAAAATGTCACCAACAAAAAAAGGCAGGAAGCGGTCGCCTTCAAATAGCGCTCCCCCAGTCCCTTCCTGACTGCAAAACGCTCCCCTCAACCTGTCGTTGCTAGCGGCAGGCGGTAAGGCAGGGGACGCCACTCAATATCCGCTCCGGGGCGTTGCGCACTCGACTGACGTCACGATCTGCCGGCGCAGGAGATCGTGGCGGTAGTGTTTAGCGCCACCGCAAAATGTCTAGTTAATTTCGCGAGCGGCGCAAACATCGCCGCGCCTGGGCGCTAGTTGCTTTGCGCCCCATTAGTGCCCCCTTAAGGCGCTAACGGGAGGCGCAACCAACTGAATTTTTCCCCCTAAATGTCTACAGGGTAACTGGATCAAAATGCTTAACAAAATGAGATAGGAAATAGGTGAGGCTGTGGTAAGTGTTTTTAAGGAATTTTAGCAGCCAGATGACTCCGGACCTCTGGATGGTGGGGAGGGGCCTAGTGGTTAGTTTGTTTTGGGGTCTGTGCTCTGGGGAGCTGGGTCTTCACTCAGTGAATCAGCTCATTGTTTTGTCTTGGCTCAGGCACCATCATAAATGGGGGTAATGAAATTGGCTCTAACATTGGGAATATCACCAGTGAACAGTATGCTGGACCTGCTCGTTGGTTAAATCGATGTCCACCTGTCTAATGCTAATTTTTTGATTTCTATTTATGTTTTGACAATTCTATATTCTTAATGCTACATGTTTTTTGGAAAATTGTTAACTCGGTTCCAAAGAAGAATTGCTTGTAATAGGAAAATTTGTAAATAAAACTGCAGTTAAAGCACATTCATTGTTCAGTGGATATTAAAAAAAAAGGTTGTAACCAAATTTGCTTGAGGAAGGCATGGTAAATTAACATTTTGTGTTTTTTAAAAAAACTTTTTAGAATTGCATACGCGTGGATTTGACAGTTTATTAAAACATCAAATGCCACCTTTTACAGGTAGGAAACAAGTGGCAGGAAGATGCTATTGACACTTTGAGAGAATTACTTCTACAAAGAAATTTGGAGGTGGAGATCATGGTAATTATCTTTCATCCAAGACAAAGTAGTTTTGTGCAAATATCCTAAATGACTTGTGTATAGTGTTAATATATTTGTTTAATTACATATAACTTGGAAAAAAAATGTCAACAAAAAACTAATCTAAACAGATGCAGAAGGTGAACTTGATTAAAGGAACTTGGTGTGAAGATGCACATTTGTTGTTTCAAATCCAAGGGATGATATATCTATATATTAAATTTGGTATGTCCTGTCATAGTAACAGTTCCTATAGGGTTTAGGGTTTTCGGTGTGTAAGGGGGAAGTACAGAGAGACCTGGGTGTTCTTGTACACCAGTCACTGAAGGCGAGCATGCAGGTGCAACAGGCGGTCAAGAAGGCAAACGGTATGCTGGCCTTCATAGCAAAAGGGTTGGAATACAGGAACAGGGATACCTTGCTGCAGCTGTACAGGGCACTGGTGAGACCACACCTCGAGTACTGTGTACAGTTTTGGTCGCCTCATCTGAGGAAAGATGTTCTTGCCATGGAGGGGGTGCAGCGGCGATTCACCAGGCTGATACCAGGAATGGCGGGATTGACCTATGAGGAGAGACTATGTAGTTTAGGGATGTACACACTGGAGTTTAGAAGATTGAGAGGGGACCTCATAGAAGTGTATAAAATTCTGACAGGTCTAGACAGACTAGATGCAGAAGGAATGTTTCCCTTGGCGGGTGAGAACAGAACTAGAGGACATAATTTAAGGATAAGGGCTAAACCATTTAGGACAGAAATGAGGGGGAATTTCTTCACTCAGAGGGTGGTGAACCTGTGGAACTCATTGCCACAGAGGGCAGTGTACGCCAGCTCATTAAATATATTTAAGAGGGAATTAGATATATTTCTACAGGCAAAAGGGGTTAAGGGTTACGGAGAGAAGGCGGGGACGGGATACTGAATTGGAGGATCAGCCATGATCTCATTAAATGGCGGAGCAGGCTCGAAGGGCCGGATGGCCTACTCCTGCTCCTATCTTCTATGTATCTATGTATGTATCTATACTTGTTGCACTTTACTGGTGAAGCCTGCCTGTCACATTTTAATTGGATTTTACCATTAACGTGACAGTCTGTGACACTAGAATACTTTTGATTCTGCATGAAGTTGCATATTCTGGGTACCAGGTGTCACGGAGCACATTTTTTGAAGTTTCTCGTCTCCAGTGTATCAACCATCTTGGTGAAGGTAAGTAGTCAGGTGGGTACTAACTTTTCCTTTCAAATATATCTTTTAAATCTATTTTATAAACTCTTGCCCCCTTACAGAACTCCAACAGCCAATTCTCTCCCCCACCCACGGAACTTCACCTCCCTATGAATTTTCAGGCCTCCTCTGTTCGTTGGCCGTGGATCTGTTCTCAGTTGCCACTGTTCCCTGGGTTGGCACTGACTCATTTTGCCCCAGCAGTACTGCCTCAGCCACTTGTGCTCCCTGACGTGGGTCCACATTCCGACTCTCGTATATGCCTGCAAGCCGCTGCCTTTGTGTGCTTAGGCAGCACCAAGATGCGGACATTGTGGCAGCCTTCTTGCACCCCAGCTCAGGTAGCAACCATGGTGAACAAATGAGGTAAGAGACTGTATCACGCTAAAAGAACAGGCTTACATAAATGCAAGGAAAAGTGGAACTCTTAACAGATTGGGAGAGCTATAAAAAGCAACAAAGGGATACAAACAAAGTAATATGAGGTGTAAAAAGGAATATGGAAAAACTTGCAAGGGATATCGAAGCTAACAATAAAAGTTTTTATAAATATATCAAGAGCAAGATAGTGGTAAGGGGGAATGTGGGCCCATCAAAGACAGATGCAGGTGAGACAATAATGGACAATAAGGAAATGGCAGATTTGTTAAATGAATACATTGGGTTTTTTTCCACAATAGAGGAAGAGGACAGAATACCAGGGGTACAAGGAACTAAAAATAAATCCCATTGGTTTATTGGATTTAATATAAGTAACAAAAAAATGGTAATGGAGAAAGTAATAGGACTTGAGGTAGACAAATTTCCAGGATCTGTGGAGAGGAAATTGTAGACGCATTAGTCATCATTTTGCAAAGTGCTGTCTATTCAGGAATTGTGCATTTGGATTGGGAAATTGCAAATGACACTACATTATTTAAGAAGGGAGGAAGAAACCTGGAAACTACAGACCCATCGGTTTAACATCAGTTGTGAAGAAGTTACTGGAATCTATGCCCATCTTTCCTGCAACAGTGGAGGGGGGGTACAGCATTGATTCATCAGAATGTTACTTGGACGCAAAGGATTAAATTATGAGGACAGGTTGAATAAACGTTGCATGTATTCCCTTGAGTTTAGTAGGTTGAGAGGTGATCTAATTGAGATATTTAAAATGATAAATTATATTAACTAATTCTAGGTACCATCAGAAAATTGCATACAGATGCTGTTGGTTGATCTTCGCTTTGATGGAATGTCAGTTTCATGCTTTATGATTCATCATAACCATGCTGTTCAAGATGAAAATGCTTCAATAATGTTAAAGGTAAGATTACAGGTTTAGCCAAATTTAATCGCCCCTTTGCAGGCAGTCAGTGAATTTCACCTGGAGAAGTTTTGCATTTTTGAAGTAAGCAAATTGTGCCTATATTAAAGAGGAGCAAATCAGACTCCGTAGTCTCATCGGTAAAATAATGGAAACTATACAGAAGAGTAGTTTGGAGGAATACCTGTACAGTAAAAGCTTCATAGGTAATGGTCATTATTGGTTGTCCTTTGTCCCCATTAAAACCATTTCTCTCTCTCTCTTCGTTCGTTTGTTCGTTCGTTCTCTCCCCTCCCCGCCCCCCCCCCCCCCCCCCCCCCCCAGGCTGTTCCCCCCGGTACGGCCTTCATCTGCACTCCTTTAAGTCCAACAGATGCAGGCTTGAACGTTTATGGCGGAGAACTGCTTTAGCTATTCATCGCCAGATCTGGCTGGACCACGTAAAGCACTATCAGGTCCTGCTATCATCCTGGAATGCAAAGATAACCTCCAGATTCTCTTCTCCACGACAAACAGTCCTCTTGGACCCCTCTCCACTCTCACCTCCAATAACAAGTGCAAGGAGCTCATAGACTTCTTTGTCATAAAGATTGAGACCTTCCGTTCAACTGCCTATGCTGCTTTCATTCCTTCTCCTGCCCTCGCCCTCAACTCGTATCTTTATCTAGTTTCTCTCCATATGCCCCCTCCGAACTCATGTTGTCCATGAGATCCACCTCCTGCACCCTCGACCCTATTCCCACCAAACTACTGACCACCCAACTTCCCTTCCTGGCACACGTTAGCTGATATTGTTAATGGTTTCCTCTCCTCAGGTACTGTTGTAGACACTTGTACCTTGGATTTGTCACGATGAAGAGAGTGATGACCTATCTCTCAAGGCACAGTTCAGGCTAGTTTTTGCAAATGCCACAAATATCTAAATCATGAACTTGTAGGTTGTAATCTGTGATTGCAGCCAGAACAGCAAAGAGGTTAGTGCCAGGTCTAAAATTGTGATCTCATTTATAGAGAGCCTGGTAGGTCCTGGGTGCTAGCATTGCCTCTTCACCACATCTGGAAGCTTTTTGCACCCACTGTCATTAAGGAAATATTACTTGGGGCCTCAATTCTCTGTTTATATTCTCGCATGGTATTTACATAGTCAGCAAACACATTGAAGATTTTTTTTAATGTACTTTGTAATGCAGTACACTAAATGAACTTTTTTTTCCTCCTTCACAGAAATTTTGTCCTGATTTAAATAACGGAGAAAGTGTACCTGAAGAAATCTGGGATTTGATGTTTGAGGTAAGAAGTTACTGAATATTGGCAGAAATTCAATATTTTGTTAATTATAAATATATATTTCTAAACGTTCTCTTTTATCACCATTTTTCAATGGAAACTCAACCAAAAGTTGTTTCTTGCTTAACTTTTGTATTGGTACAGTTGCTTTGCTGCTGTTCAAATCTTCAGCTTATGCAAACAGACTGCAGTATACTTCCGATTTGTAAAAAGCTCAATCACCACCTCTGATCTTCAATGGCATCGCCATCACTGTGTCCCCCACTATCAACATCTTGGGGTCAACCTTGACAGCAAGCATAGCTAGACCATCTATATTAACATAATGAGGAAGAGGCTAGCTCACCTCCTGACAGCTTATTGCCTCTCCACCATCTACAAGGCTCAAGACAGAATGTGATAGTATACTCACTTGCCTGCATGGGTACAGCTGCAACAAAACGCAAAGGCTGACACCATCAGGACAAAACAGTCCGCTTGATCGGCACCCCTGCCACTGAACTCCACAACTGGTGCGCCGTGGCTGCAATATGTACTATGTACATTGTGTACAGTAGCAATTCACCAAGCTTACTTCAACAGCACTGCTGAGCCTTGCGACCACAGTGAGCAAGAAGGACAAGAGCAGGAAGATCATGGGAACACCATCGCCTCTAGTTACCCTTCCAAGTCACACACCATCCTGACTTGGGCATATATCACTGGTCTTCTATCACCGCTGGGCCAAAATTGTGGAATTCTCTACTTAGCACCATCTTGGAAGCACTTAGCACAAGGACTGCAGCGGTTCAAGTACAAGATCCACCATCACCTTAGAACACTTGGTGATGGGCAATAAATATGGCTTGGCCAATGTCGCTCACACCCTCCGAGGAAATAATTTTTTTTTTTAATTGTCACATTATAGCATCTATGATCATTGCCGTTTGAAACGTAATCAGTGTAAAGATGAGCAGAGCCGGGTGATTTGTACTTGTACATTTGAATCAAAATGCCTTATTTCTTGTTGAAATTTTTTTTGATTGCTTGAATTTTGAGCTAATGTTAAAATATCTGACCGACAAAACTGAAAATACTGGAAATGCACAGCCTGTGACTAGATTTTAAAAGGTTGGAAAAAGCTGTGAAGTGGTACACAATATATAAAGTTAATCTGTCAGAAATTGTAAAGCTGAAACAGTGAGCTGAGCCTGCCTCCAAATAAAAGGGCAAACAGTGGAATGTGAATGGTAGAATCCAGTGGGAAAGAAAACAATGTATGGAAAGTGATGTATTTCTGAATCTGGCCCTTGGACTGAACAATTTATCGTGTTGTAGGTCCTAAATATCTAAATTAAGATGAGTCTGTTGTGAAACACAATTTTACAAATTTGGATGCGCCTTCCCACGCCCCCCCCACCCCTGCAAATAGTAATTATTTAATACATAAAATTCTGGAAATGCACAGCAGATTAGTCAGCATTTGACCCTTTGGATAGAGATGCTCCATCAGTGTATTGTGCTTGGGAGGAACTGGTGACTTTGAACCTAAGTTTCCCAAAGCTTTCCACGACTGATGTTTTCCTCGCCTCATGTCTGGGTCTGTTGTAAACTAATTGATAGAGATTTATTGCTATGATAAGTCAACAACTCCATTATTGTTGCATCATGTGACTACCAGGATGATAGAAGGCGAACTAGATGGACCTTGGTCCTTTTTCATCTAGCAATTTCTATGTTCCTATCACAATAGCTGGAACAGCAAACCACTGGGAAGTATATGTAAAGTGAATTCATGTAAGAAAGGTATTACTATTTTTAAATTACTTTCTGTATTCAAAAACTTAGCTGCTGTGACTACTAGAATTCTAATAAACTTTATTAATATTCCAGAGATGTAGTAAATAGATGTATCTAGAAAAGACTGCTACACAAGTCCGGCATAAGACAATGAATAGTCTAATATGTTGTAAATCTGTGTTCACAGGGTTTATTATCTTCACGCTTTGAAACCGTTATGTTGCCAGAGTATGATTATCCACTATTGCCTTTACCTGGAAAGGTTTTCCCTGTAACTGTAAAGCACCTAGAAACTCCCAATCAGGTATGCATATTGCATTCTGGATACAGAGATTTCAGGTAGATTTTGTTTTTGAGATGTTGACTTAATAAAGGGCTATTGAAGTACCTCTTTATTGAATCTGCTTGTTTAAAATGAGATTCCTGGGCTCTATATAGAGAAAAATATGAACTACGCATAGCTTTAAAACCTGCTGTTAAGGAACACATACAGGTATGAGTTCACCAGTTTAGAAGGAAACAGTTACACATTTCCTTTTTTTTTAAAAAAAGAGGGTGAAATTAACATTTTTTGGTGGAGATTTTTCTCTCTCCTTCCACCCCCCCCAAATCAGAATAAAATTGGAACATATAACTTGTTGGGCCAATAAGTAAGAGTGTTATGCTGATATGGCACATTATAATTCCAATAGGCTATGGCAGAGACGCAGGCACATCTGTAGTTTCCAGCATAGTGATTTCCAATTTAAAGTTGAGCCTCGGCAGTTCCCTACAAACAAGGAGGAAGTGACTGAAGGGATGGACAATCCAGGTGATTTGTCCCTACCTTTTTTTTGTGTGAGCATTCTGTGAGCTCTAATAATTCCCCCCCCCCCCCCCGGCCTTTGCTGGTTGAGATGATAATTCTGCATGCTACCTCCAGGTAAGTGTCACCACAATGTCTTCATTACTCATTTGTGAAACATGATTCAGAGTTTGTATTTTGAAAGTAATAGTAGAAGGAGTGCTGGTTGCCACCTCTGAGGTTCCCATCATTGAGGCCATCTCAGATTTCTTCTCTGCCTCTGTGACCACATCCAACACTTAGTCTCATCTGCCCCTGGAAAATCTCTGCTTTTCTCTTTACCTCCGTGGTGTGCTCCATCATGACGTTTCCTACTACCCTCCGTGCTTCTTCCAAGTGGTGGTCAATATTTAGCAATGATTCATCAGCTGAGAGAGGGCGGTAGGTGGTAATCAGCAGGAGGTTTCCTTACCCATGTTTGACCTGATGCCACGAGACTTCATGGGGTTCAGAGTCAATACTGAGGACTCCCAGGGCCACTCTTTCCCGACTGTATACCACTGTGCCGCCATCTCTGGTGGGTCTGTCCTGCCGGTGGGACAGGACATACCCAGGGATAGTGATGGAGGAGTCTGGGCGGCTGAAAGGTATGACTCTGTCAGGCTGTTGCTTGACTAGTCTGTGGGACAGCGCTCCCAATTTTGGCACGTCTCCAGATATTAGTGAGGAGGACTTTGCAGGGTTGACTGGGCTGGGTGTGCCTTTGCCGTGTCTGAATCCACTGCCTAGTTCAATGCTGGGTGGTCTGTCCGGTTTTATTCTTACTGTTTTTCCTAGCAACAACAACAACTGGTATTTATATAGCGCCTTTAACATAGTAAAACGTCCCAAGGCACTGCACAGGAGTATTTTAAGACAAAACATTTGACACCGATCCACATAAGGCTAAATTAGGGCAGGTGACCAAAAGCTTGGTCAAAGAGGTAGGTTTTAAGGAGCGTCTTAAAGGAGGAAAGAGGTAGCGAGGCAGAGAGGTTTAGGCAGGAAATTCCAGAGCTTAGGGCCTAGGCAACAGAACGCACGGCCACCAAAGGTTGAGTGATTATAATCAGGGATGCTCAAGAGGGCAGAATTAGAGGAGCGCAGATATCTCGGTGGGGGGGGGGGGGGGTGCGCGTTTGGGGCTGAAGATTACAGAGATTGGAAGGGGCGAGGCCATGGAGGGATTTGAAAATAAAGATGAGATGTTTGAAATCGAGGCGCTGCTTAACCGGGAGCCATTGTAGGTCAGCAAGCACAGGGGTGATGGGTGAACGGGACTTGGTGCAAGTTAGGACACGGGCAGCCGAGTTTTGGATAACCTCAAGTTTACGGAGGGTGGAATGTGGGAGGCCAGCCAGGAGTGCGTTGGAATAGTCAAGTCCAGAGGCAACAAAGGCATGGATGAGGGTTTCAGCAGCGGATGAGCTGAGGCAAGGGCGGAGACAGGTGATGTTAGAGGTGGAAGTAGGCAGTCTTTGTTATGCTGCGGATATGTGGTCGGAAGCTCATTTCAGGGTCAAATATGACACCAAGGTTGTAAACAGTGTGGTTCAGCCTCAGACAGATGTTGGGGAGAGGGATGGAGTCAGTGGCTAGGGAATGGAGTTTGTGGCGGGGACCGAAAACAATGGCTTCGGTCTTCCCAATATTTAATTGGAGAAAATGTTTGCTCATGCAGAACTGTATGTCGGACGAGCAGTCTGACAATTTGGACACTGTGGAAGGGTCGAGAGAAGAGGTAGTTACTTAGAGCTGGGTGTCATCCGCGTTCATATGGAAACTGATGCTGTGTTTTCGGATGATGTCGCCAAAGGGCAACATGTAGCTGAGAAATAGGAGGGGGCCGAGGATAGATCCTTGGGGGACACCAGAAGTAACGATGCGGGAGCGGGAAGAGAAGCCGTTGCAGGTGATTCTCTGGTTACGATTAGATAGATAAGAATGGAACCAGGCGAGTGCAGTCCCACCCAGCTGGATGACGGTTGAGAGGCGTTGGAGAAGGATGGAGTGATCAACCGTGTCAAAGGCTGCAGACAAGTCAAGAAGGACGAGTTTGCAGTTTGATGCAACGGAGTGGCTTGCTTGGCCATTTCAGAGGGCACTTAAGAGTCAACCACAACTCTGGGTCTGGAGTCTCACAAAGGCCAGACCAGGTAAGGGTGGCAGATTTCTTTCCCTAAAGGACATTATTGAACCAGATGGGTTTTTAAGACAATCCAGTAGTTTCATGGTCACCATTGTTCTTTTTATTCCAGGTTATTTAATTTTTTCAAGGATCCTTACGGAAATGGGAAAGTGAGGAAAGAAATAGCGGAGACCCTGGAAATTATATTAAATTCTAGTAAAGTGTGGATATGTGCTGGAGGACTGGAGAGTAGCTAATGTAATACCCATTTTCAAATTTAATTCCCCAGCTGCCGTGGTAGGATTTGAACATAACCACTGTGCTACCGTTCCCTCACTACATCGATTCTCTCTACAATACCTCCAGATCTTGAATGTGTCTTTCTTGGCAACCAGAAATAGACGCACTATTCAAGGTGCAGTCTGACCAGACCACTATACAGTTTGATTGCTACCTCCTCTGACTTGTTGTCTACTATTTTGGCTATGTATTTCAACAGTGTTGTCTTTGTTGATTGTTGCTCTGCACTGGTTGAATATGTTAAGCTCATCCAAAAATCTTCTGCCTGTATCCTAACTCTCTCCAAGTCCTGTTCACCCATCACCCCTGTGCTCACTGACCTACATTGGTTCCCGGTCCTGGTTTTCAAATCCCTCCATGGCCTCAGTCCTCCCCATCTCTGTAACCTCCTCCAGCCCTCCAATTCTGGCCTCCTGCGCATCCCCGATTTTAATCGCTCCACCATTGCTGGGCGTGCTTTCAGCTGCCTAGGCCTTGAGCTCTGGAATTCCCTCCCTAAACCTCTGCACCTCTCTCTCCTTTTACCTACCTCTTTCATCTGTCCTAATATCTCCATATGTGTCTCGGTGTCAAATTTTGTTTGATAACGCTCTGTGAAGTACTTTTGGATGTTTTACTGCGTAAAGATGCTATATAAACGCAAGTTACTGTTATTTTAGCGTTAAATCTACTTCGATTTCAGCTTCATCCTTGGCTGTCTCAACACATACAAGACGATGGGAATACTTTCATGGAGTATTCACATCGTCTTATATTTTTCTTCCTGTGTGTAGTACTTCACCTTTGACCTAATTGGATTTTTCCGAGGATCCTGAGGGGAAAGAAATAGCGGAGGCCCTAGAAATTATATTCAGGGTTCTATTAAAGTGTTATGTGCTGGAGGACTGGAGAGTGGTTAGTGCAATACCCATTTTCAAAAAGGGGCAGAGCTAATCTGGGTAATTACAGGCCAGTTAGTTTAACATCTGTGGTAGGGAACATTTTTGGAATCTTTAAAGATGTAATTGCTAAATTTCTAGATGAAGATAAAATAATAAGAAGCGGCCAACTCTGATTTCAGAAAGGGAGATCCTGCTTGACAATCCTAATCGAGTTCTTTGAGGAGATGACAGATGTGGTGGATGGGTGAAAAACAATAGTTATGGTGTTCATGAACTTTCAGAAAGCCTTTGACAAGGTACCATGCAGGAGATTATTGGAAAAGATTGAGTGTGGAATTTGAGGGCGGTTTGAAAATTGGATTCAAAATTGCTTAGGAGGGAGGAAACAAGAGTAGGAGTTAAGGGCAGTTTCTCAGTGGTAGGAACTGTGTAGCAGTGTCCCAAAGGTGGCTTTTTTGGGACCATTTCTGTTCACTACATCAGTGATTTGGATATAGGACTAGACATTTGGATTTACAAACAAATTTAATCTTAGTAAATTTAGGTGGTATATCTTTTTTTAAAGTTAAAATAAATTAGACATTGAATGCGTGCAGTGGGGGAGAAAGCTGGGTAATGGTGGAAGAGCGCGGTGATTTGGGGGTTCAGGTTCACAAGACAGTAAAGCAGCATCTTGAGTGGATAAAGCCATAAGAAAGTAAATGAAATACTGGGTTTTATGGCAAGAGGTATAGAATATATCAAGCTGTAAGTAATGAATCTATATAAAACCTTACGAAGACCACAGTTGGAATCCGATGTGTAGTTTTACGCTATAAGAAAGATGTTGAGGCAATAGAGGGTACAGCACAGTTTCACTAGGTAGCTGCCTGTTGGGAGGAAATACAAATATGAAGAAAGACTTGGAAAAAGTGAGGCTGTTTTTAGTAGAACAATGGAATTCACAAGGTGTTTTGATAGAGGTATTTAAAATTATGAAGGGATGGGAGAGAGTAGATGGAAACAGACTGTTTCCAGTGATTGAAGGATTTAGAACAAATGGACAGATAGTAGATTAAATGTAAGAGATTTAAGACAGAGCAGGAGTAACCTTTTTACAGAGTTTTGAAGCAGTGGAATGCACTACCATTATTAGTGATTGAAGTAGAGACCATGTCAGCATTTAAGAATAGTTTTGATAGGTGTTTGAAGGAAAGGGACATGGGATTAGTACTACTGCTCACATGGAGGATAAACACCAACTCGGACTGTTTGGGCTGAATGGCCTGTTTTTGTGTTCTCTGTAATTCTATGCAGTGTTTTTTATTTTCTTAAGGTGTACATCTCTATTGGTCCGAGGAGGGACGTTGAATCTGACAGTGACACAGATGATAGTGGTATAAGCTATGAACCTGAAGATGATCTCGAGCAAGCTCTGAGAGAGCTAAATCAGAATGCAGAGGCACTTTCTTTACTCACAGATTTCAGATCAGGTATAGTAGAGACTTGAGATGTGTAGATTCATGTCAATGTGTTCTAAGATAAAAAGTCACTAACCTCTACAAAATTATTCAGCTTGTTGAACTGTAAGCACTGCAATGACGTGTTATAAATTGGTTCTAAACACAACCGTAATCAACTTGGCCTTGATGATTATTCCAACTTTTTCTGTATGCACTAATTGCTTAAAGAGGTGAAAAATAACCAAAACCCACAGTATTTAATGTCTGTAACAGTTTTTTAAACTGGGCATCCAGTTCACTACCAAAGGTTGCAGCTCAACTAAGTATTTTTGTTGCATGATTTTCTGTATTCCAATTCAAAAATAATTTTTACTTTCCACGGACTATTTAGGTTGCATGTCGAATGGGAAAAAATTGGGGATGTCTGCATTTTTAAGACTTCCATCGACAAAGCTATGTCAGCATTTTTATCCTGTATTTTGTATATAAGCATCCATCCTCAAATTATTTTTCCTACACTTATTTGCTCCATCACAAGATAATAGTATTGCTTTTTCAACTTTTCTAAAACTGTTGTTGGGTTTCAAGATCATTGACTGCAAGAAAATTACAGATTCTAATGCTTCCTCACAACCATAATTTGTGTGAAATTTAAGCAGCTTTCCAGAAGAGGATGTAAAGTAAAATGCTACAATGGCCATCAGCCTTCACTTCAAAAAAGTTCAGAAATGTGGTCATATGACCGATTGGGTAATAAGTAGCTCTACACAGAAGACGCATGACACTCTCTCCAAACATAGTTAGAAAATTGTACTACCCATACCCAAAGTATAATGTCACTCTTTGTGCAAGATCAGGAATAACCCTCTGCACTGGATCTAGATATAGTTCAATACTTCAGCCGTGACATAGAGTATTACCTTCTTGTGGCACAAATGGTTATACAATTGACAACAAGGCTATTGCAAGAACCAGCCCTTTCAAGGCTAAGGTTCTTTTTTGCTGAGATTAAGGTAACCATGGTAAATTTTCAGCAAATCATTACAGGTAAATCCATTTTTTAAAAATCCGCTTATCTGTTTTGAAACTTGAAATTCTTTTCTTTACAGAAATGCCTTGCCTTGCTGAATACAGTGATGGGCGATGGTACAGAGCAAAGGTACTGTCACTCGATAAACTCCACCCATTAATGATCCTTGTGCAGCATGTTGACTTTGGCTCTACTGCATCTCTACCAGATACTAGGTAACTGAGTCTAAAATATGTTTCAGCTTTCATGTTCATGCATGTCTATGTCATGGTGAAATACTCTTTCACATGGGCATCATGGATGGATGAACAGTCACTGGTATTATCTGTTTAAAAGTACATCTGCAATTGGGTGAGTAGTCACAAAGGGTTTGGCAGTGATCATGGCTCAACTAGAAGAGGTTTTGAGGACAAGATGAATTTCTCATGTTTTGCTTAATTATTAAATTTGTAAACCTATTCAGAATCGAGGTTACACTTTCATTAAAAGTCAGCATGTTTGCTCAGAAATTGGACCCTTTTTACGCTCGCTTTTCGGGTGTAAAATGGGCAAAAATGTCCAATTTAGCAGCGGAGTGTCCCGCACCAAAATGGTGTTTATAAATCTGAATCCCGACCGGAACCCGCCCCCAGTCCCGCCTCCGTTAAAACCGGAGGTGGGCGGGTTGGAGGCGGGTTCCGGTCGGGATTCAGATTTTTAACACTTTAACTTCCCACGTGACCCCAAACCACCCTTTTTTTAGGTTAAAATTCCCCCCATAGATTGTAACCACGTAGCCTGTGTGCTCCCGGTTATCAACCTGGAATTTTTGACAACAGGTAGGGCTTCTGCTTGGTGAAGATTCAACTTGTCTCTAACCACAAGCAGAGAATAATGCAGGTCTGTGCCCAGTGTGCTGGCAGTAGTCATGGTTCTTTCATATGGTGCCAATGAGCTGGCGAGAGAATAGGTGTGCTATCCACCTGAGGAGGACAGCATGTGCCTCCACCATTGAGGCAATGCCATAGTCATGGGGCTGCGCCTCAGAACTTCTACTGCTCTACGCAAGAACGGAGTGCAGGCATGATGGGAAGCTTTTGAAGCTCTCCTGCATGTTTTGTAAGCCAGAGGAGATGCTAGACCCCAGAGCCAAGATGGCAGCAGTCTGAGCTCCCATCGCAGCTGTAAGAGCTGTCACCAGAGATTCTTGCTCCATGGTTGACTGCACGGTCTCCGCTGTGTGATAAGACAGTGCATAAATTTGACCTCCATACTCTTTGACATTATGTGCAAGCAATAAATGTAATAAGAATGTTCTAATCCCTCAAATGCCAGGCTTCGTCAGATTCCTGCACACTTGGTACAGTATCCAGCTCGAGCCATCAAAGTTAAGCTGGCAGGGTTTAAACCCCCAGCGTTAATGAATGAAGTGGACCGAATTGTTTACAGTCCAGAATGGTCCATGGAAGCTTTATGGACAATGATTGACATTGTACAAGGGAATCAACTTACAGCATTCTTGGTGGTAAGTAATTTATGATTAAACCTGGTTAACACTACGTGCTGAAGCAACGTTAGAGTAAAATATACCACATGTATTACAATTCTCAATTGTCATCGTCATAACGGCACAGAAGGAGGCCATTCAGCCCATCGAGTCCGTGCCGGCTCTCTGTAGAGCAATCCAGTCAGTCCCATTCCCCTGCTCTATCCCCATAGCCCTGCAAGTTTATTTCCCTCAAGTGCCTATCCAGTCTCCCCTTGAAAACATTGAGTGTCTCCGCTTCCACCACTTCCGTCGGCAGTGAGTTCCAGGTCCTCACCACTCGCTACGTAAAAAAGATTTTCCTCACATCCCCCCTGTATCTCTTGCCCAAAACCTTAAATCTGTGTCCCCAAGTCCTTGTACCGTCAATTAGTGGGAACAGCCTTTCCCTGTCTAGCCTATCCAAAGCCGTCATAATCTTGTACATCTCTTATCAAGTCACCCCTCAACCTCCTTTGCTCTAATGAAAACAAATCCAGCTTCTCCAACCTGTCCTTGTAGCTAAGATCCCCCATCCCCGGAACCATTCTGGTAAATCTCCTCTGCACCCTCTCGAGCCTTCACATCCTTCCTAACGTGTGGTGACCAGAACTGGATGCAGTACTCTAGTTGTGGCCTAACCAGCACTTTTATAAAGGTTCAGCATAGCTTCTCTACTTTTGTACTCCGTACCTCTATTTATGAAGCCCAAGATCCCATATGCTTTGCTAACCACTCTCTCAATATGTCCTGCCACCTTCAGGGACCTATGCACATTAACTCCCAGGTCCCTCTGTCCCTGCACACTCTTTAAAACTGTGCCATTAAGTGTATATTGCCTCTCCCTGTTCCTTCTGCCAAAATGCATCACCTCACACTTCTCTGTATTAAATTCCATCTGCCCATTCTGCTAGCCTTTCTATGTCCTGTTGTAGTCGATTGGTATCATCTTCACTGTTTACCACACCCCCAAGTTTGGTGTCATCGGCAAATTTAGAAATTCTACTCAATATTCCTATATCCAGGTCATTTATATATCAAAAAAATCAGTGGCCCCAGCACAGACCCTTGGGGAACATCACTGACTACCATCCTCCAGTCTGAAAAACAGCCATTTATCACAACTCGCTGTTTTCTGTCCTTAAGCCAATTCCTTATCCAAGCTGCCACTGACCCACCTATTCCATGAGCCTCAATTTTGTTAACCAGCCTTCGATGTGGTACTTTGTCAAATGCCTTCCTAAAATCCATGTAGACAACATCCATTGCATTCCCATCAATCCTCCCTGTTACTTCCTCAAAAAATTCAATTAGATTAGTCAAACACGATCTGCCTTTTACAAATTTGTGTTGGCTCTCCTTAATTAGCTTAAACCTCTCCAAGTGCCTGTTAATTTTGTCCTTGATTATTGTTTCTAAAACTTTACCCACCACTGATGTTAAACTGACCGGCCTGTAGTTACTAGGATTGTCCTTACACCCTTGAACAATTGCCAGGGTTTTTTTCTGCCTGCTTTGGTTGAACTCTCGAAACATAGAAGATAGGAACAGGAGTAGGCCATTCGGCCCCTCGAGCCTGCTCCACCATTCGATGAGATCATGGCTGATCATCCAAACTCAGTACCCTGTACCTGCCTTCTCCCCATATCCCTTGATACCTTTAGCTTTAAGAAATATATCTAACTCCTTCTTGAATATATTTAATGACTTGGCCTCAACTACCTTCTGTGGTAGAGAATTCCACAGGTTCACCACTCTCTGGGTGAAGAAATTCTTCCTCATTTCTGTCCTAAATGGCTTACCCCTTATCCTTAGATTATGACCCCTGGTTCTGGACTCTCCGACCATCGGGAACATTCTTCCTGCATCTAGTTTGTCCAGACCTGTCAGAATTTTATACGTTTCGATGAGATCCCCTCTCATTCTTCTATACTCCAGCGAGTATAAGCCCAATCGACCCAATCTCTCCTCATATGTCATTTCTGCCATCCCAGGTATCAGCCTTGTGAATCTTCGCTGAACTCCTTCCATGGCAAGAACATCCTTCCTCAGATAAGGCGACCAAAACTGCACACAGTACTCAAGGTGTGGTCTCACCAAGGCCTTGTACAACTGCAGCAGGACATCCCTGTTCCTATACTCAAACCCTCTCGCTATGAAGGCCAACATACCATTTGCCGCCTTCAAACAAGCTTGCTTGTAATTTCCATGGCAAAAGAATAGGTTGTTTCTTCAAAATTTATTTGAACGTTAAGCAGAACAATGTATTTATTTAAAGGAATATGATTCTAATGTAGGCAAGCTAGTTAGGGAACTTTGAAATAGATTATAAAAGATTGTCCCTAGTAGTGAAATAAAGGATTGGAAAAGGGAAAAAACTTGTTAATATCAAAACATTCCTCAAAGTAATGACAATTGGTGGAATCTTGAATCTTGCATTCCCATTGCAGTGATTACAATTTGTGAATAACATCTGTTTTACTCAGTTTTACATGTCACTGTTCACTAAAACCGATGTTTTTATAAACCTAAATTGTTCTTCAGAGCTTGTATCCAGAAGTTTCTGTGTTCTTGTATGAAGAAGGATCACTGATTCATCTTCCACTTGTGGAAAAGGGTCTTGCAGATTTGGATATGTAAAAGTAAGTTTTTAAATAATAATTGTTCCTATTTCACACTTGTATATTGGATTATGGAATGGTATGGTGTTTTTGAACAGTTAAGAAATGCTCAGAGGTCAGAAATGTCATTCCCATCAGTAATGCAAAGTTGTATTTTGGAAGTGAAGCCATCTTGCATATTAACTTAAGTCATGTGTGTATATTTTTTATACTCCCATGTACCATCAGTAAGGCTGGTAAAAAGTGGAGGACTGCTTGTCACTATGTCCAACCTACATAGCTTTCTGTGCTGTATTCTAGAATACCAGTCCCTCTCCTATCTGGTGGCTAAAGACACTAGAGGTCTAAGTTCTTTTTGTTCCCCTACCCTCTCGATATTGAAGTATGAGAGAGTATGGTGCACTCCAGAGGTAAGACTCTGAAAAGTTTCTGGTGAAAGACTAGTGCCATAGCTTGAATACTTGAGAATGTACAGGGGGGGAAATATTTTACTGTCTAATCTCTCTCTAACAGGTATCAACAAGATATTGGACAAACTTGAAACTACATTCAAGATTCTGCAGGATGGTTATGGCTGCATTCTTTTTTGGTAACTTTGCTAAATGCAAACTGTTGCCCTACTTGTGTTTGAAGCTATGAGTAAAGGTGATCTGTCCAAGTTTTCTTTCCTGAATAATGTTTAGCATGCCTTCATTTCCCTTAAAGTATTGACAAGATGCTAATCTAAATGGTGTGAATTGTTTTGAAGCTACATTAAGGTCATGGTAGTTCAACTGCAAAACAACTTGCTTTTCACTGTTTTTGATTTGAGTTCTTTTCTTCCCCTTGCTCTCAATGTTGCATTACCATGTTACCATTTTTCTTAGAGTATTAACAATACTGATTATGGTTATAAAAAATAACTAGTACTGCTGGAAGTTTGAGGGCAAATTTGTCAAATTTCTGTACATTTATTGCTATTGTTTGTGATTGATGCAAAAGTTAATCGTTTCAATAAAGTTATTTTCTGAAGTGTGTTGCAGCAGCATGACACCATATCCTATTTATTGAAACACGGGGTTGGGATGAGGGTCACCAAGTATTGGAAAACCTCAAGGTTTTTTGTTTGTTTATAAATAGGCAGTTGAGGACTTAATAGCATTTGTGCAGCAAACAAAATTCAGTGAAATAATGGGTGTACTAAAAGAAATCAAGTGAATGCAGAGCAGAGTGGAGGGAAAAAAGTGTTAAAGCTATATTAAATAGTTGTAAAGACGTTTATACCAGAGAACTAAGTGTATACTAACCAAGCACTAGTCAAGAATTAATTTACATCAGCCAAAGAGTCAAGTCATACTTGTTTAACAAAGGTATTACACCGAATGTGACAGTTTAAGAAATCAAAGTTTAAGCCTTTCATTCCCAGTACAGTTTTTTTTTGGAGTAACCTCTAGACTTTTGCTCTGACCTCAGGATGCCAGAAAGTGCTTTACAGCCAATTAAGTATTTTTGAAGTCTAGTTATACTGTAGGAAATGTGGCAGCCAATTTGCACACAAGTTCCCATGAACAGCGATGAGTGCTTTTTACTAGGGGTTGATGGTTAAATATTGGCTAGGAGACTGGGGCGAAACCCCCTGCTCTTTAAAATAGTGAGGTCGCACAACACCAGGTTATAGTCCAACAGTTTTATTTGAAATCACAAGCTTTCGGAACTATCGCTCCTTCCTCAGGTGAAGTAAATTGGATACAGAATCGTCAGAGCATATATAGATGGAAAAAAAAGCATGTGTACTTTACAATTGCAGACCAATAAATTAAATCATCCTGACTATCTGCCGAGGTGTGATAAAGTAAAATAGTGCCATATGATCTTTTACACCCACCTGAGGGTAGACTGGGCCTGTCAGTTTAGATTGTGTGCTCAAGTCTCTGGAGTGGGACTTGAAGCCACAACCTTCTGACTCCGAAGCGAGAGTGCTACTGCTGAACCAAAGCTGACACCTTGGGGTGGGGTGGGCGAAGAAAGAAAATTGAGAAGTTGAGGCTTATGAGCCAACAAAACAAAAATCCATCCACAGCTGGGGTAATTACTGTGCTGTCCTAATTACATTTGTTTCGTTATGAGTACCAAGGTGTTCTCATCCACCTTAAAGATTCCACTGCATGATTCACAATTGCCACCTTTGTTTCCCCTGCCACATGCAAATCAGCACATTCTTCTCATAGCTGTGAGAATGGTGATCAGATCAATAGACTTTCTCAACCCCCAAATTATTGTGCTCTATGGTAAAGGATTATGAACTGACTGATCACACAGCCAAGTATGGTGCAACAGTTGGAAAATGAGCTGCCACAGAAAGATTACTCTGTCAGTCAGTGTGAATTGTTCCATTTTGTGAATTTTTAAAATGCAAGTGGGCTGCACAGAGTGAGCCTAAATGGAGTGCTTCTGGACAGAGTGCTAAATTGGGAATTTGGAGAGAGTGGGAATCTCTAGTAAGTATTAGCTGTAAAAAGTGGAATTTAGTTTTGAATTTAACCTAGAACTTTAAAAACTGCCTGCCAGTGGCAGTTAACTGTCAGGCAGCTGTAAGTGTTTGTCTTGAATAGGTGTTAATTACTGGGAGCAGGGAGCTGAGTCAGCACTTGTAACTTGTGTGTGGCTGCAAGTGTATAAAAGTAAACAGTAACTGCTGATGCACAGAGTGATCCTAGACAGAGTGCTAAATTGGGAATTTGGAGAAAGTGGGAATTCCGAGCAGAGGAGGAAGGAGAAGGAGGAGAGAGCGAGACGAGCAGTTGGAGATAAAGGTAGGCCTGAGAGCCCGGAGGGAGTGCGTCAGGGAGCGAGGTAAGCGACGTCACCACAAGGAAAGGAGCTGAAAAGAAGAAAAAAACAAATTGGTGAGTAGCTGGTGATTGTTCTTTAAGTCTTGAGTTTATTTCTGAGTTAGTTAATCTATTTAGAGGCACGGCAGGGCACCTCAGTCCCGTGGAATGCATATGTTGTGCCATGTGGGAACTCCAGGACGTTTCCAGTGTCCTGGACAACCACGTGTGCAGGAAGTGTCGTCAGCTGGAGGAGCTCAAGCTAAAGGTTTTGAATCTTGAGCAGCAGATGGCGTCACTGCGGTGCATCTGTGAGGCTGAGAGCTATGTGGATAGCACGTTTCAGGAGGTGGTCACCCCGCAGCGTAAGGGTGTACAGACAGAGGAAATGGATGGCCACCAGACAGACAAGGAGGACCAGGCAGGTAGTGCAGGAGTCTTCTGAGTGCATCTTGCTCTCAAACCAGTATTCAGTATACTGGTGAGGGCGATGGCTCCTCTGGGGAGTACAGCCAGAGGTAAGTCTGCAGCAGCAAGGGTGGTTCAGCTGTGGCTTTGGGGGGGAGGGAGAAGCAATAATGGTAGGGGATTTGATAGTATGGGGAACAGACAGCTCCAGACATGATTCCAGGATGGTATGTTGCCTCCCCGGTGCCAGGATGTCACTGCATGGCTGCAGAACATTGAGGGGGGAGGGTGAACAGCCAGAGGTCATGGTCCATATTGCTACCAACGACATAGGTAGAAAGAGGGATGAGGTCCTGCAGGCAGATTTTAGGGAGCTTGGAAAGAGATTAAAATGTAGGACCTCAAAGGTAGTAATCTCTGGATTACTGCCGGTGCTGCAAGCTAGTGAGTATAGAAATAGGAGGATAGTGCAGATGAATGCGTGGCTGGAGAGATGGTGCAGGGGGGGGGGAAGGGCTTCAGATTCCTGGGACATTGGGACCGGTTCTGGGGGGAGGTGGGACCTATACAGGCCGGATGGGTTGCACCTCAACAGAGCTGGAACCAATGTACTCGCGGAGTGGGGGGGGGGGGGGGGGGGGGTGTTGCTAGTCCTGTTGGGGAGGGTTTAAACTAATTTGGCAGGGGGATGGGCACCAGGATGTAGCATTAGAAAGGAGAAACAAAGTGCACAAAGGATTGGGAAAGACAGATAGCACTAAAGTAAGAAATAGTAAGGTATTAGGTGGGGTCAGACTAAGAGAGAACACAAGAAGGTCTAAGATAGGTTTACAGTGCATGAGTGCAAACGCACAAAGCGTGGTAAATAAGGTTGGTGAGCTGCAGGTGTAAATAGCCACATGGGAATATGATGTGGCAACAACAGAGACCTGGCTCAAAAAAGGACAGGATTGGGTTTTAAATATTCCTGGATATAGGGTGTTCAGGAAAGAAAGAAGGTGGGGTGGCAGTATTGATTGAGAATATTACAGTGCTGGAGAGAGAGGATGGCCTGGAGGGGTCAAGGACAGAATCTATTTGGTTAGAGCTCAGAAATAATAGAGGTGCCATTGCACTACTAGGTGTATTCGAAAGGCCACCAACTAGTGGGAAAGATATAGAGGAGCAAATTTGCAGGGAAATTGGAGAGATGCACGAACTATAGAGTAGTGATAATGGGGGACTTCAATTATCCTAATATAGACTGGGATAGTAATAGTGTAAAGGACAGAGATGGGGAAGAATTTCCTTGCCATGGAGGGAGTGCAGTGAAGATTCACCAGACTGATACCTGGGATGGCAGGAATGACATATGAAGAGAGATTGGGTCGATTGGGCTTGTATTCGCTAGAGTTTAGAAGAATGTGAGGGGATCTCATTGAAACTTATAAAATTCTAACAGGACTAGACAGACTAGATGCAGGAAGGATGTTCCCGATGGCGGGGGTGTCCAGAACCAGAGGTCACAGTCTAAGGATAAGGGGTAAGCCATTTAGGACTGAGATGAGGAGGAATTTCTTCACCGAGAGTGGTGAACCTGTGGAATTCTCTACCACAGAAGGCAGTTGAGGCCAATTCATTAAATATATTCAAGAAGGAGTTAGATATATTTCTTAAGGCTAAAGGGATATGGGGAGAAAGCAGGGACAGGGTACTGAATTTGGATGATCAGCCATGATCTCATTAAATGGCGGAACAGGCTCGAGGAGCCGAATGGCCTACTCCATCTTCTATGTTTCTATGTGTTTGAAGTAGCACGGAGTCCAGTTCTACGGAGTACTGCTTCTACAGAGTACTAAACTCGGGAATTTGGTGAGTGAGGGAATTTTAAGGGTTGATCTCTTTCTAAAATTTAGTTTTTTGCATTTAACTTCTGCATTTAACTTCACTTTAACCTTAACTTGTAGTTTCTTTCATAGTGGTAAACAAGCTGCCTGCTAGTGGTAGTTAATTAGGTGGCTATCTAGAACTGGCTACCTGGTAATTACTGTCAGCAGGGGCTGACTCAGGTCTTTGGAATTTCTGCTGGTATAAAAACAAGAGGCTTTTGCTAATGCACGGAGGTAAGTAGCACAGAGTCCAGTTCTATGGAGTACTGCTTCTACAGAGTACTAAACTCGGGAATTTGGTGAGTGAGGGTAAGAGGTGCTGATTGATACTTAAAAAGAATATATAAACAACTAGGGTTAAATTAGGACTGTGGGCTAAGTTACAGTAAAGACCTAAAGCATATAACTAAATTTAATAAATTAAACAAGGTTATTACCTAGATTAAAAACAATTAATAGACAATTGAGTATTTCAAAACTTGAAAACCTAATTAGTTAAATAAAATACAATAGAGATGGCAGGGCAGGTGATGTGTTGCAGCTGTAGCATGTGGGAGCTGGTGGACACCAGTGTGATCCACAGCAACCACATCAGTAAGTGTCTGCAGCTCGAGGAACTTAGGCTCAGAGTTGATGAGCTGGGGTCCAAGCTTCAGACACTGCGATACATCAGGGAGGGAGAAAGTTACCTGGACACTTTGTTCCAGGAGGCAGTCACACCCCTTAGGTTAAATACTTCAGATTTGGTCCGTGGTCAGGGACAGGGTGTGCCTATGAGTGAGGCAGGTATGGGGATCCAGAAGGTAGCATTGGAGGAGCCTGAGCCTTTGCACTTGTCCAACAGGTACGAGGTTCTTGCAGCCTGTGTGGACGAGAGCAGGGACTGCAGGGAGGATGAGTAAACTGACCACAGCAGCATAGTACAGGGGGCCCATTCAAGTTGGGGAGTTAAAAGGAATGTGGTAGGGGACAATATACTGTAGTTAAGAGGATAGATACTGTTCTCTGCAGCTGAGCGCGTGAGTCCCGAAGGCTGTGTTGCATGCCCAGTGCCAGGGTTAAGGACATCTGCTTGAGGCTGGAGAGGATCCAGTTGTCGTGGTCCACGTAGGTACCAACGACATAGGTAGGACTAAGAAAGAGGTTCTGCTGAGGGAGTACGAACAGCTAGGGGCTAAATTAAAAAGCAGAACCACAAAGGTAATCTCTGGATTATTACCTGAGCCATGAGTAAATTGGCATAGGGTCAATAAGATCAGAGTTGAATGTGTGGCTCAAGGATTGGTGTGGGAGAAATGGATTTCGATTCATGGGGCACTGGCACCAGTACTGGGGAAAGAGGGAGCTGTTCCGTTGGGACAGGCTTCACTTGAACTGTACTGGGACCAGTATCCTGGCGAATCGAATAACTAGGGCTGTAGATAGGGCTTAAAACTAAATAGTGGGGGGGGGGAGGGGTTTCAGGTGAGGGAAAAGTTAGAGAGAAAGGACAAGGCAATAGTGCAAGGTAGCGATAGGGGTAATAACCAGAGTGTGACAGAAAGAGAGTGCACCAGCAAATAGGGTCAGAATAGGGAAAAATGGTAAAAAGACAAAATTAAAGGCTCTTTATCTAAATGCACGCAGCATTCGTAACAAGATAGATGAATTGATGGCACAAAAAGAAATAAACGGGTAATGATCTGATAGCCATTACAGAAACGTGGTTGTAAGGTGACCAAGGCTGGGAACTGAATATTCAGGGGTATTTGACATTTCGGAAGGATAGGCAGAAAGGAAAAGGAGGTGGGGTAGCTCTGTTAATAAAGGATGAGATCAGTACAGTAGTGAGATGATCTTGGCTCGGAAGATCAAGATGTAGAATCAGTTTGGGTGGAGATAAGAAGTCACTGGTGGAAGTAGGGACAGTTGCTTGGAACAATACGTTGTAGAACCAACCAGGGAACAGGCTATTTTAGATCTGGTAATGACAGGATTAATTAATGATCTCATATGAAAAGGATCCTCTAGGGAAGAATGATCATAACATGATAAAATTTCACATTCAGTTTGAGGGTGAGAAACTTGGGTCTGAAACTTAAAGGCAATTACAAGGGTATGAAGACAGAGTTGGCTAAAGTGGACTGGGAAAATAGATTAAAGGGTAAGATGGTAAAAAAGCAGTGGCAGACTTTTAAGGAGATATTTCATAACTCTCAACAAAGATATATTCCAGTGAGAAAGAAAGACTCCAAGAAGGATGAACTAAGGAAGTTGAGGAGGGTATCAAATTGAAAGAAAAGACATACAATGTTGTGAAGATTAGTGGTAGGCCAGAAGATTGGGAATTTTTTAGAAACTTGCAAAGATGACAAAAAAAGGGAGAAAATAGATTATCAACTAGCAAGAAATATAAAAACAGACAGCAAGAGCTTCTACATGTATATAAAAGAGTAGCTAAAGTAAACGTTGGTCCCTTAGAGGATGAGACTGGGGATTTAATAATGGGAAACAAGGAAATGGCAGAGACATTTTGTATTTGTCTTCACGGTAGAAGACACTAAAAGCATCCCAATAAGTGGAAAATCAAGGGGCAAAAGGGAGGGAGGAACTTAAAACAATCACTATCACTGGAGAAAAAGTACTAGGCAAACTAATGGGACTAAAGGCTGACAAGTCCCCTGGACCTGATGGCCAACATCCTAGGGTCTTTAAGTGGCTGCAGAGATAGTAGATGCGTTGGTTGTAATCTTCCAAAATTTCCTAGATTCTGGAAAACCGCATATGTAATACCCCTAATCAAGAAAGGAGGGAGACAGAAAGCAGGAAACTATAGGTCAGTTAACCTAACATCTCTCATTGGGAAAATGCTGGAATCCATTATTAAGGAAGTAGTAGCAGGACTTTAAGAAAATCATAATACAATCAAGCAGAGTCAACATGGTTTTATGAAAGGGAAATTGTGTTTCACAAATGTATTAAGAGTTCTTTGAGGATGTAACGAGCAGGGTGGATAAAGAGGAACCAGTCGATGTAGTGTATTTGGATTTCCAAAAGGCATTCGATAAGGTGCCACATAAAAGGTTACTGTACAAGAGCTCATGGTGTTGGGGGTAATATATTAGCATGGATAGAGGATTGGCTAACTAACAGAATAGAGTCAGGATAAATGGGTTATTTTCAGGTTGGCAAACTGTAACTAGTGGGGTGCCACAGGGATCAGTGCTGGGGCCTCAACTATTTACAATCTCTATATTAATGACTTGGATGAAGGGACCGAGTGTAATGTAACCAAATTTGCTGCTGATACAAAGATAGGTGGGAAAGCAAGTTGTGAGGAGGACACAGAGTCTGCAAAGGGATATAGATAGGTTAAGTGAGTGGGCAAAAATCTGGCAGATGGGAGTATAATGTGGGAAAATGTGAGGTTATCCACTTTGGTAGGAAGAATAAAAAAGCAAAATATTATTTAAATGGAGAGAATGCTGCGGTACAGAGGGATCTGGATGTCCTCGTACATGAAACACAAAAAGTTAGCATGCAGGTCCAGCAAGTAATTAGGAAGGCAAATGGATTGTTGGCCTTTATTGCAAGGGGGATGGAGTATAAAAGTAGGGAAGTCTTGCTACAACTGTACAGGGTGTTGGTGAGACCACACCTAGAGTACCGAGTACAGTTTTGGTCTCCTTATTTAAGGAGAGATATACTTGCATTGGAGGTAGGTTGATTCCTGGGATGAAGGGGTTGTCTTATGAGGAAAGGTTGAGCCTATACTCATTGGAGTTTAGATGAGGTGTTCTTATTGAAACATAAGATTCTGAGGAGGCTTGACAGGGTAGATGCTAAGAGGATGTTTCCCCTCGTGAGGGAATCTAGAACTAGCGGTCAGAGTTTCAGAATAAGGGGTTGCCCATTTAAGACAGATGAGGAGGAATTTCTTCTGAGGGTCATGAATCTCTGGAATCCTCTACCCCAGAGAGGTGTGGAGGTTTTGTCATTAAATATAGGTGGAGATAGACAGATTTGTGAACTCCAGGGGAGTCGAGGGTTATGGGGAACAGGCAGAAAACTGGAGGTGAGGCCAAGATCAGATCAACCATGATCTTATTGAATGGTGGAGCAGGCTTGAGGGGCCCAATGGCCTACTCTTGCTCCTAGTTCCGGAGAACTTTCTTGATTCCGGCCCAGTGAGGAAGGATCCATTGCTGGATCTGGGTTTAGTAAATGAGGTGGAGCAAGTTTCAGTAGGGGAACATTTAGGGAAGAGTGATCATAGTATCAATCATTAGATTAGCTATGGAAAAGGACAGGGAGCAAGAGAGTAAAAATACTTAATTGGAGGAAGGCAAACTTTGGTGAGTTGAGAACGGATCTGGCCCAGGTAAATTGGAATCAAAGATTGGCAGGCAAAACTAATCGAGCCTTTAAAGAGATGGTTTGGGTACATTTGAGGGGAAAGTTAGGGCAACTAAAGCCAGAGCTCCCTGGATGATGAAAGAGATAGAGTAAGATGAAGCAGAAAAAGAGCGCGTATGACAGATGTCAGGTTGAGAATATTAGTTACTATCTTGTATTTTTTGCCCCGGGTAAATTGGAATCAAAGATTGGCAGGCAAAACTGTAATCGAACAATGGGCTGCCTTTGATGGGGGCAAAGAGAGAGTATGAGAATAGATTGGCAGTTAACATAAAAGGGAATTCAAAAGTCTTCTATAGGCATATAAATAATAACAGGTAGTAAGAGGAGGGGTGGGGCTGATTAGGGACCTACACATGGAGGCAGAGGGTATGGCTGAGGTACTAAATGGGTACTTTGCATCTGTCTTCACCAATGAAGATGATGTTGCCAAAGTCACAGTGAAAGGAGGTAGTGGAGACACTGGATGAGAGAAAAATTGTTAGAGGAGGTACTAGAAAGGCTGTCTGTACTTAAAGTAGATAAGTCACCAAGACCAGATGGGATGAATCCTAGGATGCTGAGGGATGGTACGGAGGAAATCGCAGAGGTACTGGCTATAATCTTCCAATCCTCCTTAGATACGGGAGTGGTGCCAGGAAAAAAGGGTGTAAGGATTAAACCCAGCAACTACAGGCCAGTCAGTTTAACCTCGGTAGTCGGGAAGCTTTTAGAAACGATAATCAGGGACAAAGTTAACAGTCACTTGGACAAGTGTGGATTAATTAAGGAAAGCCAGTACAGATTTGTTGAAGGCAAATCATGTTTAACTAACTTGATCGAGTTTTTTGATGAGGTAACAGAGGGTTGATGAGGGTAATGCGGTTGATGTGGTGTACATGGACTTCCAAAAGTCGTTTGATAAAGAGCTGCAAAAAAAGCTTGCCAGCAAAGTTGAAGTCCATGGAATAAAAGACAGTGGCAGCATGGATACAAAACTGGCTAAGTGACAGAAAATAGAGTAGTGGTAAATGGTTGTTTTTCAGACTGGAAGGTAGTATAGAGTGGTGTTCCTCAGGGGTCAGAACTAGGACCACTGCTTTTCTTGATATATTAATGACTTAGACTTGGGTGTACAGGGCACAATTTCAAAATTTGCAGATGACACAAAGCTTGGAAGTAGTGAATAGGGAGGAGGATAGTGTTAGACTTCAAGATGACAGACAGGCTGGTGAAATGGGCGGACACGTGGCAGATGAAATTTAACAGAAAAGTGCGAAGTGATACATTTTGGTAGGAAGAACGAGGAGAGGCAATATAAACTAAAGGGTACAATCCTAAAGGGGGTACATGAACAGAGACACCTGGGGGTATATGTGCACACATTGTTTCAGGTGGCAGGGCAGGTTGAGAAAGTGGTTAAAAAAGCATACAGGACCCTGGGCTTCATAAATAGAGGCATACAAAAGCAAGAAAGTCACGCTGAACCTTTATAAAATACTGGTTCGGCCTCAACTGGAGTATTGTGTCCAATTCTGGGCACCGCACTTTAGGAAGGATGTGAAGGCCTTAGAGAGGGTGCAGAAAAGATCAACGAGAATGATTCCAGGGATGAGGGACTTCAGTTACGTTGCTGGACTGGAGAAGCGGGTTGTTCTCCTTGGAGCAGAGAAGGTTGAGAGGAGATTTGATAGAGGTGTTCAAAAATCATGAGCGATCTGGAGACAGAGTAGCGTGAAACTGTTCCCATTGGTGGAAGGGTCGAGAACCAGAGGACACAGATTTAAGGTGAATGGCAAAAGAACCAAAGGTGACATGAGGAAAATCTTTTTTACACAGCGAGTGGTTAAGATCTGGAATGCACTGCCTGAGAGGGTGGAGGCGGATTCAATCATGGCTTTCAAAAGGGAATTGGATAAGTACCTGAAGGAAAAAAAATTGCAGGGCTACAGGGAAAGGGAGGGGAGTGGGACTAGCTGAAGTGCTCTTGCAGAGCCGGCATAGGCTCGACAGGTCGAATGGCCTCCTTCTATGCTTTAACCATTCTATTAATTGTTTTAGGGAGAAAAATAGCTCTGATCAAAAGGAATTGACTGATATCACAGCAACTTTAACACATTTTGATCCATACAACGTTTGTGCTTCAAAGGAGAAATTTACAGCAGGGTCCAAGTTATTTGGTTGACTATCATAATTCTAGCTTAATTCAAAGAATTATTGCTGCACAGTGTTATTATGCATTCAGTTTTATAAACATTTAAACTTGCACATCACAATTTGTTCACAGGCAATTGGATCATATTTAACCTTTATTTGCTTTAGTACTCAAGTATTTACAAAGAAAACATACTAGCATATGAAATATAGTTGTGTACAATGTTCAGATTCTATGTAAATACATTTTATTAAACCAATGTTACAGAATATTTTAAACACAATCATTGGGGTTTACTGTCCATGATTACATTGCCTTCCTTGTCTTTGATTCTTACTCTTCCTGAGCTGTACTTTGTTTCCTGCTGACCATTTAGATACACTGTTTTAACAGTTCCATCAGGGTACTCCCGTCTTTTGTAGTTTGATGTGTGTAATTCCCTTTGTCCATTGTTAAATTCAATTATCTTGTTACCATCACTGCATTGAAGGAAAGAACTTTGATTTATATAGCATCTTTCACGACATCATCCCAAAGCATTTGATTGCCACTTTGTAGTCAGTGATGTCATCATATGGCAGTCAATTTGTGCACAGTAAAATCCCATTAGCAAATAACCAATATAATCTTTGTGATATTGGATGAGGGATAAATATTGACCTGGGTACAGGAAGAACTATCCTGCTCTTCAAAATGTGCCAAAGGATCTTTAGTCCACCAGAGGGCAAACATCGCTTCGATTTAATGACTCATCCAAAAGACGGCACCTCTGATCGTGCCGTACTGAGGGAATGTTACACTGAAATATCAACCCTATTGGAATGGGGCTTGAACCCACTACCTTCTGATTCAGAGGTAAGAATGCTACCACTAAGCCAAGGCTGAGAAAAAAATTGGATGTTTAGTAAACTACCAAATTCTCTTTGTAGAATTCTAATCCTTTGAGAAAGGGCAGATGAGCTTTTTGTATTGATAGGGAATGATTTTAACCCTACCTGCCCAGTGGAAACCAGGTGGGTGAGAGTTAAAATCAAATGGCCTACTCCTGCTCTTATGATAGAAAATTATTTTAGCTCACACTGCTGAACAAATTGCTTTTGGTAGTTACTTACGGCTGCACTCGTATTATTGTGCCATCTGGAAACACGCTCTCTTCATGACCGTCTGTAAACAAGTATTTGATGGTCTGGTCTGGAAAAGTGATTTCCTTTCTGCCGTCTGGGTAATGTTTCTCTGGAATCAATATACTTAAATTAGTTATTTTCATAAAACTTCTTTAAAATCTCATCTAATCTGTTGTAATATTTAACAATGAAAATAAAAATATTTCACACCTGAAATGTAATTTGCTACACTATCCAGGAACTCCCAACTCTGCTCCTCAGTTTCATTTTATAGGCACTCCATAAGCTACCCTATTCTCTCCTGCACGCTCCAGCCACACCACAAGCTCCCCTACCCTCAATGCACCCAATATTCTGCCGCAGATCCATAATGCACTTTGCAGATGCGCCATTCACTGCCCCTACTTCCCCATGGCATTGTTGCCATTGATCTAGGTGATCCTACCACAGCCAGAATATTGAAATCCTGCAATCTATATAAAGCAATTGCCCTCTTAAAAGCTTTCATAATGTATCACTAGTCTGCTGAATCTAAAAAAACAAAATGTTGTATATAAGTTACTATAAATTCAAATCTTTATTTAAAAAAGTAGCATTGAGGACAGTGGCCAAGTGCACTAGAGCACCAAATAAGGGGGATGGTTTGCATCGAAGTTGCCAATATTAGCAATGACTGCAGAAATGGTGAGCGTAGGTCAGTGACTTCCTTACAAGGAAAGAAAGAACGTGGATTCATCCTTGGGCTGCTCCTTGAGAAATCAGTGGAGCAGAACACTCCCTCAGCAACAGATGGTGAAATGCATGGGGAGATCAGGGAATGGGTCTTAGCCCTCAAAGAAGCTGTTTAAATTATATCTTCAAATATCAACAAGAGGAAATGTCTCATTTTCTTAAGACAATGAAAATACAAGCTTTGTATGCATTTAAAATGTAGTGGACATATTAAATGCTGTGTTAAGCAGTAGGACACAGGTTTGCACCTAGTTTTCTCATACATTGACCTCATGCGTGATGAGCACCCCTGAAAGGGCTGATGGATAAGGTTAAGTGGCCGCATGATTGGTAGCTTTTACAAAGAAAACTGATTTTGAATATTGTTTTTATTTCAGCCTTTGCAAAGTCTTTTTGGACCAAAGAAGTGGGTGGCACGTTAAATGTGGAGACAGAAAAACAAATCTTTGGCCAAGTGATGGAACGCTCGAACCCACTTTTTGGTGGCAGTTTGCAACCTCGGCGCCCTATCTGACTGAGCCAAGCTTCCGCCCCTATATCCACTCCATCACAAAAAGACTTCTACCTCCATAACATTGCCTGTCTCTACCCCCAATTTAGCCCATCTGCTGCCAAAACCCTCATCCATAATTTTGTCACCTCTAGACACGACTATTCCAAAAGCTTCAGCTCATCCAAAACTCTGCTGCCTATATCCTGTCCCGCACCAACCCTCCTAGAACTATGCGTTCTTCCAACTCCAATGCATCCCCATTCACAATGCTGCACTAAACTCTGGAATTCCCTTGTCATCTCTCCATCCTCTTTTAAACCCTCCTTAAAACCTACCTTTGACCAAGCTTTTAGTTACCCCTCCTAATATCTCCTCCTGTGGCTCGGTGTTTTTTTGTTTACACTTTTATGAAGCACCTTGGGACGTTTTCCTACATTTAAAGGCGCTATATAAATGTAAGTTGTTGGAAAATCTAGCCTAGTGAGTCAATAACTGAAGACACAGGACGTTTCTCCCAAGTATAGGTAAACATTGGCTGATCAATCTCATTAATTTCCTCGTAGCTAATTCTTCATTATTAACAGCATTGCAAGCAGCTTGCCCACCTTCTTTGAGGATGGGAGCAGGAGACCCAACAAGAGAAACAAGGTATTACACCGGATGCAGTGCATCAATAGATTTATTGCATTCCCAAGTGTCAACTTACTGGCACCTATAATATTTGTGAATTAAGTACGTAAAAACTGTCTTGATTCAAACAATGCCAATTCACTACATAGTCTACTAAAAAAAAATGTTTAGTGAGCAGACTTCCACGATTATGGCTTGATAGACATTTTTGAATATATAAACATTGAAAGCTCAAAAGATTAAAAAGTTTCCTCACCCATCTGATTATTTGGGAACTGCAAAACCTCTAGACCATCAGGATAGGTTGTGTGTGTTGTCTGTGCATCTGCATAATAGTATATCTATTGGAAAAGAACATCTTCCTATTAAAGACAGTAAAGAGCACAAACTTAAGGTAATCACAAAGAATTAAAGGGAAGTTTGGAAAACATTTCTTAAGATGGTTAGAACATGGAATTCTGTCACAAACAGTTCATAAATTCTTTTAAAAGGAAATTAGGTAATTACCTGAAAAATAACAACTTGTATTTATATAGCACAAGGCACCTCACAGGAGCGTTCTCAAACAAAATTTGACACTGAGTCACACAAGGAGATATTAGGGCAGAAAAGAAGTAGGTCTTAAGGAGCGTCTTAAAGGAGGAAAGAGAGGCCGAGAGGTTTAGGGAGGGAATTCCAGAGCTTAGGGCCTTGGCAGCTGAAGGCATAGCTGCCAATGGTGGAGTGATTAAAATCAGGGATGCTCGAGGCTAGAATTGGAGGAGATTACAAAGATAGGGAAGGGGCGAGGCCATGGAGGGATTTGAAAACAAGGATGAGAATTTTAAAATCGAGGCGTTGCTTAACCAGGAGCCAATGTATGAACGCTGCTTGGAGAGAGTTGGGACACAAGCAGTAGAGTTTTGGATGACCAAGTTTACAGAGGGTAGAAAGTGGGAGGCCGGCCAGGAAGTACGTTGGAATAGCCAAGTATAGAGGTAACAAAGGCATGGATGAGTGTTTCAGTAGCAGATGAGCTGAGGCCGGGGCGGAGTCACGGAGGTGGAAATAGGCAGTCTTCGTGTTGGTGCGGATATATGGTTGGAAGCTCAGCTCGGGGTTAGATATGACACCAAGGTTGTGAACAGTCTGGTTCATAGTTGCCACAGTGAGGGAAGGAGTTGGTGGCAGGGCCCAAAGACAATGGCTTCGGTCTTCCCAATATTTAGTTGGAGGAAATTTCTGCTCATCCAATACTGGATGTCTGACAAGCAGTGTGACAACTTAAGAGACAGCGGAGGGGTCGAGCGAGATGGGTGTCGTCAGCGTACATGTGGAAACTGGGTATGGGGAGTGAGAGCAGGAGAATGAAGTAAGGCCATGTAGCTTGTGGAGAAACACATTTGTGCAGACTTGATGGACTGAATCATCTGTTTCGGTGTTGTAACATTCGATAATTCTAATGGAGCTGTCTCCTTGTTAGTTTTCTCAGAATATTCAGCTTATTGCCTTTGGACCATTGAGATAACTACATTAGGATATGCTGGCCATGAGCAGAGATGTCTACACAGCTTACAGTTGAGGCATGGTATCATACTCAATTTGGTAATCTCACTATATATAAAGTTTAAACAAAGAAAGGGTAAGAGCAACACTTCGTGAAAAGTTAATTGAAGAAAAATGCTTGAAAGCAGTAAATTTGGAAAAGCAAGGAATGGGTGAAACAGTTCTAGAAGATTAAAATCAAGGTCTGAATTATTTAATTGTGTTTTAGGATAATAATCAGCCATTATAGCTAAGTAACTGAAGATTTAGTTGCATTCAGAGATTGATGCAAGACATTTAAAATGGATTACCAGGCTAAAAAATGCAAACTGGAAGAACTTTAAATACTGATAACTATGGTACGTTGAATATTCAGCCATAAATGGGTATGATAGTTGGGGTGCTTTAATTGTAGTTATTAACTACTTCCAAAGCAATGAGATTTGAGTTTATACCCACAGGTGAGTTTTCTCATGCATTGGTAGTTATGGTTTGTCATCTATTAGATAGTATAGTGTGTGTGTGTGTATATATATATATATATATATTTTTTTTTTTAAATCACTTTGTAGCCACTTTTTTTAATCAGCCAAATAAGGAAGAATTACATGCAAGCTTAATGTTTATTTCAAGTCTATATAAAAGAAAAAAAAAGTCTTAGTAGTATAAAGTGGTTTATTGCTTACCACCGTCTGATCAGACATCATCCGTTTTACATCCCCATTGAAGAAAGTGACTGTAATAGTTTTTCCATCAGCACTAATTTCTTTCCGGGTACCATTACAGAAAATAATTATGTGACGTCCACTTCTCAACACTTGCTCAACCTACAAAAGAAATTATTCTTAAATTTTAAGTAAGAGAAAGATTTGGTAAGAGGCACAAGAAATAACAATCGCAGTTTTGGGATCTATAAAGATTAATAAAGCATTTTAAATAAAGTTAATAAAATATGTTGGCTTTTTTTCTAAACCTACAGTAGGACTTAGGAGCTTGAACTTGCAACGTGGGATGCCAATATCCTGTAAATTTAAGAGATCCCCAAGTTCTATGCAAGCCTGTTCCTCTATTTAGGTGATGAGAACATGTAATAGTTAAATCCAAACACCCATATTTTCACAGGATTTCATGATTAGATCTTGCACAATAACAGATGACTTGCTGCTGCTAACCCAGAGCTGAGATTATTCAAAATGCCAAGAATGTAGACAAATGTTGAAAGATACCACAATGTGTTGGGCTTCAAACTATTGTGCCATGGGTGCTAGGACAAGGGGTAGCCCTTCTGATCTCCTATATACACCCTGATAAACTAATAGGCCAGATGCCTTTCCCCAGAATGAGGGAAATTAGAGAGCAACTAACTGACCAGTTTGTGTTTACAGGTTCATGACATGGATGCATAAGCCTGGAAACACATTTAGTGCAGTTTAAAAACACCTTACCCTGGGTTGGGAAATAGAATTAGGAGGGTAAACCCATGATGGCATCCAATGTGGAAACCTGCCAGGATTTCCCTAGCACTAAACAATGTTACTACTCAGGCACAATGCTATTTTACACCAACCAGTCTTTAGTTTGGATGAATGTGTGTACTTAACAGACAAGAGATGCAAAATCTAAGGAATGGAATACTGTCCTATTTTTTGACCAGGGTCCGCATCAAGCATTACCAAGTCAAGGATAGTAAAAACAAGCTGCAAGTTAAAGTTCCCACTTTGACACCAACAGTGCCTTTTGACTCCCAAGCTCAAGAGCACTAGTGTGAATCTTTCCTTATGACCTGCCTGAATGAGGCTACCAGTTTAGTGTCCATTCATGTTGAATTATGGACAGCTTTGGAATGTGGATGTGCACCCATTAGAAACTAAGTTGAGATTGCCAAAAATTAATCTTGCACAGGACTCATTCATTGCATCAGTCTGGGCTGCATTAAGTGAAGGTCCCAGAAGGATTGTGTTAAAAGCTTGTTTCAGCCATTCAATTCTTCTAATGCATGATCTTTGTTAGAAAAATGATGGAAAATACTTAATTAAAAATATTACTCGATTAATCATCAATATTCTGAAAATACAAAAACAATGAATTCTCACCTTTCCATCTGGATATTTAATCTCCTCTTGAATTTCATCCTCAGTCCCATTACACTCAAGACTCTGCTTTAGAAATCCAGAGAAAGAACCAGTTGTTTACATCAATACGTAGTCCTATATAAAACTCATTACGATACTTTGAGGATTATGAAACTAAATTTAATTCCTGAGTACATGCATTGTTAATCTTTATTAAAATTTCCAGTTAACTGTTTCAACAGACTTATATTTCAAACCACCTATTATAGAGTACAAGGTCACAAATTCCCCACACATACTAGTTGATTGCACACATGGAGTCAAGACCAAATGTAATCTTCAGGTTAAGTGGCCTTAGAAGGTGAAGGATAATCAGACCAGGGCACTTTTCAAATAGTTGGTAAATTCCCTTATTGAGCTTCACTGTAATTTTAGGGAAGTCCCTATTTACATTACATAGCACGTCTGATGTTGGGAAGGAATTGTAAGAGTCCAATATTCTCCAACCACCCATTACTTCCTACCTAACCCTCTCACTTTCCTTCACTTGCCTTTTCCTTCACCCTCCTACCACCAGATCGCTCTCCAAACATCACATTGATCACCAAAAAATACAGCTTCTGATCTCTATCTCTTTCCCCCCATCTATGACATATAACCCAAAAGACATCATATCCTAAAACAAACCTTGAAAATGATGGACGGAGGAGGTTAATCAGCACCTATGGTGAAAAGTCAAATTCACACTTCAGGTGCAGACAAGGGATATTAAAAAGGCACCCATATCCTGCAGTACGACCCAGATCCCTCCTCACTCAGCAGCCATGAATAGAAAATGTCTTCCTTATACCATCTACCCAAATAGAAAACAAGTGATCATAAAAGATAACAGTGAGAAAAGAGATGCCTGGAGATCTCCCCTGTCTGAAGCCTCACAGCTGTTACTAGAAAATGCTGCCTTTTTTGTCACAACACCCAACCAAAAGGATGAGAGAACAATATGACAGGGATAACAAAGACACACAAGATAACAAATAGGGAAGAGAAAAACAGCAATACAATGATGACAGGTGTATCCTCTGACTTATGAGCATAGGAAATCGACTTATGATAAAGTGAAGGTCTTGTATATGGCATGAACTTCCTGTAACTGTCACACTTCCTGCAACACTTTGTTGATAACATTCCTATTATAAATACTGTATCCAACAGCTCATTGATTTTATTTGCAAGTCAGGCAGCATCTGTGGCAGGAAGGCAGCAAGGATTTGAGGTTGTTGACTTTTTGTCAGAACAAGTTCAAGGTCAACCAGAAACATTAGCTCTACCATCCTCTCCCCACAGATGCTGCTGGACCTGCTGTGTGTTTCCAGCATTTTCTGTATGCCCCCTTCCCTCCTGAAAGCATCGACAGTTTTCTGAGGCACGATTCCATGAGTGCTAGCTGTCTTCCAGTACCTTGCCCAAGTGGTCAGTATTCATATACCAGCCTTGTTACTGAGTTTATGGGACTATTGAACTGCAAGGAGGGGGAGAAATAACAAAATCACAGCAGAGCCTGATCCTGTCCAGCTGATGCTCACAGGCACAATTCCAACAGAGATCGCTGGCTAGTAAATTAGGAGCAAGAACCCTGGCTTGATTTTCCTCTCCCTAACCTGGGGCACTCGGGCCAATTACAGTGCCCCAGCTCAGATCGGCTAACCTAAGACAAATCTCCACAATCTAAAAACTTACTGCATTTGCAACTCACTGCTTTAAACTGTTAGCTTTATCTGTACCTGATATTTTTCCATTAATACACATATTTCATCACAGAAGACTTACAGAACTAGCTGGTGCTGAAATCTTGTCACGGTTTTGAAAATTTTCAGGAGGCTCTGAATGCATCATACTGGCCACTGCAGAGTCAGTCATATTAGCGAGGGATATGGAAGGCGCTAAAGAAGCTGAACCTGAATCAATAAAACAAAATGGTTAATCATCTTTGGTTGTGGTGTTAATGATCTGCCGTAGTGGTCAACATTACTGCAATTTGCACATTCACACTACTTTTTAAAGTTCCATGGTTCTCCATCCGCTCCCCCCGCCCCAATCCCCCATTCTGCATTTTCTGTAATTCTCTTCTGCACTCACATGGTCCAATGCCTGTGGTTACAGCTTGTTTCTAGATTCTCGCCAACATCCCCTCTACCCAACTGTCAGGAGGTGCTATGGAGCACTATGGCATGACTTACCCCTCCGATTTTCTCTTTTCTCCCCCTCACCATCACCCCACGCTTCCCCCTTCCTCATGCAGGGAGATGCTGGTTTCCGTATGGCACATCACCACTGGTTATTGATTAGATCAGGAACTGAACTTGTGTTTATTACGGCACAGACAATTATGACCACCATACCACCCCAAGTCATGGTACAGAAAATTGACATCTATAGGTAGATAACAGTCCTAGATAATTTATTTTACAGATTAATTATTTTATTGCACTTATAACCATTACATAGACTATACAGCACAGAAACAGGCCATTCGGCCCAACTAGTCTGTGCTGGTGTTTATACTCCACACAAGACTCCTCCCATCGCATTTCAGCATTTCTTTTCTCTTTTTCTCTCAAGTGCCAGTCTAGTTTCCTTTTGAAAGCTATTTGCCTCATCCACATTCTAACCACTCTGAGTAAAGACATTTCTCCTCATTTCCCTATTGGATTTATTAGTTACTATCTTCAATTTATAGCCCCTAGTTTTGGATTCTCCCACAAGTGGAAACATTCTCTCCAGCCCATTCATAATTTTAAAGAGCTCAATCGAGTCACGTCTAAGTCTTCTCTTTTCTACAGAAAAAAACCTGTTCAATCTTTCTCGATAGTTGTAATCTCTCAGTTCTGGTACCATCTTTGTAAATTTTTTTGCACTTTCCCCAGTGCTTCAATATAGTATGGAGACCAGAACTGTGCACTTGCAATCTAACCAGGGTCCTATACAAATTTAACATAACTTAACTACTTTTGAATTCTATACCCCTAGAAATAAATTCCAGTGCTTGGTTAGCATTTTTAATTGCTTTGCTGACTTGCGATACTGCTTTTAATGATTTGTTCACCTGTATCCCTAGATCCCTTTGCTCCTCTACTCCATTCAGGTGTCAGTGGTGTTGCTATTTTTCCTACCAAAGTGCATCACTTTACATTTATCTATGTTAAAGTTCATTTGCCACTTAACTGCCCAGTCCCAGTCTGCAAGTTTTCTCATGTCTTATTGTATTATGTGGCATTCTTCCTCAGTGTTAGCTATACCCACCTTGTTGGACTTCTTACGTACTGAGCGAGAAAGCAGCCCTGTATACACTGTAAAAACTCGATTCCCTTTTCTCCTTTCGCTACTTCTTCTTGCCAGTTTATTTGAGTAGTTGAAAACTCCCATGATTATTATTCTACATCTGCTACTCACCTCGTAGATTTGTCTACACATTTCTTCCTCCAATTCCCTTCCACTATTTGGTGGACTATAGTATACCCCTGTTAGGGTGATGGATCCTTTCTTTTCTTTTAACTCAATCAATATGGATTCTGTATCTATCTTCCTGCCAGTTACATTTTATTTTTGACTACCATTATGTTACCTTTAACTAGTACAGCTACCCCTCCTTCCTTCCCTAATTGTGTTATATCCTGCAATATTTAGTTGCCAATCCTGTTCTCTATGTAGCCATGTTTCAGTCATCCCTACTATATCCGGATCCTCTCTGCAAATTATTGCTTCCAGTTCATCCATTTTGTTTTGAATATTACGTATGTTGCTGTACCAACAGTTTAAATTGCTTTTATTATTCCTCTTTTTTTAGTAGTTATTTTACCTCCATGTTCTATGACTTTATCCGATCTCTGGCCATTCTGGTTCTCCTTATTCCTTCGTTTAGGGAAACATCCACTATCCTCACTAATTAATATTTGCAGTTAGAAACAATTAAACATTGTTATTTCTAGACTTATACAATATATTATTAATGTATTGTATATGACATGCATACCTAGAACATGCAGTAGAACTTTGCAAACTCCTGGGAGCATAGCATTCTGAACTTGTATATTACAATATTAATTCCATACATTATAAAATAGTTTTAAAAATACTACGATGTGCTGTAGCACAACAAATAATCTTGCTGACGTGGCTTTTACATACACACACATATATATATATCTCAATCACCAATTTCTCCATACCTTCCTTCAAGCCATTTCTGGTCACTGCAGGAGCAGAGGATTTCACAGCATGACTCAGTTTAACATCTCTTGGAGAAGTCTGCAATAATAAATACGATATCTTTACTCCCAAATTAAATGACCAACGATCGATACTGTAAAGTGGTTCAAATTACAAATTTTAAAAGATTACCAGGAGTAATTCTAGGATGGACTCGCACTTCATCTCTGTAATATCACACGACATCTCGATATCTGACTAATTTTTACTTTACCATCACCATCAAACCAGGGGACCAACCCTGGTTCAATGAGGAGTATAGAACAGCATGCCAGGAGCAGCACCAGGCATACCTAAAAATGAGGTGCCAACCTGGGGAAGCATCAACTCAGGATTACATGCATGCTAAACAGCGAAAGCAACGGATCAGATCAAAGCTCTGCAGTCCTGCCACATTCAGTCGTGAATGGTGGTGGACAATTAATCAACTAACGCTGAAGATAGTTGCAAAGGCTTCAGCCTTGTCATTTGCACTCACGTACTGCGCTCCACCATCATTTGGGGATGGGTATGTTTATGGAGCCTCCTCCTCCAGTTAGTTGCTTAATTGTTCACCCCAATTCATGACTGGATGTAACAGGGTTGCAAAGCTTTGACGTGATCCGTTGTTTATTGGATTGCTTAGCTCTGTCTTCAGCATCCTGCTTTCACTGTTTAGCATGTTTGTAGTCTCGTGTTGTAGCTTCATGGTGATCCCTCCTACCAATGCTATCATGGACAGATGCATCTATGACTGGCAGATTTTTGAGAACAAGGTCAAGTTGGTAATTTCCTCATGTTGGTGCTCTTATCTTTTCTGCCCAGTCTGGCAGCCATGTCCTTCAGGACTCGGCCAGCTTGGTCAGTGGTGGTATTACCAAGCCACTCATGGTGCTGGACATTTATTTCCCCCTTCCAGGGTGCATTCTGTGCCCTTGCTACCCTCAGTGCTTCTACCAAGTGGTGTTCAACATGGAGGAGTATTGATCATCAGCCAAGGGAGGGCGGTAGGTGGTAAATCAACAAGAGGTTTCCTTGCCCATGTTTGAGCTGAAGCCAGCTTAACTTCATAAGGTTGGGAGCAAATATTGAGGACTTTTAGGGCCACTTCTCCTTCCACCCATATGCTTATGGAGGGAGTCAGAGCACGCAGGGAGGTCCTCTTCCCTTCCCATGGGCGGAAGAGACCTCCTCAAGAGAACAAAAAACAGCCTGGTTGCACATTGCACAGGAGGGCACAAGCAGGGATGTGGTCAGGAGGACCTGGGTGCAGTGGCGCAAACCTTTCAATGATCTCAGTAGATCACACTGTTAGTACAAAGCCACATTCAACTTCATCCTGCTGTGCCTCTCATCACATCCCCATCACTCTGCCTTCCCTACCCTACTCCTGCACATCCTTACTCACACCAACTTACCTTGCACCTCCACCCATCCCTCTCTATCTACATTATCACATCCCCAGCGCAGTAGCCACCCCTCACACTCATCCTAGTACAATCATACCAACTAACAACACACAAGGGTAGCTACTTGTGTGTTTTATCCAATGTTCATGTAAAGTTTCTGTTAATGTGCTGTCAAACATTGAAATCTTTATTTTCAACACTTTCCGTTCTTGGACAGATTTGTGTGCACCTTTGGAAGTGCCTTTGTGAGTTGCAGTGAATGATGAGACATAACAGTACTCCCCGCAATGGTGAGGAGTGTAAAAAGGAATGGCTTGGACATTGTAGGGATGCTTTATGGTGTTGGTGTGGGGTGGTGCCAACCTGGCACATCATGTGGCAGCCAGGGTGTACAGCGTCAAGTGAAGTAAATCTGGCCATGGTGAGGCCATCCCTGGCCTCCCAGGCAGCAATGTGCTCGGGTGCTGATGCCCTCTGTTCTGTGCAGCATCAAGTGATTGCGGAGAAAGTTGGTGGTGTTGTTGGTGCTGCTGGTGTTGGGGCTGATCGTGGTCGGATTTCTACCATCTAGACTCTTAACTTCTACACCAGCCGGATTTGGATACAGGAACATGAGTAGGCTATTTAGCCCCTCGGGCCATTCAATTAGATCATAATTGATCTGTACCTCAACTCCATTTACCCGCCTTTGCTCCATATCCCTGGTATAATTCTGGTGAATCTATTATATCCTCTCCAAGGCAAATATATCCTGCCTGAGGTTCAGTGCCCAAAACTGAATGCAACATTCTAGATGGGGTCTGACAAAGCCTCTGTACAACTGAAGCATCACTTCCTCACTTTTGTATTCCAACCCCCTTGAGATAAAGGCCAACATTCCATCAGCCTTTTTGATTAGTTTTTGTACCTTAAGCACTAGCTTTTAGTGACTTGTGTACATGGACATATTTTTAAATCCCTTTGCTCCTAGTCTCTCACCATTAAGAAAATACTCCAATTTGTCTTTCTCATATGCAAAGTGGATGACCTCACACTTTACTACATTGAACTCCAGCTACCATAGTTATGCCCACTCACTTAGTCAGTCTATTTCCCTTTGTAACTAACTGCTTTCATCTGCACAATTTACTGTGCCCCCTAACTCAAGTGTCATCTGCAAACTTGGATATGCAACATTCTATTACTTCATCCAAGTCAGTAATATATACTGAAAAGCTGAGGCCCAGTACAGATCCCTGGGAAACACCACTTGTGACATCCTGCTAATCAGAGAACGTTCACTTTATCCCTACACTTTGTTTTCTATGTATTTCTCTTACTTCTTTGTTCTTAGGTCAAACCTTAGAATTCCATACCTAACATCATCGTGGGAGCTCACCACCACCTTCCCAGTGCCATTGGGGATGGGCAAGAAATGTGGCCTTGCTAGCATCTCCAATATCCCCATAACAAATAAAAATATTATAGTTGGATGTTGTTACCTGTTCAATCCTGTAAGGACTTCTCTTTCCTGATGCTTGTGTAGTTCTGCCTTTGTCTGTCGGTCTGTTTAAAAACTCAGTTACTGTTTTCCTAACCTCTGGTGGAACCTATTGCAAATAAAGTTACTAAATCAGGATGCATGTTTCCCATCAGAAAATTACAGGTCTGCTGTTGACTCCACAATAACCAGTGAATAGAAAATACTAATATTTATGCAGTTACAAAAATTATATCTTCATTTGGCCCAATAAAACTGCAGAAGAAGAAATTGTGAACTATATTTCAAATACATTAAAACATTAGCAGCTCTCCAATGACATTGCTCAAAAGGTAGCCTGAGGTCTGGAACATGGTTGTGATATTTAGCTCTGAACATGGAATACTGGTTAATCTGGCTTGTCCCATTTAGGCTATTGTTCATGTACTCCCTGTGGGCAAATGGGCAAAATAGACTCATCTTGAAATCAATTGGATATTAATTGCTGAGGGAAATTTCTGTGGATTAGCAGCTACTTAGAGTCTTACAGGGACATCACTCATAAGGGGGGAGAAACTGGGCACCTTAGCTCCTCCTGGGGGCGCTAACAGGACGCTAGCACTTACTGACCGGGCGTGGCGAGAAGAGTGACTCCTGCTAGATTTGGCGGGAGGTTTGCGGTGGCAGTATGGTGTTGCGCCCTGATCTCCTTCGCCCGGAGATCGTGACGTCATTGCCGTGCGCATTGCCCCGGACCCAAACTTCAGTTCCAACCCCTGCAGCATCGCCAGGCGACAACACAGACAGCTGCAGAATGTGTTCATCGGGAGGCGGGGCAATACTTAAAAGGTAAGGTGGCCAAGGCAAGTAAAAAAAAAAAAATTCTGAAATGCTTTTTTTTTCCTCCTCGTCTTTGCCAGCGATCGATCAGCCCGGCACTCTGCTGCAGTGCATTGGGCTGATCAGGGCTGCCATCGGGGACCAGGTAAGGTTTCCCCTTGTAGAGCCTGCAGCAATACCCCTTCCCTTTAAGGGAGGGAAGGAGCCTTCCAACGCTGCAGCGCTGCAAGGCCCATTGTGCAGCGCTGCACACCTACTGTGTAGTCCCTAAAAAAATTGCAGGGAACATTGCTTCTGAGAGACATGATTATTAAGGTTAGGAAAAAAGGAAACAACTGGCTTTGCCAATTAAAAAAAAAATGGCCTGGAATTTGCGGTCAGCAGCGAAGCAAAGGCTACTGGCCCCGAAGAAAACTGCCCACAGAGATCACGAGAAGTTTGCCTTTTTCAACTCGCAAGTGATTTCAGTGCAGTGTAGTGGGGAATCCCTAATGCGATCTGCTGTGACGTCAACAAGCTGTCTAAGCAGCCAATCACGTTGTAGAATTCTCAGACCCCCCGAACCAGGAAATGAGAACCTGCTTTTATCCCGACTTTTTAAAAATGTTAGAGAGCAAAACAAAGATTGCGGCTCTCACATGGGGATAAGGTAGAACCTGAAATATCATGAACAGATTTTTTTTTTTAATATATAGAAGTTAATTGTAAGAGTCACTGCAGATTTCCTACATTTACACCTAGGTTGGAGATGTTCACTCGTTAATTTGTTTGAATTTACTTGCTGCAGCTGTTAAAGTAGAAGTTAAGCCCAGGAGTTTACAATCTGCTAATCAGAAATGAGATAGAAATTTGGAGACAATTATAATAAATGTGACTGATTAAGAGTGGCTAAGAAGAGTGATTCAAAATTATGATACAAGCCCGGAGTGAGCACAGGGAAAGACTCAATATATTATTAGTGAATCTCTTGTGACTTTGCTCACGATGAGTTGAGGATGCCTCATTTGAGGCTGTTGAACTTTACTTTTGTCTGTGTATATTTACCCTTCATTTCTATATGGTTTAACCCACATTAATGATGCAGAGTTCTACCCTAATTACTCTTCAAAATAGCTAACTATTGTTCTCAGAGCTATGAAGTTTTAATACAAGATATCCTATGGAATCTATGAAAATTAACAATTTTAGGAACTCCTATTTGGATTGGGTAGCCCCTATGTCACTTGTATGTTACAAAAATTGTCAAGTAGATAAATGTGTAACAATGGCAATTGGCTTTGCAGTACCATTTTATGTTATTTCATGTAACCATATGTTTTAATCACAAATAAAATTTAATAGAGACGCTCATCCACACTAGAGAATTACTGCAGCTTCTTCCAAGTACAACGATGTGAAGTGAGGAGATGTAGATGATTTCTTTTTGGCTTGTGAAGGAAACCTGCATCTAGAATTCTGCCCATTCTACAATGGCATTTTCAATGTCAGGTCAAAATAAATCTGGATCATGTGTGATTTTACTCTACCACTCTCCTGGCTGACATCAGCTAACCCAATACTGACAAGAGAATAGTTTTGAACATTCACATACTGAAATATAAACTCGTGATGAATTTAAAATTGGTTTTAGTGCCAATATCTTTAGCAGCTAGAAATCAATAAACACGGAGAAACTGCAGAATACTAATTCTCTTCACCAGGAAGACCTTTACAGATCACCTCATGGTCACTCTTCCTATCCTTTACAGGATAAACTGTTCATGATTTCAATTGGACATTCTCTGTTTTGATCAATATGTGTGCGTAGTATCACTGCTGACTAGATAGTTATTCAACATGTGAAAGAATTATAGGCTTACTACTAATTCTGTTTTCTTTAGCTGTGGAGATGAGGTCTCTGTTTTCTTCTCAATTGCTGCTTCAGCTTTCTTCCAGGTTTCCAACCGAAGTCTTTCCATTATATTAACCTCATCTCTAAGCTCTAGGTTTTCCTTAGTCAGTACATCAATCTGGTTTCGAAGCCTTGTGTGGGTACTTGACCATCTTAATTCCTTTCGTTTCAGTTCTTCTTGCAAGTCTACAATCTGCTGTTTCAGCAACTAACCAGAAAGAGAAATAGAATTCTAAAATCATACATGAAAAACAACTGGGCATGACTATTATAGCTAAAATATTACACAGAATTATATTGTGTATACAACGCAGAAACAGGACATTCGGCCCAACCAGTCCATGCCAGCGTTTATGCTCCACTCGAGCCTCTTCCCATCCTTCCTCATCTAATATCAGCATAACCTGCCATTCCCTTCTCCCTCATATGTTTATCTAGCTTCCCCTTAAACGCATCTATACTATTTGCCTCAACTACTCCCTGTGGTAGCAAGTTCCACATTCCCACCACTCTCTGGGTAAAGAAGTTTCTTCTGAATTCCCGATTTGATTTCTGGGTGAAATTATGTAATATAATTGCATTGCGTAATAAATATAATTTCTCTTTCATTATTTTTATATGTTATCCCAGTCTCAAATCACTGCCTGGACTTTGGCTGTCTGTTTTAAGTCCTCCGAGGTTGAATGTTTGGAATGACAAGATTTGGAACCACATTAACAGTTGCCCTTAGCCAAACAAGGGAAAATTCCTATGACTTTGAAAATAACATTTTGAATACTTTACTTAAATGGGGCCTGCCTGACGCTTGCATTAATAGCATAATCTTTATATAGCTAGTTTATCACAAAGATAAAGTCTTCTAAGCATTTATCTGCAACCTGACCGCCACTACTTTCAGCTTCCTTGCTTAGATGTCATAGAAGGAGCCTGATAGTACAGGCCATTCCAAGTGTTCATCACTCTTTGCATGAGAAGTGCTTCCTCACATCAGCCCTAAATTTTCCTTTCACCAGTTTTAACCAGCATCCTGGCATAACTAGAATTAGGGTTTGAGTTTAACCTCATCTACCTTGTTTAATATCTTATATAGTTTAATATGATGCAGTCATTAGAGAGCTTGAAGTGTATGAAGAGGCTTCCAGCAAATTAAAATTTTGAAGATCAAGAGGAATACAAATGCATCTTAATCATCCATCCAGTAGAAAAAGTTAAGTGCGCCATCACATTATTTCACTGTCTCCCGATCAAGTAAAGTTTTTGCTCCACTACACTTCTCAGAAGACCGTTTCGATCACTGTATGAAGTTCTTAATGACATCTGTCCTAAATTAACTTACCAGTTTAAACAAGTGCCCCCCTTGTTCTAGTAGCCTGACATACCTTGAAGTAGGTTTTCAATTTAACCTCATCTACCTTGTTTAATACACACAGTTCAATAAGAAATCCTTTAGTCTTATAAGTAGGCAACTGCAAAGAGCCCCGTTTCTCAACTTAATATTTTCATGCCAAGGATCAGCTCATAGCTCTTTTCTGCACCATCTCCATGATTTGAATGTTTTCTGAGCAACCAAACTGAACACAGTACTCAGTGAAATCTGACAAAAGCACTATACAATTTTAGCATGACATCTTCTAACTTATACTCAATTGTCGTAAAAATATAATCACGAAAGTTCAGCGACCTGAAATGTTACTGTTTCTCTCTCCACAGATGCTGCCTGACCTGCAGAGTATTTCCAGCATTTTCTGTTTTTATATTATATAATAGAGAATGAATCATTCTGTCTGCTTGGTTTATTGCTGCTCCAAGGCAATGTGACATGTTAGGGTTGATTTCAACTTTTGACAGTGGCAGAAAAGGGATTGGCCATTCGTTATACAGCCCGCTCGATTTCTATTGACTTCAGATCCCTTCCCACTTCACGTTAACCATTTCTGCACCAATCGATAATCTACTTGTGAAATTCATGTTTCCTTCCATTATGTAGTTAGTTTCTACAACTCTTAAGTTCTTAGTTCATGGGGTGACGTTTCTAGAGGATGTGATGGTATTTTAAAGTTACTAGAAAACTGACCAGAGGAAAAGGACTAAGCAAACTTTATCTATTAGTAAATTCTCAAATATGAGTCAAACCAATGGTCATTCACATGGCAGGAATTCAGTAAAAGCATCCCAATTGTTGAACAGTGGGCCTGAATTTGAAAAGAAAAATACACTGGGTAACAATGCCAAAGGAAGAATTTCACCTGTATCTCTTCTCTTTCCTTTTTGTCAGGGATGGCTCTTGCTGCTGCAGCATATTTTTCAAAAACCATTCGCTCTTTTTGTAGTCGTTTCAATTCTTCTTTTTTGTATTCCTCCAATTGAGTTAACTCTTCAGTTTTCTTGCGCTCAAAGTCGGCAATTTCATTTCTAAAGATTAAACAGCTTTTTTTAGCAATTTCTTTGCCTTTAATATCACATTTCAATTAAGAACCTAAACCAATAAAGTAACACCACAGTCTTCAAAATAGGTAAGTATAATAGTTACAGAAACATTCGTCAATCCAATCTGACCATGAGCACTACACGAAAGAAAGAAAAAAAAGAGACTTGCATTCATATGACCACCAGACGTCTCAAAGCACTTTACAGCCAATTAAGTACTTTTGAAGTGGAGTCACTGTTGTAATGTGGGAAACGCGGCAGCCAATTTGTGCACAGCAAGATCCCACAAACAGCAATGTGATAATGACCAGATAATCTGTTTTTGTTATGTTGGTTGAGGGATAAATATTGGCCAGGACACCGGAGATAACTCCCCTGCTCTTCTTCAAAATAGTGTCATGGGATCTTTTACGTCCACTTGAGAGAGCAGACGGGGCCTCGGTTTAACGTCTCATCCGAAAGACGGCACCTTCGACAGTGCAGCACTCCCTCAGCACTGCACTGGAGTGTCAGCCTAGATTTATGTGCTCAAGTCCCTGGAATGGGACTTGAACCCACAACTCAGATGCGAGCATGCTACCAACTGAGCCACAGCGGACACTCGTGTCACTCTAGAAGGCAAAAAGATGATGCAAAGAATAGAATTCATAAATAATAAATATAGAGATTAAAACTAAATTGAAATGCAAAAACGGAGGTCTCTAATAAAACTAAGGCTAACAATAAAAAAAACTCAAGGAATATAGTCAGTGTAGTTGGGAGGTGAAAAGGAAGATTAGAAGCGAATATGAAAAAAAACTAGCAGATAGCAAAAGGAAATAGCAATGGCTATTAGAAGCATACTAAAAGTAAAAGAATAATTTAAGAAAGAGTTAGACCTCAGTGATGACAAAGGAAATCTAGTTGTATGATAAAAGTATGGCAGAGATATTAAATAAATATTTTGCATCAGTGTTTATAAATGATAGAAATTAGAATGTACGTGGTTCAGTCAAGGATGTGGAAGAACTGTTAGAGGTAACTGCAGACCAGTTAGTCATTCATTAGTTGTGGATAAAATCTTAGAATGTATAAATGATAAAATTAATGAGTATTTAGAAATGCATGGAACAATAAAAGATAGCCAGCATGGATTTGTTAAAGGCAATTCAAGTTTCACAAATTAAAGAGAAGTTTTTGAAGAAATGACATTGTATAGATAAAAGGAATGCAGTATATGTATGATGTACATGTATTTTCAGAAAATGTTCAATAATTTATCTCACAGGAGGCCGGTTACAAAAGTTGAGACATATGGTGAAAGAGGAGATGTAGCAGCATGGATAAAAAGTTGGTTGATTGACAGAAAATAAAGGTGTTGCTCAGATTGGAGAAGGGTTGGAACATGGTCTACTACAGGGATCAGTGCTGGGTCTAATTTTGTTCTTGGTATGATTTGGGCATAGGGAACACAATATCAAAATTTACTGACAAGAAAATATAGGGGAGTTGGAAAAAAGTGAGGAAGACTAAAAGACTTCAAGAGAACAGAGAGAGGTTAACGGAATGGGCGAACTGGTGGGCGATGCAAATGAATGCAAAGATGTGCGAGATAATGCATTTTGGAAGGAAAAACAAAAAATGAAAAACGAAACACTTATATAGTGCCCTTCACGACCTCAGGACGTCCCAAAGTGCTTTACAGTGAATCAAGTACTTTTTGAAGTGGAGTCACTGTTGTAATGTAGGAAATGCGGCAGCCAATTTGCGCACAGCAAGCTCCCACAAACAGCAATGTAATAATGACCAGATAACCTGTTACAGTGATGTTGATTGAGGAATAAATATTGGCCAGGACACCAGGGTAACTTCCCTGCTCTTCTTCAAAATAGTGCCATAGGATCTGTTACGTCCACCTGAGAGCAGACGGGGCTTCGGTTTAATGTCCCATCCGAAAGACAGCACCCTCCGACAGTGCAGCACTCCCTCAGTACTGCACTGGAGTGTCAGCCTAGATTTTTGTGCTCAAGTCCCTGGAGTGGGAGTTGAACCCACAACCTTCTGACTCAGAGGCCAGGGTGCTACCAACTGAGCCACAGCTGACACTATGGGAGAATATAACAACAACTTGCATTTATATAGTGCCTTTATCATAGTAAAATATCCCAAGGCGCTTCACAGGAGCATTATCAAACAAAATTCGACACAGAGATATTAGGACAGGTGACCAAAAGTGTGGTCAGAGAGGTAGGTTATCAGAAGCATCTTAAAGGAGAGAGGGGTAAAGAAGCAGAGAGGTTTAGGGAGGTAATTTCAGAGCTTAGGGCCTAGGCGGCTGAAGGTATGTCTGGCAATGGTGGAGTGATTATAATCAGGGATGCACAAGAGGCCAGAATTTGAGGAGCACAGAGATCTCAGGGCCGGGGGGGGGGGGGGGGGTGGGGGTTGTAGGTTATAGGGCTGGAGGAGGTTACAGAGATAAGGAGGGGCGAGGCCATGGAGGGATTTGAAAACAAGGATGAGAATTTTAAAATCGAGGCGTTGGTGGACCGCTAGCCAATGTAGGTCAGTGAGCACAGGGGTGATGGTGAACGAGACTTGGTGAGAGTCAGGATACGGGCAGCAAAGTTTTGGATGCGCTCAAATTTACAGAGGGTGCAAGGTGGAAGGCCGGCCAGGAGAGTATTGGAATAGTTGAGTCTGGAGGTAACAATTAAATAGAAAGACACTGAAGGGTGTGTATGACCACAGAAAGAGCGAGGTTCAAGTAAGTAATTAATTGAAAATGCAAATGCAGATAGATAAATCCGTCAAAAAAAATAGCATTTGAACGTTATAAATGGGGTAGAGTTCAAATAAGAGTAAATAAAAGAATGACAAATTTGTACAGGGTATAGGTTAGGCCACAACTGGAGTACAGTGTACAATTTTGTTCGTTTCATTTTAAGAAGGGCATCAAAGCCTTTGAGTGTACAGAAAGGTGATGACTGGGATGAGAAACTGTAACGAAGAGGAGAGACTTGAGATTCTTGGACTATTTTCACTACAGAAGAGAACACCATGAGGAAATTTAGTCGGTTTTTTTTTTAAATTAGGAAGGGTATTGATCAGATGAATAGGGAAAGACTATTTCCTGTGGTTCAGGATTTGGTGATGAGGTTATCAATTTAAAATCACCCAAGAGAATGAGAAAATTCTTTACACCAAGTTATTAGAGCATTGCAACTGAGTTGTTGAGGGAGAGATCATTGCATCTTTTAAAAAGAAAATGGATAAAAATTCAAAGCAGAGCCATTGGGGAAGAGAATGTGAGTAGGATTAACTTTGGATGGTTCTAGCAAAAATGTGACAAAGACATAAAGGACTGAATGGATTCTCTCTGTCCAGTAAACTTCTATGGCTCTACTATTTATAAGTGGTTTTAAAAAAAAATCATGATGGATTCTTCTGATCAGAGCCACAAATTTACAAACTGTTACAGCAGTTCAGTGATCGGCCCCAAGAGTTTACAAGCAATCACAATTACATGCATTTGGTGCTTTATATCAATTTCCCATTGGGAATACTGGCGTAGTAGCCTTAAAGCAATGACCAATATTGTTACACCCGAGTAAGCTACTATATAGGGAGATATTGGGCAGTACAGCGCACCCAAAACACAAGATGCTCAAATCGCTTATGAGTGACTAGCACCACTGTACCCGAAAGAATATTTAAGGGAAGACCCAAACTTGCAACAAATAGTAATTTGCGTTGGATCATTGTACAAGTTATTTGCTTCATTCTGTGAATATTTGAGAAGGCGTGGGAAAAGAACTTTTCTTTATTTCTCAATCAGGTCATGGAGAAAGAAGGCTTGCATTAGTGCCCTCTTCTATTGAAAATAACCATGCGCACTTACCTAAGGTCCACCACGGCTTTTTCCCTATCATCTCGGAGTTTGGCCAGTGTAGCATTTTCTGCTCGAAATTGGTCAATTTCAGATTCTAATTCTGCTAGTTTATCCCTCAGCAACTTGGACTGGATAGCACCACCTAGAAAACAATGCAATATATTTAAAAATGAATGCTGAAGTTTACTAAAAAACTGGAGATCTAATACTTCATTCTCAATGCTTCCTCAAACATACAAATATATTGGATAAATAATCGGAAATATGGGAGAGGGTGAATTTCCACAACGCTTCTCTCGACTGTCCACCATAACGTCGATGAAACACCCATTGAAACCACAGGAAAATAGTGCAAGTGCTGATTATACCATTTTTCCGGGGTTTCTGCAGCTCTTCCACTGGAGATACAGTGGACAAGCTGGAGAACCCCTGCAGAAATTCACCCCCAACTGCTCCCCTATGTATATATTTCTATGCAATAAGTATTCTGTATGTTGTGAGCTGCCACCAATTTATATTATTTGAAGATAATTAATTTTCTTCTTGGTCATCGGTTAAGTTTCTAGTCTGGGCTTTTCTACCCTCAACAATTCTTTGCTAAATCAATTTCCTGAGATACAGCTGCCATGACAATTTCTCTCTCACACTCCTATATTTCTATAAAACTAAAATATTTTAAACAAAAAAAATCAACAGTTCAGAAAAAAACAAATGGTCCCATTTCATTTTCCACTCATTCCAATAATGTTTCCCTGCATGGCCAGACACATCCTGCTCTCCAACCTTGGGTATGTCCTCCCTCAATACTTCACAATCCAGACCGGCCCATCCATCTGAATTCTGACTGGAGTACAAATGCATGAAAGTGCATGTGTAAAGACCCAATTGTCTCCTCTGGCTGACTACTAACATGTTGATGCAAAAGGTAAAAGTGCTAATAATATTTTGTTTTGGTTCTTCTTCTGTAGCACATAACACGGAGTTCTCTCTGAGCACAGCAATGTCAGTCCTACTATGTAACAAAGACACAGACTCCTACATCAGATCCCTCAACACCGTGTTTCAGTTCGATAGGCTGAGGCCATGGATGTTCTCAGACCCTGCTGGGAGTGCTCCCTCATCCTCAGTCTCTCTGTTCTCCTGGCCTTAGTTCTAGACCTCCTGCTTTCAAAAGACCCCCTCTGGTAGTTCATCATTGGACATAGACTCCCTCACCTCACCACTTTTCCCATGTTGCGTTGCACAAAGAGATGGCAGGGCAGGTTATGTGTCGGGACTGTAGTATGTGGGAGTTTATGGACAGCAAGACCATCCCGGATTCTCACATCTGCAGGAAATGTCACTGCCTTCAGTCACTTTGGCTCAGATTCATTGAGTACGAGTTAGAGACATTCCAAAACATAAGGGTTGGGGAGGAATTTCAGGATAGTTTTATCCAGAATACAGTCACACCCCAGATTCAGGAAAGGGAGGGTGTGACTGTTAGGGAGCTGGGTAGCAGGGACTTAGGAGCTTGAGAAGGAGGTCCCGCAGACACTGGTCCTGTCCAACAGGTACAATGTACTCGCTACCTGTGAGGATAAGGAGAAAGACTGTGGGGAGGACAGCCACAATGCAGACCAAGGCACCATGGCTCAGAAGGCCGTCCAAGGGGTGGGGGAAAAGAGCAGAATAGAAATGTAGTGGTAGGGGATTCTATAATTAGGGGGATAGCTTCCTCTGCAGCCAAGAATAATAATCCCGAAGTGTGTCTTGCCTACCCCGGTGCCAGGGTAGGGGGTATCTTGTGGCGGCTGGAGAGGAATTTGGAAAGGGAGGGGGTAAATCCAGTTGTCGTGGTCCATGTTGGAACAAACGACTTGGGTAGAAATAGGGAGGAGGTCCTTCTAGGTGGTAGAGGTTGCGGGTTTGGGCAGTGCTGCCGAAGAAGCCTTGACGAGTTGCTGCAGTGCATCTTGTAGATGGTACACACTGCAGCCACGGTACGCCAGTGGTGGAGGGAGTGAATGTTTAAGAAGGGAGACAGAACACGTCCAGGGAACTATAGGCCAGTCAGCTTAACATCGGTGGTAGGAAAATTAATGGAATCCTTACTAAAGGAGAAAATAGAAGAACATCTAAAAATGAAAAATAGTCAGCATGGATTTCAAAAGGGAAAGTCTTGCTTGACCAACCTAATTGAATTTTTTGAAGAGTTAACAGAGAGAGTAGACAAGGGTAATGCGAAAGATGTAATTTATCTAGATTTTCAAAAGGCCTTTGATAAGGTACCACATAATAGACTAATGAATAAAGTCAGGGAATGTGGAGTCAGGGGACAAGAGCAGAATGGATAGCTAGCTAGCTTCAAGACAGAAAGCAGAGAGTAGAGGTAAAGGGTAGCTATTCAGAGTGGCAGAAGGTGGGAAGTGGTGTTCCACAAGGATCAGTACCGGGACCACTGTTGTTCACAATTTATATTAACGATTTAGACTTTGGAATCAAAAACATAATTTCTAAATTTGCAGACGACACCAAATTGGGGGGGGGGTGGGGGCGGGGGGCGGGGGATAGTCAATACTGAGGAGAACTGCAACAAATTACAAGATGACATTAATAAAGTTGCAGAATTGGCATATAATTAGCAAATTAAATTCAACACAGATAAATGTGAGGTATTACATTTTGGTAAGAAAAATAGGGAGGTCACATATTACTTGGAAAATAGGAATCTAAATGGGGTAGAGGAGCAAAGGGATCTAGGAGTACAAATACACAAATCACAAAGTATCGACACAGGTTAACAAGGCCATAAAAAAAAAGCAAACCAAGCACTAGGGTTTATTTCTAGAGGTATAGAATTGAAAAGTAGAGAAGTTACACTAAACTTGTTTCGAACCTTGGTTAGACCACACTTGGAGTACTGTGTGCAATTCTGGTTGCCATATTATAAAAAGGATATAGAGGCACTGGAGAGGGTGCAGAGAAGATTTACAAGGATGATACCAGAAATGCGAGGGTACACCTATCAGGAAAGGATGAACGGGCTGGGTCTCTTTTCTCTTGAAAAGAGAAGGCTGAGGGGTGACCTAATAGAGGTCTTTAAAATCATGAAAGGTTTTGATAGAGTAGATACAGAGAGAGTGTTTCCACTTATGGGGGAAGAGCAAAACTAGAGGCCATCAATATAAGATAGTCACCAAGAAATCAAATAGGGAATTCAGAAGAAACTTCTTTACCCAGAGAGTGGTGAGAATGTGGAACTCGCTACCACAGGGAGTGGTTGAAGCGAATAGTATAGATACATTTAAGGGGCAGTTAGATAAGCATATAAGGGAGAAGGGAATAGAGGGTTATGCTGAGGAAAGACGGGAGGAGGCTCGAGTAAAGCATAAACACGGCATGGAATGGCCTGTGTCTATGCTGTATATCCTATGTAAGCTGGAGATACAATGCGTTTCTAACCGGCCATCTTTGTTTTTCTGTTTCTGCCCTGTTGTACTTTTATATGTTTTCTTAACTGCTCCTATTGCATAATTCTTGTCTGTCTATCTGCCTTCCTCTCTCCTCTGTTCTGCTTGGTCTGTGTTTTTCTTTGTTTATTTGTTCTTTCCTTTCAGGTGGGTGGTGGAATGCCTGGTGGGGAAGTGAGACTGAAAGAGCTGTAACCTGCCTCTGTAGGGAAAAGGTGAGCTTCAGTGATTGGTGGCTCCCTTCCAATTCACTATCCATTGCCTTCCTTGTCTGTTCTTGTGTGGTCCTCAGCCCAGTTTTGTCACCCTCAACCTGATCTGTTCTGCGCTCATGTCCTGTACCATTCTTGCTGCTTACACTCTCCTCCTATAAATGCATTTGCTCTGCTGCCACTTACCCTTGTATACCCTCTAACCTCCCGTACCCAATTACACTGTCCCCTACCCCATTTCCCAGTACCCATAGCCAACGTTAGTTCACTGAACGACATCCGCTTGCTTCCAGCTCCCCTATCCCACATCCCTGCTGTACTTCCATGTTTCCTAATGTCCCTCTTCCCCCATTACACTTAATGAAGCTAATCCCTATCACTCAGCTGGGAACTGAATTCGTTTTTCAAATGCTTATATGTAGATAAAGGTGTTTTAAAAGCAAATTTCCAGTACTCAATTTAGAGATGACGACCAGCAGGACAGATGACTGGGCATGAGTGTGGAATGGGTGATAGGTGGGTTAAGCAGCATCTCTGAGCTCCTAGTTCTCACTGAACAGTATGCCTCCTATTACATCCCCTCTACATAATCATCATCACCCTTGACTGCCTGCATCTCCTCGGAGTACACATCATAAAGTATTTGTTTTTAAAGCGCTTATAAAAGGGAATTAAGGGGTATAGACTAGATTTAAAACCTGTGGCTTTGTTTGCATATCATTTCTTAATCTAGCTCTTGACCGTTGAAGGTTAGCCATACCTGCTCTAGACCATCAGAAATATCTGGAGTAGCACAGTACATGACAACCTTTTCTTAAACTTAAGAGCAGTGATAACATACTGCACAATTCTTAAACCAAAATGAAAATAGATGTATGTATATACTATACCTAATGGTTTGTCATTCACAGCTTTAAATTTTTGTTCCAGCCCTTGAAGAGACCCAGGCTTTGTCTTAGGTTTCAGTGAAGGAAACAACCTTGTTATTAGATCAGAGGTGGGAGGTGATTCTGTGGATTTGTTAATGTTCTTTTCATCCACAGCCTCTCCCTTCTTAGCAGAAGCAATTTTTCTTCTCATAACTTTATCCTCAATAGCTTTGCCAGAAGAGAAACCTTGAGTAACTAATACAGAAGTATTAACAGGCTCTGTTGAGTTATCTTCATGGTTAATGAATCCAGCCTCTTCCAGGTCAGCCCATGTTTTGTCATCATCAAACTCGACGTTTTCTCGATGCAAGGGTGAGCTGCTTTTGCATTTAGAATTAAAGAGGGAGGAATCTGGTTTCTGGCTCAACACAAGCTTTTTGTTTTCTATCATAGTAGGCATTTCAATATCATCATCAGACGATGACAAATCAAGATCTGTGTCCATGTTCTTGTCTTTATTGAGAATGTCTGTTGGTTGTTTTCCACACTTAGATTTAGGATCGTCTTCGTCACTGCTACAGACCACTGACTGTTTCTTCATTTTATTTTCATTTGTCAGTGTAGAATCAAGATCATCTACTTCTGAATCCAGAGTGGTATCACAATTACTATATTCATCCTCTTGGCGATCACATTCAACATCTTTGAATGCTACTTCGTCACTGACTGGCAAGGCAAAAACACTTTTGAAGTTTTCCTCTGATCTAACAGGATGATTTTTAAGATAAACATTTTTCTTTTCCTCAAAATCTGTATTCCTGCTGTTCATTGGCCCACTTGAATTTTTAGCCACTTGGTGTTGTTCAGCAGATTTGATTGGGGTAGAGGACAACCTGCGACCTTTATTGTATTGCCAATCACCCTGTACCATTTTTAGCACAAAGGAAGAGTTACTAGAGAAGGAAAGTTCTTCAGCAGCCTGCTCCAGAAACTCAAACTCATTCAATTCTATATTTTCATTCTCTTTTTCCTTGTTCCAGTTCTCCAACTTTTTTTGAAATGATATCTCAAATGCACACTCCGATCCAGTTGTAGTTCCATTACTCGGCCACGTGGGAACTATATTTCCTTCATTTGTCTGCAATCTTTTAGCATTATGAACTGACATCAGTCTATCTGAAGCTACACTGCCTTGTCCAATTTGTTTCATTGTACTCTGTTCGCACTCCTGAGCTATGTTTACACTTTCATTTTTACAGCTGATCGCAGTTTTATGGATATTTTGAACTTCACTAACCAGAGCACCTATTTTTCTCTCTGCCTGCATTTTCAGAGGTGACTGGAAGGCATTATCTCCATTACTATTACCCAAGACATTTACCTTTTTAACACACAATGCAGAGCTGTTCTTTCCTTTACCAACTGCCTTTGGTTTGTTGCTAACCCTGGTTGAGCCCCCATTATGGTTTTCTTTGTTTAATAGTGTAAATTTACGCTGCACTTGTTGACGAGTTGTCTTCATTAAGCTTTGAGAATCCGCTACCTTTTGGCTGGTTACGTTTGTTTCCTTATCAGTTTTGATAGATGCCAAATTACTTGACTTGACTTTCGAGAATCTTGCTAGTCCTTCACCACGCTTCAGAAACTTTCTTTTTTGGTTGCCTTTGTCCTCAGATAATACTGCAGGTAGCTATAATCACAATACATTTAGGTCAGTACAGATTATGAATTTAATGATCATTTTCAGGACTAGATTTTCCCCCCACTTAATACATTATCTTGATGCATTAAAATTGTTTAAGAAAACATTACAAAAAAAATCTGATTTTTAGTTTCTAAAACAACGGTGGCTTCCAGAACACTACAACATAGTGCATTTCCAGAGCTTTCCTCACATGCAAAGTGCTTTATATTAAGGGGAAGAAAATAGCATTTGGTGCAGAATTTGCTGGAGCGGGGCATTTTGCAGGGTGCCCAGTTTGTTTTGCACACAGACACACACATTACTGAAGCTCCATTTTTGATACAAACATTAATTTTTTGAAATCTTTTTCTCTCCCTCAACCTCCATCATACAGGATGGCAGCAAAAGTCCAGGGCACAGACCAACACATCTCCATTACCAGGAAGTGACAGCTTGGCTCAATTTGTTGCCTCCAAGTCAGAAGTATCTAGGATGGCACCTCCAACAATGCAGCATTCCTTCACTTCTTGGCTGTTGAAAGCACATATTTTGGATGGGATATTAAGCCCAAGTTCTGTCCGTCTGTTCAGATGGATATTAAAGATCGCAACAGCACATTTCATTAAAGAGCTGGGAACTCTCCCAGTATCCTGGCCAACATTCCTCTCTATGAACATTACCAAAAACAGATTAACTGGTCATTCATCTCATAGCTGTTTGCGAGGTTTTACTGTGTACAAAACGGCTGCCTGCATGATTATTTCAAAGTAATCCATTGTATGTGAAATACTTTGACAAGTTGGAGACAAAATAAAGTGCTGCTCTGATTAACATGAAGTAAGCTTCTATGAGACAGGACAGGAAAAAACAACTCAAGATTACCCATGTTCAACATGTTCCTATCTGCCTCTGAAGTTCTTTCACATACATCAACATTTGCACACTGTAAACTTCAAGGGGGTGGGGAAAAGAAAAAAAATCTGGGGAAGTGTCGAGGAGCTTTTATGTTGGTAATCTTTTAAGAACCCCATGAGCAGGAGAGTTCTCCCAATATCTTCCCAACATTTATCCCTCAACCAACATCACTAAAGCAGATTATCTGGTCATTTATCTCATTGCTGCTTGAGACCTTACTATGTACAAATTGGCTGCCTCATTTCAACAGTGACTTCACTTCAAAAGTACTTAATCGGCTGTGAAGTGCTTTGGGACGTCCTATAGTCGTGAAAGATGCTATATGAATGAAAGTTTTTTTTTTTAAATGATCCTTCTCATTCCTGTGCTGTAGAAGTACCATGAACATGTGAATCCTCAGTCTTTCTCCTCACCAATGTTCCCTTTAAGCTTCGCGGCCGTGCAGTGCTCTTGGGGTCCCGCGCAGCCGGTGAGCCAGCTTTTAAATTGAAAAAAAAAAAAGGCGCTTGCGTGGAATTTTGAATGGGCTGCCCAGCCTGTTAAAAGGGCCGTGTGGCCCAAAAAAAATTACAGGGAATATTGCTCCTCACCCTTTTCATTTAGATTGGTTGATACCAGGGAATATCACAGGCAAGCCTGATCTTGAGTGCATGCGTGTGCACGAGAAATGAGTGAGCGTGAGCGAGGTAGCAAGCAAACACCAAAACAAACTATGGATGTGGAGGATAAACTGGAATATGAGAGTGGGATTTACCAATATAGAGCATCATTTACAAGGAAAAGTCTTTGTAATTTAACTTTAATTTTAACCAGAAAATGAGGAAGTTAATAGAGAATCTACTTTCTGCCTATTAAAGTAAAATTCTAATTCACAAAAATACTCTACGGTGTAGCATAAAGTGTGCTATAGACAGTTTCTGCCCATTTGTCTCAGACTGTGCAGTACTGTACTATTTAATTATTTTTTACAAGTCAAAAGATGGTAGACCTCATCTTAACACTTCTACAACAAATTTGATTTATATGCTACTCAAGTATTAGCAAAGCAGCAGTCATATTTTGAAAGTTTTGCAATAATTAAAAAAGATTAGACGCACTATAGACATCCAGTGATGAAAAGCTCCATTACAATTATTTGATTAAGTTAATAAGGAGAGCAACCCATAGACTGCCATTTCATTCAAATTATCACTGGAGTAGAACTTCATGAAGTCGCATCAGAGGGCTGGTTCCAGGTTGCTTATAACCAGCAGTTTCAATACATAAAACAAGAGGTGACAAAGACATAAAAAGTGTGGATACCTTCTATTATAACATATAAAATTGTTTATTTCCCTCCCCCTCAAACTCTCAATTTTCTCCACTCATTGCTTTAAGTTGCTGACTCATGCTAGGATAAAAACAGAAAATACACAGATCTTCCAGCATCTCTATACTGAACCATGGTTCCATGAGTGCCAGCTGCCCTTTGATACCACACATAAGTGACTTTCCTTTATGTTGAGCCTGGATAATAATTGTTGACGTTCACCACAAGAGACATCATGTGAACCCAATAACCAACTTCATCTGATGTCCAGACAAAAACATTTTATAGCAATAAGGAGCAGGGACCTCTGTTTTTACCCCTCCTTAATCCAGGGTCAATGCCAATTATATGATCTCTATTGACAGTCCAGTTGAGATCAACTAATTCAGCACAGATCACAAGATCAAATCTGGGACGTTCTTGTTCTGTATGGCTCAGTTTAACATTGGGCAATAAAAAGACTTGCATTTATATAGCACCTTTCACAACCTCAGGACGTCCCAAAGTGCTTTACAGCCAATGAAGTACTTTTGAAGTGTAGTCACTGTTGCATTATAGGAAGCATAGCAGCCAATTTGCACACAGCAAGGTCCCACAAACAGCAATGAGATCATGACCAGATAATCTGGTGTTTTTTTTTTTTTTTTTTATAAAGTGAAGTTGGTTTAGGGATAAATATTGGCAAGGACACCGGGAAGAACTCCCCCGCTCTTCTTACAAATAGTGCTATGGGATCTTCTATGTCCACTTGGGGACAGACGAGGCCTCGGTTTAACGTCTCATCTGACAGTGCAGCACTCCCTCAGTACTACATTGGAGTGTTAGCCTAGATTTTGTGCTCAAGTCTCTGGAGTGGGTCCTGAACCCACAACCTTCTGACTCAGAGGCAAGAGTGCTGAACACTGAGCCCAGTTGACAGCTTCCCAACAGAGTCGTTTGGACAGTTTGAAGAATTATCTGATAATTCAGTAGTTTACACTGGTCTTTTAAGTAATATCAGCAGATTATTCACAATTTCTCTGTTGCTTTTAGGTCACTAAATGTGGATTCACAAATATCAATTAGTGCATTTAATTTTATGCATTCTGGATTTATTGTTCCAAATACAAACCGGTGACTGCTTCAGTTTAAGTTGCTGTTGTTTCAGTCTCTGCTCTTCCATTCTCATCTGCTTCTCTAGGAACTCTTCAAACGTTTCCTTTCTTACATCGACTCCTGGTTTGATTGGTCTAAAAAAAGATTATCTGTATAATTTTTGAATTACTAAAGTTTAATCAGAGGTTAATAATCTTTGCAGTTTATACATCTGCTTATAAAACATTTAAAACTAAAGAAATACTGTGTAAAATTGATGTAAACATTTTAACACACCACAAATATATACAGCTGCTGTAATATTTTTTGAACAGTACTTTGGGCAATTAAATTATTGACAAACATCTTATTAATATGGGTAATAAAGTAGCCCTTCATTTGATATGTTAATACGAGTTATAACTTTTCATTTACCTTTCCTCTAGAGTTTTAAAGGATGGATGGTCATTAGAATCATCTTTTTCAGACGGCTTTTGAAAGAAAGTTGCACTTGTAGAATCTTTATTACTTTGGTGTGTGTCTAAAGGATTTCTTGAAAATGAACATCCCGAATTTGGTTCATCATGAACTTCGTCTCACCTACAAAAGTATTTTTTTTCAAAATCAGGAATGCACATATTTTGTAGGTCTACACAATAGTTAGTTATTGACTTTGTACTTACGCTTAGTGCTGAAATATTGTGTTGTCAGACTCATTTGGAACATTTTGAACCATGTCATGAGTAACAAATATGCAAGAAAGAACTTGCATTTATATAACACCTCATCACACATCTCAAACACTTCATATACAATGAATTACATAGTGTATTATGAGTAAATACAACAGCCATTTTGTACACAAGATCCTACAAACTACAAACAGGATAATTAGCATTTTTGATTATGCTGTTTTAGGAAGGTCTGTTGGCCAGGAAATCAGTAGAACACTGCACTTTTCTGAATAATGGCACATGATCTGTAATGACCATCTGAACCACTGAAAGAGCAGCACACCTCTAACAATGTCACAGCCCCTCAATACTGAACAGCAGTGGTCAGTTTAGATTATATGCTCAAATGGGTTTTGAATCTGCAATCTTCTAAATCAGATGCGAGTGTGTCTGCAGCTGAACCAAACTAACACTTGGAAATTTTGTTCTTTGGGAACATAGATTTTCAGACCCTTAATACCTGATGCAACACCACTTTCAATACAACTTCATCACTGTGGAAAGATTCATCTCCCTCCCAAAGTTATCTTTATAAGTTATATTTTCTCACATATATAAAAATAAATTAGTTACATTTATAGCAGCAGCTATTTCTTATGACAATATAAATACCGTGATTTTAATGCATGCTACAGCTTTATTTGCTTACCCTGAAGGATGGCATTCTCTTGCTCAGTATGCTCTTCTCTTTGCTCGACACCTTTAACGGAATGTTTTTTTCCCACATCATCCAAGTTACATAAAGTCTCTGGAACAGGGTGATGGGAAGGAGGGCAGATGTTTTAAAAGCTCAAAAAAAAGAATTCTCATTAGTAATACCTCTAGATGAAAAAAAGTTATAATTTTAACTTCCACATTTTTTTGAATAATGCTTCAAACAACAAATGCAGATCACACAATCAGGATGGAATAAGACAACCACTATAAAGAAGCTGAATTATCAACAGGGATAGTCATTACACAAGGTCCTTCAGCTATAACTATGCACAGTACCTCAGCTTCCAAACACAACTTCACTCAGGTGACTTTAAGCCAGTACTCCCTACATTCAGCCACTCCACCATGATCAGCAGAATTCAAAAACTTTACTTGTGGGGTATTGATAATACAAGTCACACAATACAACAACTGGACAATCTTGAAAGATTGTGTTTAATAAATCTCTTCAAGGACTCAAGTATGGGCCTCTGTTCTGATTTCATTCATCCAAGGGGCTGAGCTTGTGGGAGACAGTGATGGAGTAGGGAGAGCTCAATCACAGGCTGCTGGAAGATGCCTAGTTGAGTTGAGCGGCAGGACCAACTGCAGCTCATAAATCACTGTACCATGTCCAGTAATAGATTTTGCGAGCTGGAGAAGGATCCGTTCTTTGCAGTGCTGGCCTAATGGACCCATTCTGGAGGATGGATACCCGTTCTGAAGGTGGATAACATGCAAAATAGAATGTTTGGCATGCAGAGACTAAGATAATAGATCCCAACATTCACTCTTTCAAGAGCTCCACTGTAGTGACCTATTGAAATATTCCAAGTTTCAGTCACGTTCATAGTGGAGTCAAAGAGACAAAAAGGCACCAAGTAGAGTAGAAATAATGGCAATTGGCCATCATATTCAGGACCATGTCCATGTCATTCAGAAATCCAGAAACAAGAAAACAGGTGATGAAAAAGTGAATCATGAATTTGCCAACCTAAACAAAGCTGACGTGCCATTGTTTGATGAAGAATGGCAGTCAGGTGTCAAAGTACTTGCATTCTGGACAACGTGCACATGGCTTTCAGGATCTCAAAAAGCTCTTTGAAGGTCCAGCAAGGGAGAAGGGCTGTCCTAAACCCTGCTCTTGATCCTAGAACCGCTCAACAGTTACCCCTGTTGCAGGCTCAAGTGTGAAAGGATCATCTTTAAAGATGTGAACGTGAATATTTTACTGAAACTGTTCGGTTCGATTATCTATCTCAGATCATTTCTGTTTGTTATGCCAAGGTTGTGTTTTTGTAATTCTGAGTTCTAGAATACTTCCAGTAAGTCGAGGTGCTACAAAACCAAGGTAACGCAATGTAAGGTCTCATCTCAGCCCAAAGCCTTATAAAAATGAGGAATAGCAGCTTGGATCAGTGAACAGTCATCACCAGATCAAAAATTAAATACATTTATAGCTTAACTCAACGAATTAGAAAGTCAAATACGGTGGATTACAGTATAAAAATCACTGTATGGGCTAGTTATTTGTAAACACCTCCAAAATGATACATAGCTGCATTAAAGGCAATTTTGTATACCTACACACACAAAAAAGTGTATATTTGCATAGAGCATATTTTACTATCAAGCAGTAATTTTACAATTGGTAAAGCACTTGTATTGACCTGCATTACACACAAGGAGCAAAAACCTATGCAGCATGAAACTGAATTAAGTCATAAATTTATATATATTATTAAAAATCTTATGTTTGCAAGTAATCCCTGTCTGCACCACCCAACCTTTTTTTATTATTTGTTCCTGGGATGTGGGTGTTGCTGGCAAGGCCAGCATTTATTGCCCATCCCTAATTGCCCTTAAGAAGGTGGTGGTGAGCCGCCTTCTTGAACCGCTGCAGTCCGTGTGGTGAAGGTACTCCCACAGTGCTGTTAGGAAGGGAGTTCCAGGATTTTGACCCAGCGACAATGAAGGAACGGCGATATATTTCCAAGTTGGGATGGTGTCTAACTTGGAGGGGAACTTGCAGGTGATGGTGTTCCCATGTGCCTGCTGCTCTTGTCCTTCTAGGTGGTAGAGGTTGCGGGTTTGGGAGGTGCTGGCGAAGATGCCTTGGCGAGTTGCTGCAGTGCATCTTGTAGATGGTACACATGGTGTGCCGGTGGTGGAGGGAGTGAATGTTTAAGGTGGTGGATGGGGTGCTGATCAAGCGGGCTGCTTTGTCCTGGATGGGGTCAAGCTTCTTCAGTGTTGTTGGAGCTGCACTCATCCAGATAAGTGGAGAGTATTCCATTACATTCCTGATTTGTGCCTTGTAGATGGTGCAAAGGCTCTGGGGAGTCAGGAGGCGAGACACTCACAGTAGAATACCCAACTTCTGACCCGCTCTTGTTGCCAAGGTATTTATGTGGCTGGTCCAGTTAAGTATCTGGTCAATGGTGACCCCCAGGATGTTGATGGTAGGGGATTCGGCGATGGTAATGCCATTGAATGTCAAGGGGCAGTGGTTAGACTCTCGCTTGTTGGAGATAGCCATTGCCTGGCACTTCTGTGGCGCGAATGTTACTTGACACTTATCTGCCCAAGCCTGAATGTCGTCCAGGTCTTGCTACATGCGGGCATGGACTGTTTTATTATCTGAGGAGTTGCGAACGGAACTGAACACTGTGCAATCATCAGCGAACATCCCCACTTCTGACCTTATGATGGAGTGAAGGTCATTGATGAAGCAGCTGAAGATGGTTGGGCCTAGGACACTGCCCTGAGGAACTCCTACAGCAATGTCCTGGGGCTGAGATGATTGACCTCCAACAACCACAACCATCCTTCCTTTGTGATAGGTATGACTCCAGCCAGTGGAGAGTTTTCCCCGATTCCCATTGACTTCCAAGTTTACTAGGGCTCTTTGATGCCACACTCGGTCAAATGCTGACTTGATGTCAAGGGCAGTCACTCTCACCTCACCTCTGGAATTCAGCTCTCTTGTCCATGTTTGGACCAAGGCTGTAATAAGGTCTGAAGCCGAGTGGTCCGGGTGGAACCCAAATTGAGCATCGGTGAGCAGGTTATTGGTGAGTAAGTGCCGCTTGATAGCACGGTCGATGACACCTTCCATCACTTTGCTGATGATCGAGAGTAGACTAATGGGGCGGTAATTGGCTGGATTGGATTTGTCCTGCTTTTTGTGGACAGGACATACCTGGGCAGGTTTCCACATGGTCAGGTAGATGCCAGTGTTGTAGCTGTACTGGAACAGCTTGGCTAAAGGCATGGCTCGTTCTGGAGCACAAGTCTTCAGCACGACAGACGGGATGTTGTTGGGGCCCATAGCATTTGCTGTATCCAGTGCACTCAGCCGTTTCTTGATATCACATGGAGTGAATGGAATTGGCTGAAGACTGGCTTCAGTGATGATGGGGACACCTCAGGAGGCGGCCGATATAGATCATCCATTCAACACTACTGGCTGAAGATGGTTGCAAATGCTTCAGTCTTGTCTTTTGCTCTCGTATGCTGGGCTCTGCCATCATTGAGGATGGGGCTATTCATGAAGCCTCCTCCTCCCGTTCGTTGTTGCATTTCTGTGTCAAGTTTTTCCTTCACAAATTTCTACAACCACAATTATATATGGATTTTGCTTATTTAAACTGGTTATGCTGTAAATATACAATCTGGCCAGAGTAGCTATATTCCCAGTCTGTGAACAGCTTCACATTTTTCCTTCTATAAAATCTCAGAGCCTCTGGCTGCCATTTTGTTTTCTCTCCAGATACGTTTTGGTTGTCAGCTGCCAAGGCCCTAAGCTCTGGAATTCCCTCCTTAAACCTCTTCACCTCTCTACATCTCTTTCCTCCTTTAAGACGCTCCTTAAAACCTACCTCTTTGACCATCTGCCCGAATATCTTCGTGACTCGGTGTCAAATTTTGTTTTATAACACTCCTGTGAAGTGCCTTGAGATGTTTTACTACGTTAAAGCCCCTACAAATAAAAGTAGTTGTTATTGTAAGTTTAACTGTTTTCTTTTAGTTTGTTTGGACTGAAATTTGAACTTTGTTTTATTATTTTTGTATAGTTTTCCACCATCCAGCCTACTCTCTCCACTGTAAAATTAAAAAATAAATTGTGTTTCTCTCTGCTTCTGCAGTTCCTTTGGGTTTTCCATCTCTCCTTTTGCCTCCAGGGATGCTACCTCTCTTGTGATGAACACCACAAAATGGCTTTCATTGCAAATTTTTGGTTTCTGCATGATTAAATCGTTTAGAACACTTCTAATGGCCATTTCTCACCCCAATGCCTAGGCCTAATTAGCACCCTGGCACGACTGTCTTAGAAGGTTGCCAACTCTGGCTCGACGTATTCTTTGATCAGGTGTCATTTGATCACATGGCATTCGATCATGTGACACTGCTCGAGATGTTTAATCACAACATTCGATCATGTGATATGTGCCCACTGTTTGCAAATGTTATTGCATTTAACTTAGTTGAGTATCACCATGTTTTACTTTATAGCATGATGAACAACAACATTTGTAAATAAAACAAAACAGAAAGATTTAAGGATAAGTAACGTTTAAATAAAAACTACTTGTGATGTTGCCACAGTAATCGACCGCAATGAGAAATACCAAGTAAATACCGCTGATTCAACAAAAACATTGACACACGTAACTTTGAACTAATGTTTTTGTACAATTTTGACTTTAACACAACACATAGCCAATTATAAAAATAATAAATAAAACCAAAACCAAACCCAATTAAATTCACTGACTCCCACACCCCACAGCTGAAGCCCAGCTTCAGGGAGGTGAGGCTCAGTCCTCAGAAAGAAACACCCAAGCTGCCTGACATCGGAAAAATACACATTATACAACAGCGCACATCACAGATCGACATGCACTCTCCCTCCCCCAGTTTGTGTTTCTCTCTCAAGACTCACGGAATTTCCAGGCGATGTTTGTTGGCCCCGATGCAGTCATCCTCACAACCGGCAATGAAGTGGTGAGTTCCAGCAGTTTGGTTGCAAGCCATGACAGCTGGGGCACTGTGTATGCGCAAATCACGCATACTAGGACCATTTCTTTCGCCAGTAGCAGTGCTCAGGAGGCCAATCACCCATTCCGGTAGACTCATGCTGAAAATGGATGGGTTGGGAACCCCAAGTTCAAGGCTAGCTATGGAGTTCAAAATCTAAGCTGACACTTCAGTGATTGTCAGAGGTGCCATCTTTCAGATGAGACATTAAACCAAGGACCAGTCTGCCCTTTCAGGTGGACATAAAAGATCCCATGACACTATTTCCAAGAATAGCAGGAGAGTTCTCCCGATGTCCTGGCCAATATTTGTCCCTCAACCAACATCACTAAAACAGATCATCTGGTCATTATCTCATTGCTGTTTGTAGGACCATGCAATGTGCAAACTGGCTGCTATGCTTCCTACATTAAAATAGTGACTACACATCAAAAGTAGCTATAAAATGCTTTAGACGACCGGAGGTCGTGAAGGGTGCTATATAAATGCAAGTTCTTTCTTTCTAGCATTTGTCTGCTAGAGAGCTCTGTATATAGTCTGTGTGGAGTAGCCAGCTGTGGGCACAGGGTATTAATTATGTTTAAACTACATGTCAGAGTCACACCACAACACATCTCCATACCTGAACCTTCAGCAGCACTATTCTGACAACCTCAACTCCAGGACACTGCCAACATTCCTAAGCTTCCTCTGGATAAGACTAATGTTGGAACAACTATCACCATTTTATCTTTCCCTTGCTTCAGCTTCCCTCCTTTCCATGGTTAAGTAGAAAATTTCATGAAATTGGAGTGTTTTTCTCTCAGAAATCAATTCCGTAGGCTGTTCTTCTCATCTCCCTTACCACATTGGATCGGTTTTCCTACTTTCAGGGCTTCCTGTCGCTTCTCAGTGCCGGCTAGACTGCTTGTTTTGTCACAATTTGCTGTTTAAGCTTTTTTGGGTCCCTTTTTTAGAATTAGAAAAGTTTATCCCCAAGATCAATTCTGCAGACTCTTCTCACCACTTCCCCAAGATCTGACTTCCTCCCTCTAAGGCACCCTGCAACCTCCGACTAGATGCCTAAATGGCTCTTATCTGAATATTTCATTCAACTAAAAGCTCTGGTTTCTCGGTTTTCTATTCTGCTGGGGTTCTTTCCAAGCCTGCGAGCTCCACTACTCTTTTCCTACTTTTTCTTTGTTGGTCTTTCAGGTACACAATTTGCATTTGTTGGTTTAATACACATGCTGCTTCGAACGTCCACTGTCTTTGGGTGGGGGCATATCTTTTTCCTCTCTGCTTTCAAACGTACTGAGGAAAATTTGCTTCATCTTGACTTTCCATAGGCAACACCATGGGTATTTCACTAGCATATTTCAATGTTTTATCTGGTGTCCTCTCCACTGGTCAATGCTGTCATTTCTGCATTCTTCCTGATGTTGCTGTGGCACACTTTTTACACAAAATGGTATTTATTGTACTAAAGAAAAACTCTCAATTAATATATCAATATTTAGATGTTAATTTTCTGTGGACACTTATTTCATATATAACTTTTAAAATCTTTTTTCAACAACTAAGGAACTGCTACATCTAATATCTAATTATAACAGAGAATGACAAGCGATGTAATAATCCATGTCCACTTTACTACCCAGATTCTGGATGCCTCAGCTGTAATTCAAAATTACCTGATGTGCTCCCAGTTAAAGAAAAAGAATCCCTTCTGTTTGTTACAAATGGTTCCGTGGAAGCATTAACACAGACTTTGGACTGGAACTTCAGTACATGTTCAGAATGAGCAGCACTTGTTTGAGGAAGAATTATTAAATCTTGCATGCTCAGAGTTTTAGAACACACACCAACTGTTGAAGACTGTGGCAAGCAGCTTCCTTGGCCGATCAGTGAATTTTCTGTAGGTACCGGAAACCCTGAAATATTATAAATATTACAAGTAAAGTAATGTAAAAAAAAAAGATTGCATCCTAACTTAAGCCAGTGCAGTGATTCACTCCTCAGGGAAAACAAGTCTGAAGAGGTCACTTCAAATGGCAGTTTACTGTTGTCTATGAATTATGGAATTGGTTAAATATGTACACATCACTATTTATTCAATTATTTTAACTTTACACATTCTATTGTTCTATAGAAGGAAATGAATTATGGTTGCATACTTGTGGAACTCTGCTCAGGAGTTTGTGTAATCATATACAATCAAAGCAGGAGCACAGAAAGTGCCCAAAGTAGTTTATAAGTATTATTCATCAAAATTGGAAATGTTTTGTAGATAAATTAAATGCTGCAAGGGTAAACACCAATTATATGTATTATTCATTAATAATTTTGTTTCACACAAGTTAACCTTATTATTCCATAACAGTATTCAAACTTGCCTTTATAGAAACAGTAGGAAGAGAAAGCAGTTAAACCCTGTCAAAGGAACACAAGATGGGCCACCGAGTGTTTTTTGTTAGAAGCTTAAATTCTATAAAATTGGCCCATATAAAAGCACAATAGATACAATGGCAGGTGAATACCACTGATTATTGAGTTAATTTTTCCATGTAGGATTGCAAAATTTGATCTATTCCCCATCTCTTCTTTCCTGAAGGTGCTGACTCATGCTGGGGTACAGCTTCAAGGACTAGAGTAGCCCTCCCGTGTCCAGGGTAACATTAGGTTGGGTCACTATTCTTGAGGCCGAGTGTGGCTGGTGATGGGGCACAGTCTACTCCTGACAACTCAAAGTCCTTTTTGTATAATTAAAAACATTTAGTAATCCAATAATTTGAATTAAGCAATGTGGGAATTTAGTACTAAAAAAAAATCAGAGTTACAATTAAGCAACTTTGAACTGAGGATTAGAATGTAATCCCATCAAGCCTTGATCAACTTGACCTTCCATCTGCAAGAGTTAGCTACAGGGTTGGTGGTCTTAAACCTCTTGGGAAGAGTCCAGACATATATCCAGCCTCCGGCTGCTCTGGCTCGCATACCTTCCACAGCTGCTTCATACACATGTTGCCATAGAATGGGAATGCATTTCTTTTGCAACTTGCAGTGAAAGATGTAGCAGGCAACAGTACAATGGGTGCCTTCATCTCATGGGGAAAGCTAGTAGGCAGGACTGACAGGACTCCACAGAGCCATGGCTTTTGTAGCATCCTGGACTATTGGCCAGAATGGTTTGATGTGGGGGCAAGACTAGAAGATATATGGAAGTGTTTGCAGTCTAGCAGCATCAAAATTAACAGGCCTGCTAAAACAGGTTGATATATTTATAATGATCCAGCAGATGCATGCCAGATGCTATACTCATTGTTCTGTGCGCAAAGGTTCTATGAAGTTGACTTATTGCTTAACAGCATCCAGTTTAATCATATAGCAAATATAGTTTTAGTTTGTGTTGCATTGGTGCAACAATACTCTTTTGATTTGAATTGACTGCATTCCCTGTATTGATTCTCTGTGCAGTGGTATTAAATGGTTCTTTTCAACCTTCACCACACAGACTGCAGCAGTTCAAGAAGCTCATCACCACCTTCTCAAGGGCAATAAATGCTGGCCTTGCCAGCGACGCCCACATCCCATGAACAAATAAAAAAGCCCACTAGTACAGTATATAACTGCTCGAGTTTTATTGTCCATTATTTCATCCAATGTTTGATAGTTAATTTCCTCTGTACTAGCAGTCATGTATTTTTGTTAACTGTAAATTCCAGAGTTAATTGTAATAGGAATTAAAAACTGATTAATCAAATTATGCACCCATTTTCAAATAGGCATGTTCAGTAATAGTTTGTATGCAATCTACCAAGGAGAAAATAACCGAAGACAACTTTTATTAATATGCAAACTTTTTCTCTACCTGTGAATCCTTGTTGTGTACCGATAAGACCAAGTAGCGTCTGTTGTTCGTGCACCAGTCGCTGAAGCTGCTCCAAATGTTGTTTCTTCAGTTGTTCTTGCCTTTCCTGTTGCCACTCTCTTAACTGTAAAGAATTACAAAATTACTGCCCAATTATCATAGTCTTAAGTATTAAAAGCCAAACAGTTCTATATTGCTTTTTTTAATATAAAGCATTTCAACTGCTGACTGTTGACAATTTTAAGCTGGTTAAGTAGGAAAGCTTGACGTTCACTTCCATATACAGGAAACTCTTTATTAACCGGCACCCAAATATCCGGAAATCTCTCTTAACCGGCAAAATTCTTGAGTAGGTAACCGGGGTTTTCCTTCATCTCTCGTTTAAAATTAACTTTTAAAAAACCCGAGGCATTTGCCTTGTATCAGAGCATGTAGATTGGGAGGGGAATGTGCAGCCCGGGTAGGCAGCGGACACGACAGATGGTCAGCTGGCGGTCCCCGGGGAGACGGAGCTCCGAATGCAGGCGCATGTCAATGTGTACGGGGCTCTCGTACGTTGGGAGATATAACTCTCCGTTATCCGGACTTTTTGATTAACCGGCACCACGCCCGTCGGTGCCGGTTAAAGAGTTTCCTGTAATAGATGGTCTATGAAATCTCCCAATTAAACCAGATGGGATTAATGCAAGTAAAAAGATAGGAAAGAAAATGGGAAATTAAATAATAGAAACCAGAACAACATGTTATAAAATAAAATAACTACTTGCTCAGGATATATAAATATTTTTTCAGTAAGTATTGGTGATAATTGTGAACTAACGATAAAGGGATATTTATGTCTTATATACTTGTTTTCTACATCTTCATTCTCCTCCAGGCTGTTTGCAACCACAAACATTTACTGAAAAAAAGTTAGCTATCTAGTGCAAGTTATCATAATAGTGTTTTCACTATAAGAATTAGAAAAGAATGGCCAATGGCCTCCTTCTGTGCTGTAAAATTCTATGATTCAATTGTATAATTCCTTTGTTCTGTTTTTTCTTCCCCTCTTATCTGCGCCAGCAAATTAAAAAAATTCTCCTTAATCCATGTACAGTTGGATTAAGGGAGCTGTATGATGACTAAATGGGATTATTTGGCATAATCTCATGTTGACAATAGAAAATGGTCCCAGAGAAACAGAAGAAAAGAAAGAGCATTAATATACCATCTTTCATGACCATAGGATGTCCCAAAGTACTTTACAGCCAATTAAGTACTTTTGAAGTGCAATCACTTTTGTGATGCAGGAAATGTGGTAGCCAATTTGCACATTGCAATGAGATAAATGACCAGCTATTCTTATTGTATATTGCATTATTGCAGGTGATCTTTTCATCAGGTTGCTTCACCGCCTTATTGTTACAGTATAATAAACCATTTTGGGGTGAAAAAGTGTGCTGTGCCACATTTGAGTGAATATCTGAAGTCAGTGCACCATAGTGATGCTGGGTGAAGGATAAATATTGGCCTGAACACTGGCAAGAACTCGCCTGCTCTTCTTCCAATAGTGCCTTGGGATCTTTTACGTCCACCCGATAGAGCAGACGGGGCTTTTAATTGATGTCTCATCCGAAAGACGGCACCTCAGACAGTGCAGCATTCCTTTAGTACTGCACTAAAATGTCTGATGAGATTGTGCGCTCAAGTCTCTGGAGTGGGCTTGAAACCGCAACTTTCTGACTCAGAGGTTCTAGTGCTACCATTGAGCCAAGGCTGGTGCAGGCAGATCAATGGGAACTGGGATCTTTTAAAGGCATGAGGAACAGGGAGCTGGGCAGGAAACAGAAACACACAGTTGTATGAAATTATCAAAATCAAATAAGGAAAGTGCTGGAGAGCACATATATCATAGTTGGAGACTTTTTTTTCTTTGAATCAATATGTCATCTTTAGAGTTATTACAGATTATGATCAAAAGTTAGAGAAAATTGTCACTTCTAGTTAAACTCTGTTTGCCGTACTATGTTAGATTACAATAATGTGCAGAAAGTGTTAAATACATCTTTATTGTACAGACCTGTTCAAGTCTTTGCATGAGGGCATTATTACAGGTGATCTTTTCATCAGCTTGTTTCACTGCCTCATTGTTACAGTATAATAAACCATTTTGGGGTGAAAAAGTGTGCTGTGCCACATTTGAGTGAATATCTGAAGTCAATGCACCATTAATATCAAAAGCAGGCTGCTCCTTTCCATTCGGTATGTTCACATCCAAAAGAGGCTCATTATGAAGAGAGTCTATGCTGCTGCAGCTGCTGCTGTTTGAGAACTGAAGTGGAGTAAACTGAGCACTAAAAGAGTCATTTACACTTCTGCATTCGTGAGGAGATGTGTTTGTATCATTGAAACAAAAAGGACCATTCAATATTACTCCTGCACGAGTAACGTTTGTTGTCCACTCAGCCAAGAAGTTTTGTCCCTGGTTGTTAATAACTGCAGACGTTTTAGAATTCTCCATCAAATTGTCTTGATCATGGGAAAAACTTAAATTCTTGCTTTGGTGTCCCAAGCATTTCACAATTCTGAACAAAAGTTATTTATCTGCAAAAGTTAAAAAAAAGTTACTTATCAAAATTCAGAATTAGATTAAAATCCAAACCAAATTCCTCCAACAGCTCTGAAATTCTCCAGCAAGTAGCTCAGTCGGACAGACAACGTTTTATCTCTGCTCTACACTGAATTTAATTATCTTACCCAGAATGGTCCTACTGACCTCAGCGCTCCTGGATTAGGGAGGGGAGATTGACCAAAAAATTACTCTTGAACCCAGTATACTGACTTCTGCTGGATGAACACTGTGCTTGGATATTCATGGAAATCAAGACTTGGTTGTGATGTTCCTACAATTGAATAGCCTGCTGATATTAATACGTGAGCCTTAACGGTGAGTATGGGCCACTTGAGCAAGATACCACAGAGCACCATACCTCAACAAGGAGTCAAAACTTTCGAGGGGGAGGAGCACTGAAAGAAAATTGATGAGAAAAAAAATAAACTTGCATTTAAAAAGTGCCTTTCATGTGCACAGTGAGCTGCCAACGTGCTTCAACTCCATTGTTGTTGTGTCATGCAGCTACCAGGATAGTAGAAGGCGATCTAAATGGATCTTGGTCTTCTTTCACCGCGCAATTCCTATGTTCCTATGCTTCACACCCAATAAATTACTTCTGAAGTGTGGGCACTGCTGTTTTGCACGTAAACATGATAGCCAATTTGCACACAGCAAAGTCCCACAAGCAACGAGACAAATGATCAATAAATTAATTTTGGTGACAGCACACAAGCAGAAATCACTACTCTTATCATAGAAGTTTACAGCACAGAAGGCCATTTGACTCATGGCTCCAATATTTATGAGGAGGGAGCGGGGGGAGGTGTAGTGGCCGGGAAACCCGAAATGCAGGTTTCCTGGAGGTGCTGCTGAATTTAACGGCAGGATTTCATTAACATTTTTCGACTCCATTTCCCGGCCGGCAGCTAGCCAGATTGAGGGGCCGCAGGCGGAGAGCAGAGAGAGATCGTGGGTTGAGGGGACATCAGTGGGGCCGGAGAGAACATTGTGGGCTGTGATTAGATCGAGGAGGGGGGAGCGAGCGAGCAGATTCAGTGGATGGCTCGGATCGCTGGGGGTCAGTGGATCACAGAGAAGGAAGCAGGTTTGCTTGGTGGGCCGGGGGGGGGGGTGGAGCACTCCTGCTGCTCCTGGTCCACAAGCAGTGCTGTAAAGGCACTTACCTGATGGACCCAGACCTTCTCGCCTCCCTTCAGCTGCCGGGATTCCCAAGCACTGGGAAAATGTATCACTTCACACTTCTCTGCATTAAATTTCATCTGCCATGTGTCAGCACATTTAAGCAGTCTGTCTATGTCCTCCTCACTGTTTACTACATTTCGTGTCATCTGCAAACTTTGAAATTATACCCTGTATACCCAAGTCCAGGTCATTAATATATATCAAAAAGAGCACTGGTCCCAACACCACTGCACACTTCCCTCCAGTCTGAAAAACAACCATTCATCACTAACCCACTGCTTTCTATCCCTTAGCCAATTATGTACCCAAGTAGCCACTGTCCCTTTAACCCCATGGGCTTCAATTTTGCTAACAAGCCTATTGTGTGATACTTTATCAAAGGACTTCTGAAAGTCCATATACACATCAACCGCACTACCCTGATCAACCCTCTACTTCATTAAATGTAACCGAAGTAGCCAATAAAATGTCACCACGGTTCGAAAATATGTATCAATGGCTGTCACTAGAAGTGTTTCAAACAAACAACAACTTGCATTTATATAGCGTCTAAAACGCAATAAAACGTCCCATGGCGCTTATTGTATTAGTATGCCTGCCCATCGCTTATGTTGCAGCTCTGGTGCGTCTATCCGTCCTCTCCGCGAATGCTGACTGACCGACTACGGTTCCAGCTTTTTCTGTTTTTGTTTCAGATATCCGGCTTTTGCTTCTTAAGATGGCTTCATCAGCAAACACAGATATCAAAGTTTCTCACCGGCCTTGAATCTCTGATCATTCTCACAGCTTCAAGATAAAATTAAATACTGACAGCCGAAGAAGATGCAAGAATGAAAACTGTTTAGGAAATACCCGAGACGCGACAAGCTCCATAACAAATTTACAGCCGAGTACTAACACACACCACTAACCATAACAAACCCCAGCTCACACTGCACTAACTAAACTCCAGGATAACTTACAGTCAGTCCGATGAACAGCCGCCGCTAATTTTCGGTGCTGCTTCCAGGAGCGGGAACCACTACTTACCCACCGTGCGCGTGCCCGGCCGTTTAACAGACAATCCCAACCGTTCCAAATTTCCTTCAAATCTACCGCCATTTTGAAACTTTAAACCGCGATCCTCACTCCGCATGCGCGTAGTCTCGAGGCATTGCAGTCCTTCCTGTGGCGGTTTCCTACAAGAACTACGTAAGGTTGGGTTCTTTACCCCGACTACGTACATCGAGCGTCGTGACTTGCAAAACTTCCAGGAGCTTTCTACCACCCTTCTGCTATTAACTGTGGGTCTATTTTGGACGGTGCTTATACCAGCGCCGTACGATTCAGCGTCAGTGGGCGTTGTGTTGGCGGACACTATTGGCTGACAGGTCCCTGTCTCAGACACCAGCATTTTCTCCTGCTGCACCTAATATTTGGTCACTCCGGATGCCGGAAATACGAATGGATTTTATATCCAGGAACTAGGGAGAAGTCGACATAATCACCCAAAAGTGGTTCGATATACTTTTCGGGGATCTTTTTTGAGAGATTAATATCTGATGCATCTTTTATTTTCCAGCCTCAGCTTCGGTGAAGAAATAAGCAGTGGAGGTAAGACAACCCAGCCTTCGTTCACTGGCCTTCGTATAATAGCAGAGCCCGGAGAGAAGTAATGACTGGGACATTAAATATCAGGGCTCATTTGACGGCTACCAGTTTAACAAAAAAATGAATTGCCGAATGACAATCAGATAATGATGAAGTTCAAAAGCTGAGTCGAATTGTATCATCTGCTGATTTGTGGTTGAAGAGTTTGAATTGTATCTGTTAAACGACGTGATTCCAGTAGGTGTTTTAAATAAAGTTTAGGATGTGGAAGTAAGGCCTGGCAGCCGTATGTCTTAATTCTGTTTGGTCTTTCAATTTGTTAAATAAATAAATAAAACTTTTAAATGATTGTGTGCGTACAGAAAGTTTACGTTATCATTGGTGGAGCGCATAAGTAACCTTTTGCAGTTCTAATTTTTTTAACTTGGTGCAGCCACTATCATTTCTAACAGCAGGGGAACCAAGTAGATTAGTAGTAGACATAAATACCTAGATGTTAGCAAAGCCTTTGGCATAGTACCACACAGATTACAGGATAGAAAGGTATAGAATAAGATAACTAACTAGTTAAGTCAGAGGACGCAAGGGTATTTGTTAAAGGTGCAATATCAACATGCAAAGAGGTGACAAGCAAGTTACTGCAGGCTTTGGTTCTGGGTGTAGTTGTTTTCAATCGCCGCTGGCCCCAAAGTAAGCTTCGCACAAAGATCTCGCGATCTCTGTATCACGAATATCAGGTTTTCCCAGTGAAGAGCTGCTGTGATGTCAACAAGCTGTCTAAGCAGCCAATCAAAATGCAGGATTCTCACACAGCAAACCAGGAAGTGGGTCAGCTCCTAAAATTCTAACTGTTGGAGAGAGCAAAACAAAGATTGGGGCTCTCACATGGGGAAAAGGCAAACTTGAAATAAAGACAAACAAACTTTAAAAACTAAAGTTTCTTAATTTTAATTTTTATTGAAATGGATAAATTTGACACTGAACAAAATTAAAATTAGCTTTTCAGGGCCATAACCTTTGTTTAGCGGTCAATACGCTGTTAAAACCGCAGTTACACCTAATCCCTTTGGGTCTAATTTTAATGGGGTATTTAACAGCGTAATTACTGCGGAAGAGCCGATGTTTTCATCAGTTTCCATGATTTGAGAGATTTCACTGATTGTAGTAGGCTCTGTGGGGTGTGGAGTTTGGGGGGGGGGGGGGCACAGCGCAGCCAGTGTCCGTGCAGTGAATGACAGACCACAACTTCACGATTTCTGCATTAGACTGTGCATGCGCTCAATCTTAAAGTTGCGGTCAGTTTCAAAGGCGAAATGACGCGAACACTGCCAGTTTGTTGTCCTCATGACTGCAAATTCCGGGTCAATGTGTATTAATGATTTGGAGGAAGGGAATGACATGAATCTTGTCATTCATGTATGAAGTAATACTGGGCGGCCTGCTGGTGGCGCTGTCCAGGGAGAGTATAAATACTCGGGCATAGGCCCAGCTTGCTTAGGACATTCCTCAACAGGAACTAGTGAAGGACACAACTAGATCTCCATGTTGAAAAACAGTTGATTAAAGCTTCGTTTAACGCTTAGACCAAGTGCCTAGTAGTTTTCTTACGTCAGGGATGGTAATCGAGCTCTCAAAGTTTGCAGCTGATACCAAATTGGGAAGGTTCATAGAAGCATCGAAGATAGGAGCAGGAGTAGGCCATTCGGCCCCTCGAGCCTGCTCCGCCATTTAATGAGATCATGGCTGATCATCCAAATTCAGTACCCTGTCCCTGCTTTCTCCCCATATCCCTTGATCCCTTTAGCCTTAAGAAATATATCTAACTCCTTCTTGAATATATTTAATGAATTGGCCTCAACTGCCTTCTGTGGTAGAGAATTCCACAGGTTCACCACTCTCTGGGTGAAGAAATTCCTCCTCATCTCAGTCCTAAATGGCTTACCCCTTATCCTTAGACTGTGACCTCTGGTTCTGGACTCCCCCCGCCATCGGGAACATCCTTCCTGCATCTAGTCTGTCTAGTCCTGTTAGAATTTTATAAGTTTCAATGAGATCCCCTCTCATTCTTCTAAACTCTAGCGAATATAAGCCTAATCGACCCAATCTCTCTTCATACGTCATTCCTGCCATCCCAGGTATCAGTCTGGTAAATATCGAAACATAGGAGCAGGAGTAGGCCATTCGGCCCCTCGAGCCTGCTCTGCCATTCGATGAGATCATGGCTGATCATCCAAACTCAGTACCCTGTACCTGCCTTCTCCCCATATCCCTTGATACCTTTAGCTTTAAGAAATATATCTAACTCATTCTTGAATATATTTAATGACTTGGCCTCAACTACCTTCTGTGGTAGAGAATTCCACAGGTTCACCACTCTCTGGGTGAAGAAATTCTTCCTCATTTCTGTCCTAAATGGCTTACCCCTTATCCTTAGATTATGACCCCTGGTTCTGGACTCTCCGACCATCGGGAACATTCTTCCTGCATCTAGTTTGTCCAGACCTGTCAGAATTTTATATGTTTCGATGAGATCCCCCCTCATTCTTCTATACTCCAGCGAGTATAAGCCCCAATCGACCCAATCTCTCCTCATATGTCATTCCTGCCATCCCAGGTATCAGCCTTGTGAATCTTCGCTGAACTCCTTCCATGGCAAGAACATCCTTCCTCAGATAAGGCGACCAAAACTGCACACAGTACTCAAGGTGTGGTCTCACCAAGGCCCTGTACAACTGCAGCAGGACATCCCTGTTCCTATACTCAAACCCTTTCGCTATGAAGGCCAACATACCATTTGCCTTCTTCACCGCCTGCTGCACCTGCATGTTTACCTTCAGCGACTGGTGCACAAGGACACCCAGGTCTCGTTGCACTTCCCCTTCTCCCAATCTATTGCCATTCAGATAATAGTCTGCCTTTCTGTTTTTCACACCAAAGTGGATAACCTCGCATTTATCCACGTTATATTGCATCTGCCACGCTTCTGCCCACTCACCCAACCTGTCCAAATCATCCTGGAGTTTCTCAGTATCCTCCTCACAGCACACACTCCCACCCAGCTTTGTGTCATCTGCAAACTTGGAGATATTACATTTAGTTCCCTTATCTAGATCATTAATGTATATTGTGAATAGCTGGGGTCCAAGGACCGATCCCTGCGGTACCCCACTAGTCACTGCTTGCCACGCGGAAAAAGACCCATTAATTCCTACTCTTTGCTTTCTGTCCGCCAACCAGTTCTCTATCCAAGTCAATACCTTGCCCCCAATCCCATGTGCCTTAACTTTACACGCTAATCTCTTATGCGGAACCTTATCGAAAGCCTTTTGAAAGTCCAAATACACCACATCTACTGGTTCTCCCTTATCTATTTTCCCAGTTACATCCTCAAAAAATTCCAGTAGATTAGTCAAGCACGATTTACCTTTTGTAAATCCATGTTGACTTTGTCCGATCCTGTCACTGTTTTTCAAGTGCACCGCTATTACATCCTTTATAATGGACTCTAGCATTTTCCCCACTTCACTGCACTCCCTCCATGGCAAGAACATCCTTCCTCAGATAAGGCGACCAAAACTGCACACAATACTCAAGGTGTGGTCTCACCAAGGCCTTGTACAACTGCAGCAAGACATCCTTGCTCCTGTACTCAAATCCTCTCGCTATGAAGGCCAACATACCATTTGCCTTCTTAACCGCCTGCTGCACCTGCATGCTTACCTTCAGCGACTGGTGCACAAGGACTCCCAGATCTCGTTGCACTTCCCCTTTTCCCAATCTATTGCCGTTCAGATAATAATCTGTCTTCCTGTTTTTGCCACCAAAGTGGATAACCTCGCATTTATCCACATTATACTGCATCTGCCATGCATCTGCCCAATCACCCAACCTGTCCAAATCATACTGGAGTTTCTCTGCATCCTCCTCACAGCACACACGCCCACCCAGCTTTGTGTCGTCTGCAAACTTGGAGATATTACATCTAGTTCCCTCGTCTAGATCATTAATATATATTGTGAATAGCTGAGGTCCTAGCACCGATCCCTGTGGTACCCCACTAGTCACTGCCTGCCACTCGGAAAAAGACCCGTTTATTCCAACTCTTTGCTTCCTGTCTGCCAACCAGTTGTCTATCCAAATCAGTACCTCACCCCCAATCCCATGTGCTTTAACTTTGCACGCTAATCTCTTATGCGGGACCTTATCGAAAGCCTTCTGAAAGTCCAAATACACCACATCCACTGTTTCTCCCTTATCTATTCTACCAGTTACATCCTTAAAAAAATTCCAGTAGATTAGTCAGGCATGATTTACCTTTTGTAAATCCATGTTGACTTTGTCTGATCCTGTCACTGTTTTCCAAGTGCTCTGCTATTACATCTTTTATAATGGACTCTAGCATTTTGCCCACTACCGATGTCAGGCTTACCGGTCTATAATTCCCCGTTTTTTCTCTACCACCTTTTTTAAATAGTGGGGTTACATTAGCTACCCTCCAATCCATGGGAACTGTTCCAGAGTCCATAGAATTTTGAAAGATGACCAGCAATGCATCTACTATTTCTAGGGCCACTTCCTTAAGTACCCTAGGATGTAGATTATCAGGCCCTGGGGATTTATCAGCCTTCAATCCCGTCAATTTCCCTAACACCATTTCCCTCATAAGTAATAGGGAACTAGCAAACCAGTTGCAAAAGGATCTGGACTTGCATAAAGCTGAGGAAAGGAAGCAAACTCGGAGAGTATAAAATAAATGGTAACAGACACAGGAGACGGATATGGGGATTTAAACCATTAACACAATGTGTAGCTGTGGTGAATAAGGCAAACAAAATTTGAGATATGGAGTTCAAATCCCAAGGAGTGATAATTAGTTTGTACAAAGTACTGATCTGTCCCCACTTTGAGTATTGTGTACCGCTTTGGGCATCATACAATATGGGGGACATCTGGCTTTGGCGGAAGTAAAAACAAGGGCAATGAAATTGATAAATAGCAGTGGGAACCTGTTCTATGTGGAAAGTCTATGGATATTAGGAATGTATACATTGGAAAAAAATAGGTATTTAAGGTCCTAATGGTGATAGATAACCTGGATCCCAGATTGATACTAATTAATCCAAGTTGTCAGATAACGAGGACCCTATTTCAAGCTTATACAAGAAAAGGGGAATAAATAGTCAGGATTTAATCTCTTCATGCAATGGAGTAGTCTACCCAGAGAGACACTGCAAGTGAAAGATGCCATGAATTTTATAAAGTACATTTTTGGCAGACAGGAATATTGAAGGAAGAGTTATTATGATCACTCTGCCCCAAATATAAAGCTTTTATATTTTGAATATCTACCTGTTGATATCTCATGGAATTGCACAAGGGGAATCAAGGCCAAGTGTATCTTCAGGTGAAGTTGGGTTAGAGGATGGGGGAATAATTGGGCCAGTTAGACATTCTATTCATATTTTTGAATTTCCATTATAAATTCCTATGTCCACATTTGTAATAGAAACTGCCTATGTAAACTTGCCAGTGGTGCTCAGTTACAGAAGTGGTCTTTTATGCAGAGCATAAGAGAAATGTCTAGGTAAAGGCTAGAAACATAACATCTTGTTTGTGATATCATGTTAAATTTGGAACATAGTTCTTTTTCACAAAGTGGTGAAAACCCCCATTTTAAGATTACTTATTGTGTATGTGTATCTAATTATTTGCATAATTTAAGCAAACAATAGCTTACAGGGACTCATAAGATCATGACACAAGGGATGTTGAATTTTTCTACTCTTATTTGAAGTCACAAACCAGTTTTAAAACAATGTTGCTTAATGTGCTTTAAATATTCTTTAAGTCAAAAGGACTTGAGATCATTTCATAAACAGTATCTGCTCTAGCCTTGAAATCTAGGTAAGGTTTCAGTAACATGCTCAGGATAATGAACAGAACAACCGTTGCATTATCATTTTAGTTACTAGAGTTATGTCTCCATAGGATCTGTCTTCCAACTTTGATAAGTTTTAAACTAGTAAGTGAATTTACTTAACATTTACTTCTATCTAGTCCTCGATAAGATAGCATTAGAAAGTCGCAATCTACCACAGTTGTAGATCTTATCACCAAGTCACATCTTAAGCTTAATTATATCTTCTGTGAACAAACTGCAATACTAAAAACTTCTTTATGAAAAAATGTAAAATGCAATACCACCTCACATAATTATTTAACTGACTTTTCTGGCATGTAGAGTTTCAAAATAACAGACTTTTTAAAAATTGTACTGCTTTGTGAGTAAGCCACACAATGTTTTTCTTAAATGGTATTAATTACTGTTCGGTAAAAAAATAATCCCATAGTACACTCATTTAGATTGTTTCTCTTGGGCAGGAGTGCCATGGCTGTATTTACAGACTGTGTGGTGGTTCTGGATGTAAAGGAGTTGCCCATAAAAGAGAAAAACAAGTTGAAGACTGCTATTAAGAACAATGATGGAATCATTTCCTATCTGGTCAATCGACAGGTATGACCTAGATTACCAAATATGCTTGCCTGTACTAATATTAACACATGTTAAGCACTTAATTGTGGAATAATCCTATTTTGACAGTAATTTTACTTTTGGGATAATTAATGCAAACTAGCATTTTGATTCAATTAGTTAATCAAAACCCCAATGTAAAAGTGTTTTTGTACATCAAACATTAGAGTGACCTATAATTTGTAATTGCAGTTGGGTTAACTAATGCGTGCAGGTACAGGATCTTTTAGCCACATCACAGAGGAGTGGAATATTTGTTTTGCACCAGTTACGTTGTAGTAGAGGTACAATAGAGGAAGGAGATTAAGAATATGAAGATGTGACATTAAGCAGTTACTGAAAAACAACCAGTTTCTTGCTACAAAATCTGATGTTTGAAGCTTGGTAGAGACAGTTTTTTTTCTGATGTCTGTGCTGGGAAATCATAAAATCATAGAATAATACAGCACAGAAGGAGGCCATTTGGCCCATCATGCCTGTGCCGGCTCTTTGAAAGAGCTATCCAATTAGTCTCACTCCCCTGCTCTTTCCCCATAGCCTTGCAAATATTTCCTTTACAAGTATATATCCAATTCCCTTTTGAAGTTATTATTGAAATTGCTTCCACCACCCTTTTGGGCAGTGTATTCCAGATCATAGCAACTCACTGCGCATTTTTTTTTCCATCATGTTGTTTCTGGTTCTTTTGCCAATTACCTTAAATCTGTGTCCTCTAGTTACTGCCCCTTCTGCCACTGGAAACAGTTTCTCCTTATTTATTCTGTCAAAACCCTTCAAGATTGTGAACACCTCTAACAAATCTCCCCTTAACCTTTTCTGCTCTAAGAAGAATAACCCCAGTTTCTCCAGTCTCTCCACATAACTGAAACCTTTCTAGTAAACCTGGTACCATTCTAGTAAATCTCCTCTGTCCCCTCTCTAAGGCCTTGACATCCTTCCTAAAGTGTGGTGCCCAGAATTGGACGCAATACTTCAGCTGAGGCCTAACCAGTGTTTTATAAAGGTTTAGGATAACCTCCTTGCTTTTGTACTCTATGCCTCTATTTAAAAAGGCAAGGATCCCTTTTGCCTTTTTAACACATTTCTCAACTTATCCTGCCACTTTCAAAGACTTTTGCACGTACACCACCAGGTCTCTCTGTCCCTGCATCCCCTTTAAAATTGTATCATTTTGTTTATATTGCCTCTCCTCATTCTTCTTACCAAAATGAATCACTTCACATTTCTGTGTTAAATTTCAGCAGCCATGTGTCAGCCCATTTCACTATTCTGTCTGTGTCCTCCTGAAGTCTATTACTATCCTACTCACTGTTCATTACATTTCCGAGTTTCATGTCATCTGCAAACTTCGAAATTATGCCCTGTATACCCAAATCCAGATCATTAATACATATCAAAAAGAGCAGTGGTCCTTATACCGTTCCCTGGGGGACACCATTGTATACTTGTTCTGTTCTGACGAAAGGTCACTGACCTGAAACTTTAACTCTGTTTCTGTCTCCACAGATGCTGCCTAACCTGCTGAGTATTTCCAGCATTTTCTGTTTTTAGTATCACTGTATACTTCTCTCCAGTCTATAAAATAACCATTCACCACTACTCTCTGCTTTCTGTCGGTTAGCCAATTTCGTATCTATGCAGCCACTGCCCCTTTAATCCCATGGGCTTCAATTTTTCTAACTAGTCTATTATGTTGTACTTTATCAAACGCTTTTTGAAAGTCCATATACACAACATAAATCGCACCGCTCTCATCAGCCTTCTCCGTTACTTCATCAACGTACTCAATCAATATAGGGATGGGCAATAAATGCTGGCCTTGCCAGCGACGCCCACATCCATAAACGAATATTTAAAAAAATTAGTCAAGCACGATTTGCCTTTAGCATTTATTAACCCATATTTTTCCAAATGCTAATTAATTTTATCCTAGATTAATGTTCCTAAAAATGTCCCCACCACCGATGTTAGACTGACTGGCCTATAATTTCCGGATTTATCCCTGTCCCATTTTTTGAACAGGGGTGTAACATTTGCAATCCTCCAGTCCTCTGATACCCCGCCCATATCTAAGGAGGATTGGAAGATTGTGGCCAAAAGCCGCCGCAATTTCCACACTTGCTTCCCTCAGCAACCTAGGACGCATCCCATCCGGACCTGGTAACTTTTTTACTTTGAACGTTGACAACCTTTTAAATACCTCCTTTTTATCTATTTTTATCCTGCGGAACTTTTTCCGTATTGGACACCTTGCATCAACATCAAGCACTTCCAGGTCAGATATAGTAAAGTTCCTGTTGCTCCAACAAAGTGCCATCCCTAATCTCAGAAGAACAGTTGGTAATGTACCAGTGTGACATTGTTCCATTTTCTACACCAGCCATCCTATGTGCTCGCTAAATAAAATTGGCAATGTAGTATAAGTTTTGTGCTGTGGGCCCATGCTCTCTAAGAATGGGATTGGCACAGTTCAAATTCATGGCACAGGGGACCCTTGCAAGCAGCAGATTCAGGAGAAAATTAGGCCATTGGTTTAGCTAGATTTGAACCAAGGCCCGAAAGGTCAAAATGTTTAACTCACTGCACCACCTACAACTTTTACTAGAGACATGTTTACAGACATATTATCAGTTGTACACATATCAAGCATCGTTCTCTGTGATTGCATCTGCATTACATGAAGTTCAAAAGGTCACAGCCAAAAGAAAAATCTGTGCTACCAGCTCGGAAGCAGTTCGAGAGATGATTGTGCAGGCATTCTGCAGTCAATCTTTTTTATCTGCATACAAGCGATATCTATGTATTGATAATGAGAGATTGCCAATAAATAAATTTCCCCAAAGCAGAGAGCAGTGAGTACTCATTTCACAATGGTTTTATGCCACAGCCCAACTTCCAAGGGTAGTTCTTGTCAGCTCCATACATGTCAAGATATGAACACTTGTTCAGATGTAGAAATATAATTTTACTCCATGATGTCTCTGCACACAAAATGTGTCCCACTTTCCATCATATTTGCAATGTAATGTAATCAACTGTGACAATACACTCTCGCTTCCCCTCCCCCCCCCCGTGAAATTGTCTAATAGTTTACACAGTCAAATCAAACAACCAGAGAAAATGTAGTATTGAAATTTCATGGAAGGCAAGACATCGTGTTACCGAAATATTCTTGGTGAAATGTTGATAGCTTAATGTATTGGCCATGATCTTATTGTCTTTATTACTTCAGAAAACAGTCCTTTTGTTTAATTTTACAGTGTACACATGTTGTTGCATCGGATCTCAATGCCGTGAGTTCCTCTAGACTGAAAGCCATCCAGAGATATAATATTCATGTTGTAAATCTGGATTATATAGCCAGCTGCATTAAAGAAGATAAACTTTTGGATGTCAACTGCTACAAACCATGTGAACCGACTCCTCATACAAACAGTGATGGTAGGTACACTGTGAAAAGAAGGCTGTAACTCTTTTGTATGAATATTCTCTTTTATCTAGGTTTAAAAATAATGAAATTAATGAATAAATAGCTGTGGGGCACAGGTGCAACCACTGCCCAGGACTGTTGGGAATTTTGCAACCAACATTTCACCCAAGTCTGGACTCTGCATTTTAGGTTCCTGGAGCTCCCCTCCCTTTAATATACAATTTAAATCCTACACAAATTCCACAATGTTTAAAATTTTGTGAGGTCTGTATACTCCTTGGGTGCTGGTGCCTTATGATTGGACCTGGGGCTGATCAGATGCAAGCACCCCTCCCCCCTACTCCCTCAAAAGTGTAAGTGTTTTTATTAGCCTAAAATTTCCGCTGAATGCTATTTCTATAATATGTACCTATACGCTGTTTTGGAAGGATGGAGAAAGCAAGTGTGCGTGCAAGAGCCGTGTGCATGCAGAAGAGAATGCGTGCTGTGTACATGCAAGAACAAGTAAGAGCTGTATATATATATGTGTGTGTGTGTGTGTGTGTGTGTGTGTGTGAGAGAGAGTTGTGCACATGCAAAAAGGAATGGGAGCGGTGCGAGAGCATCATGCAAAAGCAAAAGAGTAAGAGTGGTGTGTGTATGAGAATGAGTACAAGTACCTTGTGTGCGAGCTGTGTATATATGCAAGAGTAAGTAAGAATGCTGTGAGTGTGCAGGATAGTGCCATGTGTATGAGAATAAGAGCCCTACATCTGTGAGAGTATAAGTAAGAACTTGAAGTTGTTTAAAGACATGCTTATTTTCAATGCTATCTATGTTCTTAATTGTAACAAAATCCTGCCGAAGGAACCTACTCGGATATCGATTACTTGAACTATAATAAGGCTAATGAAAAGTTAAAGAACATGAGTTGTTTATTAGACTGGAGGGAAGTATAGAGTGGTGTCCCACAGGGGTCAGTATTAGGATCACTGCTCTTTTTGATATATATTAATGACCTGGCCTTGGTTATAAGGGGCATAATTTCAAAGTTTTGCAGATGACACAAAGCTTGGAAATGTAGTAAACAGTGAGGAGGATAGTAGTTGACCTTGGGAGGAAATAGACAAACTGGTGAAATGACAGATGAAATTTAATACAGAGAAGTGTAAAAGTGATGCATTTTAGAAGGAAAAATGAGGAGAGGCAATATAACTTAAATGGGCCAATTTTAAAGTGGGTGCGGGAACAAAGTGACTTTGCAGTTCATATACACAAATCTTTGAAAGTGGCATGATAAGTTGATACGGCTGTTTTTTTTTAAAGCATACAGGATCCTTGGCTTTATAAACATAGAAGAGAAAAGCAAGGAAGTTATGGTAGACTTGTATAAATCACTGGTTAGACCTCAGCTAGAGTACTGTGTCCATTCTGGGCACCATACTTTAGGAAGGATGTTGAGGCGTTGGAGAGGGTGCAGAGGAGAGTTACCAGAATTGTACCAGGGATGAGGGATTTCAGTTCTGAGGAGAGACTAGGGAAGCTGGGATTGTTTTCCTTAGAACAGAGAAGGTTAAGGGGAGTTTTAATAGAGATGTTCAAAATTATGAGGGTTTTTTAGAGAGTAGATAGGGAGAAACTGTTTCCACTGGCAGAAGGGTCAGTAACCAGAGGACACAGATTTAAGATAATTGGCAAAAATCCAGGGGGAATTGAGGAAAAAAAATTTTACGCAGCGAGTTATGATGATCTGGAATGTATTACCTGAAAGGAAGCAATTTCAATAGTAACTTTCAAAAGGATATATACTTGAAAAGAAGAAATTTGCAGGACTATGGGGAAAAAGCAGGGGAGTGGGACTAATTGGATAGCTCTTTAAAAGAGCCGCACAGACACAATGGGCTGAATGACCTCCTTCTGTGCTGTATGATTCTATGAGGGCAAGGTGTGCAGGCAGGTCATGCACTGCTACCATTTTGTTGGTGGTGTGCGGGTAGGAACCTTGGACTTTATTACTGTTACCTGTTTATCCTTTACACTAATTCACTTACATGAATAGAGACCAGTTTTAACCTAAATCAGGAACTACTGCTATTTGGGCTTGCACATTACATACTCCTTAACAAAGGCAAAACTGCTCCATGAGACTTATAGTTTTTCTTTTTGCTACGGAGGATGGGTGAAGTAGTCAATTTGGAGTTGTGCACCTTTGTTTCAACCTTGATCTCCAGCAGCTGAGGCTGAATATCCTTACCATCAGTATTAAAACTGTTTAAAACTTTCCAGTTCTCTGTCGAATAATTGAACAATATATACAAGATAGGCTGCATAATGATTTTACGCATCTAATTCAGTATTTCATACAAAATGTTTGTCACAGCTATTTCAGTTGCCATTAATATGGATTCTCATTTCCTTGGGAACAAATGTCAAATAATATGGGATGCAGTGGTTAAAGTGCACTAAAAATACTATTCAGATTCTCAGCGTAGCCTGCGTACCTTTTTATTCTGATTCTGTTTGCTTTTCATTCTGCCTTCGTAAAATTGATATCTGTTCTTCAGTATCAGAGTACATTGAAATTATTATTTACTATTTTTGTCTTAGCTTGGCCTGGTGATAGCACTCTTGCCTCTGAGTCAGAAGGTTGTAAATTTAAGCCCCATTCCAGGGACTTGAGCACATAGTCTAGGCTGGCACTTCAGTACTGAGCGAGAGCTTCAATGTTGGACGTGCTGCCTTTCTGGTGAGACATTAAATCAAGGCTTGTTTGCCTGTTTAGTTGGACATAAAAGATCCAATAGTACTATTTGAAGAAAAGTAGTGGAGTCCTGGTCAGCATTTATCAATCATTAAAACCTCCAAAAACAGGTTAGCTGGTTATTTATCCCATTGTTATTTGTGGGACCTTGCTTTATGCAAATTGGCTGCTGCTTTTTTTTTAATTCATTCACGGGATGCAGGCGTCACTGGCAAGGCCAGCATTTATTTGCCTACATATCGGTGACCACAGTTCAAAAGCAATTCATTGGCTACGAGGCGTTTTGGGACTTGCTGAGGATGTGAAAACCACTATATAAATGCAAGTTCTTTCTTTGTTCTTGAAAATGCAGTGGTAAATGTAATAAATGTTTTATTCTGAAAATTCACATTAACAGGGACAAAGATGCAACTAAATGTTGAAATTCCTCTTGAGGAGATGCAAGATCATACAGAAAACTTTAGGTATCTTTGTTAGATTTTATTATTAATAATAAATATCACATTATTTAATCAATGTTGAGAATATAATTGTGATAACTATAATTTTAAGTTAGTTATTTATTCTTTTAGCCCCTTTTTATGTCCACACTGTGCACCATCCCTGTCAAAGCAGATGATATGCTCTCAAGTTTCCATCAGTCTCTATCGGTGCTACAGTGCAACCGGCCACTAAGTAGTGCCCAAGAGCAGTCTGGAGGAAGCCTCCTTCTTCAACTTTTACTGCTTCATTGTGAGGAAACAGAGTGCCTCCCAATGATATCATAGCTGAAATCAGTAATTCGTTTTTGGGGAATTGTGGGTGTGAGCCTACATTAAATCACTCTGTCCTCCTATGTGTGCTAGTATCCCAATGCACTACATTATTCAGTATGATAAGTGTTAATTTCAATAATTATGCAGACCCATTAATCAAATATTCATTGTTTATGTACTGCATAGTTAGTCTAATGTGTGTGTTTTTTCTCCACAGATTTATTTCTGCACATGACAACAATATTCCTCCTTTTCCAGCAGATTTTGAGGTGGTGAAGTATTCTATATTGGAAAAGGTTTGCTGCCCTAGATTTGTTTTCCATTCTTTTCATCCATTTTCTTCTATGGTCGCTCATTTTTACAGATCTTTTATTGACTTGGGGTGATGGACAAATTTATTATGTACTTTACAGTCTGTACAGCAGCAAAGCTACAGTGTGAAGTAATATGCTTTCCATTTTAAAGATGATTTGAAAAACATTGAGCATGATCACTGCTGGCATAATAAAATGTTGACTTAAGCCCATTCACTCCCCATCCAGTTGATAAAGAATGTCTGAAGTGAGCTGCCAAAATAAAAAGGAAAAGTTGTAGCATGCATTTAACTGAAAACAGTTGGGACTGGTGGTGCAGCGTGATCAGACACAGGTTACAACATGTAATTCTCTGCCGCTGAGTTCTGAGTCACAGCTTTGCACTGTGGAAGCACAGAGCAGAGAAGGGGAACTACACCAAAGAAAGAAGGAAAATAAGGATGAATGATCCTCTTCAGGCGGCTGGATCAAAGCAGCATTGGCATAGTCTAGGGAGCAGGTTGCTTGCCTGACTATTTGGCTGTAGATTGTACATGGCAAGGGAAAGGGAGAGGTATGTTAATACTCAAATTTTATTCCTATGTTCTGATATAATTTGAGTTTTAATAACTGGTTTGTGCCATCATTTGCAGCCTTTTGGAATCAAGGAACGTAACATTTATCTCAACTGCAAAAGTGTACAACCACCACACACAAGTGGGGTTTATTAGATTTGATTAGCACAAAAAAATATTTGCAGTACAAACATTATACCTGTTTTCACACTGCTGTGAATGGGCACAGTTAATGAACAAAGTAACTTCAGGAATTTACTATAGCATCCAGCCTACACGTCTGTGGTGGTTTGGGGCATGGGCTGCTTTTGCTAATCGCAATGAAAAAAGCAACCGTAGCATTGTTTTCCATTATGTAGCTGACATCGTTTTCTGGAAGTTAGGACGGCGCTCTTTTGAAGTGTCATTGTTTGCAGGGAGTCCGTGATAAAGAAACTTTAAAAAACACTATTATAGAGCAACAAAATTAACATACCAGTTGGTAAATATAAATGCAGTAAAAATATAGAATGCTGAATTTTCAATGCACTGCCCCGGTTGGACAAAAGCTTGAGAACCTCATCCGATGCCCATGATTCCCTAGGGTCTGGCATCACAGATTACATATTGATGCCTTACCTTATGCTCTTCCTTAAATTGTACATCTTTTGCTGGACCTCCCAGCAGGTTGCCTGAGATGTCGAGACAGCATTCAACATGTTTGTCATGTATTGCCTTACGTTGCACCTTGTTGGCATGCTAGTGATCTCCTTCCCCTACCAAAAGTGGGATCACGTTGCTCCATCAAAGTTACCAGAATTGGTAGGGCTTTGTCAGTAAATTGGCATTTTCAAACATTGTTGCCAACAAATGCACATTCCATAGCTATGTTATTGAAATGTTTTCCCATTTAGAATGGTTTAGTGATTCATTAACTGCTTTAGAAGTGTTAAAGATTCAGTATTGCAGTTACTTTTTAATTGCTACTAAAGAAATCACATTCCCACATAGTGCACGCTTGAAAACTGTAATTTCAGTTCCATTTCTTTACTATCGGAGGGATGTTTTTATTGAAATGACATTTAATGCTAGTCAAGTCAGGGTTTGATCTAAGCTAGTTGTGCCATTCAGCACAAGAAATATTTTAAGGGTGTGCATGGGTAGCAAGCAATGCACCCACCTGCACTTGCACTTTGCACACAATCAGCGGGAGCTGGCAAATTCCATTAATATCTAATTTCCTGAGTCTCGCCCCACACCCACATTGTGCAGGTAGAAATGTTCCTACCAATTAGCCTTTTGTCTAGTTACAAAAAAAAAATCAATTCCGGAGAGTAAGAATTTACAAATTACAAAATTTCACCAGTCTGGCTAAAATCTACAAGCTACCATGGGACCTACCAGATTGTGGAAGTTGGGGGTTCTCCCAAGCACTAAGCCAATGAGAGACCTTGTTTGCATTTATATTTCATCCTTTTTCACCTTTTATGTAGCACATACATGTCTCTTTTTATCTTAGTCTTGTTTTATATAGAATGCCCAGCATTTCTTTGAAGTTTTTAACTATGAGGCCATCATTGATGAAGGGCAAGTTTTTTTTTAACTGGACATGCTACATATAATGAATATTAACAGGAAAAGGCCCAAAATAAAAAATAGTCCATCTAGGTTTTTGTACACTTCAGCCTGCTCTGAACCTCAAGTTAATAAGTTGAACCAATATTTTATGTTTAGCTTCATCACAGGATATTGCTAATCTGTCTTTCTCAACTAGATGTACAGCAAGTAATTTCTCTACCAACACAGTTTCTTACATTATCTATCAGAATGAAAATGGAGCTAGTGAAATGGTGGTGGTTGAATTGCAAGTTTCTCAGAAAAATGGCAACTTTCCTTTTCGAATATCTTCACACTCTGAACAGGTTAGTAACTTTGCTGTTTGAGTTTTTGAGTGAACACTGTAAATCCAGCAGCTCCATCATGAGTTTTCTTTACATTTTGTTCTGTTTACATTTGCACTGAAAGATTTTACTGTCATGTGGACCAAAACTGCCGTGGACTTGTTTGTCGTCTTTGTTGAGGGGAGCTAGAGAATGGTAGAAAAATTCCCAAAAAAGGGTAAACTATTAAAATATAGCACCATTGAGAAAATAAGTTTTATGTGAATTAGATGTTTAGTGAAGATAATAGAAAAACTATTGGGGAGAAATCACAAGGGAAGAGTTCCTCTGCTCGTAATTTGCAGAGAAATCATAACCACTTTCTTTATATACATGTTTGATTTCATTAACAATAGCAAACAGAGGAAATCCTCCCCCAATGTAGCTGAATCATAGAATGATACCGCACATAAGGTGGCTATTCGGCCCATCGTGCCTGTGCCGGCTCTTTGGTAGAGCTATCCAACTAGTCCCACTCCCCTGCTCTTTCCCCATAGTCCTGCAGATTTTTTCTTTCCAACTATTTATCCAATTCCCTTTTGAATTGAACCTGCTTCCACCACACTTTCAGGCAGTGCATTCCAGATCACAACTTGCTCTGTTTAAAAAAAAATCCTCTTGTCGCCTCTGGTTCTTTTGCCAATCACCTTAAATCTGTGACCTCTGGTTACTGACCCTTCTGCCACTGGAAAGAGTTTCTCCTTATTTACTCTTATCAAAACCATTCATGATTTGGAACACCTCTATCAAATCTCCTCTTCACCTTCTCTGCTCTAAGCAGAACAATCCCAGCTTCTCCAGTCTCTCCACATAACTGAAGTCCCGCATCCCTGGTACCATTCTAGTAAATTTCTTCTGCACCCTCTCTAAGGCCATGACATCCTTCCTAAAGTGTGGTGCCCAGAATTGAATACAATACTCCAGCTGGGGCCTAACGAGCATTTTATAAAGGTTTTTCATAATTTCATTGCTTTTGTACTCAATTCCTCTATTAATAAAGCAAGGATCCCAGCCTTTTTTAACAGCATTCTCAACTTGTCCTGCCACCGTTAAAGATCTGTGTACATACACCCCAGGTCTCTCTGTTACTACAGCCCCTTTAAAATTATATCATTTAATTTATATTGCCTCTCCTCATTCTTCTTCCCAAATGTATCACTTCACACTTCTCTGCATTAAATTTCATCTGCCATGTGTCTACCCATTTCACCAGTCTATGTCCTCCTGAAGTCTGCTACTAATCTCTTCATTGTTACATTTCTGAGTTTCGTGTCAACTGCAAACTTTGAAATTATGCCCTGTATACCCAAGTCCAGATTAACATATATCAAAAATGAAGCAGTAAGAACTCAACTCCTTGCCCGAAAGAAATTAACTTAGTGACCAGGCTGCGGCTTTAAATGACCAAGTTTTGCTGTATGTATGCTGAAGGTTTTGCAGCTGGCCCACTCGATCAATCTTAATCAATGATCAGGAAATGCTGTGTGAATTGTAAGGTGAGGATAAGTATTTTCAGTGCAAATTGCTTCCTAAATTATTTTTAAAAATCAGCATCATGTGTCCTGTGTGTTGCGAGTATTGCTAAATGAGCACAATATTTCTCCATCTATGGAGACCCACCTTTTTGGGTCTCTGCATCCTGAGCTGCTCCAATTATGCAAATTATAGAACTACCCCATATATATCTTGGAATTTTAAACCAACCTAGAGACTGATCTAGGAGTGCACAAGCTGAAATAATTAGCTATTATTGATTGGATATCCACTATTCCTGCCAGAGACATACTCAAATTGGTTTCCAGCTTGTTACAAAGCACCAACCCTTACAGAAACAATCCCAGTAGCTTGTGTTCATACCCTGGCAGCCCTTGAAACATAGTTCACCAGAGCTTGTGGTGTGAGCGAAACCTGAAAAAAACAGTCTTTGTAGTAATTTGCAGTATTGATGATTTCTCTGAAAGTTTGAACTGCTGAAGTTTTTAAAAATCAGACTGCAATAATCAAACTCAAAATATTGCCTACTATGCTTACTTTCCCTTTTTAGATAATCAGCAAGAATTTGCATTTTTTTTTTATACGTTCATTGGATGTGGGCATTGCTGGCAAGGCCAGCATTTATTGCCCATCCCTAGTTGCCCTTCAGAAGGTGCTGGTGAGCCGCCTGCTTGAAACGCTGCAGTCCGTGTGGTGAAGGTACTCCCACAGTGCTATTAGGGAGGGAGTTCCAGGATTTTGACAACGACGATGAAGGATCGGCGATATACTTCCAAGTCAGGATGGTGTGTCGCTTGGAGGGGAACTTGGTGGTGTTCCCATGCGCCTGCTGCCCTTGTCCTTCTAGGTGGAAGAGGTTGTGGGTTTGGGAGGTGCTGCCGAAGAAGCCTTGGCGAGTTGCTGCAGTGCATCTTGTAGATGGTACACACTGCAGCCACGGTACACCGGTGGTGGAGGGAGTGAATGTTTAAGGTGGTGGATGGGGTGCCAGTCAAGCAGGCTGCTTTGTCTTGGATGGTGTCGAGCTTCTTGAGTGTTGTTGGAGCTGCACTCATCCAGGCAAGTGGAGAGTATTCCATCACACTCCTTACTTGTGCCTTGTAGATGGTGGAAAGGCTTTGGGGAGTCAGGAGATGAGATACTTGCCACAGAATACCCAGCCTCTGACCTGCTCTTGTTGCCACAGTATTTATGTGGCTGGTTCAGTTAAGTTTTGGGTCAATGGTGACCCCCCAGGATATTGATGGTGGGGGATTTGGCGATGGTAATGCCGTTGAATGACAAGGGGCGGTGGTTAGACTCTCGCTTGTTGGAGATAGTCATTGCCTGGCACTTGCGTGGCGCGAATGTTACTTGCCACTTATCAGCCCAAGCCTGAATGTCGTCCAGGTCTTGCTGCATGCGGGCATGGACTGCTTCATTATCTGAGGAGTTGTGAATGGCGCTGAACACTGTGCAGTCATCAGCGAACATCTCCACTTCTGACCTTATGATGGAGGTAAGGTTATTGATGAAGCAGCTGAAGATGGTTGGGCCTAGGACACTGCTCTGAGGAACTCCTGCAGCAATGTCCTGGGGCTGTGATGATTGACCTCCAACCACCACAACCATCTTCTTTTGTGCTAGGTATGACTCCAGCCAGTGGAGAGTCCCCCCCCCCCCCCCCACCCCCGATTCCCATTGACTTCAGTTTTACTAGGGCTCCTTGATACCATACTCGGTCAAAAGCTGTATTGATGTCAAGGGCAGTCACTCTCGCCTCACCTCTGGAATTCAGCTCTTTTGTCCATGTTTGGACCAAGGCTGTAATGAGGTCTGGAGCCGAGTGATCCTGGCGGAACCCAATCTGAGCATCAGTGAGCTGGTTATTGGTGAGTTAGCGCTGCTTGATAGCACTGTCGACGACACCTTCCATCACTTTGCTGATGATTGAGAGTGGACTGATGGGGCGGTAATTGGCCAGATTGGATTTCTCCTGCTTTTTGTGGACAGGACATACCTGGGCAGTTTTCCACATTGTCAGATAGATGCCAGTGTTGTAGCTGTACTGGAACAGCTTGGCAAGAGACGCGGCTAGTTCTGGAGCACAAGTCTTCAGCATGACAGCCGGGATGTTGTCGGGGCCCATTGCCTTTGCTGTATCCAGTGTATATAGTGCCTTCAAAGCCGAAAACATGCTTCATAGAGGTGTAATTTTTTTTTTAAATGATGTAATCGGAAGAAAGAATTCTCCCTTATGGTGTCTCCTGATTCACATAATGTGTTGTTGAGTAGCAGCCAGTCCTCCAATCTCTGACACTCTTTTCAGGAGAGAGAACATAATAAATAGGAGCTGGAGTAGGCCATATGGCCCCTCGAGCCTGCTCCGCCATTCAATAAGATCATGGCTGATCATCGACCTCAACTCCACTTTCCCGCCCGATCTCCATATCCCTTGATTCCCCTAGAGTCCAAAAATCTATCCATCTCAGCCTCGAAAATATTCCAAGACTCAGCATTCACAGCCCTCTGGGGCAGAGAATTCCAAAGATTCACAATCCTCTGCGTGAAGAAATTGCTCCTCATCTCGGTCTTAAATGGCCTACCCCTTATCCTGAGACTATACCCCCTAGTTCTAGACACTCCAGCCAGGGGAAACAACATCTCAGCATCTACCCTGTCAATCCCCTTCAGAATCTTGTATGTTTCAATGAGATCACCTCTCATTCATCTAAACTCTAGTGAGTATAGGCCCATTCTACACAATCTCTCATCATAGGACAGCTCTCTCATCCCAGGAATCAATCTAGTAAACCTTCGTTGTACCGCCTCCAAGGCAAGTATATCCTTCCTTAGATAAGGAGACCAAAACTGTGCAAAGTACTCCAGGTGTGGTCTCACCAAGGCCCTGTACAATTGTAGCAAGACTTCCTTACTCTTACACTCCAATTCCCTTGCAATAAAGGCCAATATGCCATTTGCCTTCCTTATTGCTTGCTGTACCTGCATGCTAGCTTTCTGTGTTTCTTGCACGAGGACACCCAAATCTCTCTGAACACCAACATTTGAAAGTTTCTCACCATTTAAAAAATATTCTGTTTTTCTATTCCTACCAAAGTGAATAACCTCACATTTCCCTACATTATACTCCATCTGGCACCTTACTGCCCACTCACTTAGTCTATCTACCTGCATATCCCTTTGCAGACTCTTCGTGTTCTCCTCACAGCTTACTGTCCCACCTAGCTTTGTATTGTCAGCAAATTTGGATACATTACACTCAGTCCCTTCATCTAGGTCATTAATATAGATTGCAAATAGCTGAGGCCCCAACAGTGATCCTTGCAGCACCCCACTAGTTACAGCCTGCCAATCTGAAAAAGATCCGTTTATCCCTACTCTGTTTTCTGTAGGTTAACCAATCCTCTATCCATGCTACTAAGTTACCCCCAACCCCCATGAGCCCTAATCTTGTGTAATAACCTTTTATGTGGCACCTTATCAAATGCCTTTTGGAAATCCAAATATACTATATCCACTGGTTCCCCTTATCTACCCTGCTAGTTACATCCTCAAAAACTCTAATAAATTTGTCAAACACGATTTCCCTTTCATAAAACCATGTTGACTCTGCCTAATCATGCTATGATTTTCTAAGTGCCCTGACACCACTTCCTTAACAATGGATTCCAGCATTTTCCCGACGACTGATGTCAGGCTAACTGGCCTGTAGTTCCCTGTTTTCTCTCTCCCTCCTTTCTTGAATAGCGAGGTTACATTTGCGACATTCTGATCCGCTGGGACCGTTATAGAATCTAGGGGATTTTGGACGGTCAAAACCAATGCATCCACTATCTCTGCAGCCACCTCTTTTAGAACCCTAGGATGTAGGCCGTCAGGCCCAGGGGATTTGTCGGCATTTAGTCCCATTAGTTTCTCTAGTACTTTTTCTGTACTTAATAAATTACGTTAAGTTCCTCACCCTCATTAGACCCTTGGTTCCCCACTATTTTTGGTATGCTTTTTGTGTATTCTACTGTGAAGACAGATACAAAATATTTGTTTAACGTTTCTGCCATTTCCTTATTCCCCATAATAATTTCTCCTGTCTCAGCTTCTAAGGGACCAACGTTAACTTTTGCTACTCGCTTCCTTTTTACATACTTGTAGAAGCTCTTACAATCTGCTTTTATATTTCTTGCTAGTTTTCTCTCATTCTATTTTTTCCCTTTTTATCAATTTTTTGGTCATCCTTTGCTGGTTTCCGAAACTCTCCCAATCCTCAGGCTTACTACTATTCTTCGCAACATTATAAGCTTCTTCTTTCAATCTAATGCTACCCTTAACTTCTTTAGTTAGCCACGGTCGGATCACTTTTCCCGTGGAGTTTTTGTTTCTCAATGGAATGTATTTTTGTTGAGAATTATGAAATATTTCTTTAAATGCTAGCCACTGCTTATCTTTTACCTTTTAATCTATTTTTCCAATCTACCTTAGCCAACTCGCCCCTCATACCTATGTAATTGGCTTTATTTAAGTTTAAGAGCTAGTTTCGGACTTAGGCAAGTCACTTTCAAAATTAATGTGAAATTCTATCATATTATGATCACCCTGCCCCAGAGGATCCTTTACTATGAGATTGCTAATTAACCTTGTCTCATTACACAATACAAGATTTAAAATAGCCTGTTCCCTGGTTCCATGACGTATTGTTCCAGGAAACTGTCCCGAATGCATTCCATGAACTCGTCCTCCAGACTACCTTTGCCAATTTGATTTGTCCAGTCTATATGAAGATTAAAGTCCCCCATGATTATTGCATTGTTACAAGCTCCTACTATTTCTTGATTAATATTCTGTCCACTCCCACCAGTGTTTTCTGCACCCATACTGATTCTACTTCCTGATCTTCTGAGCCGAGATCCTTTCTCTCTACTGTCCTTATGTCATCCTTTATTATCAGGGCTACTCCCCCTCCTTTTCCATTCTGCCTGTCTTTTCGAAATGTCAAGTACCCTGGAACATTTAGTTCCCAACCTTGGTCACCTTGCAAACACGTCTCTGTAATGGCTATTAGATCAAATGGGAATAGCACAGTGGTAATGTTACTGGGCTAGTAATCCAGAGGCCTGATCCAGAGATGTGAGTTCAAATCCCGCCATGGCAGCTGTGGAATTTAAATTCAGTTAATTCAATAAATCTGGAATAAAAAGCTAGTATCGGTGATGGTGACCATGAAACTATCAGATTGTTGTAAAAACCCATCTGGTTCACTAATGTCCTTTAGGGAAGGAAATCTGCCATCTGGCCTGTATGACTCCAGACCCACAGCAATGTGGTTGACTCTTAACTGCCCTCTGAAATGGCATAGCAAGCCACTCAATTGTAAAAAAAACGCTCTGAAACTCAATAATAAGAATAATCCGGCATCGACCTCTGCACCGGCTACAGACACAACAACGGCACACCCAGCCCAGTCGAGCCTGCAAAGTCCTCCTCACCAACATCTGGGGACTTGTGCCAAAATTGGGAGAGCTGTCCCACAGACTAGTCAAGCAACAGCCTGACAGTCATACTCACAGAATCATACCTTTCAGCCACACCTGTCCCAAACTCCTCCATCACCATCCCTGGGTTATGTCCTGTTCCACCGGTGGCGGCACAGTGGTATACAGTCAGGAAAGAATGGCCCTGGCAGTCCTCAACATTGACTCCGGAAGTCTCATGGCTTCAGGTCAAGCATGGGCAAGGAAACCTCCTGCTGATTACCACCTACTGCCCTTCCTCAGCTGATGAATCAGTACTCCTCCATGTTGAACACCACTTAGAAGAAGCACTGAGAGTAGCAAAGACTCAGAATGTACTCTGGATGGGGGACTTCAATGTCCATCACCAAGAGTGGCTCGGTAGCACCACTACTGACCGAGCTGGCCGAGTCCTGAAGGACAGGTGGTGAGAGAACCAACACGAGGGAAAAACCTACTTGACCTCTTCTTCGCCAATCTACCTGTCTCAGATGCATCTGTCCATGACAGTATTGGTAGCAGTGACCACCGCAAGTCATTGTGGAGACGAAGTCCCATCTTCACACTGAGGACACCCTCCATCGTGTTGTGTGGCACGACCACCGTACTAAATGGGGATAGATTCAGAACAGATCCAGCAGCTCAAAACTGGGCATCCATGAGGCACTGTGGCCCATCAGCAGCAGCAAAATTGTATTCCACCACAATCTGTAACCTCCTGGCCCGGCATAGCCCTCACTCTACCATTACCATCAAGCCAGGGGACCAACCCTGGTTCAATAAGGAGTGTAGAAGAGCATGCCAGGAGCAGCACCAGGCGTACCTAAATATGAGGTGCCAACCTGGGGAAGCTGCAACACAGGACTACAGGCATGCTAAAAAACGGAAGCAGCATGCTATAGACAGGGCTGAGCAATCCCACAATTAGCGGATCAGATCAAAGCTCAGCAGTCCTGCCACATCCAGTCGTGAATGGTGGTGGACCATTAAACAACTAACGGGAGGAGGAGGCTCCATGAATATCCCCATCCTCAGTGATGGTGGAGCCCAGCACGTGAGTGCAAAAGACAAGGCTGAAGCGTTTGCAACCATCTTCAGCTAGAAGTGCCGAGTGGATGATCCATATCGGCCTCCTCCTGAGGTCCCCACCATCACAGAAGCCAGTCTTCAGCCAATTCGATTCACTCCACGTGATATCAAGAAACGGCTGAGCGCACTGGATACAGCAAAGGCTGTGGGCCCCGACAACATCCCGGCTGTCATGCTGAAGACTTGTACTCCAGAACTAGCCGCGCCTCTAGCCAAGCTGTTCCAGTACAGCTACAACATTGGCATCTATCCGACAATGTAGAAAACTGCCCAGATATGTCCTGTCCACAAAAAGCAGGACAAATCCAACCCGGCCAATTACCGCCCCATCAGTCTACTCTCAATCATCAGCAAAGTGCTGGAAGGTGTCATCAGCAGTGCTATCAAGCGGCACTTACTCACCAATAACCTGCTCACTGATGCCCAGTTTGGGTTCCGCCAAGACCACTCTGCTCCCGACCTCATTTCAGTCTTGTTCCAAACATGGACAAATGAGCTGAATTCCAGAGGTGAGGCGAGAGTGACTGCCCTTGACATAAAGGCAGCATTTGACCGAGTGTGGCATCAAGGAGCCCTCGTAAAACTGAAGTCAATGGGAATCGGGGGGGGAAAACTCTCCACTGGCTGGAGTCATACCTAGCACAAAGGAAGATGGTTGTGGTGTTTGGAGGCCAATCATCACATCCCTAGGACATCGCTGCAGCAGTTCCTCAGGGCAGTGTCCTAGGCCCAACCATCTTCAGCTGCTTCATCAATGACCTTCCCTCCAAAATAAGGTCAGAAATGGGGATGTTCGCTGATGACTGCACAGTGTTCAGTGCCATTCACAACTCCTCAGATAATGAAGCAGTCCATGCCCGCATGCAACAAGACCTGGACAACGCTCAGGCTTGGGCTGATAAGTGGCAGGTTACATTCGCACCGCAGAAGTGCCAGGCAATGACTATCTCCAACAAGCGAGAGTCTAACCATCTCCCCTTGACATTCAACGGCATTACCATCGCTGAATCTCCCACCATCAACATCCTGGGGGTCACCATTGACCAGAAACTTAACTGGACGAGCCACGTAAATACTGTGGCAACAAGAGCAGGTCAGAGGTGGGTATTCTGCGGCGAGTGTCTCACCTCCTGACTCCCCAAAGCCTTTCCACTATCTACAAGGCACAAGTAAGGAGTGTGATGGAATACTCTCCACTTGCCTCGATGAATGCAGCTCCAACAACACTCAAGAAGCTCGACACCATCCAGGACAAAGCAGCCCGCTTGATTGGCACCACATGCACCACCTTAAACATTCACTCCCTCCACCACTGGCATACCCTGGCTGCAGTGTGTACCATCTACAAGATGCACTGCAGCAACTCACCAAGGCTTCTTCGGCAGCACCTCCCAAACCCGCGACCTCTTCCACTAGAAGGACAAGGGCAGCAGGCACATGGGAACACCACCACCTCCAAGTTCCCCTCAAAGTCACACACCATCCTGACTTGGAAGTATATCGCCGTTTCTTTATCGTCGCTGGGTCAAAATCCTGGAACTCCCTCCCTAACGGCACTGTGGGAGTACCTTCACCACGCGGACTGCAGCGGTTCAAGAAGGCGGCTCACCACCACCTTCTCAAGGGCAATTAGGGATGGGCAATAAATGCTGGCCTTGGCAGCAATGCCCACATCCCATGAACGAATAAAGAAAAAAACATTTATCTCTATTTGTGCCACTAGTTCGTCTATCTTGTTACGATTGCTTCATGCATTCAGATAAAGAGCCTTTAATTTAAATGCTTTTACCATTATTCCCTGCTTTGGCCTTATTCTCTGCACTGCTACCGTTAAACTCTCTGTCCCTTCCTGTCACACTCTGCTTATTTTTACCCAAATCGCTACACTGCTCTATTGCCTTGACCTTTCTCTTTAGATTTCTAAATTTCCCCTCACCTGACCCCCTATGTGGATAAAAGCATTGCCTACAGGGGAAAGTCTAAAGCAAAATGGAGGGGCAAGAATTAGTGCAGCCTTAAAAAGCATGCGACCTTTGTAGAAATGAGTATCACAGCCTGTGTGTGTTGTTACATGAACTGCATTGATGTTGATTTTTTTTCTTTTCAAATCATTCTTTTAAACTTAATTTTGTCTAACTTTTACTGCCATCTAATTCAAATGATTCTTTTTGTCAGATGTTTTGCCACATGTACCATGATGTTATTTTGTTCATAATTTGTTCTTGTTTTCTACTCTGGGTCTAATCAGTGATTTAACCAATAGATGAAGTAATTAAATCTGATTAATATACATGTGGGGAGTTGCTTCTGTTTTATAAAGTAATCATACTCAATTGTATGAACTAGAGCCAGCAGCAGCAGAAACAGTTTGTCTTCACCGTGATTGCTGAGGAAGCTGAAGAAGCCTATGACTGGTGCATAAAGAAACTAATGGAGCAGGAGTTCACAGTGAAAAATAACAATCTAACTGCTGTGCAGCACTTGGCTTCTGAGAAGCTGCAACAGGTCAGTATAGTGTTTACATTCTAAGAATATGGACTTTCTCCTGAACATTATGACATACAGCAATGTGCTTTTACAATGTAAGGATCAGTACTGCACTGTGAAGAATGTACATCTACTTTAAGTAGCATTATGTCTTATAGGAACACAGTTATGTATAGGGCTGGAAAGAAATGTAGCAGTCCATCTGGCAAATCCCAAAGTTCAGAAAATGCCATAGTATGCCCCTCAGTTGCTGCTTTTGGCAAAGAAAAATCCAACTTCCTGTTGAATTTGCTAGCATTATCCATCTCTCCTATCTCCCTGGGCAGTCTGCTCCACACACTTCTGTGTGAATTAGTTAAATCTAATCTGTCTGTTTAGCGTTCCTTTTCTGAGCTTGAATTAATGCTCCCTGTTAACACAGTTTGTGCTTATGTCAAACTATTTATTATGGCTCAGTTTATCTATACCTCTTAGAATCAAAACTTCAGAAAGGTCTCCCTGAGCCTTTTTTCTCCAATGTAAACAATTCCAGGTTTGTTTGGTCTCTCTTCGCAGCTCAGGTGCCCAAACCTGGTATAATATCCACCCCATCCCCCATCTCTGTATCCACCTCAAAGCCAGAATGTCACCTCTGTATGATGGTGAACTGAACTGTACATAGGGGGTGTATCAAGGCTTTGTACAAGCTCACTATTACCTTCCTAAGACCCATATTCTATACCTCTGGCTATATATCCTAAGATCTTGTTCACTACCTTTTAAAGCTGTTGCATTAAATGAGCAATCCATCTGTAACCCCACCTGCTATCCAGACCCCTCTGTATATGGTTCACATATTCTCTATCAATAAACTTGCACAGCTTCCTTTCTGTCCCCACTTCCAAATCATTTACGTACAATGTAAACTATAGGCCTAGCACATTCCATTATCGAGGAGATTTTACTCATCAGCTGTAAAGGAAATTTGAATTAATGGCACAAGAAGAATTAATTGGTTTGTTAATTACTAATATTTCTGTTTGACCATTGAAACAATAATTTTATAAAACTAACTTCCTACTACTTTAATGTTTGACTAGACTGTACCTGCATATTCTCACTCCTAATTTCAGAAAATCACCAGATGATTTCTAGATTTTGGTATCTTGAGTCATAAGAAGAGATTTATAGAACTGAACTTGTCTTCATTCGAAGTAAAAAAGATTGCAGAGAAAGTGAGAACATAAGAAATAGGAGCAGGAGTAGGCCATACGGCCCCTCGAGCCTGCTCCGCCATTCAATAAGATCATGGCTGATCTTCTACTTCAGCTGCACTTTCCTGGTCTATCTCCATATCCCTTGATTCCCTTAGTGTCCAAGAAAAATATGATCCAGGTCTTTTAAATACGGAAAGGCAATGATGATATAGATGTAAGGATGCAAAGCCTAGAGTAAGAAAAGAGGTTTAAAAACATTATTTCCCAAAGAATAGTGGATATGTGGATCAAAGTCCAAGCAAAATAGTTGAAGCTGAGATAATTAACTAATTTAAATAAGAAGTTTGGACAAATATTTGATTAGAATTATGATTGGTTATATATATACTGAAATGGCCCAATACTTCAGAGCAAGCAATGGTTCCTGTGATGCTGGAGGAAGAGGATGATGTCGTCTGAAGGGTAGCAAATCAGGTTGAGTAATGGAGGTGTGAGAACATAAGAACATAAGAATTAGGAGCAGGAGTAGGCCATATGGCCTTTCGAGCCTGCTCCACCATTCAATAAGATCATGGCTGATCTTCGACCTCAACTCCACTTTCCCACCCGATCCCCATATCCCTTGATTTCCGTAGAGTCTAAAAATCTATCTATCTCAGCCTTGAATATACTCAACGATTCAGCATCCATAGCCCTTTCGGGTAGAGAATTACAAAGATTCACAACCCTCTGAATAAAGAAATTCCTCCTCATCTCAGTCTTAAATGACCGACCCCTTTGCAGGCTGTATGTGTCCTCCTCACTAGCTTTGTATCGTCAGCAAACTTGGAAACATTGCATCCAAGTCATTAATATAGATTGTAACTAGCTGAGGCCCAAGCACTGATCCTTGCAGCACCCCACTAGTTACAGCCTGCCAACCGGAAAATGACCCGTTTATCCCTACTCTCTGTTTTCTGTCCGTTAACCAATCCTCTATCCATGCTAAAATATTATCCCCAACCCCATAAGCCCTTATCTTGCGTAGCAACTTTTTATGTGGCACCTTATCGAATGCCTTTTGGAAATTCAAATATACTACATCCCCTGGTTCCCCTTTATCTACCCTGCTAGTTACATCCTCAAAAAACTCTAATAAATTTGTTAAAACACGATTTCCCTTTCATAAAACCATGTTGACTGCCTAATCATATTATGATTTTCTAAGTGTCCTGTTACCACTTCCTTAATAATGGATTCCAGCATTTTCCCGACGACTGATGTCAGGCTAACTGGCCTGTAGTTCCCTGTTTTCTCTCTCCCTCCTTTCTTGAATAGCGGGGTTACATTTGCAATCCTCCAACCTGCTGGGACTGTTCTTGAATCTAAGGAATTTTGGAAGATCAAAACCAATGCATCCACTATCTCTGCAGCCACCTCTTTTAGAACCCTAGGATGTAGGCCATCAGGTCCAGGGGATTTGTTGGCTTTTAGTCCCATGAGTTTCTCTAGTACTTTTTCTCTACTGATATTAATTACTTTAAGTTCCTCACTCTTATTAGCCCTTTGGTTCCCCACTATTTTTGGTATGTCTTTTGTGTCTTCTACTGTGAAGACAGATACAAAATATTTGTTTAAAATCTCTGCCACTTCCTTATTCCCCATTATAATTTCACCTGTCTCAGCCTCTAAAGGACCAATGCTTACTGTGAGAATGGATACATTTTCTCTGACAATCTTTGGAACAATGGAGGATTTATACACTGTTTTCCCTTAGTACATTAAATCCATGAGTGGAGTCCATAATCATGTACATGATCTTTGGAAGGGGCAGGCTTGATGAGGTGAATAGCCTTTTCTCATTCATGCTTTCTTGCATGCTTATGGACTACCTAAATTAGGTTGCTGTTGCGTATATCACCCATCCTAGTCTGGAAGAAGGTGATATCAGCTGAAGCATATATGCTTTAAGAAGTCTTAACAAAAAAAGTTTCTGGAGGACCTTACCCTAGATGCTAAGTTTACAATATATTCTCAGTTTAAAAAAATAAGTATGTCTCTTTAAATATGGCTGGAATTTTTTCAGTCAAATATATGTTGCTGCAGAAGTACAGCTAAGATTGCAAAAGAGTCAGGACTGTCATTAAAATTAAAGCCAAACTGGCATGGGAGCAGATGCATTTATAACCACTCCTGTGGTGGAAAGAGGCAGTCGGGGAAGGTGGCTGTTGAACTTTATTCCTGAATGTCACACTCCAGCTCAGTTATGAAGTTCCAGAACTGTGTGGTATGAAAGGGTAGTGGAAGCAGATTCAGTAGTAACTTTCAAAAGAGAATTGGGTATATACTTAAAAAGGAAAAATTTGCAGGCCTATGGGGAAAGAGCAGGGGAGGGGACTAATTTTGAAAGAGCCGGCAGAGACACGATTGGCTGAATGGCCCCCTTCCGTGATGTAAGATTCTGTGACTTCATAGCAGGTTTGAAGGCTGCGAAATATAAATAAGTTAATGTCTGATTGCACTGATCTAAAGATCAGATGGATAACATAAAGATGTCAGTTTGGTTTATTGCAGCAAAAGATACCTTTAGTCTGTTGTTTGTCTCTGTCTAGTACTCGTGTATATAATGCTACTGCCGGAATTTTAGAACGTAAGACGTAGGAGCAGGAGTAGGTCATTTGGCCCCTCGAGCCTGCTCCGCCATTCAATAAGATCATAGCTGATCTGATCTTGGCCTCAACTCCACTTCCCTGCCTGCTATAACCCTTGACTCCCTTATCGTTCAAAAATCTGTCCATCTCCACCTTAAATATATTCAATGACCCAGCCTGCACAGCTCTCTGGGGAAGAGAATTCCAAAGATTCATGACCCTCTGAGAGAAGAAATTCCTCCTCATTTCCGATTTAAAAGGTTTTAATGCAGCTAATATTTTTGATTGCATTCCTCTGGAATTTGTACTATAAATTACACTTTTTTCAGTGAGAAATGAGCTGGTATTTTACCTTTTTTTGGTTACTGTACAGATTCTGCAGAAGGCAAGTTTCAACATTAAATTCTGTAAGCATAATGGATTAGACTGGCAGTGTAAAATTACAGCAGATTCAAGACCTTTCATGTCTGGAATCGGTGCTTTCCCAAAAACAGACTAAAACAGTGGAGTGTGAATAATGGGGGTGAATTTCCTGGGGGGCTTCTCCCACTCTGCCGCCATAACTTCCACGGAAACTCTATTTACGTGTGTAAACGTGTTTTTTTGCCGGTGTTAGAGTGGGAAAAGCCCCAAGGAAATTCACCACCAATATCTCTGTCACTTGTATTTAAAATTTTGTACAGACACCCAGTATCGACAAAAGAATTTTCTTGATGATTTAAAGTAAACCTCATCCCCCACCTCCCCTCCTCTTCATTTCTATTTTTTAATCTGATAAAATAATGGAATTGAGTAAAAATGTTGGCTGTTACTTTTTAAAGTGAAGAAAAGATTCGAGGCTATCTGTTCAATAATTTCCCTCAATGCTGTCTTAAAAAATACACCAGTTAATGAGCAAATGTGCTGTCCAGTTTATTACTCAGCCATACAAAGCAGAAATGTCCCATTTTTGATTCCACGCCCGTGCTGAGTTAGTTGATCTCAGCCAGAACAGTGCTTATGGTGTTACAGTTGGTCTCATTAGGAGGACAAGTTGATAAAACTGCTTTTTTTTTAAAAAACTATGCGATCCTAGATTTTATAATTAGGGGCATAGAGTACAAAAGCAAAACCATAATGCTAAACCAACAAAACCACTTATTAAGCTGTAGTTAGAATATTGTGCCCAATTTTGGCTGCTCTACATTAGGAAGAATGTCAAAGCAATGGATAAAGTGAAGAAGAGATTCAGTGAAGGGATATTGGGGATGAGAGACTTTAGATATGAGGAGCAATTAGAGAAACTGAGGCTTTTTTCATTAGAACAGTGAAGTTTAAAAGAAGTTTTGATAGAGATGTTTAAAATTTTGAGTGATTTTAATACGGTCCATTGAGGAAAAACAATTCCCACTGCTCTGCATAAGTTTAATTTCACAACCAGAAGAACAAAGGGGTTAGGAGAGAGTTGTTAGGAAATGGAATGCCTTATCAGAAACTGGTGGAAGCAAAATCCATAATAGCTTTTAAAAAGAAAGTAGATAAATATTTGAAAAAAATAAATGATATATAGGGAAAGCCCATAGGAACCAGCTGAAGGGTATTGATCTTTCAGAGAGCTGACCTACTTCTGTGCTGTAAAATTCTATGTAATACAACCCGCCATTACTTGGTCTGCAACCACATGTTAAAAAACAGGCATATGGGAGATGTACCAGAGACCTGTTGTCCCCTTCCAAACCCCACAGACTCATACCTCAGTATAAGTCACTTGTTCAGAAACAGAGGAGGAAATTGAAAAAAAGATTATATTACCTGGTATGGGATAGCTTTGTAGTCTGTAGACTTGCCATTTTGGGCTTCCTTCCCTCTTCAGCCTCTCCAACAACATATGTTATGGGATCTCTGTGTAACTCTTGAAAAGGCTTTGTTCCCTTCAGTGGGTGAAGTCATACAATGCCAGGAACATAAGATTACACGGGATTACATAGGATATACAGCACAGAAACAGGCCATTCCGCCCAACCAGTCCATGCCAGTGTTTATGCTCCTCTTGAGCCTCCTCCCGTCTTTCCTCATCTAACTCTATCAGCATAACCCTCTGTTCCCTTCTCCCTCATATGCTTATCTAACCTCCCCTTAAATGCATCTATACTATTCACTTCAGCCACTCCCTGTAGTAGCGAGTTCCACATTCTCACCACTCTCTGGGTAAAGAAGTTTCTTCTGAATTCCCTATTTGATTTTTTGGTGACTATCTTATATTGATGGCCTCTAGTTTTGCTCTTCCCCACAAGTGGAAACACTCTCTCTATCTACTCTATCAAAACCTTTCATAATTTTAAAAACCTCTTTTAGGTCACCTCCACGTCTTCTCTTTTCAAGAGAAAAGAGACCCAACCTGTTCATCCTTCCCTGATGGGTATAACCTTGCATTTCTGGTATCATCTTTGTAAATCTTTTTTGCACCCTCTCCAGTGCCTCTATATCCTTTTTATAATATGGCGACCAGAATTGTACGCAGTACTCCCAAGTGTGATCTAACCAAGGTCCAATACAAGTTTAGTGTAACTTCTCTACTTTTCAATTCAATCCCTCTAGAAATAAACCCTTTTTTATGGCCTGTTAACCTGTGTCGCTACTTTCAGTGATTTGTGTTTTTGTACTCCTAGATCCCTTTGCTCCTCTACCCCACTTGATTCGTATTTTCCAAGTAATATGTGACCTCCCTATTTTTCTTACCAAAATGTAATACCTCACACTTATCTGTGTTGAATTTCATTTTGCCAATTATATGCCCATTCTGCAAGTTTATTAATGTCTTCTTATAATTTGTAGCAGTCCTTCTCAGTATTGACTATCCCCCCAATTTGGTGTTATTTACAAATTGTGTTTTTGATTCCAAAGTCTAAATCGTTAATATAAATTGTGAACAACAGTGGTCCCAGCACTGATCCTTGTGGAACACCACTTCCCACCTTCTGCCACTCTGAACAGTCACTACTGGTTGAGTACTGCAACAAGTCTAGAACAGCAGAGAGTTTCAAATGCGCTGTGCAGTTTCATGACACTCACTAATGACAATTTTTTTAAAATTTATTCATGGAATGTGGGCGTCACTGGCAAGGTCAGCATTTATTGCCCATCCCTAGTTGCCCTTGAGAAGGTGGTGGTGAACTGCCTTCTTGAAACGCTGCAATACGTGTGGTGAAGGTACTCCCACAGTGCTGTTAGGGAGGGAGTTCCAGGATTTTGACCCAGCAACGATGAAGGAACAGCGATATACTTCCAAGTCAGGATGGTGTGTGGCATGGAGGGGAACTTGGAGGTGGTGATGTTCCTATGCGCCTGCTGCCCTTGTCCATAGAATATACAGCATACAAGCAAGCCATTCGGCCCGTTGGGTCTATGCTGGTGTTTATGCTCCTCTTCTTTCCCCTCTTTATCTAACCCTATCTGCATAACCTTCTATTCCTTTCTCCCTCATGCGTTTATCTAGCTTCCCCTGAAATGCATCTATGTTATTCACCTCAACTAAAAGTGCTTGGTTTGCTTTTTTTTATAGCCTTATTAAACTACGTCGCTACTTTTAGTGATTTGTGAATCTGTACCTCAGTTCCCTTTGCTCCTTTACCCCATTTAGACTCTTATTTTCCAGAGTATATGGCCTCTTTAATCTTCCTACCAAAATGCACTACCTTACATTTATATAGAAATGTTTTTGTCAATTACACACCCATTCTGCAAGTTTATTAATGTCTTGTATTTTATCGCTGTCATCCTCAGTATTAACTATACCCCCCAATTAGGTGTCTGTAAATTTTGATATTTCTTCTGATATATACTTCTGATTCCCAAGTCCAAATTGTTTATGTAAATTGTGAACGACGGTGGTCCCAGCAGCGATCCCTGTGGAACACCACCTCCCACCTACCACCAGTCTGGGTAACTACATTTATCCCCTACTTTCTGTTTTGTAGCCAGTTTGCTAACCATTCTGTTACTTGTCCCCTGACTCCACATGCTTGGACCTTAGTCATGAAACATAGAAACATAGAAAAATAGGAGCAGGAGTAGGCCCTTCGAGCCTGCTCCGCCATTCAATATGATCATGGCTGATCCTCTATCTCAATACCATATTCCCCCTCTCTCCCCATACCCCTTGTTGCCTTTTGTGTCTAGAAATCTATCTATCTCCTCCTTAAATATATTCAATGACTTGGCCTCCACAGCCTTCTGTGGTAGAGAATTCCACAGGTTCACCACCCTCTGAGTGAAGAAATTTCTCCTCATCTGAGTCCTAAATGTCCTACCCCGTATCCTGAGACTGTGACCCCTCGTTCTAGACCCCCCAGCCAGGGGAAACATCCTCTCTGCATCCAGTCTGTCTAGCCCTGTCAGAATTTTATATGTTTCAATGAGATCCCCTCTCATTCTTCTAAACTCTAGTGAATACAGGCCTAGTCGACCCAATCTCTCCTCATACGTCAGACCTGCCATCCCAGGAATCAGTCTGGCGAACCTTCGCTGCACTCCCTCTATGGCAAGTATATCCTTTCTTAGGTAAGGAGACCAAAACTGCACATAGTACTCCAGGTGTGGTCTCACCAAGGCCCTGTATAACTGTAGTAAGACATCCTTGCTCCTGTACTCAAATCCTCTTGCAATGAAGGCCAACATACCATTAGCCTTCCTAACTGCCTGCTGTGCCTGCATGTTTGCTTTCAGTGACTGGTGTACAAGGACACCCAGGTCCCTTTGTACATCAACATTTCCCAATCTATCACGGTTTTTTCTACCGAAGTGGATAACTTCACATTTATCCACGTTATACTGCATCTGCCATGTATTTGCCCACTCACTCAACTTGTCTAAATCTCCTTGAAGCTTCTTTGCATCCTCCTCACAACTCACAATCCCACCTAGTATTGTGTCGTCAGTAAACTTGGAAATATTACATTTGGTTCCCTCATCCAAATCATAGATATATATTGTGAATAGCTGGGGCCCAAGCACTGATCCCTGCGGTGCCCCACTAGTCACCGCCTGCCACCCCGCAAAAGACCAATTTATTCCTACTCTCTCTTTCCTGTCTGTTAACCAATTTTTAATCCATGCCAGTATATTACCCCCAATCTCATGTGCTTTAATTTTGCACACTAACCTCTTATGTGGGACTTTATCAAAGGCCTTCTGAAAATCCAAATACACCGCATCCACTGGTTCTCCCTTATCTATTCAACAGTTACATCCTCAAAAAACTCCAGTAGGTTCGTCAAACATGATTTCCCTTTCATAAATTCATGTTGACTCTGTCTAATCCCATTGATATTTTATAAGTGTCCTGTTATCACATCCTTTATAATAGACTCTAGCATTTTCCCTACTACTGATGTTAGGCTAACCGGTCTGTAGTTCCCTGTTTTCTCTCTCCCTCCTTTTTTAAATAGTGGGGTTACATTTTCCACCCTCCAATCTGCAGGAACTGTTCCATAATCTATAGAATTTTGGAAGATGACAACCAATGCATCCATTATTTCCATGGCTACCTCTTTTAGTACTCTGGGATGCAGATTATCAGGCTATGTGATACCTTATCGAAGGCCTTTTGAAAAACCAAGTATATTACATCTCTATTACCCTTGACTACTTTTTCAGTTACTTTTTCAAAGAATTCAATAAGGTTGGTCAAGCATGACCTTCCTTTTTGAAATCCGTGCTGACGATCGTTTATTGTATTTTCTAGATAGACGTAGCAAGAGAGCTGTGTGCTTGGATTTTACTCCTTCAGGGGGTGACTCTTCTCACTCATTTTGTGTTTTTCTTTACAACAGCTTGTAATTGAGGAAGCCCTGAATACCAGCAGAATTTCAAATGAAGTTGGAGTTTTCGTAGAAATGGTTTGGGCAGAAGCTCAGGGCCGTTTAGAAGATCAGTTGATCAATCCAACCTCCATCACTCTCAATGATGTAAGATATGTTTTCTTTTTGTTTTGCTTTTCAAGAGCCATTAGAAAATAGCTCAGTGGATAATTGCACTGCATGGTATGATTTTGAGCTGCACAACCAAGAGCTAATCTCAGCCAGGACAGTAGTGAGGCACAATAGTTGGTCTTGTGTTTTTGGGTTTTTACACCAGATATACTTGGGTTTAGTGTCAATAACCACTCCTGTAAGCAGACGTCATCTCCTTTATGAACTAGTGTATGTCTTTTCCTGCCCAATATTCAGGTAAATGTAGCGAGATCCAGGGATTGAACAGAAAACCCTTGCCATTGTACTCGGGCTTGCAGGAATAATCACATGCCACCATGTGACCTGGTCTTTGGTAGGCACATTCCATCAGAGGAATGTTGGCCAGAATACCAGAAGAACTCTCTGGTCTTTAAATAGTGCCGTGTGATCTTTTATATCCACTTGATCCAACAGAACACACAGATGGTGTCTTGGTTCAGTGTTTCTCTAACAATTCAGCACTTCCTCAGTAATGCACTGAAGTATTATGCACTCGGATCTTTGAGTGAGACTTGAAACCACAACCTTCTGATTCAAAGGTGAGAGTGGCACCAAATGAATTAAGCTGGCACTGGGAAAGTTAAATCTACGAATCAGAGGGAAAAATGGAAGAGAAAAAAGTGATGAAGCCATTACAAACCCCATGTTTAAAGTTCAATGAAAAAGTGTGTATTACATTTCAGTTAATATTTTACACAGCAGGTTAAATTCTGTTCATTATTGTTTGACACTTTTAGGTAACCAGGGCTGAAGGGGTCCTCCTGCAGGTGAAAAAAGCTATTGATGATAAAATTGAGGCAGCAACATTGAAAGATTTAATGTCCCAATTCTATTCCATCTTGCTAATCAAACCGGAGACTGACGTTACAGTAACCAAGAGAAAGATATCTGAGAAACAAGATCTCTGTCAGGTAATAACCATTTTGTGTACTTTTGCCCAGCGAAGTTGCTACCGTGCTGATGTAGATCGGTCATTCCTATTTATGAACCACTAGTTCTGGAGTTTGCAGTTTGTGAAATAAGCCATTAGTAAGTAAGGTTGGTTCAGTGTTTAAATGTTTTAATACTACATCAAGGATACCACAAATATGATGTTTTTTATGGAGAATCATCCACATGGAAACAATAACGGTTCTCTCAAGCATGGAGCAGCACTATGGAATAGCAGATTCAGACTTGCACCTGTGATTTCCACTTGGTGAATTCCCAATTTCAGCATTGTCATCAAGAAAAGTACCTGGACACTGAACAGAGGGAACAAGGAAAAGTCAAACAATGTTACACAAGGTAGTTCAAATCACATCATCAGAGGCTTGGAAACAGGTTGTCTGCTCTTATCTCAGCCAGGAAATGAGAAGAGGTTTGGGGAAACCATGGAATGAGACAAAAAAGAAATTACATCATGGAATATTAGTGTATGAATGCTTAATCTATTTATCTCAAGATGGTTAACATCCCTGCTAAAACAGCAGAGAAAGGAATTTCAGATAAACATATTAAGCATTAAGATCTACAGTGTAATTTTGAGGCTAAATAACTTACAACAATTGCAGCTTAAGTGTCTTAGCCATTGATTCCCCCCCCCCCTGCTTTTTGTGTGTAAATGCTATCCTCTGCTAGGTGCTTTTGCGCATACGAAAACCAAGGTAATGAATTCACTCTGCCCAATCACCTGGGATAGATGAGCAGCATACCTTCCTCCAAAAGGCATCAAAGTATAAGATTTCTGTATGTACTTGTTAAAACAAATCAAGGCAAAAATATGCAGATATAATACAATCTCAGAGTCTAAAAGATAGGGGATGCACAATGTTTTTTTCTGTTTCAGTTGCTAAGGGATGTCCTTAATGCAAGTGAGGCTACTTCATGGACCCCCGTACCTTCATCGCTTACTAAATGTCGTGCTCTGAGATGTCACATTGAATATGTTCATCCAAATACTGATGAATTTCTACATGTCAAAAATCAGTTATTGAAAACTAATCAAAGGTAAAATCCTATTTCATGTAATATTAGTGGTTTCTTTCCTAAGAATTCTTTCAAATCCTTTTCACCTCGTGACAAGTTGCATTCTAGGGTGACTATTCATGAACCATCTCAGCACCTCCTGAACAATCTTGTTCTATACAATACTTGATTATCTCAGTCTATACCTATCCTTATAATTTACAATCCCATTCCCAAATATACATTCATCCCACAGTTGTGCAAGGTAATCTGATATTTGCATTATCCATCCTTTCATCATTTGAAAGTCCCTTAGTCTTTTCTCTGATTGAAAACAAATTCAGAGTGTGAGTTTCTCCTAGCTGCTCTTCTTTGAATTCTCTCCAACAGATCAATGTTTTTTCACAAGATAATTGCAGTTGAAGAGGCCATTTGGCTTACCTTGACCCATCCATCCAGGGAGATTCTAAAGTCATTCCACTGTAACATCCAGTTGTTTCTTAAATGATCTCATAGTTTTTGCCTCCACTACTCTTTCTGAAAATTTACTCTACATATTGGGCCAGAATTTACTGTGAAAATAATGGTGAGGCTAACAGCACTCACCGTTATTTATGTGCAAATGGGACAGCAACTTCTGGCGAGCGCACGTGCGTGGTTAAACCTGAAAATCCAGAAGTTGGTGTCCGAGATGCGCCTCTCCTCCGTAAGCTGCGCAAAAATGGCATCTCGCCATGTGCCTCCCCATTCAAATGTGTTGAATGGTGTGAAGTTCCTGTGCTGATGTCGTAGATACGGACTAAACTCGTCACAGAAAGTTAGGGCTTGTCCATTCCAGTCTAAGTACTCTTTTGACGGCATGGTAAGTCTTAATTACTGCCAAACGATCTCTCTGGCACTGAAAAAATAATTTTTAGATGTGTGGAGTCTCATTCCTTCAGCTTTTAATTATTGTTGGAGCTGATTGGTTTCCTTCTGTGCTGTAAATTTCTATGATTGAAAAAAAATTTAAGTTTTTTTTCTTTTCTATTTCTGTCTCCCTTATTTCTCTCTCTTAATCCAATCTTTCTTTCCCTCCTTATTATTTCACTTTCTGTACCTGATTTGACATTGAATTCACTATTCTAATTTACAGTTCCTGGTTCAGACTCTGCGCTGCTCATTAGCGATTCTTCAATTGTTACACAGTTGCTTGTCATGTTCACACAAGTCTGAGATGCCCTGTAGAGGATGCCACGCCATTTGAATGTCACTCATAGCAACTTGCTTTGCAAAAACCCATAGAAAGTCTATGGGCAAGTGCAAATCTAACACCGCTCACAGCAAAATCCACCCCATTCTTTGCGTGAAGAAAATCTGTCCTAAAAGTACCCTTTCCTGATTTGAATCTGTGTCCCTTAATTTTACTGCAACAGTTTAATTTCAGGTAATTTTCAGGGTTAAGATTTTCTATACCCTTCACAATCTTGTGCTCAACAAATCGTTGAAGGTGGCAGGGCAGGTTGAGAAAGTGGTTAAAAAAGTATACGGGATCCTGGGCTTCATAAATAGACACATAGGGGGAAAAATTCAGTTGGTTTGCGCCTCCCGTTAGCGCCTTAAGAGGGCGCTAATGGGGCGCAAAGCAACTAGCGCCCAGGTGCAGCACCTCCCGCGAAATTCAGCGGGAGGTTAGCGGCGGCGCAAACCGGTAGCGCCCTGTGGCGCTGCGCTGCCGGCAATGACATCATCGCCGTGCGCAGCGCCCCGCTCGCGCTCCGGCCGCGATCTTCGGTAGCGCCCCTTGACTTACCGCCGGACGCTATGTCCGACGGGGTCAGGGGAGCCTACCTGCGGCCGGGGCGGCGCTAATTAAAGGGGAGGTGGCGGGCGGCCATTTTTGTTGCTGGCCACCTGCCAGCACCTGCCCCTGTTGCTGTCCCCGGCCCCGGCCCCCGTGAAGCCCCCCCCCGCGAAGTGCCAACTGCGCTCCAAGAGCCCGGCACTTCTCTTGAGTGCCGGGCTCTTTTGCCGGCACTCCTGATCCCCGGGGGCCCAGCTGGGCCCCGGTTCACGCTGCGCAAGGCCCCTCCCCTTTTAAGAAGGGGAGGAAGGCCTGCAATACCACGGTGCACCATGCCGCAGCGCCTGGCGCTGCAGCACGTAGCGCCACGATATTGACTCGCAGCGCCCCAAGAGGGATGCGGGGCGCTTCCAGTAGCGCCCCGCTTCCCTCTTGGGGCGCAACCACTCAATTTCCGGCGCTGGGGCACTAAAAGTAGCGCCCCGGCGAAGTTAGCGCCCCAAAGGGGGCGCGACTCAATTTTTCCCCCATAGAGTACAAAAGCAAGGAAGTTATGATGAACCTTTTTAAAACACTGGTTCGGCCTCAACTGGAGTATTGTGTCCAATTCTGGGCACCGCACTTTAGGAAGGATGTGAAGGCCTTAGAGAGGGTGCGGAAAAGATTTACGAGCATCGTTCCAGGGATGAGGGACTTGAGTTACGTGGATAGAGTAGAGAAGCTGGGGTTGTTCTCCTTAGAGCAGAGAAGGTTGAGAGGAGATTTGATAGAGGTGTTCAAAATTATGATGGGTCAAGACAGAGTAGATAGAGAGAAACTGTTCCCATTGGAGGAAGGGTCGAGAACCAGAGAACACAGATTTAAGGTGATTGGTAAAAGAACCAAAGACGACATGAGGAAAAACTTTTTTACGCAGCAAGTGGTTAGGATCTGGAATGCACTGCCTGAAAGGGTGGTGGAGGCAGACTCAATTGTGGCTTTCAAAAGGGAATTGGATAAGTACCCAAAGGAAAAAAACTTGCAGGGCTACGGGGAAATGGCGGGGGCGTGGGACTAGCTGAAGTGCTCTTGCAGAGAGCCGGCACGAGCCGAATGGCCTCCTTCTGTGCTGTAACCATTCTATGATTGTGTACTCTATAAGATCACCTCTCCGTTGCCTCCTTTCCAAGCTGGAAAGCCCAAGTTTTTCCAGGATTTCCGCATAACTAAGACCCCTGACACTAGGGATGAGCTTTGTGGCTTCTTTGCGCTGTCTCCAGCACTCGAATGTTGGTCTTGCTTTTTGGTGAGCAGAACTTGACACAGTATTCAAGGTGCGGTCTTACTAGAGCACTATAAGGTTGGATTATAAGGTTGTATTATTGCCTCCTACTGTTTTACTATGTAATGCAACATCCTATTGGGTTCGATGATTGCATTGGTTGGACATGTTTAACATTGAATGCACTAAGCCTTCTAGGTCTCTTTCAGCTTCATCCTTAGTTATTTCGACGTCATTCATGGAGTACACATGTCATCTATTTTTTCTTCCTATATGTAGTACTTTCCATTTGTCTGTGTTAAATTTCATCTGCCATTGTTCTGCCCATTTAAATATCTTGTCCAACTCATTCTGTAGTTTATGGGCTGCATCTTCTGATTTCACTGCCTCTTCTAGTTTGGTTGCATCTGCAAATTTGAGTTTATGATTCAAGGTAATTTATGTAGATTAGAAAAAGCAATGGTCCCAGCATTGAGCCCTGAGGCACCCCACTCAGTACTTCCCCTCTCTTTCCCTGCCCAATCCGATATGACTTCACTGATGAGTACTTCTCATTTCTACCCTTCAAACAGTTTCTTATCTATTCTCGGGGTTTACTCTGAATCCACACAGCACTGTATTTAATGAATAGTCTTTGGTGTGAATCTTCGTCAAAAGTTTTGGAAGTTGAGGCCTACCACAGTCCACTTGGGTTGTCACTTCATCAAAAAAAGTCAAGGAGCTTAGTCAGAAAAGATCCTGTCCTCCTGAATCCATGCTGACTGCTGTTAACCAGGTTATTGTTGTACAGGTGACTCCTGATGGTCAATTCCATTATTTTACATGGAGTGGAAATACGACTAATGGATCTGTAATTGTCTGTTTGTTTTGACACCTTTTTGAATGTGTGCACAAAATTAGCCACTTTCCAATCATCTGGTATCTCCTCAGTGTCTAATGACTCTTTCATAATGATTGTCAGTGTTTCACAAAACTCTTCCCTAGTCTCTTTTCAGCATTCTGGGATAAATACCATCCTTCCCTGTGGAGGCAGATTAGCTGAGAGGATCCAAAATTTGTGTTAATGAGGCTATGGCATGAAATGTGTGCTTACACTGTAGCACACAAAATGCAGCCAACTGGGAAACTGTGGGCAGTAAGAATTAGCCACAACCATGCCTGATGCCATACGAGGACAATATATGTTAAAGATATAAAAAGTTAGAATGGACTTGAATGCATAGTTTCTGAGGTTATTTAAGAATGTTTTATCATGGTGAATATTAATAGTTGATTATTATCCATCTTTAGAAGTATTAGCTGGGGCCCCACAACCTGGCACTAACCTTCCCAAGGGTACCCAAAATCCTACGGCTGAATATGGATTTTATATATTTTTTTTATATACTTGTAGGGTGATAGACATGGAGACAGCATTAGGATATATTTAGTGTTAACAAATTACAGTCATGGTAAAATTGTACATTTTAATAAATTCATTTTGTGGACTTTGCCCTTTGAACTGTCAATGATTATAAAAGTGAAAAAAACCATTTATTCCACATATGTTGAAAGATGAATAGATCTATAATAGTGTGTGTGGATATAACCAACTCTGATCATTTTCATTTACTTGAAATGCAGTGATAAATATACTAGTGTGTACAGTTCTGAACTTAGGTATATTTACAAATGATTTTGGTTTTTTCTAGTGGTTGTTCTGTCAAGATTTTGCAGATTTTTCGTGTTGCTAGACTAAGTGAAACTAAACATTTTGAAAGCCAACTTGGCAATATTCAGCCACTGTACCACGCCTCTTCTGGGAGCAACTTTGTTGGTATATTGTCTCGGTAAGTGTGAGTTTTCTAAGTAACTTGTGTGTTTTATAGAGTTGTGCTGTTTAACTTGCACCAGTCATTGTGACTCTGTAATAAGTTTGTTCTGTTGGTATATAAGATATGAACATACCATAAAGTATGAAAAAGACCAACTGGTCCATCAAGCTTGCTCCATCCCTGCATGATATAACGTCAAGTCATCATGCAAATTCTCCCCCATCTCTATCTCTCCATCTCTCTCTCTACTACCACACACACACACACACACACACACACAGAAATATGAAAAAACCTTGGGCTAATTTAGGAAAACAACGGAGCAATTCCTCTTCAATGGTGATCAAGCAAGCTCCAGGATGCCACAGTGACTGAGTGACACAACCCCCAAAGCTTCACCCACCCTCTATATATAAAGTTGTTTGTGGAAAATTCCAGCTCTGCTCAGCAGCCCTGAGCACACAGCCCTGCATGGTGTACAGATACTTGGTGTTGCTTCCCAAGTGCATCATGCTGCATTTGTCTGTGTTAAAAGACATCTGCCAGACACGGTCCGTTCCCCCATCACATCTATATCCACCTGCAATCTTTTTTTTCTCTACTGCCCTTGCACCCACACAAAGCTTTGTGTCATCCGCGAACTTGCAGATAGTTCGTCCAACGCCTTTATCCAAATCATATGATGAAGATGATGAAAAGCAATAGCTTTAAACCAATCCCTGCAGGCCTTCACTCGTGACCAGCACCACATATAACTTCTATGATTAATAACTGCCTTCTGTTTTCACAAATGCAACCAGGTCTGACTTGCACCCGAGTGACTCCTGTTACCTTCTGGGAGCTGGTTACAGGTGTCAGGCTATGCAGGTGAAAAAAGGGGATAAAATTATAGAAATGTAGGAAAGGCTGATATTTAAAGATATTTAGTAGACGAGAATCATAGATGTATAACTTCAAGTGTAGCCATTGACCAAATAATATTACCCATAATTACTCCTGGGTAACTAAAAAGCTAAGACTTGTTCAGAATGCAGCTGTGGGGACAGCCAAACGCAGTTTTGACTAAGCTTTGATAACAAGCAGCTACAGGCTGCAAGTGAAGGTCAAATAATTAAATAACATATTATAATGCTGAATAGAACTTACAATTAGTTTTGTTAAGTGAATTCTAACAATATTTAAAGGATAATTAGTATAAGGACATAAAATGAGAGCGATCATGGAAGTTAAGGTATTTATCTGGTAGATTAAAGTGAGATAGTCTGGATACCTCAAGACAAGTGAGACAGCAGAATGATATGGGCCCTTGGTATAAAGGCCTTGTACCAGGGAGGCTATGAAATGAAAGAGATATGGTAAATTCCAATGGGGTGAAAAGCTATAAACAAGATAACACGACAGCCGAGCAGAGTTAGTGGAAATGTACTGGAAAAGGAGTGGCCAGGTTACTATACTTAACCTGAGTGACAATGGTATTTTGACCATTAGAACCAATTAAAAAAGGTGATTTTGTTAAAGACCATATATGGACACTGGCCAAACAAACTGTTGATAAGAAAAGGGTTAAAACATCGATACTCAAAAAACAACTTCACACAGACTTACTGCAAGAACAAAGGAACAGACTTAAGATGATGTCATCTGTGTCCGAGAGGTTCCAGAGACCAAGGGCTGCGAGCTACTCGTTAAACTATCGCCTAATATTAAATATTGATTACGCTGTAAGCTTAATAAATCTTGATCTATTGCTCAAACATACTGGCTGCTGCCTATTGGTGCCTTGTCCAAGAACTCAGAGATCATTAAGATCTTACAGAAAAGACACTAAAAAATGCAGATGGATTTGTATTTCTAAACTTTTTGGATAGCAATCATTGGGACCATTTAATCCTTTAAACAAGCATGTTGATGTGAAATGAATGTAATTGATTTCCGATTCTACCTGAAACTGGCCTTCCAACTCCATATCCTCTCCATCACAAAGACCGCCTACTTCCACCTCCGTAACATCGTCCACCTCCACCCTGCCTGAACCCACCTACTGCTGAAACTCTCATCCAGGCCTTTGTCACCGCCAGATGACTATTCCAGTGCTCTCCCGGCCGGACTCCCATGCTCTGTATACTTCAACTCATCCAAAACTCAGCTGCCCGTATCCTATCCTGCATCAAGTCCTGCTCATCCATCACTCTTGTCCTTGCTGACCTACATTGGCTCCTGGTCCTCCAGTTTAAATTCTAATCTTCGTGTTTAAATCCCTTCATGGCCTGACTCTCGCTATTCTGTAACCTCCTCCAGCCCTACAAAGCCCCTACCACCCTACTCCTCCCCAAATCACTATGTTCCTTTCACTCTGGCCTATCTTGCATCCCTCTCTCCCTTCGCCCTACCATTGGTGACTGTTCCTTCAGCCACTGAAGCCCCATGTTCTGTAATTTCCTCCCTAAACCCCTCCGCCTTTCCAACTCCCTCTCCTGCTTTAAGACCCTCTTAAAAACCCACATAATGATACAAGAAAATTAATAATTGTAGAACCGTGACATTGTATAAGTTCTTCTGCTCTCCACTTCATGTATCCAATTTAAAAAATACCACTCAAAAAGGTAGTACTCCTATTAGTACCCACATACACTACCACAGGTGTGTGGCTGTTGGTTCAGATCCTTCTATCCCACACATTACTGAGTGCTCAATCCCAGCCATGTCAGTGTGGTGAAGAACTGAAAACCAAGGGGAGGCCAGGTGCTTCATAAAACAGGGATGGAAAATCAGAGGGAGTGTCAGCACAGGTATGTCACACCCTAGCAGCTGATCCAGAGTGTAATAAAGGGAGATATCTGACATTTCATACTTGCCTCTTGTCCATTTTATGATTTAGTACTTCTGGCAAGAAGCAGCCTGGGGGTAGACACATTTTGTAGAACTCCTAATATATTATGAAGTTGCAACCCAGTGGGATCATGAATGGAAATAGTCAATTGTAGATAGAATTCTAATTCCATGATGTGACTGAGGTGGGCTACTTTGGTGAACAATCACTGCTGCCTAAGCCTGTACTATTGATAGGTTAGACTTTGTCATGGATAGCTTTTTACATTATTATAAATGTGTATTTGCCATAGCATTCTCATTCACGAGCAGCTCTATACATGCTAACCCTATCAGTGGTTTAAATGGTATTCATGCATTGTTGCACTGATTTCACAGAGGGTTATTATTGCCAAAGACAGTAGTGGAAAATTATGGGGTGGAGCGAACAGATGTCGGCAATCTTGGAAGCGGAATTTACTTCAGCAGTTCAATCAGGTAAGTTATGTTTTACTCAGAATTTTTCTTCTAAAGGAAGACCGAGCTCAACTGCGAGACCTATTTGGAGAGAGGTTTGGTTGTTGGTTGCAGTTGAAAATTTACTTTAGTCCATGATTTTTTTTAAATTGTTTATATGTATCCATTGTCAGCTACAGCATGAACTTTCTTGACAGTCAGAATGGCATCTGAAAATGATTTCCTACGCCTGCCCAAAAACTGCATGGAATGTCTACAGTATCCTTTTAATAATGTATTTTCTTGTTTTCGTGTGTTATGATGATATGTACTAAAAACATACTTTTAAATTGCAGCACAAGCACTAAATACTCAAAGCCCAATAGAACTGATGGGAGCCGTCTCTTGGTGATCTGTGATGTTTCACTGGGTAAATGTAAGAACTACTACAAGAAGGACTTGACCTTATCTGCTGCTCCAGCGGATTACTCAAGTGTACATGGAATCCGTAGAACTGACAGCATTTGCTCAGAGTTTGAGGTGTGTCAACTAATGTCATGTACAGTGAACGTGAATCTTGTTTTTTTGGGGCAGTTTTGTAATTGTTTTCTTCTATGCACTGCCCAGTGTTGGCTAAATAGCCATGATGTGGAGATGCTGGTGTTGGACTGGGGTGGACAAATGTGAGAAGTCGCACAACACCAGGTTATAGTCCAACAGCTTTATTTGAAATCACAAGCTTTTGGAGCGCTGCTCCTTCGTCAGGTGAAAGCTTGTGATTTCAAATAAAGCTGTTGGACTATAACCTGGTGTTGTGCGACTTCTCACATTTGGCTAAATAGGACAGTACTAAGATACTTTTTAATGTTAATACTAATGGATACACTAGCCCTATGTTCACAGCAACGAGGAGCATATCCACTGAAAGAAAGGATGATTGGACAAATGGCTGCAGCCCCAGTGAAAATATGCAACTTTCTGTAATCTGAAGAGTTTTAAGTGACTTGGAACAAATTTATTTTCCTCAGTTGATGAACAGGAACAGAGTTTTTTTTTTTAGCAAAGATCTTTTCAAGAGTGTACTGATTTCCCATCAAACCCTAAAAGGGCAGCTGCTTGGTCATCAGACCCTTGATATTGATGGATCTTATTTGCACTCTCTTTCACAATTCTTTACAACCATGCAAAAAGAAGAAATGCCATTTGGTGGGGTACCATGCCTGATTTCAACCCACACTCCTAGAGCCCACCCAGAAGCTATGATGAGTTTACAATAGCAGTGAGAGCAAGAGGATCAAAAATGGACCAGAAGTAGTTTTTCAGGGCCATAACATTTGTTTAGCAGTCAATACGCTGCTAAAACCCCAGTTACACCTAATCCAACAAGGGCTAACTTTTAATGGTGTATTTAACAGTGATATTACTGCAGAAAAGCCCAAGTTTTCGTCACTTTCACTGATTACATTGATTGCCGGCTATGGGGGTGGGGCCCACAGCGCAGCCAGTGTCTGAGCAGTGAATGACTGACTGCAACTTCAGGATTTCTGCGTTTAGATGTGCATGGTCAGTTTCAAAGGGGTAATAACAGCGAATGCTGTTAGTTCGCTGTTATTACCCACCGCAAATTCCGGGCCATTAATCTTATGTCTGGTATCACGATTTTCAAGTAATGCTTAATAATTTAACATAAAGTGCCAACATTTTACTGTTACACTTCACCTCAAACAGCACGTGTGAGGAGCTCATGGACTTCTTGGTCACAAAGATCGAGACCATCTATGCAGCTGTCTGCACTGCTTCCTCCCCTTCTCCTCACTCCCAAAGCCCCCCCCTCTCCCCCAATTTCTCCAAGCTCATCCCATCCATGAGACCCACCTTCTGCTCCCTTGATCCACTTCCCACTCAACTCTTAACCACTGAATTTGCCTTCTTAGTCGCTATGTGTTCTGCCACTCTTGTGCCCTTGCTGTTTTCTGCCACCACCGCCAGTTCCCACAGCTTCTCCTTCCTGCCACTGGTACCTGCCCCCGCCCCCAGTTCCCACCATTTTCAGACCTCGAATGCACACACCTGCCATGTCTTCCCTCTTAGGACTCCAGCCTTCATCATCTAGCACACCTGCCACTCTCCTCATGCTGTGATTGGGCCTTGGCTCGCTATGAAAGCGGGAACAGATAAATTTTGCAGTTCAGGGTTTACGCTAAAAATAAATTGGGAGAATAATAATCAAGCCAAAAATATGTAAACTACTTATGAATTTCTTCACAAAAATACTTATTTCAAGATGTTTATCAAATGAACACTTTAAATTTATTTAATAGGCAATGTTTTCATTTAGCTGAGGGATTATTTTGTAGTAAAATGTGCTGCAGATTTGTTTGATGCTCTTTTTTTCCTGTCTGCAAATAATTTATACCAATATTTCTTCCTCCTCCCAGGATGATGAGTTTGTTGTTTATAGCACTTCCCAAGTGAAAATGAAGTATGTTGTTCAGTTCTGCGTTGGTGAAGAACAACTGAAACCATTCCATCCTCTAATTAATGTGGCTCCTGAAGAAACTAGCCCTTCAATATCTACATCCGCAGTCATTGATATAGGTCAGAACTACCTCATGTATGCTTTTAGCTTATCAGTTAAAATTAATAAATCGGTGGCACCATTAATTAATCTTGAGTTAGGATCCCAATTGTAAATTTTTGAACATTAGATGTATGCATAAAGCATCAGTTTAGTGGCAATTAATTCTACGGGAAATATGTTGGTATGATACTGTCATTTGTAATCTCAAATGATGCCATAAAAGTAGATAGAGTAAATGGATTTAAGAGGCACCTGCTATAGATCTATTTCTAGAGAGGAGAGAGAAATATGTTAAGTAGGCAGTTGTTATGAATTTGGGTCTTTTGTAGAATCTTGCTCAGGTTCTGTGGTGTCAGACACTCCTGTAAGTGGTCTCAGCCATTTTACTTTTATTGAAATGACTCCCACTGGCCTGTATCTACTTCAATGGCAGAGGGACCCCGGAGTGTAGCAATGAAACTCTTGTGATCTGGACTGGATCTCTCTATCTTTTTGCATGTGTACTTCTTCAGTCTCTCCACAGGTGGACTGAGTTAACACTAGATGAGGCAAAGTTTGGTTCAAATTGTAAACTGCTTTATTCCATATAAGGTGAGACATACACAGCAATAGGTATGATCAGAGTCACTTAGTTCATTCAATAGAACTTGGCTTTGCATAATGATAAAAAAATAAACGCTATTCCACTTTGGTAGGTCATCATCCTTTGCTTAAATAGAATAATTCCACTGCATCCTGTCCTACAGTATAGAACAGAACCTTTCTCCCTGCAGTCTCTTGTCTTTGTAACAGTCTGCTGTCCTATTTAAAAATCCAAACTGCTTTCCTTGTTGTCTCTGTTCTGCGAAATCAAAATCCTGCCAACACAGTAGGAACAAGTTGTTTATTTCTTGTGGAGACAAGCCACAAATTACTTATTGTTTGGACGCTGGGAAAAATATGAACTACATTTCATTTCACTTTGGAGTCACAACCCAGCTGTCTCAAGAAACTAATTCTGACAGGTTTTCAGTTCCTTGTGACAATTAGCCCCATGTGGAACTGTGTTTCCCAACTGGGGATGTGATGCAAGAATAGGATGACCCAGCTTTTAAGGAATGGTAGTGTAGTGGTAGTGTCACTGGGCTAGTAATCCAGAAGCCTGGACTAATGATCCAGAGACGTGAGTTCAAATCCCACCATGGCAGCTGGGGAATTTAAATTCAGTTAATTAAATAAATCTGGAAAAAAAATCTAGTATCAGTAATGGTAACAATGAAACTATCGGATTGTTGTAAAAACCCATCTGGTTCACTAATGTCCTTGAGGGAAGGAAATCTGCCATCCTTACCTGGTCTGGCCTATATGTGACTCCAGACCCACAGCAATGTGGTTGACTCTAAACTGCCCTCTGAAATGGCCTAGCAAGTCACTCAGTTGTAACTAACCGCTACGAAACATAATAAGATTGAAAACAGATGGACCACCCGGCATCGACCTCGGCACCAGCTACGCAGCAATGGCGCGCCCAGTCGACCCTGCAAAGTCCTCCTCACCAACATCTGGGGACTTGTGCCAAAATTGGGAGAGCTCTCCCACAGACTAGTCAAGCAACAGCCTGACATAGTCATACTCACAGAATCATACCTTTCAGCCAATGTCCCAAACTCCTCCATCACCATCCCTGGGTATGTCCTATCCCACCGGCAGGACAGACCCACCAGGGGTGGTGGCATAGTGGTATACAGTCGGGAAGGAGTGGCTCTGGGAGTCCTCAACATTGACTCAGGACCCCATGAAGTCTCATGGCTTCAGGTCAAGCATGGGCAAGGAAACCTCCTGCCGATTACCACCTACCGCCCTCCCTCAGCTGATGAATCAGTACTCCTCCATGTTGAACACCACTGAGAGCAGCAAGGGCACAGAATGTAGTCTGGGTGGGGGACTTCAATGTCCATCACCAAGAGTGACTCGGTAGCACCAGAGCTGGCCGAGTCCTGAAGGACATAACTGCCAGTCTGAGCCTGTGACAGGTGGTGAGAGAACCAACACAAGAGAAAAACCTACTTGACCTCGTCCTCACCAATCTATCTGTCGCAGATGCATCTGTCCATGACCGTATTGGTAGCAGTGACCACCGCACAGTCATTATGGAGACGAAGTCCCATCTTCACACTGAGGAGACCCTCCATATCGTGTTGTGTGGCACTACCACCGTGCTAAATGGGATAGATTCAGAGCAGATCCAGCAGCTCAAAACTGGGCATTATGAGGGCCATCAGCAGCAGCAGAATTGTATTCCACCACAATCTGTAACCTCATGGTCCGGCATATCCCTCACTCTACCATTACCACCAAGCCAGGGGACCAACCCTAGTTCAATAAGGAGTGTAGAAGAGCATGCCAGGAGCAGCACCAGGCTTACCTAAATATGAGGTGCCAACCTGGGGAAGCTGCAACACAGGACTAAATGCATGCTAAAAAGCAGAAGCAGCATGCTATAGACAGGGCTAAGCAATCCCACAATCAACGGATCAGATCAAAGCTCTGCAGTCCTGCCACATCCAGTCGTGAATGGTGGTGGACCATTAAACAACTAACGGGAGGAGGAGGCTCCATGAATATCCCCATCCTCAATGATGGTGGAGCCCAGCACGTGAGTGCAGAAGACAAGGCTGAAGCATTTCAACCATCTTCAGCCAGAAGTGCCGAGTGGATGATCCATATCGGCTTCCTCCTGAGGTCCCCACCATCACAGAAGCCAGTCTTCAGCCAATTCCACGTCATATCAAGAAACGGCTGAGCGCACTGGAATCAGCAAAGGCTATGGGCTCCGACAACATCCCAGCTATCGTGCTGAAGACTTGTGCTCCAGAACTAGCCGTGCCTCTAGCCAAGCTGTTCCAGTACAGCTACAACACTGGCATCTATCCGACAATGTGGAAAACTGCCCAGGTATGTCCTGTCCACAAAAAGCAGGACAAATCCAACCCAGCCAATTACCGCCCCATCAGTCTACTCTCAATCATCAGCAAAGTGATGGAAGGTGTCATCGACAGTGCTATCAAGCGGCATTTACTCACCAATAACCTGCTCACTGATGCCCAGTTTGGGTACCGCCAAGACCACTCGGCTCCCGACCTCATTACAGCCTTGGTCCAAACATGGACAAAGGAGCTGAATTCCAGAGGTGAGGTGAGAGTGACTGCCCTTGACATCAAGGCAGCATTTGACCGAGTGTGGCATCAAGGAGCCCTAGTAAAACTGAAGTCAATGGGAATTGGGGAGAAAATGCTCCACTAGCAGGAGTCATACCTAGCACAAAGGAAAATGGTTGTGGTGGTTGAAGGTCATTCATCACAGCCCCAGGACATCGCTGCAGGAGTTCCTCAGGGCAGTGTCCTAGGCCCAACCATCTTCAGCTGCTTCATCAATTACCTTCCCTCCAACATAAGGTTGGAAATGGGGATGTTCGCTGATGACTGCACAGTGTTCAGTGCCATTCACAACTCCTCAGATAATGAAGCAGTCCATGTCCGCATGCAACATGACCTGGACGACGTTCAGGCTTGAGCTGATAAGTGGCAGGTAACATTCGCACCACAGAAGTGCCAGGCAATGACTATCTCCAACAAGCAATAGTCTCTAACCACCTCCCCTTGACATTCAACGGCATTACCATCGCCGAATCCCCCACCATCTACATCTTGGGGGTCACCATTGACCAGAAACTTAGCTGAACCAGCCACATAAATACTGTGGCAACAAGAGCAGGTCAGAGGCTAGGTATTCTGCGGCGAGTGTCTCACCTCCTGACTCCCCAATGCCTTTCCACCATCTACAAGGCACAAGTAAGGAGTGTAATGGAATACTCTCCACTTACCTCGATGAGTGCAGCTCCAACAACACTCGAAGCTCGACACCATCCAGGACAAAGCAGCCTGCTTGATTGGCACACCATCCACCACCTTCAACATTCACTCCCTCCACCACCGGCGTACCGTGGCTGCAGTGTGTACCATCTACAAGATGCACTGCAGCAACTCACCAAGGCTTCTTTGGCAGCACCTCGCAAACCCATGACCTCTTCCACCTAGAAGGACAAGGGCAGCAGGCGCATGGGAACACCACCACCTCCAAGTTCCCCTCCAAGTCACTAACCATCCTGACTGAGAAGTATATCGCGATCCTTCATCGTCGCTGGGTCAAAACCTGGAACTCCCTATCTAACAGCACAGTGGGAGTACCTTCACCACACGGATTGCAGCGGTTCAAGAAGGCAGTTCACCACCACCACCTTCTCGAGGGCAATTAGGGATGGGCAATAAATGCTGGCCTTGCCAGCGACACCCACATCCCATAAATGAAAAAAAAAGCAAATCCGATTTTACTAATGTGTAATGTATTGTAAGTGTAATAATCCTTAAAAAATATTATTTTATATAAATGTTTGTTGATATGAATCATTACCAACTATTATAAAATGAAAGATACAAAGAATTATAAATTACACTAAGTTATGTATAGTATAAGAATATTTTCCTAGATGAACAAATTTTAAAAAAGCTGCTAAGAGGTCGGCAAAGTGTGTGTGGGTGATTGTGAGTGTATAGGCACTTTGCTTGTGCCTGTGCACTCACAATCAATGGTGTCAATTTGCAGCAAAATTGTTACTCCAGAATCATTGAAACAGACCAGTGCACCACAATTTTCTTTTATGTTGGCTCACTTTCTACTTCTGATATTAAGAAACACAATTTTTTTTCATTTTTTTTCTCCCTCTCCTGGTTTCATGTCTCCTTGTGCCACACGCCATTCTCTTGATTTTTGTTATTTGTTCATGGGATATGAGCATTGCTGGCAAGGCCAGCATTTATTGCCCATTGCTAATTTCCCTTGAGAAGGTGGTGAGTCGCCTTCTTGAACTGCTTCAGTCTGTGTGGTGAAAGTACTCCCACAGTGCTGACTCCGCGACAGTGAAGGAATTATATTTTTCCAAGTCAGGATGGTGTGTGACTTGGAGGAGAACTTGGTGGTGACGGTGTGCCCATGCGCCTGCTGCTTCTTCTTGCTTCTAGGTGCTTGAGTTTGTGGGTTTGGGAAGCCTTGCAGAGTTGCTGCAGTGCATCTTGTAGATGGTACACACTGCAGCCACGGTGCGCCAGTGGTGTAGGGAGTGAATGTTTAAGGAGGTGGGTGGTGTGCCAAACAAGCGGGCTACTTTATCCTGGATGGTGTTGACCTTCTTGAGTGTTGTTGGAGCGACACTCATCCAGGCAAGTGGAGAGTATTCCATCACACTCCTGACCTGTGCCTTGTAGATGGTGAAAAGGCTTTGGGGAGTCAGGAGGTGAATCAATCACCGCAGAATACCCAGCCTCTGATCTGCTCTTGTAGCTACAGTATTTATGTGGCTGGTCCAGTTAAGTTTCTGGTCAATGGTGATGCCCAGGATGTTAATGGTGGGGGATTCGGTGATGGTAATGCTGTTCAATGTCATGGGGCGGTGGTTAGACTTTCTCTTGTTGGAGATAGTCAATGCCTGGCACTTGTGTGGCGCGAATGTTACTTGCCACTTATCAAGCCTGAATGTTGTCCAGGTCTTGCTGCATGCAGGCATGGACTGCTTCATTATCTGAGGAGTTGCGAATGGAACTGAACACTGCAATCATCAGCGAAGATCTTCCTTTGTGCTAGGTATGACTCCAGACAGTGGAGTGTTTTCCCCCTGATTACCATTGACTTCAATTTTACTAGGGCTCCTTGATGCCACACTCGGTTAAATGCTGCATTGATGTCCAGGGCAGTCACTCTCACCTCACCTCTGGAATTCAGCTCTTTTGCCTATGTTTGGACCAAGGCTGTAATGAGGTCTGGAGCCGAGTGGTCCTGGCAGAACCCTAACTGAGCAGCGGTGAGCAGGTTATTGCTGAGTAAGTGCCGCTTGATAGTACTGTCAATGACACCTTCCCAAACTTTGCTAATGACTGAGAGTAGACTGATGGGGCGGTAATTGGCCGAATTGGATTTGTCCTCCTTTTTGTCGACAGGACATACCTGGGCAGTTTTCCATATTGTCGGATAAATGCCAGTGTTGTAGCTGTACTGGAACAGCTTAGCTAGAGTGTGGCTAGTTCTGGAACACAAGTCTTCCGCACGACAGCCAGGATGTTGTCGGGGCCCAAAGCCTTTGCTGTATCCAGTGTGCTCTGACATTTCTTGATATCATGTGGAGTGAATCAAATTGGCTGAAGACTGGCTTCTGTGATGGTGGGGTCCTCAGGAGGAGACTGAGATGGATCATCCACTTGGCACTTCTGGCTGAAGATGGTTGCGAATGCTTCAACCTTGTCTTTTGCACTCACCTGCTGGGCTCCACCATCATTGAAGATGGGGATATTCAAGGAACCTCCTCCTCCTGTTAGTTGTTTAATTGTCTACCACCATTCAGGACTGAGCGCGTTGATCTGATCCATTGGTTGTGGGATTGCTTAGCTCTGTCTAGCATGCTGTTTCTGCAGTTAAGCATGTATGTAGTCCTGTGCTGTAGCTTCACCAGGTTGGCACTACATTTTAAAGTATGCCTGGTGCTGCTCCTGGCATGCTCTTCTACACTCCTCATTGAACCAGCATTGATCCCCTGGCTTGGTGGTAATTGTAGAGTGAGGGATATGCTGTGCCATGCGGTTACAGATTGTGGTTGAATACAATTCTGCTGCTGCTGATGGCCCACAGCGCCTCTAGCTAAGACAACCGATCTGTTTCCACACCTTTGCTTTTAGGTTCCCTAGCCAGCCTGTTTGAGGTGTATGAGGGTGACCCACAGCTATTCACACTTCTATTTACTGCAGTTGCAGCAGGCCTACAGCACAGAGTAGGCATCAGACCTGGGACTTAACTGCATATACCCACTGAGCCATCAGGAGCAGTCCCTTGATGTTTGTATGAATAAAAACCTTAAGTCATGTGTAAAAAATTGTAGTAATTCAATTACTTTATTTACAGATGATTTGGAAGCTGCTCAGGATCCTTTGAAGAACATTAAGCCTGGTCTTCAGGACAGTGCTGGCAATGTGATTCCTCTGCAGGAAATCCATGTAGAGGCAAAGTTAATGGATCTTGTTGCACAGGTACCAACAGTGATTGATCAGAGTCCTAAGACTGAGCAAGACAGGAAGAGAAATGTTGTTTGTTCAAGCAGCTTCCCTCAAAAATTCAGGAGGCAGGAGATTTCCTCTGTGTTCTAGGTGTAGTGGCATGTATGAAAATGGATTTACAATATTGTTGCAGCTAGCACACAGAAAAAAAAAGACGCCCGCCTATCTCTAACCACTTATCAGTGTTTTATTTTTATATGTATGTTTTTGGGGGAAAGGAATGGAGATCAGCTGTATGCGGGATTAGTAACAATTTTTTACATCTTTACTTAGTACAGTTTTAATGTGCAGAACTCTCTTGAAGTCCATTGGTAAATACATCTTTTTGTATTTTAGGTTATGGTTTTCCAGTCCTATACAAATCCCAATATTTTTCCTATAGAAGCCAAGTATGTATTTCCTTTGGACGATACAGCTGCTGTGTGTGGATTTGAGGCTTTCATTAATGGAAAGCACATTATTGGCCAGGTAATGAAGCAAAACCTTTTGTTTAAAAAAATCTAAAATAAGGTTATTTCTACAGATCGCTTAATAGTTAATCCATTTGGTTTATATTGCACTGTATACTTTGTATATGTCTTCAACTTTCCGACTAATGTAAAATTACATTTGTTCAAGTGTTCATTCTCATATAAAAAAAATCTATTTTGATCTATTATAATAACCAGCTTTGATTTAGTATCTGCATTTATGCACCTGTAGGTGAAAGAAAAACAGCAAGCTCATCATGAGTATAGACAGGCCATCAAACAAGGTCATGGGGCCTACCTCATGGATCAGGCTGCTGCAGTAAGTATTAAGTATCCTTCTTCTTACTAATAATCATAGCAGTGAAAGAGATTGATTGTAATTTTCAGGATTTTGTGACTTCTGTTGGAGTCTAATCCATAATTTGGTTTGATACAGGGTCCTGCATCCAACAATAATTTTAAGCTTATCTAGTAATTCTATTTTATTCCCTAATTTTTATCAATAATAGTACATGAAACACCCATGACAATTAAATATGTCACTGGGGAAGGGAGGCAAAGTTACTCTTTTATTGCAAATAGGAGCGTATCCATTTTCTCCATCATTAGCCATCATTAATTTCAAAGCGATACACTCCCAAGATTTTGTTATTGTGCCATGAATTATGGATAAAAATGGGCTTTCTCCTATGTTGCATTAAAGTGGAATTCCGGGTCCTCTTTTGGGTTTAAATTCAGAGGCCGGAATTTTGCGGGGGGTCAGCAGGCGCGATCGGTGGCAGGTTGGGTGGGAAAGTGTTGTTTTTTTTTGACAGCTGGTCTGGACCCCGCTGTCAACCCGCCGCCACGCACCTTTCCCAGTGCTGGGTCTGTCAGCACTGAGCAGACCCGACAGGCAGTGGCGGGGGACCCAATTAAGCTGATTATTGTCTTGTTGACAGACCATTAACAGGCCTTTTTAAACTTACCTTTTCACTTTAACTTCATGGCCACGGGAACCACGCTGTTCAGGGATTTTGGCTGTCAATCTGAGGCAAGAGTTCAGTGGCCATTGCTCTAGCTGATTCCTTGACGGCTTCAAATGTACAGGAATAGCTCCCACCTGACATCTTCACTTTCCTCAGCCACAAGCTGTTTCTCAGTCCATTTCCAGAACAAATTCTGCAGGCTTTCCACTTTCCACTCTCCATTCACTCTTACCTCATTGGAAGAACTCTCTCACCATTGACAGAATGCTTCTGTCATCTGTACTTCACCTGCCATTTATTCCATCAACATGAGTGTCCTTTATACTGTCTCACCTTGGTCCTCAGAATCCGACCACGATCAGCCTCAACACCAGCAACACCAGGCACACCAGCAGCACCAACAACAACACCAACCTTCTCCGCAATCACCTGATGCTGCACAGGACAGAGAGCACATTGCTGCCCGGGAGACTAGGGATGGCCTCACCATGGCCAGATTTACTTCACTTGACGCTGTACACCCTGGCTGCCACGTGATGCGCCAGATTGGCACCACCCCACACCAACACCATAAAGTATCCCTACAATGTCCAAGCCATTCGTTTCACACTCATCACCATTGCGGGGGGTACCATTATGTCTCCATTCACTGCAACTCACTAAGCCACTTCCAAAGGAGCACACAAATCTGTCCAAGAATGGAAAGTGTTGAAAATAAAGGTTTCAATGTTTGACAACACTAACAGAAACTTTACATGAACATTGAATAAAACACCCAAGTGGCTACCCTTGTGTGTTGTTAGTTGGTATGATTGCACTAGGATGAGGGTGAGTGTGAGGGGCAGCTAGTGAGATGGGGATGTGATAATGTAGATAGAGAGAGAGGGATAGGTAGATGTGCAAGGTAAGTTAGTGAGAGTAAGGATGTGCAGGGGTAGGGTAGGGAAGGCAGAGTGATGGGGTTGTGATGAGAGGCATAGCAGGATGAAGGTGAGTGTGGCTTTATACTAACGTTTTATGATCTAAGGAGATCATTGTAAGGTTTGTGCCACTGCACCCAGGTCCTTCTGACCACATCCCTGCTTGTGATCTCCTGTGCAATGTGCAACCAGGCTGTGTTGGTGTCCTGGGGAGGTCTCTTCCGTCCATGGGAATGAAAGAGAACCTCCCTGCGAGCTGTGACTCCATAAGCATATGGAGGGAGTCATGGGAGAAACTGGGTGCAGCCCTGCACCTCTATGCAGTCATTGTCAGTGTTTGCAGCACCTCAATGCTGTAGAACACTGACAGCACAAATGTCAAAATAAAGGTGGCCATGGTCCCTTCAAGGAAACCGGCTGATGACTCATCATGGAATGACGTCACCAGACCCGCTTCCTCTAAATGGACCAGAAAACACGCTGGGTGGGCTTAACAAGCCCTATCAACGTAAATTCATTTTCCAGAGTGGGATGGAGCCAGCAGCGAGGCCACCAGCCGAGGTGAGCAAAATCCCGGCCAGAGTATTGGTTTGCTAAAGTATCGTGCCACCCAGTTGAAGGCTTACTTCCACAATTGTGACACGGGGAACTCCCACTCTTGGCTGCCATTGAGCAGCATAACACTCAGCGAAATTGCACTGGGCAGATCCTCCAGGATTTTCTGAAGTTGGCTTTATTAGCTATTCATAGTGACCTCCCAGGTAGGGTTTTGATTATTTGTTCTTGTGATGCTGGTGAGGTTGCATTTAATGGCCACCCATAGTTGCCCTAAGAAGATCGTGCTGGGCCTTCCCTTTGATTCACTGTAGTCTTTGTGCTGCTGGTACTCCCATGATGGTGGTAGGTTGTGCTCCCATGATGCTGGTAGATTGATGTCATTGGGGGCAGGAAATAGCACATAGCTGCAGGCCCAAGGCATTTCACAGAGGTGTAATCAGAAAGAAATGGATGGCTAGTCAACGAAGGAGATATTGGGTGAGGTGATCAAAAGCTTGGTCAAAGAGGTGGGTTTTAAGGAAGAGAGGTTTAGGGAGGGAATTCTAGAGCGTGGGGCCTAAGCAGCTAAAAGCACAGCCACCAATAATGTGAGGAGAGGAGTGATGCATAAGAGGCCAGACTCAAAAGAGTGGAGAGTTGGGGATGGGGCGGGGAGGTGTGGGGTTTGTAGGACTGCAGGAGGTTACAGAGATAGGAAAGTGGAGGCCATGAAGGGATTTAAACATGAGGATGAGTATTTTTTAATTGGAGGTATTGGGGAGAAATAGCTGGAGAAAGTGTGACTCACCTCCATTTTCTGAGGCAAGATTGAAAGTGCTTGTGGAAAAATGGCAGCAAAGGAAGGTTGCCCTCTTTGGCATCCCAGGGAATACTTCTCACAGGCTGCTTGGCAAAAAATGGCTACCAGAGTTAATGCAGTTTCAAACATCCAGAGAACATGGAAGTAAATGAGAAAAAGTTTAATTCCCTCTTGAAGCCTGCTAAAATAAGGCAGTCAGCACTGCACCGTATCAAGTAGATACGTTAATTTACTCACACAAAGAGGGATGCAGGGTCACCAATTGGTTGTCACTTGTCTTTGGTTTTTCAAGCTTTCAACATCTTAGCACTTCTGTGTTTACAAGACAAAGTGGCATACAAAAAGGAGGGGACCAGAACCAGAAAAAATCCCCTCAGTTCAGACCCCACAGTCAGTATGAACATGCTATGCTGTATGTGGTGGGGCCCAAGAACATAGAGGGAGTGGGCCATGGTGAAGCTGGAGTATTCCTGGAAGGAATCACAGGAAATTGCATTTGTTCTAATATTTAATTATAATATATCAACATATTACAATGAAGTTCTTGCCTGTTTTCAGTGAACGCCTTAGGCCCCCTTGAAGGCTGACTGGAAGCTCACGTGTGGCACAATAAACAGAGATCCAACCAGATCAATCTCCTCCCAATTCTCCCTCCTCCCCCCCACCATGGTCGTTCTGCTTTAGAGCCAACACTGTTGGCAACTGGAAAATATAACCTCTGTTGCCAACTGGAAAATATAACCTCTGTTGCCAAGCAAAAAAATGGAAGTTCTATTATCAGTTGCTTGCAGTCCTGAGATTCCTGATTCACTATCATTGTTTCAATCCTCCTATTTGTATTTTAATGGTGGAATCTTCATACTGTAGTTTCATAACTTGAAATTTGGCATAATTGGAGAAAATAAATGGCAGAATCTCTCCACGGTGCTACTAAGTGGACATCAAACAGCTAAATGTTTGTTCTGTGCTGTCAGCACAGCTACTGTTGTTTTCTTTTACAATACTATACATTCTTTTTTTCCCTTGAACAATACGCAGAGCATTACATTCTTGACTTATGTGAAAAATATTACATGCTGATAAAAATAAGTAAGTAGAGCAAAATAGCTATGATTTGGTGGAGAAAGTTGAAGGCTGCAAACTGATCCTAATTTCTTTAAATGTGATGTATCATCATCTTCTTGTTCACTTACTCAAACTCCTGATGTACACAGCTGAGTTCAGATTTTTTTGTGTTTCAATCTGATCTATACATATGATCTATTTTGTACTTAATGTTTCAGGATATCTTTACCATCAGTATTGGAAATCTACCACCAAATGCCAATGTTATCATTAAAATCACCTATATCACTGAGCTCTCTGTTGATCGTGAATACATTTCCTTTCTTCTGCCTGGAAGTGTGACATCCCAACAACGGGACAAAGCATTGCAAGAGGAAACTCAGGTTCAATTTCCAATTATTTCTTTTGACCGACCTGTCATATAGAACTAATTGACCATGATTATGGCGTACAAGTTATAACAATGTTAAATTCTGCTTCTGAATACATTTTAATTCTGTCATTCCAAAAAAGAAACTATTATTTGAATCCAAGTGCCGTTCAAAGCACTTGGTGCCTTTATCTCTGTTAAGACAAAGCTATTATTTAGTTTCCAGTGAAGAGCAGCAGCCTATTACTGTTAATCTATTTTGTGTTTATTGTAAGTGGGGAAAGTAAAGCCTATATAAAAGCCCGTGCAGTGAAAGTTGGGTTAACTTCTATTCAGATAGTGCTCCTGGTTTTGTTTTATCTATTTTTCTTTTACTTTTGACTTTACGAAGACTGGTTTCCCAGAGCTGTTTCTTTATTAAATCCTAATAATTCTTTAGTCATGGTTATGTTTTACAGTATATCACTTGCAGTTAGTGTATTTCTGATACAGTGTAGGAGTGGGCATTTAGCTCCCTCAACGCTCTGGTACTCTAAAATCAAAACATAAAGAAACAAATTGGTGCTAAACAAAAAGAGCCTGTCAAAATTGCCAGGGAAGTTTGTTGCCACAGTTGTTGGACTGGCACAGAAAATGAAATTTACAGAATTAGAAGTATTAATAACTATGGAGTCGCATGATGTAGTCGCGAAACGGGGAAACGTAGCTTATGTTTGGAAGGATTTGTAACTTAATATTCCTGGTTGTACCATTTTCAAGAGAGATAGAGAAGTAGAAAAGGGGTTTGGTAGCAGTATTAATAAAGGATTCTATCACAGCATTAAAGTGCAAGAATGTTCAAGGAGGTGAGTTAAGCCAGAATCCACATGGATAATTGAAACTCCCACATCCTGCAAGTTCAACATGGCACTAGTTTGTACTGTCCTGCTATAATTAACGCCAATGAATGATGCAATTCATGTTGGCAGACTACTCCAGCTTGGATTGAGAAAAAAGTTTGGAGGAGAGCTAGTCCAAGCAGAAACTTACACCTTTGATTGTTTATTCAGAGCTGCAGTGATGATAGTAGCAGGCCATCTGAACCTCTGAAACAGGATAGCACAGAAGTCAGGTAGTAGCAAGGAAGAATAGAAATACAGCAAAGAAAGAATCAGACTGAAAACTTATTCCTTAATGTGTTGATTCTTTAATGTGTTTAATATGACAAATCCCTTTTCTCGTAAGATAAATGAAGGGCTTCAGGTTGTGAAACAATTCTCCCTCTCCAACAGATTTTCCGTTTTGGATACTGCTGGGGGAGATGATTTCTCAGGGGAATGCAGCAGGAGCCAAGTCCGTGACACTACGAGTGGCTCAGCTGCACAGGAGGGGAGGAAAAAGAGTGGGAGAGCAATAGTGATAGGGGATTCTATCGTAAAGAGAACAGATAGACGTTTCTGTGGCCGCAGACATGACTCCAGGATGGTATGTTGCCTCCCTGGTGCCAGGGTCAAGGATGTCACTGAACGGCTGCAGAGCATTCTGAAGGGGGAGGGCGAACAGTCAGAGGTCGTGGTTCACATTGGTACCAACGACATGGGTAGAAAGAGGGATGAGGTCCTGCAACAAGAATTTAGGGAGCTAGGTAGCAGATTAAAAAGCAGGACCTCAAAGGTTGTAATCTCTGGATTACTCCCGGTGCCACGTGCTAGTGAGTATAGGAATAGGAGGATAGAGCAGATGAATGCGTGGCTAAAGAGTTGGTGCAGGAGGGAGGGCTTTAGTTTCCTGGATCACTGGGTCTGCTTCTGGGGAAGGTGGGACCTGTATAAGTCGGACGGGTTGCACCTGAACCGGAACGGGACCAACATCCTTGCGGGGAGGTTTGCTAGTGCTGTTGGGGGGGGTTTAAACTAACTTGGCAGGGGGATGGGATACGGAGTGGAGCTATAGTAGGGGGTGATGCACAGCCAAATATAGAGGAAAAAACAAGTCAGTCTGGAAGGCAGAGCAAATATGTAACAGCACAAGGGAGTATGGCAAGGCTGGATGGCATTTATTTTAATGCAAGGAGTCTTGCGAGTAAAGCTGATGAATTGAAGGTGTTGATGAACACATGGGAGTATGATATTGTTGCTATCACAGAGACATGGTTGAGGGAGGGGCAGGACTGGCAGCTCAATATTCCGGGGTATAGAATCTTCAGGCGAGACAGAGGGGGGTGTAAAAGAGGAGGGGGTGTAGCAATATTAATCAAGGAGTCAATTACTGCTGTAAGGAGGGATGATATCTTAGCAGGTTCCTCTAACGAGGCCATATGGGTAGAACTTAAAAACAAAAAGGGGGCAAGCACTTTGCTGGGAGTGTACTATAGGCCCCCAAACAGTCAGGGGGAGATAGAGGAACAGATATGTAGACAAATCTCAGAGAAGTGTAGAAATAATAGGGTAATAATAGTAGGGGATTTCAACTTCCCCAATATTAACTGGGATAGTCAGAGTGTGAAAGGCTTAGAGGGTGCGGAATTCTTAAAGTGCATCCAGGAGAGCTTTTTGAGCCAGCATGTAGAAAGTCCTACAAGAGAGGGGGTGGTACTGGACCTAATTCTAGGGAATGTAGCCAGGCAAGTGGTAGAAGTGTCAGTAGGAGAGCATTTTGGTGACCGTGACCATAATTTGGTGAGATTTAAGGTAGTCATGGAAAAGGACAAAGATGGACTGGAAATAAAGGTTCTAAATTGGGGGAAGGCCGATTTTAATATGATCAGACAGGATCTGGCCAAAGTGGACTGGGATCAGCTACTTGTAGGAAAATCCACATCAGAGCAGTGGGAGTCTTTCAGAAAGGAAATAGAGAGAGAGTACAACGCCAGCATGTTCCCGTAAAGGTCAAGGGTGGGACCAACAAGCCCAAGGAACCCTGGATGTCAAGGGATATACAAGAATGCATTAGGAAAAAAAGGGAGGCTTTCGGCAGATACAAAGGACTAAAAACAGTGGAAGCCCTAGAGGAGTATAGAAAGTGCAGGGGGGTACTTAAAAAAGAAATTAGGAGAGCGAAGAGAGGGCATGAAAAAACACTGGCGGGCAAAATAAAGGAAAATCCCAAGGTGTTTTATAAGTATATTAAGGGCAAGAGGATAACCAGGGAAAGAGTAGGGCCCATTAGGGACCAAAGTGGCAATCTGTGTGTAGATTCGGAAGATGTGGGTGATGTTTTAAATGAATATTTTGCATCTCTGTTCACTATGGAGAAGGACGATGTAGGCATAGAAATCAGGCAGGGGGATTGTGATATACTTGAACAAATTAGTATTGAGAGGGAGGAGGTACTAGCGGTTTTAGCGGGCTTAAAAGTGGATAAATCCCCAGGCCCAGACGAGATGTATCCCAGGCTGCTGTGTGAGGCAAAGGGAGGAGATTGCAGGGGCTCTGACACAAATTTTCAGATCCTCTCTGGCCACAGGGGAGGTGCCAGAGGACTGGAGGACAGCTAACGTAGTACCATTGTTCAAGAAGGGTAGTAGGGATAAACCAGGGAATTACAGGCCAGTGAGCCTAACATCAGTGGTAGGGAAATTATTGGAAAAAATTCTGAGGGACAGAACTAGTCTCCACTTGGAGAGGCAAGGATTAATCAAGGATAGTCAGCATGGCTTTGTCAGGGGGAGATCATGTCTAACCAATTTGATTGAATTTTTCGAGGGGGTGACTAGGTGTGTAGATGAGGGTAGTGCAGTTGATGTAGTCTACATGGACTTCAGTAAGGCTTTTGACAAAGTCCCGCATGGGAGACTGGTCAAGAAGGTAAGAGCTCATGGGATCCAGGGCAATTTGGCACATTGGATCCAAAATTGGCTTAGTGGCAGGAGGCAGAGGGTGATGGTCGAAGGTTGTTCTTGTGACTGGAAGCCTGTGTCCAGTGGTGTACCGCAGGGATCGGTGCTGGGTCCTTTGCTGTTTGTAGTGTACATAAATGATTTAGATATGAATGTAGGAGGTATGATCAGTAAGTTCGCAGATGACACGAAAATTGGTGGAGTGGTAAATAGCGAGGAGGGAAGCCTCGGGCTACAGGACGATATAGACGGGTTGGTCAGATGGGCAGAACAGTGGCAAATGGAATTTAACCCTGAAAAGTGTGAGGTGATGCATTTTGGGAGGACTAACAAGGCAAGGTAATACACAATGAATGGTAGGACCCTAGGAAGGATAGAGGATCAGAGGGACCTTGGTGTGCATGTACATAGATCCCTGAAGGCAGCAGGACAGGTAGATAAGGTGGTTAAAAAGGCATATGGGATACTTGCCTTCATTAGCCGAGGCATAGAATATAAGAGCAGGGAGGTTATGATGGAGCTGTACAAAACGCTAGTTAGGCCACAGCTGGAATACTGTGTGCAGTTCTGGTCGCCATACTATAGGAAGGATGTGATTGCATTGGAGAGGGTGCAGAGGAGATTCACCAGGATGTTACCTGGGCTGGAGCGCTTCAGCTATGAAGAGAGACTGGACAGGCTGGGGTTGTTTTCCTTAGAGCAGAGAAGGCTGAGGGGGGACCTGATTGAGGTGTACAAAATTATGAGGGGCATAGATAGGGTAGATAGAAAGGAACTTTTCCCCTTTCGTAGAGGGGTCAATAACCAGGGGGCATAGTTTCAAGGTAAGGGGCAGGAGGGGATTTGAGGAAAAACTTTTTCACCCAGAGGGTGGTTGGAATCTGGCACTCACTGCCTGAAAGGGTGGTAGAGGCAGGAACCCTCACAACATTCAAGAAGCATTTAGATGAGCACTTGAAACGCCATAGCATACAAGGCTACGGACCAAGTGCTGGAAAATGGGATTACAATAGACAGGGCTTGATGGCTGGCGTGGACACGATGGGCCGAAGGGCCTCTTTCTGTGCTGTATAACTCTATGACTCTATATATGGGAATATCTACTGGAAAATAAATTTCCAAATATAAAGGTTGCATTGGAGCTCTAATGTGTCACAGAATGGAAAGATGCAAGTACATGCCCATGATTCCCTGCGCTGTAGGTTCCTGGTCTTGTCTGTGCTGCCAGGAAAAACAGACACATCCAGTTAGATAGTAGCATTGGCAAAGGCATGGGAGCAGGATACCAGCCTCCCCTCTCATCTTATGGTCATAATGTGGGGGGAACTGAAAGAGAGGAAGAGCAGCAAATATAAAATAATTTAAAACAAAGTTTCTGAATGGTGATAGGTGCTAATGTAGCTTTGGAAATTATTTTCAGGAATTTCTGGAAAAAATCAATATGAAGGAACAGGAACCAGCTGGGTAAGTCTTTCATCAAGGATTTTGGTAACCTTTGCAGTCATTATGTAAATATTAATTGTTCACAAATTATTAAACACACTGACCTAGAAATTGGATTACACCCGAATCAAGGTGTGATCCTGGTGCAGCGCACATTGCACGTGCCTAATGAGGCTGGCGGTATGACCACGGCAATTTGGTCAGTCGGCCTCATTTGTTTATTACCGGGGAGCTGCGGGTGCCAGTGGATGCCCCAGAGGCAACTCGCAGGTCGTGGAGGGGGAGTGAATTCAGCTGGCCTGGACACTGGCCAAGCTCCTCAGCAAAGTCTGAGAAATAGGGAGAGACGATCGGGGGGAGGAGGGGGGGTGGGTGGAAGCTGGCATTGGTCCATGGAGTTAATGTGGCGCCAGGACGAGAGCTGCTGCTCCTCCTGGTTCCACAATAAGGTAAGTTTAAAAAAAAAAAGTAAAAACTTGCTGTTCGTGTGGCAGCCTCCAGTGGTCCCTTTAAGGCCTGAAGAAGTCACTCACGTTCAAATTTTGCAAAGTTGGCATGAAACCGGGCTTATGCCCTTTGCATATGCAAATTGCAGGATTAACTTCAATTTCAGGCGCCTTCGGAGGAGCCCTAACCAACATGGTGCATGGCGCTCCACTGACACGGAATGAGCCTGTGCACGCTGCTCACCATATTGGACCCTTAGGCGCCCATTTTATGCCTGTAAAACGGGTGCCGCGCAATCCACTTTCTAGGCCACTAAGTATTATCTGCCCTGCTGGATAAATGATGTATGAGCCACATGGACCAGGAAGTCCCAAGTTTGATTCCTTGTCTGTGCTGAGTTAGCGAATATCAGCTAGACAATGGTGGAGGTACTACAATTGGCCTTGGTGACCCTGGACTGAGAAGGGGAACAATCAGTCAGGATGTTACTCCTGATCACTATCTAGTGACTCTTGCTGGAAAGTGCAAGAATGTGGACATTGACTGAGGATAGAATCGGGCTCAGCTGTGATGCTCACCCTCTTTCTTCATCCACCGCCCCCACCCCACCCATCATGGGTGTTTGATTAAACTGTCCGCTCTCATTGTCCAAGTTCATAAATGAAGGATTTGTACTAGAGGGCCCTGGCACCTATAGACATGATCACAGCATAACTCGCCATTTTCAGGAGATAAAAGGAGAAAATGTGGGGGAAGGAAATATCAAGTCTGACAAGATAAATGTTTCCTTTGAGTGATGTCTTTAGTACATTGGTAAATGCTTCACTACAACCACCTGCCGAATCATGCACTTCATTCCAATCGTCAGACACCTGAACCAGAACCAAGAGCATTCTGTTGAGCAACATGCTGTACTGGACGTACATTCATTCCAGTTGTAGTTCTCATGACTGTCCTCTTTTGGGAAGGTGAGTAGGGTGTCTTTGGGGTTGCATTGGCTCCAAGATGACATGCTTGGAGATGAAAGATGAAAGGTGGCAGATTCAGTGGATGTGGTGTATTTGGACTTTCAGAAGGCTTTCGATAAGGTCCCGCATAAGAGATTAGCGTGTAAAGTTAAGGCACATGGGATCGGGGGCAAGGTACTGACTTGGATAGAGAACTGGTTGGCAGACAGGAAGCAAAGAGTTGGAATAAACGGGTCTTTTTCCGAGTGGCAGGCAGTGACTAGTGGGGTTCCGTAGGGATCGGTGCTAGGACCCCAGCTATTCACTATATATATATTAATGATCTAGACGTGGGAACTAGATGTAATATCTCCAAGTTTGCAGATGACACAAAGCTGGGTGGGTGTGTGTGCTGTGAGGAGGATGCCGAGAAACTCCAGTATGATTTGGACAGGTTGGGTGATTGGGCAGAAGCATGGCAGATGCAGTATAATGTGGATAAATGCGAGGTTATCCACTTTGGTGGCAAAAACAGAAAGGCAGATTATTATCTGAACGGCAATAGATTGGGAGAAGGGGAAGTGCAACGAGACCTGGGTGTCCTTGTGCACCAGTCGCTGAAGGTAAGCATGCAGGTACAGCAGGCGGTTAAGAAGGCAAATGGTATGTTGGCCTTCGTAGCGAGAGGGTTTGAGTACAGGAACAAGGATGTCTTGCTGCAGCTGTACAGGGCCTTGGTGAGACCACACCTTGAGTATTGTGTGCAGTTTTAGTCGCCTTATCTGAGGAAGGATGTTCTTGCCATGGAGGGTGTGCAGTGAAGATTCACCAGACTGATACCTGGGATGGCAGGAATGACGTACGAGGAGAGATTGGGTCGATTGGGCTTATACTCGCTGGAGTTTAGAAGAATGAGAGGAGATCTCATTGAAACTTATAAAATTCTAACAGGGCTAGACAGACTGGATGCAGGAAGGATGTTCCCGATGGCGGGTGAGTCCAGAACCAGGGGTCACAGTCTAAGGATAAGGGGTAAGCCATTTAGGACTGAGATGAGGAGGAATTTCTTCACCCAGAGAGTGGTGAACCTGTGGAATTCTCTACCACCGAAGGCAGTTGAGGCCAATTCATTAAATAGATTCAAGAAAGAGATAGATATATTTCTTAAGGCTAAAGGTATCAAGGGATATGGGGAGAAGGCAGGTACAGGGTACTGAGTTTGGATGATCAGCCATGATCTCATCGAATGGCGGAGCAGGCTCGAGGGGCCGAATGGCCTACTCCTGCTCCTATCTTCTATGTTTCTATACCTGAGCCAGGTAGATCTGCAGTCCTGCGGGGCACTGCTGATGATTGGCTAACCAGCCTGGCTTAGGAATCGGAGCAGGAAGGGTTAAACTTTGTTACAAAAGGTTACCATTCTTCTAATTCAACTACAGATAACTCTGCAAGTCAGTGCCTCAACAGTTAGGATGGTGCTGGCTGGGCAAGCAGTAGGAAACTTACCAGTGCTCTGTGCTGGTAAGCTGGATGATTTTATCTGGCCATGCTCCAGCTGTATCCCTGCACACACTTGGGGATCCAAAAGCCCTGGCTATTGCCAATCTGCTCTCTGGACCTGAGTAAGTGGCATATTCCCCTGCAATGGAGAGTGTTCACTTCATATCAGGTAAACAGAAACTCTGTACCTGTGTGGATTTCTCAGTTGATTGGTTTTTAAGATACTTAAGTATGGTGATGGATTTCCATGCATGTCTGAGACCCAGTTGGCCAAAATTACATAGTTGTACCAGATGAAATCCATCACATGATTTTTTTTCTCATCCTACCCTCTAACTCCTTTGACATCCAGGGAGCATTGGCTTTGGTTGCCCTCCCTTTCCCCCTTGTGAGAATGTACCTAGAACCATCTCCTCTTTAAGGGCACCCATCGCTCCATTACATTTCTGCCTGCCAGTCTTTGACTCTATTTTCCTGAGCCAGATCCCTCCTTAATTCGCTAAAATTAGCCCTCCTCCAGTTAAGTATTTTTATTCTAGATTATTCCTTGTCCTTCTCCATAACTAATCTAAACCTTATGATACTATGATCACTATTCCTGAGATGCTACCCCACTGTGACATGCATAGATATATAGCAAAGTATTAGACTGTGTTGATACATGGCTGCAAGATAGACAACAAAAGGGGCGTAGTGCATGCGGAGGTGTCAGAGTGGAAACATTTGCCAGTGCAGTTCTACAAAGGTCGGTGTTGGGGCAGCTGTTCATCAATTTATAAATTTCTTCGTAAATGGATTATTGTCCTTTGCAGTTGACCTCGATAATGCTAAGGAATATGCAATAATCCATATAGACCTGGACTGACTAGGTGGCAGATGAGTTTAACAAGAATAAAAGTAAAGCCATGAGGTTAGGTAGACAAAGCGAGAATGCTGTATACATATTAACTGATAGCGTGCTTGACGTGAAGGAACAGAAAAGATATCTGCGGTTTTTATTGAAAATGTTGTTAAATCTGTCAGTCCAGTGTTCACTGGCAGTGAAGAAAGCAAATAAACTGTTGGGATGCATAGCTAGGGCTGTGACTGTGTAACTTATAAGACTAAGGAATTCATGTTGAATATGGCCTTGATGAAGCCTCATCTGGAGTACTATATTCAGTTTTGTTTTCCATATTACAGGAAAGATGTACAATCTTTGGAGAGAGTACAAAGGAGGTCTGCAAGCCTGATTCATGAACATAGAAGGCTGAGTTTGAGAAAAATTGTCTATCCTGAGATTTTACACTCTAGGGAAGAGCGAAGAAGGATGAGGGGTGACTTAATAAAGGTCTTTAAGATGTTCATGGGTATGGAGAATTTGGATCCAAGCAAGTTCTACTGTTGGGCACAGCATGCAAGAACTAGGGTACACAGTTTAAAGTTAAGCATGTCAAAAGAAAATAGGAAACTTACACAACTATATTTTTTTACGCAAGAGAGTGATTGAATATTGGAAGAAATTAACAATGAGAGGTCATGGAATGGAAAGCCATGCAGGTTTAAAAAAAAGATTGGATTAATTCCTATTAGGAAAGAGGATACAGGGCTATTAGTTCCAGAATTACAATAAGGAAACTGATGAGAGGTTTGGAAGAGTAAGTTAGATCGATCAATGATGATCTTCTACCCAAAAAGTTACTCTGCTGCTAATATGTTAATGTATGTTTGGGCAATAATGAGTTAGGCCCTTGGCTTCAATGTAGAATTTAGCACACTGGTGACCTTCTCCTTCAGGCCATACTCCTTTTCTATCTATGATTCTGTTCATTTCAGAGCAGGAGCTTTCAATACACAGTAATAAATTCTAAAGCTCTTAAAATTAGTCTTAAGTATCATCCGTCAGCATCCGTAACTTGGCTCCCAGCATTCACACCGCTAAATCCAGCTCCCTTACCCTGGTGGCAAACTCATAGACATAATCTCCCAAAATCTGAATTAACACAAGGCTGAATAAAAGTAGCTTAAAGCTGAAGGATATTGCATCTTTCAGATTTTACAGTTGGATCCTTCATTAGGCCTTGTCTACTTTGCCAGAATTTTTTATTTTTAAGATGTAATTTGTAAATACATTTTTGGATTTCTCTTTCCATGTGATGTTACAAAAGCATATGTTTGTATTAAGTAGTTTGTGTGTCTTCTCACTATTACCACCTTTATGTTGCTTTAGAGCAGTACAAGGTGGTAACACTGAGTTGTACTGCGAGCTCTACAATGCTGTCAAATAAGGGGAAAGCAAAGCACCGCGCATGTTTACTTAACATGTTGAGATGCCAGTCAGTTGTTAATGATACACTGAGCAGGGTGCTATGGGGTCACGGCGCACGGTGATGATGTCATCGCTGGCGGCGCAGTGGCCCGGGGCGCTACCGGCGGGGGCGCGACGCTATCCGGTAGCGCCTTAGCAACACCCCGCAAAATTTTTCTGGAGACCCCCCCCCCCGGACGATAAGCCCTTTGCACCCCATTAGCGCCCTTGGAGGCGCTAATGGCAGGCGCAAATGAGCCAAATTTCTAACCCTAAACCTTTTTCTTCAAAGTGGATTCATATCCAGTGCCAAAACCAGTTTGGCTTCAATTAAACTGCACATTTTTCATCACTAAGTCTAAAATCAATTTGCAGTAGCACTGAATGACTGACTGACTGTCTTATTAGTTTCGATTTGTCCATAAAAGAAGGTAAGATGAGATGAAGTAACCAATTATTATCACATATATATGAATCTGCTACCCACAATAATTTAACTGCATTCTAAAAGTACCAAGATAAAGATTTATTAAATACTGTTCTTTTTTATTTTATATGAAGTGGTTTGTCAATTAACTTATCCATTGAGATGCCATACAAGATAAAGGAAATCACATCTCCAACGCACAACATCAAAATAAAGGTAATCGTCCTTTTTTTCTGCTCTTGCTTTACCAGGAGTCTGTGAGTAGTGTTTTAATTTAAATGACGTGTTGAGTCAGGTTTTTTCATTCTATAACTCTGTTCTTCAGCGGACAGACTGTACGGCTGTCGTCTCTGTGGAGCAGAACAGTTGTCTAGGAACTGGTTTCCAATTACTGATTTTATTGGCTGAAATTCATGCCCCTAGAATGTGGGTGGAGAACAATCCAGAAAAAGACAGTCAGGTATGATTTGTACGATTTCAGTTTCTGTAGCTGGTGAGCTTTAAGCAAAGAAGGTGACTCAATTATGGCACATTAATCTTTCGCCCTATGTGTAAATGATTGTTTTGAATTATAGTGAAGAATCGTCTGATTGTTTTGCATTAGTTAATAATTATTACCAAAAGTTACTGTTTTTGATTTTTCAAAGTAGCATTTTTATTAATATCAAGTTGCAGTTACATTGCAGCTGCTGTTAAACCAAAGTGATTGTGTTTGCTAAATTGCAGGCCATTATCTGTTTGGCAACTTCACACACAGTCATATTGCACACAATGCATTAAGGTAATACAATCCTTATGTAAAATATCCTAATCTTATGAACGTAAAATTATAGCGTAGAACCATAGAAACTTGAGTACAAAAGGAGGCAATTTGGCCCAACTTGCCTGTGCCGGTGCTAGCTTTACATCAGTCTTTCTAATCCAGTTTCCCTTCTCTTTTCCTTTGCTCTTTAATCTTATTCTTCAAGTGTGTATCTAATTCTCCCTTAAATGTTGTGATTAACTTTGCTTCAATATCCATATGTGATCATAATACATTCCATATTCTCTCAATCCTTTGCATGAAAACATTTCTTCTAACCTCCTTTATGCCTCTAGTAAAAATCCTAAATTCATGCTCTCTTGTTACTGATTCACCTACTAGTGAAAATAATCTTTATACGGTGAAAAATGTAAATTAGGGGCACCTAAGGGACTTGCATTAGTTGTCTTTTATTTGTAGGTGTCCTTATTTTCAAAATGGCCATGTACGTACAGTAAACCGGATGAGCCAAATATACCGGGATTGGCTGTATCTCCTGCAGCGCTCCTTCTTTTTATCGCTCTCAACTGGGATTGTGCCTAATTTTGGAGCCCTGCCAGCAGGATGTGCTTTAAGTTCTATTTTCTGTTCATTAGGTTTCCCAGTTCATTGCCATCCCGAGGTCCTTTTCCAATGAGGGAAGGATATCCTGATCCTGGGATCTGCTACTTTGGTGGCCTGCACAGGGCGAGGAGGCTGCTGTTGGACAGGAGTGCCTGGCAGATCCCAGCCAAAAAGTGTTGGGGCGGTGGGAAGATTAACGTCCTGCAGACCTCTGTCCGAGACCGCCTCCCTCAGTGTACTATAGCTGCTAATGTTTGAAGTGCTGGGGGATGTTGACAGCTCATTAGTATCTGACGTACTGGTGGAGTGAGATTTGATGTTCCAATCGCAGTTTTACTTTTTCCCATTCTCTCCAACCGCTCGTGTATTTTTGGTTAGGTTTTGAGTGCTCGGCTTGCGCATCGCGTCCGGAGCTTTCCTCCTGCGCGGCCGCTTTCACACTCTTCACCCGTACTCCTGGAGGTTTGATCACTTGATGTTCTGACCGCTTGACATCTGACCATGCAGTGCATGATCACATGACTATTACAAATGCTATTGCATTTACCTTATAAAGGTTGGGTCCCCTGTACTTGAATATTTTTGCTCGTGGTTTCGCGCCAGCAGCTGTTGTGCAAGAATCAGGAAGCCACCAGTGAGCAGCAGGATTGGGAAGACTGAGAAATTACATTGGCATTCTCTCTTGTAACCCCAGATCCTTTTATATTACTCCTTTTCAGATATTTATCCCCATCCCTTTCATATTAAATATTAGTCTCAACCTCTATAGCCATATGTGGTGAAGGATCTCAGTCTAATAGCCCTCAGTTTAAGAATCTTCCTCCTCCCATCCCTCTTGGTTCTTCTACTTTACTAGCTGCTCCTCTCTCAGTGCTGCTCCTGCCTCTGCAGAGAATGATGGTGTCCGCTCCTGCCCGCCCCCCCAGCTTGAGCCCCAATCACCCGACTCCTAGTGCCTTTCTCTTTCCCCAGTCCCCTTCTCTTCCCTTTCTACATCTCTACACGCCCCCACCCCCCCCCCCCAAATGCTGAGACCAATGTTCCCTCTAATTTTTGTTTGCTTTGGTCGGGCAACAAACACCTCTGAGTGCGACTATTTTGTCCATGGGCAGTTAACAACAACAACAACAACGCCCGACCCAACAAGCAGCAACAACAGAAAATTTCGATCTTTCATTATTTTTGTTCGTTGCGCAAATACATTTTGGAGTCTTTGAAGAGTTAATGACTTGATGTCTTCACTTTATTTCTTTCTCCTGACTCCGCTCTTCACCTCAACCAATCCCAGGTCAGGTTCTAATATCTTGAGGCCTTGGAGAGGGTGCAGAGGAGATTTACTAGAATGATACCAGGGATGAGAGACTTCAGTTATCTGGAGAGATTAAATAAGCTGGGTTTGTTCTCCTTGGAGCAGAGGAGATTTAATAGAGGTGTTCAAAATTTTGACGGGTTTTGGTAGAGTAAATAAGGAGAAACTATTTCCACTGGCAGGAAGGGTCAGTAACCAGAGACACAGATTTAAGGTGATTGGCAAAAGAAACAGAGGTGAGATGAGGAGAATTTTTTTTTTTTAACGCAGCGAGTTCTGGAATGCACTGCCTGAAAAGGGTGGTGGAAGCAGATTCAGTAATAACTTTCAAAAGCAAATTGGATAAATATTTGAAAAGGAAAAATTAGCAGGGTTGTGGTGAAAGATCAGGGGACTGGACTAATTGGATAGCTCTACCGAAGAGCCGGCACAGGCATGATGGACCGAATGGCCTCCTTCTGTGCTGTATGATTCTATCTGATATCTTTTATCAAGCCCAAAGGCAGGTCGAGGGCATGTTCAGGTATGGCGGGGGTTCCAGGTCCAGGATGCTGGGCAGTTGGAGTTGGGGAACTTTAAGAATTGTGTTAAGACAAATTATCCCACTCAAACTTGCACAATAAGTAAAAAGTAAGTTGTAACACCAGACTTGTATCATACAAATGTAAATGGAATGGATATCATATAAAGAACATTTTATCCAACATTCTTTAACCATATAAATTTTGATGTAGCACTTGCTTTGTTTTTGATTTATTTTGCTTTTTTGATGCTTTTATCTTGATTTTGGCCATTTTAATTTTGTTTTTGATTTTTTTTTTCTATTTTCAATAAGTTTATTTTGTCTTTTGATGAATTTTATCTTGTTTCCAATTGATTTTATTTCACTTTTCTAAATTTTGATTGATTGATTTATTTTGTATATGATGGGTTTTATTTTTATTTTGCTTGGTTTATTTTGTATAACTTTTTTTGTTAGGGTGGGAGGGAGTTGGGAAGGTGAGGCAATTCACATTTCAGTGTTGATTGCATTGAAGCCCCATTGGAAACACATCACCAATTCTAGCCCTGGTTATAACAGCCCAACTTGTTTATTGCATCCACTCTGAACTATGTATTCACGTCCAGTGCCAAATAAGCTCAAGAGAATCAAAAGGCAAATTAACCAGAGCATGTTGACATTGACTATCCCTGCGCTTATCTCACTCTCAATTTTCAGAAACTTTTTTCTTCTCTTTCCAGCGGTTTACTAAATAAAAGCAATTAGATAAGGCACTTTTTATTTTCATCACGGTTGACAGGCTGGTGGAGAAAGGTGATAATGATTTGTGACAGGCGAACCCTTAATTGTACCAGCTTTTTTCTTCTCTTCCATTACTGTGAAATGCAACACACTCAAGCAGCATAACAGAGTGCTGCTTTATTTGAAAGCAGTACAACAGACCAAGGAGAGCAACAATATTCATGAATTTTGGAGAGGAGATTGTGTAATTTAACCAACCTTTGAGTTTAATCAGAAGACGTGCTGAGCTCTCCAAATGAAAATACTGCTTCTCAACATTCGGAGCCTTGATGCTTCATACAATCATTCCATTCACACCTGCAGTCTGCTTTTGTTTTATTTTGCAGATGCAATGCGTTTAATGGTCAACCGCTGCCATTAAACCAAAGGGTATTCAGTATGGTTTTGTTTGGCTGAGGGTTTATTACAATAGCGTTTTAATGCAGATTCTGTGCACATTAAACTTTGAAATAAAAGTTTGTTCAGTGCAAAAAGTCTATATAAATTATTTTAAAAAACCATGCTTTAATATCAATCAGTGCAGAAGTAAAAGGTGGGAGGGAGGCAAGTCTTAAATGCTGGAACACTGGAGCGTTGCAGAGAAAGCGAACGTCCCACAGCGCTACAAGAGCTCACTCATTGGCCCAAAAATTCGTGAGGGAGCCTTCGTGCGAGGGTAAGGCCTCCCCGCGATCTCTCACTGCGCGCTGGCTTTTTCAGTCCGAGCTCGCACGAACTTGATGTTCTGGACAGCAGCTGTGCAGGGCTTCCGTATCCCACAGGCGCAGTTAATTCGTGCGAGCTGTGGGATCACGTGACTCAGTTAGAGCCAATGGCAGCACACCATCTTTCATTCATAGCTTTCACATAAGTGCTGTGAAAGCTATGAATCTATACCCCCCCAAAAGAACAGCTAAACCTCAATTAAATTTAAAAAAAAATCACATTAATAAAATAAGTATAGTTAAATAAATTAACCATTTTAAACAAAAAATTAAATTTTTGAAAAAATTTAAAATCTTTTAAAAAGTTATAAAAATAAACTTACCTGTCTTTAAAGTCTCTAAAAAAGATATACCTGTTAAAAAAAATTCAAAATAATACTTAATTAACTACTTACCTTGTTAAAAGAGGGTCTTACGCCTCCTTTCTTTATGTCTAAAATGTTCCATGCTTACCTGCGCGTGCAAAGCACTAAGTGCACTGCGTGCGCGCAGCCTGTAGCGCGCACGCGGTTCACCTAGGAACCGCCCCCTTTTGAATTCACCAAGTGCCGGTTTTCAGCGCATGCGCAGTGCATGCAGAAAACTGGCAATTGGAGACAGAATACGCGAGAGTACACAGTGCGTACTCTCGCGTAGCGGCACTAATTTTTGGGCCAATAACTGTGCAAGCTACACTTTCGCTGCTCGCCTCTTACCGGCGTGTAGTCCCATTTGTCCATGTGAACACCTCCCTCCAGCTCTCCATCCTACCCCTGCAGCCGGACACGGGAATCCGCCGGCCTGTCAAACATCTTCTATCACAATGGGCTGACGCGACCTATGCCGGTCCACAGACCCACCGACCAATGTCGGTTTAGGCACGGGGAAGCCATCCAGCACCCGCCCCCTCTCACTTGCTGTTGGCACTTCCGCCGGACGCTCATGAGCCCCCCCCCTTCCTTCCTTCCTATTTTTAGAGTCGATGCCAGTCACAGAAGGATGAGCGGTGATTGGTGAAATGGGCTATCGGTCAGAGTGGGTGAGGCCCCGCCCCCCTCTCCGTGATCGGATACTTTTCTTGGCCGCTGCTACTTTGCTGTGTTATTAAAGCCCCTGATGTGAGCCTGAGCAGAGTGAGAACATAAGAAATAGGAGCAGGAGTTGGCCATTCGGTCCTTCGAGCCTGCTCCACCATTCAATAAGATCATGGCTGATCTTCTACCTCATCTCCACTTTCCTGCACTATCCCCATATCCCTTGATTCCCTTATTATCCAAAAATCTATCTATCTCTGTCTTGAATATACTCAATGACTGAGCCTCCACAGCCCTTTGAGGTAGAGAATTCCAAAAATTCACCACCCTCTGAGTGAAGAAATTTCTCCTCATCTCAGTCCTAAATGGCCGACCCATTATTCTGAGACTGTGACCCCTGGTTCTAGACTCCCCAGCAAGGGGAAACATCCTCCCTGCATCTACCCTGTCAAGCCTGTAAGAATTTTGTATGTTTCAATGAGATCATTCTTCTAAACTCTAGAGAATATAGGCCTAGACTACTCAATCTCTCTCATAGGACAATCCCCCCATCCCAGGAACCAGTCTGGTGAACCTTCATTGCACTCCCTCTATGGCAAGTATATCCTTCCTTAGGTAAGGAGACCAAAACTTTACACAATACTCCAGGTGTGGTCTTACCAGGGCCCTATATAATTGCAGTAAGATGTCTTTACTCTTATACTCAAATCCTCTTGTAATAAAGGCCAACATACCATTTGCTTTCCTAATTGCTTGCTGTACCTGCATGTTAACTTTCAGTGATTCGTGTACAAGACACCCAGGTGCCTCTGAACACCAACATTTCCCAATCTCTCCATTTAAAAAATACTCTGCTTTTCTATTTTTCCTACCAAAGTGGATAACTTCACATTTCTCCACATTATATTCCATTTGCCATGTTCTTGCCCACTCACTTAGCTTGTCTATATCCCCTTGAAGCCTCCTTGCATCCTCCTCACAACTACATTCCCACCCAGCTTTGTATCATCAGCAAACTTGGACATATTACATTTGGTCCCCTCATCCAAATCATTGATGTAGATTGTGAACAGCTGAGGCCCAAGCACTGATCCTTGCGGTACCCCACTAGTTACAGCTTGCCAACCCGAAAATGATCCGTTTATTCCTACTCTCTGTTTTCTGTCTGTTAACCAATCCTCAATCCATGCTGGTATATTACCCCCAATCCCACGAGCCCTAATTTTGTTTAATAACCTCTTGTGTGGCACCTTATCGAATGCCTTCTGAAAATTCAAATACGCTAATCCACTGGTTCTCCCTTATCTATTCTGCTAGTTACAACCTCAAAAAACTCAAAGATTTCCTTTTCATAAATTCGTGTTGACTCTGCCCAATCCTATTATTATTTTCTAAGTGCCCTGTTACCACGTCCTTAATAATAGATTCTAGCATTTTCCCTACTACTGATGTCAGGCTAACTGGTCTGTAGTTCTGCGTTTTCTCTCTCCCTCCTTTCTTAAATAGTGGGGTTACATTTGCTACCTTCCAATCCGTGGGAACCGTTCTAGAATCTATGGAATTTTGGAAAATGACAACCAATGCATCCACTATCTCTATAGCCAGCTCTTTCAAAACCCTAGGATGTAGGCCATCAGGTCCAGGGGATTTATCGTCTTTCAGTGCCATTAATTTCTCCAGCACTATTTTTTTACTAATTTCTTTCAGTTCCTCATTCTCACTAGATCCTTGGCTCACCACTATTTCCGGGAAGTTTGTTGCATCTTCTTCCGTGAAGACAGATACAAAGTATTTGTTTAATTTCTCTGCCATTTCCTTATTCTTCATTATAATTTCTCCTTTCTCAGCCTGTAAGGGACCCACATTTGCTTTTGCTAATCTTTTCCTTTTTACATACCTATAGAAGCTTTTACAGTCTGTTTTTATGTCTCACGCTAGTTTACTCTCATATTCTATTTTCCCTTTATTTATCAATTTCTTGGTCCTCCTTTGCTGAATTCTAAAATCCTCCCAATCCTCAGGCTTACTACTCTTTTTGGCAACATTATAAACCTCTTCCTTTGATTTAATACTATCTTTAACTTCTCTTGTTAGCCACGGTTGGACCACTTTTCCTGTGGGGTTTTTGTGCCTTAAAGGAATGTATATTTGTTGTAAATTATGTATTAATTCTTTAAATGCTAGCCATTGCTTGTCTACCCGTCATACCTTTTAATGTAGTTTCCCAATCTACCTTAGCCAACTCGCCCCTCATACCTACGTAGTTTGCTTTGTTTAGATTTAAGACCCTTGTTTCGGATATAACTAAATCACTTTCAAACTCAATATAAAATTCTAATCATATTATGGTCACTCTTCCCTAAAGGCCCCTTTACTACAAGGTTATTAATTAACCCTTTCTCATTGCACAGTACTAGCTCTAAAATAGCCTGTTCCCTGTGATAGAGCTGTGCAAGCATCTAATCCGAGAGATAAAGCAGTTTCTCTGCTGTTATGGATGCTGGGTATAAATCTCCATTACACAAAAGCCCTTTTTTTTCCCACCCGTTACCTGCGTGTCCCGTGTTTTCAGTTGCATACAGACTTGGTACATTGAAGGCTGGCCGTAGTTGGTAATTTGCGAGTGTCCGTGGTTTCAAGGAGTAGCTTGCATCTATTATAATGTAAGTTATTTGGGACTGTCAGTAAGTGTACGATTTTTGGGGGTGTCCCTTTTTACAGGTTTTACTGTATATGCAGTTTGTCCTGTCAATCCCGCTTAACTTCCTGAGGGAGATGACTAGCCACAGAAATCATCTTAGTTTCTGTTGTTTGAACTCTGCAATATATTAAGATCCTTTTTGCAGTAGAGTACCCACAATATTCTGAATGTAGCCTCATCCATCTATATAGTTGTACAACTGGCGCATGTTCATTGGGCATGTGAAATGTCCTTAGAATAAAAAATCCTGAATAACTCATGTTACATTGCTCAAAACACAACAAGTGATAAACTATCTGTTAAGTGAAGCATGCTGATTGACTCAATTCTCATCTTGACTAAAAAGCAGCTAATCAAAAGCCACTATCTGTAAAATATAAATTCACCACATTTTCTTCATAAAAATCTTTGTTCGCCAAAAAGTTATCAATGAACAAATGGCAAACACAATAAAACCAAACAACTAATCAAATTGCTAAAAAAAAATTATAACTCCTGTGATTGACTATGTGGTTCCCCTCCCACCCACCCCAGAATTGCCCCAACATACTGTATTAAATAAATTAAAAATTACTATTGTGAAAATAAATCATAAAACTTACCAATAAACTGACTCATTGCATCTTCCAATACCTAAAATAACTTTCACTCACACAGGCCTTTCCTGTTTCAGGGGAACCCGGACTTACTGTCTACTCCATTCTTCAGCTCAACCTTGACTCCTGATATTTTTCAAGCGTAGGGCCTCACAGGGAGCCTGAGCTCATATCTATAATTACTGAATGTTAGTAGTATGCATTTACAGTTCTGCCTCTATGCTGCTCTCAAGCACGGTGTAGTTGAATGTAAGGAATGTAGCTCTGCCTCCCCTCTCCTGACTTCAGGAACTTAACTAGCCAACAGTTCTCTAGCGACTTGGCTGCTAACCCCAGCCTCTTGCCCGGTACTAAATTCATGTAATTGGGTTAACAGCAATGTAGTCATACAAAGCCACATAGATCTTGCAGGAGACAACCTGGTCTACACAATGGCTATTGTGATAGCAGCTGCAGCAGTGGCTGCTTTATGGTGGCCAGATTGCTGATGTAACATCTGGCAAGTTAAAGTAGATACACTTCTTAAACATATAGGGGCAAATAAATCTGGGTGAAATTTATCAGAACTCCATTCAAAGTTTTTCCAATTTTGTTTTCTACAAGGAAAACATTCATAGAATAAATTATTGGGCAAAATAAACAAAAACAAAACCGTAAAAATAATTAAAAACAAAATCCCCATCTCGTTCTCTCTGGTTTCTCTTCCATCTACCCCCATGCCCTCTCCTGAGCTCATCTCGTCCATGAGGCTCGTCTCCCACTGGCTCAAACCCATTCCCACTAAACTTCTTACCACCCAACTTCCATTCTTGCCCCCATGCTAACTGACATTGAAAATTGTTCGCTCTCTTCAAAGATTGTTCTTCTCCATTTCAAAACCGCTGTCATCATCCCTTCCTCTGATCGGTAATGCCCAAATAGTAGTGTAACTGATCAGGAATGCCAAATTTCCACCCATTAATAGCCCATCCAATTTTCTGCATAGGTCATGGTAACAATTTCTGTTGACTGTTTGGCATGAAGCTTTATTCTATTTATTTTCTGTACAATATGGGAAAAGTTTATTTCTTAAAACTTATATATCTTACTGAAACCAAGTTCTCTTACTATGTTTGCTCACAGGCCTGTATGCTGGCATTTTATCCAGAGTTTGATGTGGGTACTCTCTCTGACTGTGAGGCTATCATTTGTTTGGATTGTTCCTACTCCATGCAGGGCTTAGCTCTTGAACAGGCCAAGAAGGTAGCACTTCTTATACTCAAATACCTTCCAACCACCTGCAGGTTCAATGTCATTACCTTTGGCACAGGTTTGCAAAACAATTGTTTTTTATAATTTTATTGTGATATGATCATATTTATTATATAAGAAATAATAATAGCTTGAGGTTATAAAACATTTAAGGCTGCATGATTAGTAAATGATTAAGGGTGCATCCCAATCTGACTCCTAAGCATACTAAAACCAAGCAGTGCGAGACCCCCACCAGGAGACTGTATCATGCTGGTTTTACTTCATACCACCTGCAGTGTGGCTCTAGTGCAATGCAAAGCTGCATTATAAAGTACCCAAGCAGTCCATTGGGCACTTGGGAACCTACAATACTTTGTATGAAATCATTTTAGTATTATGAAAAAGAAAGAAAGAGACTTTTTTTAAATTCATTAACGGGATGTGAGCATCGCTGGCTAGGCCAGCATTTATTGCCCATCCCTAATTGCCCTTGAGTGGTTTGCTAGGCCATTTCAGAGGGCAGTTAAGAGTCAACCACATTGTTGTGGGTCTGGAGTCTCATGTAGGCCAGACCAGGTAAGGATGGCAGATTTCCTTCCCTAAAGGACATTAGTGAACCAGATGGGTTTTTACGACAATCCGGTAGTTTCATGGTCACCATTACTGATCCTAGCTTTTTAGTCCAGATTTATTTAATTAACTGAATTTAAATTCCCCAGCTGCCGTGGTGGGATTTGAACTCACGTCTCCAGATCATTAGTCCAGGCCTCTGGATTACTAGTCCAGTAACATAACCACTATACTACCGTACCCCTATTACTTGCATTTATATAACGCCTTTCACAACCTCAGGATGTCCCAAAGCGCTTTACAGCCAATGAAGTACTTTTGAAGTGTAGTCACTGTTGTAATGTAGGAAACGCGGCAGCCAATTTTGCACACAGCAAGCTCCCATAAACAGCAATGTGATAATGACCAGATAATCTGTTTTTATTGATGTTGATTGAGGGATAAATATTGGTCAGGACACCAGGGATAACTCCCCTGCTCTTCAAAATAGCATCATGGGATCTTTTACGTCCACCTGAGAGAGCAGACGGGGCCTCGGTTCAACGTCTCATCTGAAAGACGGCACCTCCGACAGTGCAGCACTCCCTCAGTACTGCACTGGAGTGTCAGCCTAGATTTTTGTCCTCGAGTGTCTGGAGTGGGACTTGAACCCACAACCTTCTGACTCAGAGGTGCGAGTGCTCCCAAGTGAGCCACAGCTGACATGAAAAAGTAAAAGGCTGTTTCAGATATGCAACAACTGTTTAAAATACTAGAAGCAAATTATTTCCCAGTTCAGAATTTATCAGAAGCTTTTGAAATTGTAGACCAGGTCAGTTCCCAGTTTCTGCTAAGTTAGCTGATCTCAGCCAGGGTAGAAGTTGGGTGCCACAATTGGCTTCAGTGCTCTTCGGTTTGGGGGGGGGTGGGGTAGGAACAAATCGTCCAATGTTTCTGCTCCAGATTGCTATCGAGCGATTCCCGCTGGAGAGTACACATGTAGACATCGGGTGAGGACAGGATCATACTCTGACATGGCGCCTCCATAGTCTGTTGGCACTTACTGTCTAAGTTCACACTTTAAAAAGGGCAATGGCCCATGAAACCATACCTCAACATGAGCCATCCGATGCCTCCAAGAGAGGAGGGAGAAAATTGTGAACAGGCTGAATGTTGAAACCAAGAAAGAAGTGCAGGTTGATTCTACTAATTTTACAATCTTCATAGCAGGAACAGGGCAATGGAATAATAATATCTGTGTCTAATTGATTTCTGATCTTATTGTGGCAGTAAATGTTACTGAGTTCTGTTTTGCATTCAGTGAGAATCTTATTCTAATGTTTTCCGACTTTAGATTACAAAGAACTCTTTCGCTGTTCACAACAAAGAAATTCTGAAGATGCTGTAAATACTGCACATGGTTTTATTCTGGTAGGCAATTTATGTGTACGCCATGTTTTATTTTCTTTTTTGAGATGTAAAAGATTAAAATAATCAGAATAAATAATCTTTTAAAGTACATTGAACAACACTGAGTATATGCTAATAAGATAGTAAATTGCCTCGTTATTGATTTGTTATCACGGTGCTTCAGATGTGCACATCAGAGATCATGGGTGATTTGTCCAGTAAACGTTCATGTTTGCTGAGTTGAAATGGACATCTGAAAGTGAATGAAAGATTAAATCTTCAGTTATGACCCTTCATCAGAACATGTACAACCATAAGTCTTACTGAATATCTCTTGAACTTTAATATGAATGACTCACACTTACAGATGAGAATTTGTAATATTTTGGAGCAGCTTTTTAAAGTAGTTGTACAGGTATGTTTGTAGTCATAACTCTGACTTTTTTTTTAAAGTACCAAAAGGAAATTACAAAACAAATGTAAACCTTCTATATAAAGTAACTAACTTGGTGACGTTGAAAGTGAATCCTCTGTGTTTGAATGGAGATGATAGAGTGGAATTCCTCCACTCCATGGGGGAGAAATTGGTTAACCCCAGAAAAAAGGCATGGGGATCATATTAAATTGGTGCTGCCTACTCTTTTAAATGATTGCTGCGTGCAGCCAGCACTCCCCACGCTGTTCATTGGCTGCACGTATCAACAGGGGGCCTGATATTGCAAGTGACTAGTGCTCCTTAAAGGCAACCTGCACCTCTTTAAAGGGGAGGTGCATTGTGGCTGCAAGAAGTGGTGGGAGTTTTTCAAAAGCCATTCTGGGCTATGATACTTTGAGCAGTCGCTGAATATGCGAGAGAGTGAGCACCAAGGTTTTCAGACAATATGCTGGAGGTCTTTGGAAGAGGTGGAAAGAAGGAGAAACATCCTGTATCCACCAAGGGGCAGAAGGCCCTCCCGACAGATGCTCAGGAGGCAGTGGGAACAGTGGAGGTCAATGCCAGGAGTGTTGCTCCAAGAACAGGGATGCTGTGCAGGAAGAAGTTTAACGATCTGACATGAGTTGTCAAGGTGAGTAAGTTCATCTTCAAATGGCATATACTACCAAGTACACCATAGCCTCATCCACTGCTCAATACACTACAATCCCATCACTCACCTACCAACTCAGTACTCAACGCTTCAATTCATATGCTTTACTTCACCCTCACACACTTAGCACTGTTACAAGCCTCGTAACCACAACTCGCAGCTTGCACACACTAGCAGCTATTCAACCATGACAGCCACAACACCCAAACAGATTGCAGGACACTCACTGGCAAACTTCCCTCTTTCTTGCAGGAGAAGGTGGTGCATAACAGCAGGAAAGAATTGGAGCTGGGCATGTGCGCCTCCCATGGAGGAGACAGTGCTGGCCATCATGGGAAGGGACATCTATGAGGCCCTGGCCACTGGCTGGGCTGGAGGGATTGATGATGAGGGTATCTGCATACCTAATCCTCCTTCTCTCATCCTACGTCTCCCTCATCCCACAATCTCTTCTGACTCACAAGCTGCAGATGATGTAAGCACGCACTTCTTACTTTCTCCTCTCCCCTCACCACAACCCAATCATTGTCCCTTTTTCATTTCAGATACCCAAAAATTGGAACCTTCCCAGTCAGTGGAGGAAGAGGAAGAAGACAGTGAAGATGAAGAGACACAGTCACTCGATCTTACACTCACAGTCACCAGCTCAGAAACTGACTCTGCACTTATTTTAGAAGCTAGGATAGAGGAGGGATCTGCACGTGGTGAGACACCAGGCACAAGTGTGCAGAAGCCAGGACGGGGGGAAAGAATAGCGCAGGTGCCAGCTCGCCGGAGGGCTTGGTTGCAATCTAGTTCTGCTGCATAGTAGTTAGATGAGGACTTCGATGGGCCAGGCTACAGAAGAAGGCTGATTGGTGTACATAACCAATTGCTTGGTGCACTAGAAAGCCTGCCAGAAAGATTGCGCTCAATGTCAAGGAGCATGGAGGAGTCCAGCACCAACTTGGTATAGGGCTTTGTGCAGACCTTGGAGCCCAACCTTTCCAACATGGAACAGGTGATTACCTCCATCAGCAAACCTGTGGGACCCACCATGATGCAGCATCTGACGGCTGATGTCACAGCTTCCATCAAAGGTCTGAGTGCTGCAGTGGAAGCTCAGACTGCTGCCATCATGGCTCTGGATACCACTGTTCAAATGGGCTTCCAGGGCATCACAGGAGTCCATCAATCTGTTCTCCAACAGATCAGTAGGACTGCTAAGGTGCCGCCCTGGGAGATTAGCAATGGCTCCATGGAGCACAAACCTGCTGTTCTCCCTCTGGATGACAGCATTCCTGCTCCCACCCCTGCCACTCCGCCATTGAACTTACTGTTGCCTGTCAGTGAGCCAGCCCAGACTGCTGCAGCCTAGGCCGAGAAGGTGCAGTCTGAAGCTGGGCCTTCTAAGCCCAGAGCTGCTCGAGCTTACCCTCCAAGGCCATCTGCAGTCTCCTCAATTGAAGGTCAGCAGCCTTCCGCCACCCATGCTGAAGCTGCTGGGGAAGCACTTCATAGGAGCACTAGGAGAGGCAAAGGCATATGGAAGGCGGCATTAAGGGAATGCACAAGGGTGATTAGTTTATTTTTGTGTGCATTAGGTAATGATTGAATTTGTAAAATTGGATTAGAATATGCATTTTCTCATTTTTTATTCTGTGTTGTCGGAAAGAGGATGATATGATGGTCAGCGATGGAAGAAAGGTAAGGAGCCAGGGACTGTTGGTGAATGGGGAGGTGTGGTTGAGGTTACTCATATCGCTCATGAATGAGATGAAGCTGTCTCTCTGTGTATAGAGAGCCTCAGTGACCTCCCTTATGCAGCACTGTACTGAAAATTGCAAGATGTTGATTATATCTCCAGCAGCAGCCTAGTGGGAGCCAGACATATAAAAGTTAAGAGCCACGGTCACCTTGACAGCCACAGGCAATACTGTCCTTACCCTACTTTGAGGTTGTAGTTGTGGCTGCAACATTTGGCAGATTTCAGTCATGACCTCTTCAGTGAAGTGAAGATGTTTCGAGCGTTGGTCCTTGCTGAAGTTGAGGTAAGAGAATTGCTCCCGAAAGACACTCGGCAGATTTGGCCTCCTGCTGAGAGCCCTTCGACCCGCTCCTCCTTCTCCCTCTTCAAGCAGCTTGTCCTGCTGTGTGTGGCTTCTCTCCATTCTCCCAGTTATGCTCAATTCCCACAGGAAGCCCTACCAGGCCACCCATGTCTGGAAGCAACATGTTTCAGCACAAGTTTTTAAATCAACAATAAAGTACTTCATCACCAGCCAGACCACTCCCTGTAAACTGTTCAAACTTTACGAAGTATAGGAACGCTCCAAAAATGCATACAATTGCACCAGCAGTCAAAAGAAATAATCCAGCAACTAACCTGTAAGTAGTTCATGATCTCTTTAAGTAGCGCTGGTGGAGGATCCTTCTTTCGTTTTAACGCGTGTTCAGCTGTGCGAGGTTAAGACAGGGCGTAGGCCGGAGCATAGAGTTCAAAAATGGCAGCGCTGGCATCAAATCCGTGTTACACACTGATTGATGTCATAATCTGCCTGCTCTGCATGCTGTCAAAGGTCATTAGGTGCACACACGCAAACCCCTTTACCAAGATGGCATCCAGTATTTTCAAGGGTTAGGAGGCTGCGTAGTGCCTTAAAATGGGTGCTACAGAGCCCAATTTCTCCCCCCATAATTTTAGCAAAACGTTGACATGAATACAAAACAAGATTTTCCGGTTTATCCTGACACTAACTTTTCAGCTAAAATTACCAATGGGAGGAAATTCTAGATATAGTAGATATTGGTTTAAGAGTATTCTGGTGAACGGTCACACCTGAAACTTCAACTGTCAGATGCTGATCAACCTACTGTGCAATTCCAACATTTTCTGTTTTTATTTCAAGAAGTTTTTCTTTTTATCTCTATTGATTCAGGCGAATTCGTAATATGATTATAAGGCTGGATGAAGTGGAAGGGCAAAACCCCTCCCAGGGTTTTTTTTTAATTCGTTTATGGGATGTGGGTGTCACTGGCAAGCCCATCCCTAATTGCCCTTGAGAAGGTGGTGGTGAGCCGCCTTCTTGAACCGCTGCAGTCCATGTGGTGAAGGTACTCCCACAGTGCAGTTAGGTAGGGAATTCCAGGATTTTGATCCAGTGACGATGAAGGATCGGCGCTGTACTTCTAAGTCAGGATGATGGTGTATGACTTGGAGGTGGTGGTGTTCCCATGCGTCTGCTGCCCTTGGCCTTCTAGGTGGAAGCGGTCGCGGGATTCGATAGTCAGGGGCATAGATTGGCATTTCTGCAACCGCTGACGTGAGTCCCGCACGGTGTGTTGCCTCCTTGGTGTCAGGGTAAAGGACATTACTGAGAGTGTGCAAAACATTTTGAGGCAGGGGAAGGGGAACAGCCAGAAGTCATGGTCCATGTGAGAACCAATGACATAGGAAGGAAAAGGGTTGAGGTCCTGCAGTCAGAGTTTTTGCTGCTTGGGAGGAAATTAAAGAGCAGGGGGGAAAAATTTGGTTGGTTAGTGCCTCCGGGGGGCGCTAACGGGGCGCTAGGAACTTGGCGCCCGAGCGTGGCGATTTTAGCACCACTCGCGAAATTGACCAGTCGTTTTGCGGCGGCGCTAAACACTACTGCCATGATCTCCTGTGCCGCAGATCGTGACGTCAGTCAAACGTGCAACGCCCCGGTAGCGCCCCAGACCGGATATTGAGTCGCGCCCCCTGCCTTAGCGCCTGCTGCTAGGAACGACAGGTAGAGGGGAACGTTTTCAAGTCGGGAAGGGGCTGGGGGAGTGCTATTTAAAGGCAGGCGCTTCCTGCCTTTTCTTGTCGGCAAAATATTTGGTTTTAACGCTGTTCTAAGGAGTTTGGGCCCTCAGCACCACTTTTGAGGTTCCTAAGTGCCGAGCTCTTTCCCTGGGCCTATCCATTAGTGCTTCCAACACAATTGCTTTTGAGATCTCTCCAGGCCGAGATTCAAGGCTGCAATGAGCAGGGAGTGGCTGGCCAGCAAGATGGCCCCTCCCCTTTAAGAACTGGACGGCGCCAGTCTGTTTGGCTTCCATGGTAACTGGCATCGCCTGAGCTTCGGTAGCGTTCTGAGGTAGCGCCTCGCTCCATGACGTTTGCGCCTTAAGAGAGATGTGTAGCGCCTGATTTAGCGCTCAAATCACCTCCAGGGGCGATAGAGGCGAATTTTGCAGTCGGAGGCGATAATTAGTACCGGGCGCTAAACTTTGCGCCCAGCCGATATTAGCGCCCCAAAATGGGCGATACCGAATTTTTCCCTCCAGGTCTTCAAAGGTAGTAATCTCTGGATTACTCCCAATGTCACACGCCAGTGAGTATAGGAATAGTAGGATAAGACAGGTTAACGCATTGCTGGAGAAATGGTGCCGGAGGGAGGACTTTTGATTCCTGGGGTATTGGGACTAGTTCTGGGGCAGGAGGGACCTGTTCAAGGTGGACAAGTTGCACGTCAACAGAGCTGGGACCAATGTCCTCGTGGGAAGTTAACTAGTGCTGTGGGGGAGGGTTTAAACTAATTTGGCAGGGGGCTGGGCAGGATGAAACATGAGAAAGGAGAAACAAGGTGCACAGAGGATTGGGAGAGACAAATAGCACTAGAGTAAATAATAATTTAGAAATAGGAGGGATCAGACAGTGGGCAAATGCGAGGCAGTCTAAGATGGGTTGGAGTGCATGTGCATAAATGCACGTAGCGTGGTAAATAAGGTTGGTGAGTTGCAGGCACAAGTCACCACATGGAACTGTGATATAGTGGCAATAACAGAGACCTGATTCAACATAGGTGAGGATTGGGAACTTAATATTCCTGGTTACCAGGTATTCAGGAAAGATAGGGAAGGGAAAAAAGGAGGGGCGGGTGGTAGTATTGATCAAATAAACTATTCTACCACTGGAGAGGGATAATGTAGTTGAGGGGTCAAAGACAGAATCTATTTGGTTAGAGTTAAGGAACAATACAGGAGCTTTTATGCTATTGAGCGTATACTACAAGCCACCAAATAGTGGGAAGGAGATAGAGGAGCAAATTTGCAGGCAAATTACAGAAAGATGCAAGAACTATAGAGTAGTGATAATGGGGGACTTTAATTATCCTGGGATAGTAACAGTGGAAAGGGCAAAGGGGGGAGGAATTCCTGAAATATGTACAGGAGAAATTTCTTGCTGAGTGTATTTCCAGCCCAACGAGGAAGGAAGCAGTGCCGGATCTAGTTCTGGGGAATGAAGTGGGGCAAGTGGAGCATGTTTCAGTGGGAGAGTATTTGGGGAACTGTGTCATAATATCATCAAGATTAGAATAGTTGTGGAAAAGGAAATAGAACAATCAACCATAAAAATACTTAACTAGAGGAGGGCTAATTTCAGTGAGTTGAAAAGGGATCTGGCTCAGGTGGATTGGAATCAAAAATTGGTAGGCAAAACAATAATTGAACAATGGGAGGCCTTCAAAAAGGAGATGGTTCGGGTACAGAGTAGACACATTCCCATGAGAGGGAAAGGTTGGGCATCCAAAGCTAGAGCTCCCTAAATGACTAAAAATATAGAGGTTAAAAAGAGGCACTAAAAGGAGGCTTATGACAAATGTAAAGTTCATAATATAGTAGAGAATCAAACTGAATATAGAAAGTACCGAGGAGATCTAAAAAAGGGAATAAGAGGGGAAAAGAGAGAGTATGAGAACAGATTAGCGGCTAACATAAAAGGGAACTCAAAAGTCTTTATAAACATATAAATAGTAAAAGGATAGTCAAAGGGGGCCAATTAGGGACCAAAAAGCAGATATTCTTTTGGAGGCAGAGGGCATGGCTGAGGTACTAAATGAGTCCTTTGCATCTATCTTCATTAGAGAAGAGGATACTACCAATGTAGCAGTAAAGGAGGAGGCAGTAGCAATAGTGGATAGGATAAAAATAGATAAAGAGGAGCTACTTAAAAGGTTGGCAGTCCTCAAAGTAGAAAAGTCACCCAGTCCGGATGGGATGCCTCCGAGGGAAGTAAGGGTGGAAATTGCGGAGGCTCTGGCCACTATCTTCCAATCCTCCTTGGATATGGGGGTGGTGCCAGAGAACTGGAGGATTGCAAATGTTACATCCTGTTTAAAAAAGGGGAGAGGGATAAAACCGGCAACTACAGGCCAGTCAGCATACCATCAGTGGTGGGGAATAATAATTGAGACAATAACCCAGGACAAAATTAATTGGCATTTGGAAAAGTATGGACTGATAAATGAAAGTCAGCACGGATTTGTTAAAGGCAAACTTTATTTAACTTGATTGAGTCTTTGATGAAGTAACAGAGAGGGATGAGGAGGGTAGTGCGGTTAATGTTTTAATGGACTGTTAAAAGACGTTTGATAAAGTACCACATAAAAGACTTGTTAGCAAAGTTAAAGCCCATGGGATTAAAGGGACAGTGACAGCATGGATACAAAATTGGCTAAGGGACAGAAAGCAGAGAGTAGCAATGAGTTGTTTTTCAGACCGGAGGGAGGTATACAGTGGTGTCCACCAGGGGTCGGTTTTAGGACCACTGCTCTTTTTGGTATACATTAATGACTTGGGTATACAGAGCATAATTTCAAAGTTTGCAGATGACACAAAACTTGGAAATGTAGTAAATATTGAGATTTCAGGAGGGCATAAACATATTGGTGAAATGGGCAAACACATGGCAGATGAAATTTAACGCAGAGAAGTGTGAAGTGATACATTTTGGTAGGAAGAATGGGGAGAGGCAATATGACCTAAATGGTACAATTTTAATGGGTGTGCAGTAACAGAGAGACCTGGGGATGTATGTACACAAATCTTTGAAGGTGGCAGGACAAGCTGAGAAGGCTGTTAAAAAAACATATGGGATCCTTGCTTTATTAATAGAGGAATAGAGTACAAAAGCAAGGAACTTATGCTAAACCTTTATAAAACAGCTGGAATATTATGTTCGATTCTGGGCATCACTTTTTAGGAAGGATGCCAAGGCCTTGGAGAGGGTGCAGAACAGATTGACTAGAATAGTACCAGGGATGAGGGACTTCAGTTATGTAGAGAGACTGGAGAAGCTGAGGTTGTTCTCCATAGAGCAGAGAAGGTGAAGAGGAGGTTTGATAGAGGTGTTCAAAATCATGAACGGTTTTGATAGAGTAAATAAGGAGAAACTAGTGGCAAAAGGGTCGGTAACCAGAGGACGCAGATTTAAGGTGATTGGCAAAAGAACCAGAGGCGACATGAGGAAACATTTTTTACACAGTGAGTTGTTGTGATCTGGAATGCACTGCCTGAAAGGGTGGTGGAAGCAGATTCAATAGTAACATTCAAAAGAGAATTGGATAAATACTTGAAGGGAAAAAAATACAGGGTTATGGGGAAAGAACATGGGAGTGGGATTAATTGGATAGCTCTACCAAAGAGCCAGCACAGGCATGATGGGTCGGATGGCCTCCTTCTGTGCTGTACCATTCTTTGATTCTATGAAATGTAGGACTGATTTAGAGTATAAGGTGGTAACAGGCTGCTTTAATTGGCTAGAGGATCTATACTCCAAAATAAAATCTGCCTATTCAGCTGCTGCAGACATCAGTACAAAGTGGTGTTGGTGTTGGAATGTGCACAATAACTATTTGAATTTGGAAAAGTTTCTCTGACATATTGTTTGCTACTGTCAGATTACCTCATCAGAACATAGGAATTTGTGAGGAGTTACTTTCCACTAGCTATCTACCATGAGCTTGATTTACAATCTAGACGTAAAGGCATGCAACTTGGAACAAACAATTGTCCAAATACTGCTCTAATTAACCAATATTGATTTGATTTTCATGTTCTGTCAAAGTCTGTACAGAAGCCAATGGGAAACACAGATTTCTGGAGACCATTGCTGAGTCTGAACTTGCTTGCCCCATCCAAAAGGATACGCAATGTACTTTTGATTTCTGATGGACACATTCAAAATGAGGCTCTTACACTGAAGACAGCACACCAGAATGTCAAACACACCAGGATATTTACTTGCAGTGTTGGGTAAGTCTTGATGATAAGCAGATAGTTACAAATGAATAGAAGCTGTTTTACTTGAAGTATTTTGTCCAGTTTGCACCTGGTCGCTCATGACCTCCAGTGTTCCCATAAAAAATGACGTTATGTGTTATGGATCATGGGTGACATTATGAGGATGTGCCAAGTGGATGCTAGGCATTGCCCAAACATATGAAGAGAGAGGGGCAGCTCCATGTGGAACAGGTTATCAGTCCATCATTACAACAATGAGTGGCAAATGGGGATCCTAAAGAAGTGGAGAGGGACTAAATCAGGGAGAGCACCCTCCCCTTGAGTTTACAGATATTCCTACTGTAGAAGGACTTTTTGTTCTTATAAAGTTTTTTTTAATTCTAAAAAATTAAATTTGATGCATTAAAATGCATTCTTTGTCAATGTGATAGTTAGATAGGTATGACTGTAAGTATCAAGCTGTTATCCTCGCAATCCTTAGCTACAATCTTTAGTTTAAGCTACCTGATCCTCTGTGACTTCCAACCTAGGATTCAGATATTTGAAACCAACCCAAATTTGGTTCGTGCATGGGCTGTGACCACTTGGGTCAGTGTTTTTGTTTTCTATTTTCTTTCTTTTGTGTACTCCCTGCATACCATACCCTATATTAAAGAATGTGCAGAGACCTATTCAAATGCCAATCTTATGTTGGTCACAAATAGATCATAAGATAATTATAGATAAGGGAGGCTATTCAGCCCATCCTAACTCATCCATCCAGAAAGACCCGAACGTCCCCTCATTGCAGCATTCAATGGTTTTTAAATTATTACAGGATTTTTGTTTCCAATACTCTTTCTGGGCATCCATTCCACGTGTTGATCTCTGTTTTTCAAGAAGAACTTCCCGCTATCAGTCCTAAATTTTTCTTTTACTAGTTTAAATCGGTGATGCCTTGTTTTATTCTCGCAGTTTAATTTAATTTTCAAGATTTACCAATTCCATATAGTTTACAATTTGTATATGTCTGAAATCATCTCTTGGACATCTTCTTTCAAGGCTAAAGAACCCAAGTTGCTCTAGTCTTTCCTCATAACTGAAACCTTTAAGAGAGGGGGTCAGCCTTGTGGCTCATCTCTGCACTGCCTCCAATGCTTGAATGTCTCCCTAGTGTCTCAGTGACCAGAAGAGGACACTGCACTCCTGGTGTAGTCTGACCAGTTTTATCATGAATTCCTCTGACTTGTATTATACTGTTTTAGCTATATAGTTCAACATTCTGTTTGCTTTGTTGATTGCTGCTGTGCATTAGTCACTCATTTTGATCTTTAAGATTACTAAGAATTTCCCCTCTGGTGTGCAGTACTTTACAGTTATCTGCTTTAAATTTCATCTAATATTTTTCTGCCTACTTACATGTTTTATCCAACTCATTTTGTAACTTCTGAGCTGTCTCCTCTGATTCTACTGAGCCTCCTAGTTTGGTATCATCTGCAAATTTGGCCAAGTTGCATTGAGTTTGAGTTCAAATCATTGGTGTAAATTAGGTGCAGTGGTAATCCCAACACTGATACTTGGGGCACTCAGTACTTTCTCCCCATCCTAATGTAACTCCTCTAACAAGCACTTATTTTTTTCTATGCATCAGCTAGTTTCTTATCTATACCCAAGATTTACCCTGAATCTACACAATTGTGAGCTTAACTAATAGCCTTTTTTGTGAAATTGTCAAATGCCTTCTGGAAGTCTGGGTACAACGCATTGCAGGGATGCAATTTTGTCAAAGAAGTTGAAATTGGTTAGGCAGAATTTTCCTCTTCAGAATCTATGTCGACTGCTATTAATTAAGTTATTATTGTACAGATAATCTTCAAGTTTATACACCATAAGCAATTCCATTACTTTACATGGGATTGAAGTAAGACTAATGAGTCTGCAGTAGCCCGAGTCTGAATTGTTACCCCTTTTGAATATGGACACCACGTTGGTCTGCTTCCAATCTACTGGTACCTCCACAGTGTGCAATGACTCCCTCATAATAATTACCAATGCCTCACAAATCTGCTCCCTATTCTAGGGTGACCATATTTTCTAAACTGAATCTGGGGACACAAAGGGTAGGAGCACAGCAAAGTAACCAAGACGCGTTTCAAGAAAACGGGGGTGATGACTTTGTTGCTTCTGCTAGTGGAATACGCATAGAGATGACGCCATTTTCACTTTACACCGAATCTCGAATCTTGCATGTGTTCTGGCAATAGTACTGTACCATCTATACTCGTCCCAGAATACCCTAACTTTTAATTTCTCAATTTTAAATCTGTTTCAAACAGATTTAGAGTTTCCATAATAGGTGTGAAACCCCCTCTGTCTTAGAAGGTTTCAGACACCTTTTCCCGGTTGGAGAATTTAGAGCTTGCCTTATTCAGTAAAAAAAAACGATGCACCATACTGATCTGAGGTAAAGTAAATCCACTCACCCACCAGTTCCCACCGTGCCCTCAGCTTCTTCCGTGCATTTTAAAGGTTCTGCCCTCCGGCCAGTCACTATTGGCTGAAACATGGGGTCAGATGACTCAATTCCCCAGAGTGCAGTGCGGCCCAACCTATCGATGGGGCCTTTTCATCGCCGCACTGCATTGTGGGAAAACGGGGCCACCATAGTCACCTCCATTCAACCGGCTCCTAGAGTCCATTCCTGAGCTCAAACCGGGTGGAAACTGGCTGAGAATTTCCCACCATAATTTCTGTACATTCGCATTTAAAAAAACAAAGGCTCTATGGGAACGGGTTTTCTGAACCGGCGACTCTTCCGGGGACATTGTTTGCCTGGGGACACAGTACCTAATCTGGGGACTGACCCTGTAAAACGGGGACGTTTGGTCAGCCTACCCTAGTCTCCTTTAGAATTCTGTGAGAAATAACATCTATTCCTGGAAATTTATTGTTTTAACCCCAGTTTGCTTGTATAGAGCTTCCATTTCAGTTGTATCAAAGTCACTAGTTTTTCCTGAGACAGCTCTGTTTGGGGAGGGCATGTTGCTTGTGTCTTCCCTTATGAATACTTGTACTATCCTGTGCTTATCATTTGTTTCAAGCTCATTTGTATCTTTTATGTCTTTCACCTCTTTTCTGACTGCCCTTTTACAATGACAATATTGAAAAAAAATTTTGCTGTTATACTTTATCTACATATATGCTTTTTTATGACTCTTTGCCCCTCTGATCAGCTTTTTAACATGTTTTTGCATGCTCTTGTATTCATCCCACCGAACACCATCTTCTTTCTCTATACAGGATTTGTAGAGAACTCTTTATTTTGGTTTGGATTTATTTATTAATCCAGTTGGAGTCGATCTTTTTCATTTAGCGTCATGCCTATTTAATCTGAGTTTTCTGATTTTAGGTACTTATTTATTCTGCATGCTCAGCATTATGTTTGTAAAGATGTTCCACTTGTCCTTTACTGAAGTGTTGATGAACAATCCTCCTCAATCAATTTGCCTAAATTGTCCCCTTATTTCTTGAAATTATTCCTTCTAAAGTTGACTCCTAGTTTTTGGTATTTTTGAATCCAGATCATGTTAAGCTTCATCATTCTGTGGTCGCTGACCCTTGCAGAGCTGCTACAATTTCTGTTTTCTGTACTTTGTTTGGATGATTTATGAATGCCAGGTTGAGATGAGCACCACCTTTCATGGATTCTTTAACACACTGGGCCATGAAGCAATCATGCATTGCATTTGCCAGTAATACAAAAGCAAAATACTGTGGATGCTGGAAGTCTCCTTTCAGCATTCCGAAGGGACCGTTCCCTCCGCGACACCCTGGTCCACTCCTCAATCACCCCAAATACCCACTCCCCTTCCCACGGCACCTTCCCGTGCAAGCGCAGGAGATGGCAATACCTACCCTTTCACTTCCTCCCTTTCCACCGTCCAGGGCCCCAAACACCCCTTCCAGGTGAAACAGCGATTTACTTGTACTGCTTTCAATTTAGTATACTGTATTAGCTGTTCACTACGTTGTCTCCTCTACATTGAGGAGATCAAACGCAGGTTGGGTGACCGCTTTGCTGAGCACCTCCGTTCCGTCCGCAAGCGTGACCCCGAGCTTCTGGTCGCCTGTTGCTTTAATTTTCCAAACCACTCCCACTCTGTCTCTGTCCTCGGCCTCCTTCACTGTTCCAATGAAGCTCTCTACGTAAGCTTGAGGAATAGCACCTCTCATTCGATTAGGCACTTTACAGCCTTCCTGACTCAGCATTGAGTTCAATAATTTCAGTTCATAACCTCTGCCCCCATTTTTTTTGGATGGCAACTGTTGATGATTCTGCTATTCCCATTTACACCTCCTCTAGACCCATCTTTTCTTTCTTTAATTGTACCATTACCACCCCCTTTTGTCATTTAATCTCTCCTGCCTTCCGCCCTATCACAGACCTTCACTTTTGTTATTTCCTCCCATCCCCCTTTCCCTGCCTCTGTACTTGCTTAAAACCTGTTACATCTGTAACATTTTCCAGTTCTGATGAAAGGTCATTGACCTGAAACGTTAACTCTATTTCTTTCTCCACAGATGCTGCCTGACCTGCTGAGTATTACCAGCATTTCCTCCTTTCATGATCCCCAGTATCTGCCTTTTCCTGGTCTCTGGTTTATGTATGTGTCTCTGTGATACTGTGTCCATATCCATCTGCTGATTACGTTCAGTCTCGTCTGGGATCCCATTTCCTCCCTGCCCTCTCCTCCCCACCCCACCTATTTAGTTTAAATGATTCTTGATTGCTGCTGTAATGTCACTCACCAGTCTCTTTGTCTTTACTTGGTTTAGGTAGAACCTGCCTCTCCAGTACCAGATAGAACCATAGAATGGTTACAGCACAGAAGGCGGCCATTCGGCCCATTGAGCCCATGCCAGCTCTCTTCAACTAATCCCACTCCCATGCCCTTTCCCTGTAGCCCTGCAAATGTTTTTCCTTCAGCTACTTGTCCAATTCCCTTTTGAAAGCTACCAATTGAACCTGGCTCCACCACCCTTTCAGGCAGTGCATTCCAGATCATAACCACTCACTGCGTAAAAAAAAGTTTTACCTTGCGTCGCCTTTGCTTCTTTTGCCAATCACCTAAAATCTGTGTCCTTTATTTATGAAGGCCAGGATCCCGTATGCTTTTTTAACCGCTTTCTCAACCTGCCCTGCCACCTTCAATGATTTGCGCACATATACCCTCAGGTCTCTCGGTTCATGCACCGCCTTTAGGATTGTACCCTTTAATTTATATTGCCTCTCCTCGTTCTTCCTACCAAAATGTATCACTTCGCACTTTTCTGCGTTAAATTTTATCTGTCACGTGTCCGCCCATTCCACCAGCCTGCCTATGTCTTCTTGAAGTCTATCACTCTCCTCCTCACTGTTCACTGTACTTCCAAGTTTTGTGTCATTTGCAAATTTTGAAATTGTGCCCTGTACACCCAAGTCCAAGTCATTAATATATATATCAAGAAAAGCAGTGGTCCTAGTACCAACCCCTGGGGAACACCACTGTATACCTTCCTCCAGTCCGAAAAACAACTGTTCACCACTACTCTGTTTCCTGTCACTTAGCCAATTTCGCATCCATGCTGCCACTGTCCCTTTTATTCAATAGGTTTCAACTTTGCTGGCAAGTCTATTATGTGGCACTTTATCAAATGCCTTTTGGAAGTCCATGTACACCACGCCAACCGCATTGGCCTCATCAACCCTCTCTGTTACCTCATCAAAAAACTCTATCCAGTTAGTTAAACACGATATGCCTTTAACAAATCTGTGCTGGCTTTCCTTAATTAATCCACACTTGTCCAAGTGACTGTTAACTTTGTCCCTGATTATTGTTTCCAAAAGCTTCCCCACTACCTGTAGTTGCTGGGTTAATCCTTACACCCTTTTTTGAACAAGGATGTAACATTTGCAATTCTCCAGTCCTCTGGCACCACTCCCGTATCTAAGGAGGATTGGAAGATTATGGCCAGTACCTCCGTAGTTTCCTCCTTAACTTCCCTCAGCATCCTAGGATACATCTCATCCGGTCCTGGTGACTTGTATACTTTAAGTACAGCCAGCCTTTCTAGTACCTCCTCTTTATCAATTTTTATCCCATCCAGTATCTCAACTACCTCCTCTTTCACTATGACTTTGGCAGCATCTTCTTCCTTGGTGAAGACAGATGCAAAGTACTTATTTAGTACCTCAGCCATGCCCTCTGCTTCCACACATAGGTCTCCTTTTTGGTCCCTAATCGGCCCCACCCCATCTCTTACTATCCGTTTATTATTTATATGCCTATAGAAAACTTTTGGATTCCCTTTTATGTTAGCTGCCAACTATTCTCATACTTTCTCTTTGCCCCTCTTATTTTCTTTTTTACTTCTCCTCTGTACTTTCTATATTTAGCCTGATTCTCACTTGTATTCTCAACCTGACATTTGTCATACGCCCTCTTTTTCTGCTTCATCTTACTCTTTATCTCTTTCGTCATCCAGGGAGCTCTGGCTTTAGTTGCCCTACCTTTCCCCCTTGTGGGAATGTACCTCGACGGTACCCAAACCATCCCCTCTTTAAAGGCAGCCCATTGTTCGATTACAGTTTTGCCTGCCAATCTTTGATTCCAATTTACCCGGGCCAGATCCATTCTCAACTCACTGAAAGTTCCCTTCCTCCAATTAAATATTTTTACTCTAGATTGCTCCCTGTCCTTTTCCATAGCTAATCTAAACCTTATGATACTATGATCACCATTCCCTAAATATTCCCCGACTGACATTTGCTCCACTTGACCTACCTCATTCCCCAGAACCAGGTCCAGCAATGCCTCCTTCCTCGTTCGGCCAGAAACGTACTGATCAAGAAAGTTCTCCTGAACACACTTCAGAAATTCTTCCCCCTCTCTGTCCTTTACACTATTACTATCCCAGTATATATTAGGATAATTGAAGTCCCCCATTATCACTACTCTATAGTTCTTGCACCTCTCTGTAATTTCTATGCAAATTTGCTCCTCTATATCCTTCCCACTAGTTGGTGGCCTATAGAATACACCTAGTCATGTAATGGCACCTCTATTGTTTCTTAACTCTAACCAAACTAGAACCAGGGTCACAGTCTCAGAATGAGGGGTTGACCATTTAGGATTGAGGTGAGGAGAAATTTCTTCACTCAGAGGGTGGTGAATCCTTGGAATTCTCTACCCCAGAGGGCTGTGGAGGCTCAGTCGTTGAGTATATTCAAGACAGAGAGCGATAGATTTTTGGATATTAAGGGAATAAAGGGATATGGGGATAGTGCTCACCAACCTTATTTACCACGCTTTGTGCGTTTACACACATGCATGTAAACCTATCTTAGACCGTCTTGTGGTCTCTCTTAGTCTAACCCCACCTAATACCTTACTATTTCTTACTCTAGTGTTATCTGTCTCTCCCAATCCTTTGTGCACTTTTTCTCCTTTCTAATGCTACATCCTGGTGCCCAACCCCCTGCCAAATTAGTTTAAACCCTCCCCAACAGCACTAGCAAACCCCCGGCCCCCCGCGAGGACATTGGTTCCGGCTCTGTTGAGGTGCAACCCGTCCAGCCTGTACAGGTCCCACCTTCCCCAGAACTGGTCCCAATGTCCCAGGAATCTGAAGCCCTCCCTCCTACACCATCTCTCCAGCCATTCATTCGTCTGCTCTATCCTCCTATTTCTATACTCACTAGCTTGTGGCACCAGGAGTAATCCAGAGATTACTACCTTTGAGGTCCTGCTTTTTAATCTCTTTCCTAGCTCCCTAAAATCTGCCTGCAGGACCATATCCCTCTTTCTACCTATGTCGTTGGTAGTGATATGGACCACGACCTCTGGCTGTTCACCCTCCCCCCTCAGAATGTTCTGCAGTCACTCAGTGACATCCATGACCCTGGCACCGGGGAGGCAACATACCATCCTGGAATCACGTCTGCGGCCACAGAGACTCCTGTCTGTTTCCCTAACTATCGAATCCCCTACCACTATTGCTTTTGCGATCTTCCTCCTGTGGTGCCGTGGACTTGGCTCTGGCTGTACTCCTCAGAGGAACCATCACCCTCACCATACTGATTGGAGAGCGAGATGCACTCAGGGGACTCCTGCACGACCTGCCTGGTCCTCCTTGTCTGTCTGGCAGTCACCCATTTCCTCTCTGCCTGCACACCCTTATGCTGAGGGGTGACCACCACCTGAAACGTGCTATCCACGTAGCTCTCAGCCTCACGGATGCACCACAGTGATACCAGCTGCTGCTCAAGCTCCAAAACCTGGAGCTTGAGCTCCTCCAGCTGACAACACTTCCTGAACACGTGGTTGTCCAGGACACGGGAAGCGTCCTGAAGTTCCCACATGGCACAAGATGTGCATTCCACGGGACTCAGGTGCCCTGCCATGCCTCTACTTAATAGATTATTAACAAACTTAACAGAAATAAACTCAAGACTTAAAAAAGAACAATCACCAGCTACTCACCAGTTTGGTTTTTTTCCTCTTCAGCTCCTTCCCTTGTGCTGACGTCACTTACCTCGCTCCCTGATGCTCGCACTCCCTCCGGGCTCTCAGGCCTACCTTTATCTCCAGTCGCGCCCCTCACTCTCTCCTCCTTCCCCCTCTGCTCCAATTTCTACTCTCTCCAAATTCCCAATTTAGCACTCTGTCTAGCAGCACTCCATTTAGGATCACCTTTTCGTTTTGAAAATATCCCCAGTTATTTATGAATGTTACATTGTTCTCTTTACACTGATGCCAGCCGTTCAATTATATCTTGAATTTCCTCGATGAATTCTGCTCCTTTCCCAATTCAGTGGAAGTATACCAGAGAACATGGCCTTGCACCCTCTATCTGAGTTTGGAGGCAATCCTCATGTCAGGTTTTTAAGTCCTCTATTATTTTTCCTTATGTCATTAACCACTAGGTATATTTTCAGTATACCTTCTATCCTTTCCTCACTATGTCCTCTGCTAGCTCCAGGTAGACAACTTGCCATCCTGTAGGTATTGTCTTTGCGACACACATGGTCATCCATTTTTCTGAGCAAGGAATCCCCTATAACTACAGTCTGTCTATGACTTTGAAACTGCATCTTTGTCCAAGCTATCTTTGGATTTCTACTGCCTCATTTTTTATATCCATCTGCTTTATTGGACAGAAGTTTGGGAGCAGTTCAGTGACTCCCTCCCCCCCATACCCATTCCAGTTTCCTTCTGAAGTGTCTGGTCTTCATTTGGCTTGTTTCTCTGATGGTATTGCTGAGGTTAGGAACTGCTCATATAGGACATTGTGGCCATGAAATGCATAATCAGCAATTCCATGACAGAGCTACAATCTCCATTTATGATTAGTGAAACCCCACAGATTAATGTAAATCCTTAGTCATTTCTGACTGGTTTGAATCTCAGGTGTAGCAAAAGAGATAATATCAAAGCCTCTTGCTTTCTTACTTCCTTCTCAACCCCCTACACAGTCCAGTTGTTCAATATTTCTCTATTTAATCATGGTTAGTGTCTTCAGATTTCTCCATGTGGTAAATGTTTGCAATGGGCTGAAAAACATGGCACACATAGCTTACATCACAGCATCATGACTTGTGGAACATTTAATTACTGTATTTTCAATTAGATCGACAGCAAATCGACATATGCTTAGAATCTTGGCACAATATGGGGGAGGAGCACATGAGGTTTTTGATAAGAATACCAGATTCAGCTGGAAAGCAAAGGTAGGTTTTTTTTGCTTTAAGGATGGTCTATAATGTCTTTTTATTTCTGTTTAAAAAAAAATATTTTCGGAGTAGAAAATGATGGATGAAAAGCTTAATGAAATGTATTTTTAAAACCTAAGGATATGGCATATGTGGTATTGAACCATACAGACCAGGTTCAATTATTGGGGTGACTATAAGACACTACTTCAGTATCAATATATAAAAAAGGGGGAAAAAATCAGTCAGTATTCATGCTCAATGATTTCTGCTGAGATATGTACATAATGAATGTCAGGTGAGGACAGGATCAGGCTCAGGTGTGATAATTCTCCCTAACTCCCCAATGACTATCTCCAACAAGCGAGAGTCTAACCACCTCCCCTTGACATTCAACGGCATTACCCTACCGAATCCCCCACTATCTACATCCTGGGGGTCACCATTGACCAGAAACTTAACTGGACCAGCCACACAAATACTGTGGCAACAAGAGCAGGTCAGAGGCTAGGTATTCTGCAAGTGTCTCACCTCCTGACTCCCCAAAGCCTTTCCACCATCTACAAGGCACAAGTAAGGAGTGTGATGGAATACTCTCCACTTGCCTGGATGAGTGCAGCTCCAACAACACTCAAGAAGCTCGACACCATCCAGGACAAAGCAGCCCGCTTGATTGGCACCCCATCCACCACTTTAAACATTCACTCCCTCCACCACCGGTGTACCATGGCTGCAGTGTGTACCATCTACAAGATGCACTGCAGCAACTCACCAAGGCTTCTTCGGCAGCACCTCCCAAACCCGTGACCTCTTCCACCTAGACGGACAAGGGCAGCAGGTGCATGGGAACATCACCACCTCCAAGTTCACCTCCAAGTTCCCCTCCAAGTCACTAACCATCTTGACTTGGAAGTATATCGCCGATCCTTCATTGTCGCTGGGTCAAAGTCCTGGAACTCCCTACCTAACAGCACTGTGGGAGTACCTTCACATGGACTGCAGCGGTTCGAGAAGGCGGCTCACCACCACCTTCTCGAGGGCAATTAGGGATGGGCAATAAATGCTGGCCTTGCCAGCGACGCCCACATCCCATAAACAAATTTAAAAAAACTCCAATAGAATAGACTGCCAGCACTCATTGTTAAACTCGCACATGAAGACTGGTCATGCAGTGCCGCTGAAAGTATGACATACTGTGATTAGGTACTTCCAGTATCCAAGATTATGGTTATCTTAATGAGGCAATTGGATCTGTTGTTCCAGCTTCCTTTGTGAACAAGAGCCTAGATCTGCACTAATCATTTACCAAGGTGAGGTATTTTCTCCTGTGTCTGCAGATGCAGGTGCATGGACACTGACAGATGAGCACAGAGTATTTCTCATACTGGCCTGCCCTGCCTGATATCCCTTTGTTGTTCTTTCCTTCCAAACACGTCAGATAGAGGGATTCATATTCGGAAAACAATTAATGGCAGTAACTGTGCTGAGGACAGAAAGATAATGCCAACAATTGGCACAAAAGCTCATGAGAACCTATGTGTCAGCAGAAAAAAAATGAATTACACTTGCCTTAATATTACTCTGTCATTTCAATGAACTCCAGTATGTTTACTGCCACCAAGCAACCCTGCACACCTACTTCACGTGGGCATGATTAACATCCAACATCCTACACACCAGAACAGTAGGAAGTGGTGTTCAGGACAGACACCATCATTGGTCCCGTTTACTGGAAAATATGCCAGGGCATAAAGTGAGCAGAATTCTGGTGGGGTAGGACTTCTATTCATAGAAGTTTGTTCTTTGCTGCTACAACTTGCAACCAGGAGTGTAAAATCTAGGTTTGTACCTGCAGGAGAAGGTAAAATGTAGTAATTTTCTCCAGATATAAGCTAATAGGACTATGCAGACGTAATACGATAGCAAAATACTGCGGATGCTGGAAATCCGAAATAACAACAGAAAACGCTCGAAAAACTCAGCAGGCGAGGCAACATCCGTGGAGAGAGAAACAGAGTTAACGTTTCAGGTCGAAACCCTTCGTCGGAACTGAGAGAGCAAGAAATAAACAGATAAAAATGCAAGGGGGATGCTGGGGGGAGGAATAAAAGAACAAAAGGGATGGTCTTTAGTGAGTAGAGACATTGAGAGATGCTCAAGGCAAGACGAGATGGTAATGGGACAGGTTGAGAAACAAAAGGTAAGGTGTGAAATGCTGGCAGAATCAGAGACAGCTGCCGTGGGGGGAGAGAGAGAAAAATGCTGCAGTTACTGTATAATGTGTGCTTAGTTCATGCACAGTTGTTAAAGGGGAAAGAAAGTCTAGGGGGAGAACCTTTTGTTCCATGTACCCGTCCTTTTTATCAAAGAAAATAATACTGATCATAAATTTCTGTCATAAATGGTAGGGAACATGACTTCCCACCTGTCTGAGACCCACTGTGAAGCTGTTGACCTTGGGAAACCATACTGCAGGCCAGGAAATCTCCATCCCCAGAGTACTTGAGAGTCTTCATACCTGAAAGAAATTGACGTTTTTTTAAAAAGTCAGAAATTCATTGTGAATTGTTTTCCTTCTCTAAAAAGTGAGAGTACCTTGAACAATCCTTGCCCCAGATTTTTCTTCTCCTTCAAGTTAATACTTAAAGGAGAAAGAGAACTGATCACTTTCAGTTTACTCTAAATGAATGCACACCTTCATTATCCTGGCTGAATCTTAATTTTAGTGAAGGTTTAACCTCATAGTTTATCTCTTCCTGATAGGTTTTATCTCAGGTGGATCGAGTGACTCAACCAGGCTGCAGTTCAATTTCTGTTAAGTGGCAGGTGTTCAATGCTCCAGACCCAGTCCAAGCCCCTGCGCAGATTCACTCTGTATTCAGCAGTTCAAGATTGCTCATCTATGGCTTTGTTCCTCATTGTACTCGGGTGAGATGCACATTTTTCTTTTTAATAGATCATTACATTACTTTTGACCAACCTGTATTAAGATCTCTCCAGAGTTTACACTTAAAGACCTTGCAAGTGTGGGCTTTGAGGCACTACATTGTGTAGTCTGGAAATCATATGTCCAGTTTCAGTGTCATAGTTTTGGGATTCAGGAGCCTTGGATTGAGAATAAAATTAGAAAAAGAAAGTAAGCTGCTTATTAAAAGTTTATCATGTTTAAGATTTCCTAATGTATGGGTGCTGTGTGCTTTAATCACTGTTGCCTTGTGTACCTCAGGCTGCACTCTGTGCTGTGATCAATAACCAAGAAGTTAGCACCATGGTTTCCACCACTGAACTGCAGAAGACAAAGGGAAAGGTACATGGCCAGTTCTGCTTTATTAAAACAGTTTTAATGAACTTAAATGTAGGAATTGTTAGGAAAAACACAAATAAGATTAAATTGTGCTTGTGTGTACTTACAGGATAATAGATGGGTGGCAGTGAGATACAAGACTATAATTCCAGTGATGGGTTTTGCTATGTTTATGAATATCATCAGAATTGGGGCATTGAAATTCAACCTTAAACTCACATCCAAATGTTTGTTATTCTACTGTATTGATAGTTATTGGGCAGAGGGCATATAAAGGGTGCCAATATCTTGGGGGCGATGGTGGAGTACAAAGAAAATTGTTTCTGCAGTATGTTAACACATGGAAATTGGAGCTTCAATGTACACGAAACTTAGGGGGTGATTTTCTCAATGGGGAGCTTTTGGAGGCGGGACTCCCACTTGTCGGGTTTCAGTCCCGCCTCCATCAATTTCTGGCCTACCCACGCTCTTTTCCCTTGATTGACCTTGTTAAGCCCGCCCAGCAGGCTTAGCAGGCCAATTAAGGGAAAGCTGGTTGGAGAGAACGTCAATGTATGACGTTTCATCTGTCAAACATTTTTGACAGATGAAGTGTCATCGTTTGACAGCTCTGTGAAGCTGTCAAACACTGACATTCTCTGTAGTTTGATGAGGTCTTGAATTCAAGACCTCATCAAACTTCTTTCTTTTACAGAAATGAGATGGTTGTTGCATCTGAGAATGCAACGGCCATCTGTCATCTCCACATACACACCGACTGAAGCCTGCAGGAAGAAACAAAGGTAAGTACACTTTTACTAACACTTTGCACTTACCTCAGATACTCACCTCTCCACTCTTGCACCCATCACTTACCTTCACAGCACACTTTTGCACCCCCACGACCCCCGCAGACCCACTACTCGCCTCACTGACCTGGCAGGTTTCGGAGCCTTCGGGAAGCCCGCACTTGAGGGCAAAAAGGGGATAATCCTATTTTCTGCCTGTTAACCAGTTAATAGGCTTTAATCCCTTCCCACCTCCAAGAAGACGGGACCCGGCGTGGGATGGCTACCCGCCTCCTGGCAAGATAGCATGGAGGCAGGTTGGGCACCCGCCCCCAAATTCTGCCATTTTCCCGGCAGTCCCGCCTCCCCAGGGCTGGCAAAATCGCTCCCTTAGTTTCTACCCTTGGCAGTGCTGGTGTAAGAGGTAACCAGCACCCAGGCACCTATTCATAGATGGAAGGGAAAATTGGAGAGAGAGTTATCACTAGGTCACTCTTGTGCACCTCTTCGTGGCTGGCACAGATTGGCACTGGGTAGAGGCCTAGGAGCAAGACACATGATCATCATCCTCTTCGGCACTTTTGGTGCATAAGCAGGGAAAACTGGAAAAAAGGGGTAATTAAAATAACCTGAAAAATAGAGGGATATACACACTCACTTTTAAAAAAAACAAACACCTCTTTGGAATATGATGTGCTCCTATACATCACTCACGCTGACTACCTCGCTGGTTACTCAGGCTAATCCTGTCGGTATGTGACTTCAGTGTCCAGTTTGGCCCTGAGCTGAGCTTCAAACCTCATATCCTATCCATGAACAAGATTATCTAATTCCACTCTGTAACATCACCCTCTTCCATCCCTACTTCATCCCACTGCTGCTGATACTCTCATCCATGCTTTCATCGTCTCCAGGCATTAATCTCTGCTGGTCTGCAAAACTCTATGCTACACACTCTGCAACTTGTCCAAAACTCCATCACCTACATCCTATTCTATATTAAGCCCTACTCATCATCCTACCAATACCTACTGACTACCTATCCTTCAACACATTGATTTCAAAATCACATCTTCATTTACAAATCCCTTCATGGCTTCACCCAACTTATCTCTGCAACCTACTCCAGACCTACATACAAGCTGGCATCCTTCACTCTTCTGACTCTCATGTACTACATGTTCTTCCTCCCTCTGCTCCACTATCGGTGCCAGAGCCCTTAGCCGTCACTGCCATGTGCTCTGGAGTTCTCTTTCTGAACCCCTCTGTCTTGCTAAATCTCATCCCACTGTCAAACACATCCTTCAAGACCTATCTTTTCAAACATGATTTCTGTCACCCTGCTGAACCCCTGCAATTAGTGAAGTGCGTAGGAACATTTTGCTATATTATAGATGCTACATAAGTGCAGGTTTGCTGATTTCCTCTGCTTGGCATATCTGGCAACATTATTGTTCACAATCTCTCTGAAAATAGTGATTGAAGAAAATCTTAGTAGATACATAAGAAATAGGAGCAGGAATAGGCCACTTGGCCCCTCGAGCCTGCTCTGCCATTCAATAAGATCATGGCTGATCTTGGGCTCAAAGCCACTTCCCTGCCCGCTCCCCATAATCCTACACTCCCTTATCTGCAAAAATCTGTCTATCTCCACCTTAAATGTATTTAATGACCCAGCCTCCACGGCTCTCTGGGGCAGAGAATTCCACAGATTTATGACCCTCTGAGAGAAGAAATTCCTCTTCATCTCAGTTCTAAAAGGGCGACCCTTTATTCTGAAACTATGCCCCCGAGTTCTAGATTTCCCCACGAGGGGAAACAGCCTCTCTGCATCTACCTTGTCGAGCCCCCTCAGTATCTTATATGTTTCAATAAGATCACCTCTCATTCTTCTAAATTCCAATGAGTATAGGCCCAACCCACTCAACCTTTCTTCATAAGTCAACCCCCTCATCTCTGGAATTAACCTGGTGAATCGTCTCTGAACTGCCTCCAATGCAAGTATATCCTTCCTTAAATAAGGTGACCAAAACTGTACGCAGTACTCAAGGTGTGGTCTCACCAATACCCTGTACAGTTGTAGCAAGACTTCCCTGCTTTTATACTCCAACCCCCTTGCAATAAAGGCCAACATTCCATTTGCCATTTTGATTACTTGCTGTACCTGCATGCTAACTTTTTGTGTTTCATGCACAAGGACCCCCAGGTTCCTCTGAACTGTAGCATTTTGTAATCTCTCTCCATTTAAATAATTTACTTTTTTATTTTTCCTGCCAAAGTGGATACACTTAGGATGTTGTGCAAATAGTGACCAGGAGAGTATTTATTGCATTATAAGTTAGTTTATTTCTGGTGTACAAAATATAGGCTTTAAAATTCTGAAGGGGTTGTCCCAGTCTCCCACTATATATTCCCTAGAGAAATGATGGAAACAGCCATTTTCAGCTGTTTACACTGTTTGTTTGGGGGTTCCATTGATCACCCGCTAAAGTTATGATGCGAGACTGGGAGAACCCCAGCAGAATTTCAGGGCCATAGTATGTAATTGCATGTAAACTTCATATGTGTCATATCTGATGGAATTTGTTTACTCCACCAGATTGTAAACTTATAAAATTTAAAACAAAAAAATCACATTGAGTTCTAGAACAAATGAATCACTGCCCTCACTAAGATCATCTATCTCAGCACAAACTAGTGGTTGAAACTGGATGCTCCTGGTCCGCATGGTCCAGTTCCATACTGGGCAGCTAATATACCAACTGAACCTTTGAGGGTACTTCAATTTTCATTTCAAATGGCTTTATAATAAACAGATTTTGCTACGGAATATTCACAGAATTGCTCGACTATTATGACTAAAAAATGCACATCACACATTGAGTGTTTTGTATATATGTATATATGTTCTTTTCCAGTTCTATAGGGGGTAAATTTAACTTTGACTTCAATGGAAAGGAAAATCGGGTGAGGTGTATAATGGACAGCTAATTTGATGTCACTCATTTTACATCATCGCCCAAAGTTAAAATGATCTCCAGAGGCTTTTGGTTATGAAGCAAAGTCTATTTTAATTTTTAGTGAACCAAACAAATTAGTGCTACTAGAGCCAAAGTATGCAACATAATCACGAAGTATTCTGGTCCAGATTTTCCAAACATTATGCCAACAATAACCCATTTGAAATGTCTTTCAGTCATTGTATTAGTTGGGCTAATTCCATGTTCACCAATTATCACTAAGAACCTACTTTCTTTGAGTGTTTCTTACCTACAATAATGGATTCTTTTATTCTACATTAACATTTCTGCTCAGACAAAAAAATGAAAAATTAATATCCTGTATAAGTAATAGATATCGCCATGTTCCTAAACATCTTCCATGTGCAGATACTTCACCGCTTGACAGCAAGAGCTCTTATTGGAGATTATGAAAATGGAAGTCTGCACACAGATGAAAGTGAACATGAGGTGTGTACAGCATTTCTGTGACAGGCTTTCAGGATACTTATATACAGTACAGTATTAATTGAACTATTTTACATGAACTGTTCATTGCCAGCTCTTTTTTGCCAGTCACTTAAATATTAGTTGCATCACTGGATTTATTTGAGACTGTTACAATTCAGTATATAATAAGATCAGGGAGAGAATGAAGAAGGTGCTGAAGAGCTTGAAACTCCTCAATTATTTTCAAGAACCCATAGGATTTCATGCTGCTGGTTGATTAGAACAAAGCCATGTGTTTTACCAATAAAACCAGAAAGCTGATGTCCCATAATTCCTATAGTCATCAAGACCCTGTATGGTAGCCATTAAAGTTCCCCTTTCTGTGTCTTTTCTCCTTAGCTGGTTTGTGGAAGTGTAGATTATAACCCTAAAGAGCTGTGACAAAAGTAAAGCTTTTTTGTCTTTGTATAAGATTATTTATTGTATCCTTTATTGTTCGCCACATTACATGCCAGATTTTAGTTAGGTACTGTGAGGTTGTTCTAAGCTGGATAGTATTAAGTTACAGCCTAGCTAACATGCACACCTCAGAACAAGGTAGAGACTTGGTATGCATGATGTGATGGTTTGCATTATATCTGAATGGGATCCCCTCTAGGAGATAATTCAAAGTATTTGGCACAGATCAATGAATCAAGTCATAGAATCATAGACTGGTTACAGCACAGAAGGTGGTCATTCGGCCCGTCGAGCTTATGCCAGCTCTCTGCAAGAACACTTCAGCTAGTCCCACTCCCCCACCCTTTCCTCGTAGCCCTGCAAATTTTTTTCCTTCAGGTACTTATCCAATTCCCCTTTGAAAGCCACGATTGCATCTGGCTCCACCACCCTTTCAGGCAGTGCATTCCAGATCATAACCACTCGCTGCGTAAAAAGTTTTTCCTCATGTTGCCTTTGGTTCTTCTGCCAATCACCTTAAATCTGTGTCCTCTGGTTCTCGACCCTTCTGTCAATGGGAACAGTTTCTCTCTATCTACTCTGTCTAGACCCCTCATGATTTTTGAACACCTCTATCAAATCTCCTCTCAACCTTCTCTGCTCTAAGGAGAACAACCCCAGCTTCTCCAGTCTATCCAGGTAACTGATTCCCTCATCCCTGGAACCATTCTTGTAAATCTTTTCTGCACCTCTCTAAGGCCTTCACATCCTTTCTAAAGTGCGGTGCCCAGAATTGGACACAATACTCCAGTTGAGGCCGAACCAGTGTTTTATACAGGTTCATCATAACTTCCTTGCTTTTGTACTCTATGCCTCTATTTATGAAATTGAGAGGTCGCACAACACCAGGTTATAGTCCAACAGTTTTATTTTAAATCACAAGCTTTCGGAGTTGCTGCCCCTTCGTCAGGTGAAGTGAAGGAATACGAATCGGCAAAGCATATATAGACAGAGAACAATGCCTGTGTAGCGTACAATGTCAGACGACTACAGTTAATCTTTCTGACTGCCTTTTATCACACCTCGGCAGAGAAACAATCAGGTCAGGAAGGCATTATATCAAAGACATAGCAAGATACAGCTAAGACAATGAGGTGGGGTCACAGGGGGTCTAATGTGTCAAATGCAGTCTGTATGGAAAACCATAAACTTTAAAATTTTTACTTTTTTTTAAACTGGAAATCACATCTGTGAACAAGCCAACGACGACTCGAGTCTGGATGACTCTACGTCATGTAGCGTGACATGAACCCAAGATCCCGGTTGAGGCCGTCCTCATGGGTGCGGAACTTGGCTATCAGTTTCTGCTCGTGATGTGATTTCCAGTTTAAAAAAAAGTACAGCTTGATGAAGCTTCACATTTGTCACACTCCCATGATCAAATAGCCTGTCTTCCCTCATTATCTATGCTCACATATAAAGACGGGTAAGCGTTCTCCAAGGCGGCCTTCGAGACACATGACAACGCAAAATCATCGAGCAGAAACTGATAGCCAAGTTCCGCACCCATGAGGACGGCCTCAACCGGGATCTTGGGTTCATGTCACGCTACATGACGTAGAGTCATCCAGACTTGAGTCGTCGTTGGCTTGTTCACAGATGTGATTTCCAGTTTAAAAAAAAGTAAAAATTTTAAAGTTTATGGTTTTCCATACAGACTGCATTTGACACATTAGACCCCCTGTGACCCCACCTCATTGTCTTAGCTGTATCTTGCTATGTCTTTGATATAATGCCTTCCTGACCTGATTGTTTCTCTGCCGAGGTGTGATAAAAGGCAGTCAGAAAGATTAACTGTAGTCGTCTGACATTGTACGCTACACAGGCATTGTTCTCTGTCTATATATGCTTTGCCGATTCGTATTCCTTCACTTCACCTGACGAAGGGGCAGCAACTCCGAAAGCTTGTGATTTAAAATAAAACTGTTGGACTATAACCTGGTGTTGTGCGACCTCTCAATTTTGTCCACCCCAGTCCAACACCGGCATCTCCGCATCATGACCTCTATTTATGAAGCCCAGGATCCCGAATGCTTTTTTAAGAGCTTTCTCTACCTGCCCTGCCACCTTCAACAATTTGTGCACATATATCCCTAGGTCTCTCTGTTCATGCACCCCCTTTAGAATTGTACCCTTTAGTTTAAATTGCCTCTCCTCATTCTTCCTACCAAAATGTATCACTTTGCACTTTTCTGCATTAAATTTCATCTGCCACGTGTCCGCCCATTCCACTAGCCTGTCTATGTCCTCTTGAAGTCTATCACTCTCCTCCTCACTGTTCACTATACTTCCAACTTTTGTGTCATCTGTAAATTTTGAAATTGTGCCCCGTACACCCAAGTCCAAGTCATTAATATATATCAAGAAAAGCAGTGGTCCTAGTACCGACCCCTGGGGAACACCACTCTATACCTTCCTCCAGTCCGAATAACAACCGCTCACCACTACTATCTGTTTCCTGTCACTTAGCCAATTTCGTATCCAGGCTGCCACTGTCCCTTTTATTCCATGGGCTTCAACTTAGCTGGCAAGCCTATTATGTGGCACTTTATCAAACGCCTTTTGGAAGTCTATGTACACCACATCAACCGCATTGCCCTCATCAACCCTCTCTGTTACCTCATCAAAAAACTCAATCAAGCTAGTTAAACACAATCTGCCTTTGACAAATCCATGCTGACTTTCCTTAATTAATCCACACTTATCCAAGTGACTGATAATTTTCTCCCTGATTATTGTTTCTAAAAGCTTCCACACTACCGAGGTTAAACTGACTGGTCTGTAGTTGCTGGGTTTATCCTTACACCCTTTTTTGAACAAGGGTGTAACATTTGCAGTTTTCCAGTCCTCTGGCACCACCCCTGTAGTATCTAAGGAGGATTGGAAGATTATGGCCAGTACCCCCGCAATTTCCACCCTTACCTACTTCAGCATCCAAGGATGCATCCCATCCGGTCCTAGTGATTTATTAGCTTTAAGTACAGCCAGCCTTTCTAGTAACTTCTCTTTATCAATTTTTATCCCATCCAGTATCTCAACTGCCTTCTCTTTCACTATGACTTTGGCAGCATCTTCTTCCTTGGTAAAGACAGATGCAAAGTACTCATTTATTACCTCAGCTGTGCCCTCTGCCTCCATGCGTAGGTCTCCTTTTTGGTCCCTAATCGGCCATTCAGTTCCAAACATCCTAGGTGATTGACATTCTGTGTTTTTTTTTACACAGTGAGTTGTTATGATCTGAAATGCACTGCCTGAAAGGGTGGTGGAAGCAGATTCTCAGTAACTTTCAAAAGGAAATTGGATATATACTTTAAAGGGAGAAATTTGTAGGGCTATGACAAAATGCTACCACAGCTGTGCCTGGGGTGAAGATGTCAGTCCAGTCTATGATAGGGCAGGGGCAATGATTCTATGCAGTCCCTTTGACGGACTGTTCTGTGTCCAAGAGCCTCCAATTTTAAGCTTATTGGTGGCTGCTTGGGAGTCGATCTGAAGCCAGCAAGGAGACTGGCTCTGTGGTAGCATTTTGCCATGGAAGAAGTGAGCAACCATATTTCAAGAATCAATTTTATTTGAGAAGTAGCACAGGAAAAGGTCTTTGTTGTTGTGACATTTCAAGGAGAATTGTAGACATTGGGCAGATAAAGACACACTCTGGTTAATAGGGGTGCAGGGCCACTTGCGGAAGTCATTAGCAGTCAACCCAAGCAGTCTATCTAGTGTGAAAACCCAAAAACATTACAGGAGCACTCGACATGAACCCAGATTCTAATATAGTAGGGATAAGGGTCAGTTCAGAGGCTAAATTGGCTGGGTCCTGAAATGGGGTTTCAGAATTGATTGCTGCGTTCTCCACGAACTCCACAGCTGACAATGTTGGTAACTGAGGCTTCTTGAATGGGTGGAAGAATTGTATACTGAACAAATCTGGTTGATGTGCATCTAGGAAGAGATGCGAGTCTGATCCAATTGTGGAGCAGCATTTGGCAGTGACTTTGAAGAAGTCCATACATTGGCTGCGATTTTGCCAACGCTCAGAGGGCGGGTTTGGAGGCGGGTCAGATGTTAAATTCAATTTGATTGACAGCGGGTTCCGAATCTGCCGTCAACCCGCTTCCAAACAGCTTTCCCAAGTGTTGGGTCCCCGATTTGCGAATGGACCCGACACCTAGTGGCGGGAAGCGGATTAAAGGCAATTATCTGCCTATTAACAGGTACTTGTCAGTAGTTTTCAGCCTGTTTTTGGATTTTCCCACTTCTGGGTCGGGTTTCCTGATGTCCGGACACCATGCCAGGTAAGTGTGGTGTGTTGTGAGTCTGGTGTAATGTTTGTGAAAAGAGGACAGCTGCAGAAGTGGTGTGAAGGATCCAGTGTTGCACATGGTGAGTTTCAGAGCAAAGAAAATGTTGGTTACTGCATTTTTAAAACATTTAGAGATTTCTTTAGCTTACAAGTTTTTAAATCCAACTATATGTCCAGTGCCACCTCATTGGGAGAACCTCTCTCACCAGTGACAGATCGCTTCTGTCACCTCACCTGCAGCTGCCATCTATTCCAGCCTATGGAGGGAGTCATTGGAGAGTCTGGGTGCAAGAGTTCACCTTTGTGCAGTGATTGTCAGTGTTTTCAGCACCTCAAAGCTGTCAAACACTGAGAAATCAACTGTCAAAATAAAATTGTGCATGGTCCCTTTTGTGCGACCTCTCCCTTTAAGGAAACCAGCAGATGACATGTCATCAAATGATGTCATCAGACCCGTTTCCTGTTAATTGGCCGGCAAGCCCACAGGGTGAGCTTAACAAGGTCAATCAAGGGAAAATCACGTCTGTGAAGTGGAGGCAGCTGGGGGCGGGACTGGAAGCCGGAAACCAACTGTGCCGCACCCATCCCGTCACCGCTGACAAAATCGTGGCCAGAGACTCTCCTGTCCTCCCTGCTGACTGACAATAGCAGTACAATGATCAGGAGTCAATGGGTAAAAGTGGTGAGAATGGCAATGCAGCCAAATAATTATATATGATTATGGGCTGCTTGTCACTTTTATGTAAATGAGCATCACTCAGTTGATCTGTACAACATTATTGGAGGTATCCACAATGAAATCAACTTGTTTTCTTAATTGGAGAATCACAATGATGACATGCCACCAAAAGTCCATCAAAAAGAGTGTTAAGAAAGGTTTAAGATATTAGGAATTTGGAAGTAAATAAGATTCATAACTCCTATTGCAATTTTCTATAGCAGTTTTTATTACTGAAGGTATTAATATTTTGATTTCAGAAATAGATTTTAAAATCTAATGTTGCTTCAACCAGCTAATACTGTTGCCTTGCACCTGCAGGCAGATGGCTTTGCAATGATGACTGTAACCCTGATATCTTTCCCTTCTAGATGAAGAAGTCCACTCTGAAATCATATATCATTGAACTCAGCAAAGACTATTCAATTGTGACTCAGTTTACTAGTTTTGTAGCTATTGAAGAAAGGGTAAGTATAAATTGACAATAAGGAAACATGGACACACAAAGATTAACCTAAAACTTTCAGACTTCTTTTTTTTTAAAGCTAAGTGTGGAAACCATAGTGTCCTGCTGTCTCTTATCTCTGCTGGTAGTGCTCTCACCTCTGGGCCAAAGGACTTTTGATTTCAGTCTTACCCGAGGGTGGGAGAGGGGAATTTACGAATACTAATCCAATATCCCAGTGCAGAGCTAAGGGAGCAATACATTGTTGGAGCATCATTTTTCAGACTACCGTTTTGGGGGGGTTTCTACCTTTCTTACTCTAGGTCATTATCATACACCAGTCCCAACCCTCTATGCCTTCAAGAATATCTTCCAGTTTTCATATGTAGGTAAGCTTTCCATAACATGAACGTTAATGTTAATTATTTAATCTCCTGGAATTATCCTACACCTACATAGGATCTCTCTTCCTTCTTTGATTAGCAGTAGAGCATCATAACATTAGATCTTTTTTTATGTTCATAGAATTATGCAGCACTGAAAGAAGTCATTCAGCCTATCGTGCCTGAGCTTTGAAAGAGCCATCCAATGAGTTCCACTCGCCTGCTCTTTCCCCATAGCTCAGCAAATTCCTCCTTTTCAAGTATATATCCAATTCCCTTTTGAAAGTTACTGTGAATCTTCTTCCACCACCCTTTCAGGCAGTGCATTCTAGATCATAACAATTCACTGCGTAAGCAAAATTCTCATCTCCCCTCTGGTTCTTTTGCCAATTAACTTAAATCTGTGTCCTCTGGTTATTGACCCTCCTGCCAATGGAAACAGTTTCTCCTTCTTTACTCTATCAAAACCTTTCATAATTTTGAACACCTCTAATAAATCTTCCCTTAACCTTCTCTGCTCTAAGGAGAACAATCCCAGCTTCTCCAGTCTCTCCACATAACTGAAGTCCCTCATCCCTGGTATCATTCTGGTAAATCTCCTCTGCAGCCTCTCAAAGGCCTTGACAGCCTTCCTAACAGTACTTCAGCTGAGGCCTAAAGTGATTTATAAAGGTTTAGCATAACTTCCTGGCATTTGTACTCTATGCCTCTATTTATAATGATCCTGTATGCTTTATGTCCTGCCACCTTCAAAGATTTGTGTGTGTGAACCCCCAGGTCTCTCTGCTCCTGCATCCAGTGTTTCTTTCTACCACTGCAAGAGCTGTGCTAGTCTGAACTACGGAATTGATTTTCCTCTTGGCCCTTCCTGCCTCCGACCTTGGTTAATACTCTGGGATTCTAGAGTCCGTTTTGTACTTGACAACAGAGTAACACCTGTTAATTAAAACAAATGCCCAGAATTAATTTGTTTTACAATAACAATTTAAAACTTGATGTCAACCCTGTCTTGTTTTCTTTACTTAGGTTGAGCAGGAAGAGGGCTTACTTCTGGGCCCATCTATTCAGGAACTTGCAGCAAAAGAAAGTGTGGATATTCTTTCATATATGGGCTGGGAAGAAGAGTTTAAATGGCGGAGATTCAGTGTGGGAGCGTCACAGAGAGTGAGTGTAAAGAGTGCAGCTATCATCTGTTGGTTCCTGAGTAGCACAGTAACAGGATGACCCAGAAGTTGCAGTGGGGTCAGCACTCAACCGACGCGACGGGTTCATAGCCTGCCATGCCTGTCTTCCGAAAATCAATAGTTGTGTACCCGGCTGCCTTATGTATTGATAGCATTTTTTGCAGTATTTTTCAGTTAAATCCTGTGAAATGTGAAATTCTATTTCAGTTTAAAAGTAAAAAAAATGCTATTGCGTTCAAGGAATTTGAAGTTTAAAAAAAAGTAAATGGATGTAGTGTCAAAGCTCTATGATGCGAAGCATTGTGTGGCATGGAGAGTGCAGCATGCATGCTGGCTTACTATAAACTGAGATGAGGAGGAATTTCTTCTGAGGGTTGTAAATCTGTGGAATTCTCTGCCACAGCTGTGGAGGCTGGGTCATTAAATACATTTAAGGTGAAGATAGACAGATTTTTGCAAGATAAGGGAGTGAAGGGTTATGGGGAGCGGGCAGGGAAGTGGCTTTGAGCCCAAGATCAGCCATGATCTTATTGAATGGCAGAGCAGGCTCGAGGGGCCAAGTGGCCTATTCCTGCACCTATTTCTTATGTTCTTATAAACAGGTTGACTGTGTTTGGTAACCACATTAAATCACCCACCATCTGCTCCTGTGTTTATTGCATATCCTGAGATTCACCAATATATATAATGTTATTGGCATTTCACAAGCACAACATTGCAGCAAATGGAAACAGAATAAAATTTTGTCCTAGGTTTACATTTGACAGGTTTTTTTGTAGATGGTGCTACTTTAGAATTTTTAAATAAATAAAACATCCTACAGGTTATTAACACCTAATTATTTCAATTCAAAAATATGTGAAGTCTTGCTCCCCCTTTCTACTTCCAATTTTCTCTGCTTTTTCCTTTTTCTGAAAGTTGTGACACATGGTGGCTGGCCATGCCATTGTCAGTGCAGCCATTCTTCATGGGTGAGCCAAAACTGTTAAATTCTGATTTTAACCCTGCCCACCCGGCTGGAACAGTGTGGACAGGGGTGTTAAAATGGCAGCCGGAAACTACCTGCTGCATCTCTGTAGCTTTCACAGCTCTGCCCTCCTTCTCTCCCTGCCACACTTTGGGACGTCCTGAGGTCATGAAAGCCACTATATAAATGCAAGTATTTCTTTTAATTCCCGGGTTTTCGGGAGCATCAAGGCTGCCCACCGCAGCCAGGCGGGGACCTCGTTAATATTTAAATGTTGGTAGCAAGCAGGATCGGGGCCAGAAGAGGCCCAGGTAAATTCCATTTTTTAAATCTTTTTATGTTTACTTGTGGGTCAACAGGAGCAGGACGCTTCTTGGGCTGGTCTGTGCAGCACTCTTCTTGGGCTGACCATGTAGTGTGAGGAATCAAGAACACAAACCCATGTTCTGCCACTCTGTAGCACAGCATGTTGATTCCTTAATGTGCTACACCACTACTACTTTCTAATCTTGTTTAATGACAATTACAGCAATTTGTTTTAGCAATTTGTCTGCCTTATGTTTAATTTACAGGAACTGTTGGGAGAATGGAAAGTTCCCAAGAAATTCTTTTCAAAAGAAAATGATGGAGACTATGATGAAGATGGCTATAGTGAAACAAAAAGTTACACTTTGCATTCAGCTTTATATTCCTTGAGCATGGATACATTATCTACTTCTTCTGAAATGTCTCTTGAAGCTTCTTTTAAACCTTCAGTGAGAAGAGCCACTGAAGAAGAAACTACTGTTCCGCATTTAAAATATTCAAGCTCAGATGGAGATTCAGATGTTTCATTGGTTGAAGATACTCTTGATCAACGTTCACTAGATTTTGATGCAGCTTCTTTAGAGGCGCCACCTATTCTGGATTTGTTTAAAATAAATGGAGCTCCCATCCCTGGAAGTTCAGTAGCTTCTGGTTCAGGGTTTTCAGCGACTGGTGCTCCTGCTATTAGAAATAAATTACCTTTTGGTTCAGAGATTCCACCATTTGCAGCTCCCATCCCTAGACGTTCAGTAGCTTTTAGTTCAGGGTTTTCAGCGACTGGTGCTCCTGCTATTAGAAATAAATTACTTTTTGATACAGAGTTTCTAATAACTGCATATCCCACCATTGTTGGTTCATTACCTTTAGAAGGTTCAGAGTTTCGAATGCCTGCAGTTTCCCCCCCTGGAAGTTCAGTACCTTTAAAAGGTTCAGATTTTCGAATGCCTGCAGTTCCCACCCCTGGAACTTCAGTACATTTTCGTTCAGAGTTTCCAATGACTGCAGCTCCTGCTGTTAGAAATAAATCACTTTTTAGTTCAAGTTCTTCAGTGGCTGCATCTCCTGCTTTTGGAAGTCCAGGGGTTTCAGTGGCTACAGTGTCTTACGCTAGATGTAAAGGCTCACGTCATTTAAAGGATGAAACTCCCGCTGTTAAAGATTTGGTAGCTTTTGATTCTGATTCTTCTGTAGGTCCCGCTATTGGAAGTCCATTGTTTGCAGGGCCTGCAGCACCTCCTGTTAGCTGTTCAACACGTTTACATTCTTTAATGGCTGCCAAAGCGGCCGCGCCGCGCACCTGGGATGGGCTTTTAAATAAAAAAAGCGCGTGTGCGCAGGATTTTGAATGGGACACGAGGACGCAAAAACAAATACAGGTAACATTGGCAGCAGCTCCTACGATTGGAGAATCAACAATTTTTGGTTCATGGCTCCACATTCCAGAGGCTGCAAGTTTAGACAGTTTTATACCTGCTTCTCCAAGTATTTCTCAGGATCAACATATGGTCAACCAAAAAATGCTACAGTCTCCATGGGAAGACAGCTGTTCGATTACTGCTGATTCATTCATTTTTGAGGAAAATGGGCAAACATGTAGAAAATTGCATGCCTTCCATCCATTAAGGTAAAAATAATTTATATTAAATAATTTTCTTTCTTTCTTTTAAATGTATGCATCATCCCCTAAGTACACTAACAGAAAATTAATGGAATTTTTTTAACAATATTTAAACTGTCTGATAGACCCTGATAAATATACATTGTTTGTGGCTGCCTTGTCATTAACAAATTATATAATGTACACTGTCTAGAACGCATTTCTTATGATAACATGCTTAATGTATGCTTCTTAAACACAGCATTTTTGCAAGGAATCACCCAGAGTTAATAGTAATCAGGTAACTGTAGGGGAGATCATGCTAATATAAACCAGGCTTGGAAAGTTTTTTTTATAAATATGTCCATTATTTGCCACAATATTTTCCCTAATGGATCTGTTTGTAAAGGTAGTGTCTGAGTGACCAAGACCATCACAAGTTCCATTCCTGGCCTTGCTGATTTAGTTGATCTCAACGAGAAAGGCAATCTGAGTGCTACAGTTGGCCTTAGTGCACCAGACTAAGATAGTATAAAGTCAGCCAGGATCCCAGCTCCTAACTGCTATCCAGGGGCCCCTCCTGGAAATTAAGTGCGGATGTTGGAATTGTGCATAGCTGTCGTGCTCCCCACAGTTGCATTGCCTGCTGACACCAACTAGCTGATTCATGCATGAATAATGGTCACTTAGGCAAGGTGCTGGAGGGCTTCTAGCATTCTTAGAACAGTATCCCCAGCACAAGTCAACATCTTCAGGAAGAGTAGAAAATTAGGAGGGGGAGAATCCTCTTGAGTAATTAATGTATGTGCAAGAGAGACATTTAATTTGAGTTGGAAAAAGCAACTTTTTCACTTGGGACTGCTACTTTCACTAGTGGCTGGAGAAGGTTAACAATACCAAAAAAAATGTTTTGGCCTGTACAAATGTAGCTGAGTGCTTCAGCTGTTCAGTCCATCACCAGCCAAAAAAAATGTTGAATCCACTTCTGACAGCAATGCATTTGACGCTGCTGAATGAAGAGTGTGTCAAAGCCCCATATTTTGGAGATGCACATTGCTTCAGATAGCACAAGTGGCACTTTGCTTATATTTACACAGCTTACTGCCGACTTCAAAGAAGTCAGTAGAAAACTCTGAATGTGTTTAGTAATGCACCTACTAATATTTTGACATTTGGGTTTGGAGACGGTTGCAAACCACACAGATTTTAAAAAATAAGACTGTACACAAGTTACAGGATTTTGTATTCTATCAAATTTTCACTTCCAATTTTTCTGTGTAAATTGACTAACAATCATAATGTGTTTTGCAAGTGCATATATGAAAGATCATTTGTAGTTACAATAATAGAAGTTCATTATTAATTAATGTAACTGAGCAAAAACTAATTTTACATTCTGAAAATGTGTTTCCAGCTTTCAGAAACCGAAGAAAGGATCCAAAACTGTATTACGTAATCAGGAAAAAAAAGCAATGTATAAGGGAAAGAAGTTGTTCCATGAATCAAAAAGAGTGGCCAGAGAAAACTTTATGCCTTCAGAAAAAAAGGAAGATATAGAGAAAGTACTAAGAAGCAAAAGTTGCAGAATACCTTGGATAAAGCTCTTTATACGTCAAAATAAGGTCATTCTTTTAACATGTTTCATGACAACTTTGTTGAACTGCTTAGCCTTTCTTCACTTCTTCTCTCCCCAACTGCCCCATTTTTCTACCCTTCTCTCTTTTCCTGTGTTGAGATACAGGGGTGGAATTTCCTGTGTATTTATGCCCTCAAAAAAAAAAGCGTAATCAGGGCGTAAAGCAAATACCCAGCATAAAAGATCGCGGAAACTCAGATGCAAGTGTGTTACGCACGTAATTATGCTACACCCAAAATTCCTCGCTCTTTTACGCCTGTCTATTGATCTCTGCACCCGAATGCATCTCGCCTCATTAGAATGGCTCCGTCCCCAATCTAAAGAGCCGTACACACTAATTTCTTGCAATTACACTGGTTCAAAACAGGTGTAAAATTAAGACCAGAATTTTAAGCGCAGCGGGTAACAGTCATTTTTACGATATTTTATTGTGATTACATAGGATTACATTACATAGGATATACGGCACAGAAACAAGCCATTCAGCCCAACCAGTCCATGCTGGTGTTTATGCTCCACACGAGCCTCCTCCCATCTTTTCTCATCTAAATCTATCAGCATAACCCTCTATTCCCTTTTCCCTCATATGCTTGTCTAGCCTCCCCTTAAATGCATCCATACTATTCGCTTCAACCACTCCCTGTGGTAGCGAGTTCCACATTCTCACCACTCTTTGGGTAAAGAAGTTTCTTCTGAATTCCCTATTGAATTTCTTGGTGACTATCTTATATTGATGGCATCTAGTTATGCTCTTCCCCACAAGTGGAAACATTCTCTCTGTATCCACTCTATCAAAATTTTTCATAATTTTAAAGACCTCTGTTAGGTCACCCCTCAGCCTTTTTTCAAGAGAAAAGAGACCCAGCCTGTTCATCCTGATATGTATACCCTCACATTTCTGGTATCATCCTTGTAAATTTTCTATGCAACCTCTCCAGTGCCTCTATATCTTTTTTATAATATGGCGACCAGAACTGTACGCAGTACTCTTAGGTGTGGTCTAACCAAGGTTCAATATAGGTTTAGCATAACTTCCCTACTTTTCAACTCTATCCCTCTAGAAATAAACCCTAGTGCTTGTTTTTTTTTATGGCCTTGCTAACCTGTGTCGCAACTTTTAGTGATTTGTGTATTTGTACTCCTAAATCCCTTTTTTCTTCTACCCCACCTAGACTCGCACCCTCCAAATGATAAGTGACCTCCCTATTCTTCCTACCAAAATGTAATGCCTCACATTTATCTGTGTTGAACTTCATTTGCCAATTATATGCCCATTCTGCAAGTTTATTAATGTCCTCCTGTAATTTGTTGCAGTCCTCCTCAGTATTGACTATCCCCCCCCCAATTTGGTGTCATCCACAAATTTAGAAATTGTTTATTTGAGCAGTTTTTATCCTCACTGAGATCTGCACTGTATTTTCTGTTTCTTTAAATGTATTTTTATGGCATCAGTATAAGTCACATTAAAAATTGAAAAGCTTCCACAATTATTGAGATAGAGGATCAGCCATGATCATATTGAATGGCGGAGCAGGCTCGAAGGGCCGAATGGCCTACTCCTGCTCCTATTTTTCTATGTTTCTAATTGCATGTTGTGCGGGATTGACAGATGGCTTGAAACGTTAATATTCATACTTAAAGAAGAAATATATGGTGCACGTTCAGCACTTTTATCGGGCCCCGATTGTTTGCGCTAATTTCCACTTGTTTACACCCATTTTTAACATTCCAACGTATGTTAGTGAGATTGTCAGGAAATTTGGGTGTAGATAGACATCGACAAAATGGGCGTAATTTTGGATGTAACTTCCCAATTACACCTCCATAAGAAATTTCATCCCATGGTTCCATGTACACCAACATCTCTATGGAGACTCTCTCAAATGGCCATTCTTCATCTATAATCTTGGATGCGGAGTATCAGCAGGCCTTTCAATAATTGAGCCATCACAGCTGAGCCCAATTCAGTCTTGATCTGAACTTGTTGATGTCACATCAAGACTGAATTGGGCTCAGCTGTGATGCTTTCCAGCAGGAGTCACTGGATAGAAATCAGGAGTGGGATCTCTGGCTGATTTTTCCTATCCCAAAGATGTTGAAGTCAATTTGAGGCCTTGATTGTTGTCTTAGCTGACATTAGCACATAAGAGATTGCACCTATGGCCTTCAGATTTGTGTGATTCCCTCCCCGTTTTTAAATTATTTTCCTTCCTCCCTTTGTGTCCCCATAGCATGTACCATCTCCTGAGTGAGCAGGTTTTTGCTGCTTGCTCACTGTTCAGGCATTACAAGAAGAACAAGATTTGCACAGACTTTCTTTCCTTCTCTTTGCCCTCATTAGCTCAGTTTAAACCTGCAATGCTGCTTGTGTCCTGTGCCATATGGGGACAATTTCTGCAATATATTTTTTAATGAGTTTAGATAGACAAGGTAAATGCGATCCTAAAAGCTGGCTTCACCGCATTGTAGTTGAAAAAGAGTTCCTTTATCTCTGAATCAGGGGAGTGCCCAATTCACAAAACTGTCCAGATGTATCACAGTTTCAGTGAGAGGCGGCTAGATTTCTTTGTTAATGCCACTGCCTCAGAAATTAATTAGGTCAAAGTCTGCTTGCTACCCAGGAAACTATTCTTTGAAATGCTAATAATGCATGTGAGTTCACAGACTGGAGAAAGTATATAAAATGGCTCTAATGGTTGATGCATCGGGAAATGTGCTTGAGACGAAGGTACTTCACTGTCATGTAATATAAAACATTAATAAATAACAGTGCAGCAGCTGTGTAATTTTCTAGTATCACAGCAATCTGTGTCACTGGCCCTTTCTGTCACAAAATATGGAATATCTGAGGACTTTCATACAAACTACCCACCATCTTGACATATGATAAACTACATACTGAATAGATAGTTTTGGTAGATTATAGACTGCAATACCAGTGAAGTCAACAGCACTGAACCACTGCTAACTACAACAGTCACTAACTATAACATAACACCTTTGTAACTCAGTCCAACCCAATAGTCCTGTACATATTACTCGCTTATAAGAACATACATAAGAAATAGGAGCAGAAGTCGGCCATTTGGCCCTCGAGCCTGCTCCGTCATTTAATGAGATCATGGCTGATCTGATCTTGGGCTCAGCTCCATTTCCCTGCCTGCTCCCATAAACCTTATTGTTCAAAAATCTGTCTATCTCCGCCTTAAATATATTCAATGACCCAGCCTCCACAGCTCTCTGGGGCAGAGAATTCAACAGATTTACGACCCTCTGAGAGAATAAATTCCTCCTCATCTCAGTTTTAAATGGGCGACCCCTTATTCTGAAACTATGCCCCCTAGTTCTAGATTTCCCCATGAGGGGAAACATCTTCTCTGCATCTACCTTGTCGAGCCCCCTCAGTATCTTATATGTTTCAATATGATCACCTCTCATTCTTCTAAACTCCAATGAGTATAGGCCCAACCTGCTCAACCTTTCTTCATAAGTCAACCCCTTCATCTCAGGAATCAACCTCATTAACCTTTGAACTGCCTCCAATGCAAGTATATCCCTCCTTAAATCAGGAGACCAGAGCTCTACGCAGTACTCCAGGTGTGGTCTCACCAATACTCTGTACAGTTGTAGCAGGACTTCACTGCTTTTATACTCCAACCCCCTTGCAATAAAGGCCAACATTCCATTTGCCTTCCTGATTACTTGCTGTACCTGCATGCTAACTTTTTGTGTTTCATACACAAGGACCCCCAGGTCCCTCTGTACTGCAGCATTTTGTAATCTCTCTCCATTTAAATGATTTGCTTTTTTATTTTTCCTACCAAAGTGGATAACCTCACACTTTCCCACATTATACTCCATCTGCCAAATGTTTGCCCACTCACTTAGCCTGTCTATATCCCTTTGCAGATTCTTTGACTTGCTTTCCCACATATCTTTGTATCAGCAGCAAATTTGGCTACATTACACTCGGTCCCTTCATCCAAGTCATTAATATAGATTGTAAATAGTTGAGGCCCCAGCACTAATCCCTGTGGCACCCCACTAGTTACCGTTTGCCAACCGGAAAATGACCCATTTCTCCCGACTCTCTGTTTTCTGTTAGTTAGCCAATCCTCTATCCATGCTAATATATTACCCCCAACTCCGTGAGCTCTTATCTTAACATAGAAACATAGAAGATAGGAGCAGGAGTAGGCCATTCGGCCCCTCGAGCCTGTTCCGCCATTCGATGAGATCATGGCTGATCATCCAAACTCAGTACCCTGTACCTGCCTTCTCCCCATATCCCTTGATACCTTTAGCTTTAAGAAATATATCTAACTCATTCTTGAATATATTTAATGACTTGGCCTCAACTACCTTCTGTGGTAGAGAATTCCACAGGTTCACCACTCTCTGGGTGAAGAAATTCTTCCTCATTTCTGTCCTAAATGGCTTACCCCTTATCCTTAGATTATGACCCCTGGTTCTGGACTCTCCGACCATCGGGAACATTCTTCCTGCATCTAGTTTGTCCAGACCTGTCAGAATTTTATATGTTTCGATGAGATCCCCTCTCATTCTTCTATACTCCAGCGAGTATAAGCCCAATCGACCCAATCTCTCCTCATATGTCATTCCTGCCATCCCAGGTATCAGCCTTGTGAATCTTCGCTGAACTCCTTCCATGGCAAGAACATCCTTCCTCAGATAAGGCGACCAAAACTGCACACAGTACTCAAGGTGTGGTCTCACCAAGGCCCTGTACAACTGCAGCAGGACATCCCTGTTCCTATACTCAAACCCTTTCGCTATGAAGGCCAACATACCATTTGCCTTCTTCACCGCCTGCTGCACCTGCATGCTTACCTTCAGCGACTGGTGCACAAGGACACCCAGGTCTCGTTGCACTTCCCCTTCTCCCAATCTATTGCCATTCAGATAATAGTCTGCCTTTCTGTTTTTGACACCAAAGTGGATAACCTCGCATTTATCCACGTTATATTGCATCTGCCACGCTTCTGCCCACTCACCCAACCTGTCCAAATCATCCTGGAGTTTCTCGGTATCCTCCTCGCAGCACACACTCCCACCCAGCTTTGTGTCATCTGCAAACTTGGAGATATTACATTTAGTTCCCTTATCTAGATCATTAATGTATATTGTGAATAGCTGGGGTCCAAGGACCGATCCCTGCGGTACCCCACTAGTCACTGCTTGCCACTCGGAAAAAGACCCATTAATTCCTACTCTCTGCTTTCTGTCCGCCAACCAGTTCTCTATCCAAGTCAATACCTTGCCCCCAATCCCATGTGCCTTAACTTTACACGCTAATCTCTTATGCGGAACCTTATCGAAAGCCTTTTGAAAGTCCAAATACACCACATTTACTGGTTCTCCCTTATCTATTTTCCCAGTTACATCCTCAAAAAATTCCAGTAGATTAGTCAAGCACGATTTACCTTTTGTAAATCCATGTTGACTTTGTCCGATACTGTCACTGTTTTTCAAGTGCTCAGCTATTACATCCTTTATAATGGACTCTAGCATTTTCCCCACTACTGATGTCAGGCTTACCGGTCTGTAATTCCCCGCTTTCTCTCTACCACCCTTTTTGAATAGTGGGGTAACATTAGCTACCCTCCAATCCATGGGTACAGTTCCAGATTCCATCGAATGTTGGAAGATGATCAGCAATGCATCTACTATTTCTAAGGCCACTTCCTTAAGTACTCTAGGATGTAGATTATCAGGCCCTGGGGATTTATCGGCCTTCAATCCCATCAATTTCCCTAACACCATTTCCCTTCAAATACTGATTTCTTTCAGTTCCTCCCTTTCATCAGACCGTATGTTCTCCAACATCTCTGGGAGGTTATTTGTGTCCTCCTTTGTGAAGACAGAACCAAAATATGCATTTAATTGGTCTGCCATTTCTTTGTTCCCCATTATAACTTCCCCCGCTTCTGACTGCAAGGGACCTACACTTGATTTCACTAATCTTTTTCTCTTCACATATCTATAAAAACTCTTAGTCAGTTTTTATGTTCCCTGCAAGCTTACTTTCATATTCTATTTTCCCCTTCTTAATTAATCCCTTTGTCCTCCTTTGTTGAATCCTAAACTGCTCCCAATCCTCAGGGTTACCGCTTTTTCTGGCCAATTTATATGCCCTCTCCTTGGATCTTATGCTATCCCTAATTTCCCTTGTTAGCCACGGTTGAGTCACCCTTTTTGTTTTATTCTTATGCCACACTGGGATGAACAAATTCTGTAGTTCATCCATGCAGTCTTTGAATGTTTGCCATTGCCTATCCACCGTCAACCCTTTGAGTGACATTCCCCAATCAATCCTACCCAATTCGCGCCTCATACCATCGTAGTTTCCTTTATTTAAATTCAGGACCCTAGTCTCTGATTCAACTACTTCACTCTCCATCCTAATGAAGAATTCTATCATATTATGATCACTCTAACCCAAGGGGCCTCGTACAACAAGATTGCTAATTAAATAGCAAAATACTGCGGATGCTGGAAATCTGAAATAACAACAGAAAACGCTGGAAAAACTCAGCAGGCCAGGCAGCATCCGTGGAGAGAGAAAGAGAGTTAACGTTTCAGGTCGATGACCTTTCGTCAGAACTGTGAAGAGCCGGAAATCAAATAGATTTAAGGCCAGAGTAAAGCTGGGAAAAGGGGGAGGGGATAAAAGAACAAAGGGGGAGATGAAGAGACATTAAGAGACATTAAGAGATATGCAAGGCTAGAGGTGGTGTTAATGTGACAGATTAAGGCTGAAAGAAGTGTGAAATCCACTGGCAGAATGAAGGACAGCTGCCAGCTTCTAGGAGGAAAAAAAAAGGTGGGGGGCAAATAAAAGGGTGGTAAAAATAAAATATAAATGTGATTGGAGCTGAGGTTATGATCTAAAATTGTTGAACTCGATATTGAGTCCAGAGGGCTGTAGCGTGCCTAAACGAAAGATGAGGTGCTGTTCCTCGAGCTTACGCTGCGCTTCCGTGGAACAGTGTAATAGGCCGAGGACGGTGAGGTCAGAGTGGGAGTGAAGCGGTGAATTAAAGTGACAGGCCACCGGGAGCTCGGGGTCCCCCTTACGGACTGAACGGAGGTGTTCCGCAAAGCGGTCACCCAATCTGCGTTTGGTCTCCCCAATGTAGAGGAGACCACATCGTGAGCAGCGAATACAGTATACTAAATTGCAGGAAGTACAAGTAAATCGCTGTTTCACCTGGAAGGGGTGTTTGGGGCCCTGGACAGTGGGAAGAGGGGAGGTGTAAGGGCATATGTTGCATCTCCTGCGCGTGCACGGGAAGGTGCCGGGCGAAGGGGAAGGGGTGCTGGGGGTGGTAGAGGAGTGGACTAGGGTGTCGCGGAGGGAGCGGTCCCTGCGGAATGCTGAAAGGGGAGGTGAGGGGAAGATGTGTTTGGTGGTGGGATCACGCTGGAGGTGGCGGAAATGGCGGAGGATGATCCGTTGAATGTGGAGGCTGGTGGGGTGAAAGGTGAGGACAAGGGGAACTCTATCGTGGTTCCGGGAGGGAGGGGCAGGGGTGAGGGCAGAAGTGCGGGAGATAGAACGGACACGGTCAAGGGCCGTGTCGACCACGGTAGAGGGGAATCCTCGGTTGAGGAAAAAGGAAGACATGTCGGAAGCACTGGTATGGAAGGTGGCATCATCAGAGCAGATGCGGCGGAGACGGAGAAACTGGGAGAATGGAATAGAGTCCTTACAGGAGGCGGGGTGGGAGGAAGTGTAGTCCAGGTAGCTGTGGGAGTCAGTGGGCTTGTAGTGAATGTTAGTCAATAACCTATCCCCAGAGATGGAGATGGAGAAGTCGAGGAAGGGAAGGGAAGAGTCGGAGATGGACCATGTGAAGGTGAGGGAAGGGTGGAAATTGGAAGCATAGTGAATGAAATGTTCTAGTTCAGGGCGAGAGCAGGAGACGGCACCGATACAGTCATTAATGTACCGGAAAAAGAGGTGAGGGAGGGGACCCGAGTAGGACTGGAACAAAGAGTGTTCCACATATCCCACGAAAAGGCAGGCATAGCTAGGACCCATGCGGGTACCCATAGCAACACCTTTAATTTGGAGGAAATGGGTAGAGTCAAAGGAGAAGTTGTTCAATGTGAGAACAAGTTCAGCCAGGCGGAGGAGGGTGGTGGTGGTGCAGCACTCCATTCTCTCCGATCCAACCCTGACATTGTCATTAAACCTGCTGACAAGGGTGGCGCTGTTGTTGTTTGGCGAACCGACATCTACCTAGCGGAAGTTGAACGCCAACTCTCTGACACCTCCTCCTACCTCCACCTGGACCATGACCCCACTACTGAACATCAAGCCACCGTGTCCAAGACCGTCACTGACCTCATCTCCTCTGGAGATCTTCCCCCCACGGCCGCCAACCTCATAGTTCCCCAACCGCGCACAGCCCGCTTCTACCTCCTTCCCAAGATCCACAAACAGGACTGCCCCGGTAGACCCATCGTTTCAGCCTGTTCTTGCCCCACGGAACTTATCTCTTCCTATCTCGACTCTATTTTTTCTCCCCTTGTCCAGTCTCTTCCCACCTACATCCGCGACTCTTCCGATGCCCTCCGCCATTTTAACAGTTTCCAGTTTCCCGGCCCCAACCGTCTCCTCTTCACTATGGACGTACAATCCCTCTACACCTCCATTCCCCACCAGGATGGCCTGAGGGCGCTCCGCTTCTTCCTTGAACAGAGGCCCAACCAGTCCCCATCCACCACCACCCTCCTCCGCCTGGCTGAACTTGTTCTCACATTGAACAACTTCTCCTTTGACTCTACCCATTTCCTCCAAATTAAAGGTGTTGCTATGGGTACCCGCATGGGTCCTAGCTATGCCTGCCTTTTCGTGGGATATGTGGAACACTCTTTGTTCCAGTCCTACTCGGGTCCCCTCCCTCACCTCTTTTTCCGGTACATTGATGACTGTATCGGTGCCGTCTCCTGCTCTCGCCCTGAACTAGAACATTTCATTCACTATGCTTCCAATTTCCACCCTTCCCTCACCTTCACATGGTCCATCTCCGACTCTTCCCTTCCCTTCCTCGACTTCTCCATCTCCATCTCTGGGGATAGGTTATTGACTAACATTCACTACAAGCCCACTGACTCCCACAGCTACCTGGACTACACTTCCTCCCACCCCGCCTCCTGTAAGGACTCTATTCCATTCTCCCAGTTTCTCCGTCTCCGCCGCATCTGCTCTGATGATGCCACCTTCCATACCAGTGCTTCCGACATGTCTTCCTTTTTCCTCAACCGAGGATTCCCCTCTACCGTGGTCGACACGGCCCTTGACCGTGTCCGTTCTATCTCCCGCACTTCTGCCCTCACCCCTACCCCTGCCCCTCCCTCCCGGAACCACGATAGAGTTCCCCTTGTCCTCACCTTTCACCCCACCAGCCTCCACATTCAACGGATCATCCTCCGCCATTTCCGCCACCTCCAGCGTGATCCCACCACCAAACACATCTTCCCCTCACCTCCCCTTTCAGCATTCCGCAGGGACCGCTCCCTCCGCGACACCCTAGTCCACTCCTCTACCACCCCCAGCACCCCTTCCCCTTCGCCCGGCACCTTCCCGTGCACGCGCAGGAGATGCAACACGTGCCCTTACACCTCCCCTCTTCCCACTGTCCAGGGCCCCAAACACCCCTTCCAGGTGAAACAGCGATTTACTTGTACTTCCTGCAATTTAGTATACTGTATTCGCTGCTCACGATGTGGTCTCCTCTACATTGGGGAGACCAAACGCAGATTGGGTGACCGCTTTGCGGAACACCTCCGTTCAGTCCGTAAGGGGGACCCCGAGCTCCCGGTGGCCTGTCACTTTAATTCACCGCTTCACTCCCACTCTGACCTCACCGTCCTCGGCCTATTACACTGTTCCACGGAAGCGCAGCGTAAGCTCGAGGAACAGCACCTCATCTTTCGTTTAGGCACGCTACAGCCCTCTGGACTCAATATCGAGTTCAACAATTTTAGATCATAACCTCAGCTCCAATCACATTTATATTTTATTTTTACCACCCTTTTATTTGCCCCCCCACCTTTTTTTTTCCTCCTAGAAGCTGGCAGCTGTCCTTCATTCTGCCAGTGGATTTCACACTTCTTTCAGCCTTAATCTGTCACATTAACACCACCTCTAGCCTTGCATATCTCTTAATGTCTCTTAATGTCTCTTCATCTCCCCCTTTGTTCTTTTATCCCCTCCCCCTTTTCCCAGCTTTACTCTGGCCTTAAATCTATTTGATTTCCGGCTCTTCACAGTTCTGACGAAAGGTCATCGACCTGAAACGTTAACTCTCTTTCTCTCTCCACGGATGCTGCCTGGCCTGCTGAGTTTTTCCAGCGTTTTCTGTTGTTATTTAAGATTGCTAATTAATCCTTTCTTGTTACATAATACCCAGTCTAAGATGGCCTGATCTCTGGTTGGTTCCTCGACATATTGTTCCAGAAAACCATCCCGTAAACATTCTAGGAATTCCTCCTCCACAGTATTTTTACTAATTTGGTTAGCCCAATTTATATGTAAATTAAAGTCACCCATGATGACTGCTGTGCCCTTACTGCATGCTTCTCTAATTTCAATAACAATAATCTTGTGTAGTAACCTTTTATGTGGCACCTTATCGAATGCCTTCTAGAAATCCAAATACACCACATGCACTGGTTCCCCTTTATCCACCCTGTTCATTACATCCTCAAAGAACTCCAGCAAATTTGTCAAACATGATTTCCCTTTCATAAAACCATGCTGACTCTGCTTGACTGTATTATGATTTTGTAAATGCCCTGCTACTGCTTCCTTAATAATGGACTCTAGCATTTTCCCAATGACAGATGTTAGGCTAACTGGTCTATAGTTTCCTGCTTTCTGTCTCCCTCCCTCCTTAAATAGGGGCGTTACATTTGCAGTTTTCCAATCTGCTGGGACCTCTCCAGAATCCAGGGAATTTTGGTATATTGCAACCAATGCATCCACTATCTCTGCAGCCACTTCTTTTAAGACCCTAGGACCCTTATATTGTAACCAGTACAATTAGTGTAAATAAAACAATTCATTACTGTGCACACTAGTTTCTCTATGTGAGACGCTAGAACCTCTGCAGTAGTGAGAATTGTTTGTGGCTCCCTCACTGACAGAAAATCCATGCAAAACAAAGCAAAAATTCTGACATTCTTTTTGTGTGCTCCAAAGACGAGAGTCGAGAAATTACTGCTGGCAAAATTATTAGATGAACACTTTACTACATTATTTTAATGCAAGTGCTAACATGCTCATTTTAAATGGGCTACCATCTCCACTAAAATAGCACACAAAGGAATATCATATGAGAGGTATTACGCATTTGCCTGCTAATTCATTTCTGGACTAATCTTCAATATCTGAACTATCCTAAAATTCCCTAGATAAAATGATACTTCCTAAATAAGCTCTCCTTCCCATTATTATGGCCACCCCCCTTGACCATGCCATCTCGTATGGCCTCTCTGTTCTCATCGTTTCAATCACAGACAAGGCCGGTTCTGATCACTTTTGTATCCCTCACCATTCGCATCCCAATTTTCACTTCCCACCCCACTTCCTTGTGTGTGCGCTTCTGGGAAAAAATTTCCCCACATGTTAAAATGGCACTTTCAAATTCCTAACTATCTAGCCTTTGGCCATCCATTCGCCATGATATTTCTGCAGCCGTTGATCTGCCCAATCACTCTCTCACCTTTGATGTCCTTGACCCCAGTAAAACCCTTATTCTCGCACTCCCTGGCTGTTTTCCCTGGTACAGCCCCCATCGTTGCTCCCTTAAGTTCAAGGGGTGCAGACCTCAACATATATGGAGCACGATTGATTTAACCATCCATTGCCAGATCAGGCTGGACCACATCAAGTACCATAGGGCCCTACTCGCCTCTGCCAAAACTGCTCATTACTCCAGGATCATCCTCGAATGCAAAGATGACCCAACTTCTTTCTCTACTACCAACTATATCCTTAAACCCCTCTGCCCCAGGCCCCTCCACCCTTGCCTCCAACTAGTATAAGGAGCTCATGGACTTCTTTATCACCAAGACTGAGACCATCTGTTCAACTGTCTCTACCGCATCCCTCCCTTCCCCTAGCCCTGAACCCGTATCCTTCTCTAGTTTCTCTCCTATCTCCCCTAATGCCCTCTCCGAGCTCAACTTGTCCATCAGACCCGCCTCCTATTCTCTCGAGCCATAATTTCTTCCAAACATTGGGAAGACCGAAGCCATTGTCTTCGGCTCCTGTCACAAACTCCGTTCCCTTGCTACCGATTCTATCCCCCTCCGTAACCACTGTCTGAGGCTGAACCAGACTGTTTGCAATCTCAGCATCCTATATAGCCCTGAGCTGAGTTTCTGACCCCATTTCCTCTCCATCACAAAGACTGCCTACTTCCACCTCCATAGCATTCCCCGTCTCTGCCCCTGCTTCACTCCATCTGCTACTGAAACACTCATCCATGCTTTTGTTACCTCCAAACTCGTCTATTCCTGTGCTCTCCAAGGCGGCCTCCCATCTTTAACCTTCCATAAACTTAAGCTCATGCAAAACTCTGCTACCCATATCCTAACCCGCACCACGTCCCCGCTTATCCATCACCCCTGTGGTCACTGACCTACATTGGCTCCCAGTCCATACACGCCTCAAATTTGAAATCTCTTGCCCCTCCTTCTCTCTGTAACCTACTCCAGCCCTACAACCCTATAAGAGCTCTGCGTTCTTCCAACTCTGGCCTCTTGCACATTCTGCCCTCTGCTATATAAATGTAAGTTGTTGTTATATTCATTGTTATTGCTTTTTTTTCCCTGTATTTTTGCAGAATGGGTACTGGAATTTTACATCTGACCTGGGAGTCCTGTTGGAAATTAACGTGGAATATCTAACTAATGTTTTCCTAATAGAAAAAGGCATTAAATCTCTAGGTAATGTATATTTCAGTCTTCAGTAGTGCATTAATCTGAAAGTGAACTACAGCAAGTAGCAGCATTTACTGCTAAAAATGTTTGATTCACAATGTGAAGCATTAAGCAGAGTCTCCGAGTTCAGGATGTTGAAATCCTTGCTTGTCATCCCACTTACATCCCAGACCCAGAGGGCAATCGAGCATAAGTATCCTCCTTCAAACTTAGACTATCACTAATGACTTCCTGAGACTCTCTTCCCATTGTATATTTCTAAGCATTGTTGTACAGTGCAACAGCAGATGTATGTACCACAGTCAAGGTGCACTTCTTAGCAGTTACTCATTATTTTCTCCAAGTCCTCATTCTTCACACCTTCAGCAACACTTTTACTGTTCCTCCATATCACTTGATATTTTCACCAATACATGTGAACTCATTGAACCACACAGAAATTAGTATAACTTATACTCATGCCAGAAATGCGAAACTTTCTCGAGACCCTAAATAAGACTTGTCATAGTGTACGTTTCTAGTGTTTGAGTGCTGGATAATTTGATTTATATTATAATTAACAATTTGTCTTTTTTCCATATACACATACATTTAATATGTTCGTGGAATTCCATTACCATTCCTCGCTCTCATACCTAGCACATCCTATGTACCATTTAACCACACTATTGCTTTTTGCCTCCATTTATGTAATTTGTTATCCTGCACACTCCTTCTACTGGTGAATGCCTTGTACTGCTACTGGCTATGCATTCTATGTAGGGTTACCAGCTCTCCAGGATTATCCTGAAGTCTCCTGGAATTAAAGATTAATGTCCTGGACACAACTGCGAGCAACCCAGGAGAAAAATCGTACAGCATTCTTTTAACATTTGTTTGTTATAAAAATATTGGAGATGGGAAAAATTATGTTTGACTGGGTGGGGTGGTTGGAGGGATCAGATCATAACATAAGAATTAGGAGCAGGAGTAGACCATATGGCCCCTTGAGCCTGCTCCGCCATTCAATAAGATCATGACTGATCTACGACCTCAACATCACTTTCCTGCCCTATCCCCATATCCCTTGATTCCCCTAGAGTCCAAAAATCTATATCTCAACTTTGAATATACTCAACAACTGAGCATCCACAGCCCTTTTGGGGCAGAGAATTCCAAAGATTCACAACCCTCTGAGTGAAGAAGTTCTTCCTCGTCTCAGTCTTAAAAGGCCGACTCCTTATCCTCAGCCTATGCCCCCTAGTTCGGGACCCTGCAGCCATGGGAAACAATCTCTCAGCATCTATCCAGTCAATCCCCCTCAGATTCTTATATGTTTCAATGAGATCTCCTCTTATTCATCTAAATTCCAAAGAGTATAGGCCTAATCTACACCATCTCTCCTCATAGGACAACCCTCTCATCCCAGGTATTAGTCTAGTGAACATTCGTTGAACCGCTAAGGAGACCAAAACTGTACACAGTACTCCAGGTGTGGTATTACCAAAGCCCTGTACAGTTGTAGCAGGACTTCCTTACTCTTGTACTCTAACCCCCTATTAATAAAGGCCAACATGCCATTTGCCTTCCTAATTGCTTGCTGTACCTGCATGTCCTGTATGAGGACACCTAAATCTCACTGAACACCAACATTTAATAGTTTCTCACCATTTAAAAAATACTCTGTTTTTCTATTCTTCCTACCAAAGTGAATAACCTCACATTTCCCCACATTATACTCCATCTGCCACCTTATTGCCCACTCACTTAACCTGTCTATATCCCTTTGCAGGCTCTTTGTGTCCTCCCCACAGCTTACTTTCCCACCTAGCTTTGTATCATCAGTAAACTTGGATACATTCCACTCGGTCCCTTCATCAAAGTTGTCAATATAGATTGTAAATAGCTTAGGCCCAAGCACTGATACTTGCGGCACCCCACTAGTTACAGCCTGCCAACCTGAAAATGACCCGTTTATCCCTACTCTCTGCTTTCTGTCCATTAACCAATCCTCAATCCATGCTAATACATTACCTCCAATCCCATGAGCCCTTATCCTGTGTAACAACCTTTTATGTGGCACCTTATCGAATGCCTTTTGGAAATCCAAATATACTACATCCATTGGTTCCCCTTTATCTACCCTGCTAGTTACATCCTCAAAGAACTGTAATAAATGTCAAACACTATTTCCCTTTCATAAAACCATGTTGACTATGCCTACTCATATTATGATTTTCTAAGTGCCCTGTTACCACTTCCTTAATAATGGATTCCAGCTATGTCCTGTCCACAAAAAGCAGGACATATCCAATCTGGCCAATTACCGCCCCATCAGTCTACTCTCAATCATCAGCAAAGTGATGAAAGGTGTCATCGACAGTGCTATCAAGCGGCACTTACTCACCAGTAACCTGCTCACTGATGCTCAGTTTGGGTTCCATCAGGACTACTCTGCCCCAGACCTCATTACAGCCTTGGTCCAAACATGGACAAGGTCCAAACACCGGAGTACTGTGGCTGCAGTGTGTACCATTCCCTGCCTCTTGCGCTCCAAAAGGCAAATGGAGCGCTTGATTTAGCACTGCACTTCTATCTTGGAAGAAAAAATGGGAATTTAACTAATATTTGAAAATGTTAGCGCCTGGTGCTAACTTTCCAAACATTTTTGACTTAGCGCCCCAAATGGCCCTCAGGAGGAATTTCACCCCCTCTATTCCTGATGATTTCATGTTATGAAATCATCAGGAATACATCCAACCAGAATTGTCAACCCTATACAACCCTCCATATCTGTTGATATGCTTCTACTTTCCGAATTCTGGCCTTGCTCTCTTACCATGCCTATTGGTATTTTAAATGTTGCAGCTCAATGCAAAGTGTTAACATACATGCCTGAGGCTGCCCAGTAGTGTCATACTTTTGCATGAATATGAAGTGCATAGAGGAAATATAGTATTAAAAGCCAAGGTGTGGCATGCATCGCACATTGTGGGATAGCTTTTTACCTTCCTTGCCTGTCAAACCATCTTGTTATTGCGAACATCACTAATTGAGTCTAACCTTTGAAAAGACTAATACTTGGTAAACCTTTGGTGTGTGGTGCATGCTGAATCTTGGCACTTGCTGCTTTCCACAAGAAGATAGAAGAACTCATTGGCCCTTGCAAACAATGCACCTGTTTGATTAACCCGTTTGCTGTGAGTGTGAACGGAAGGTTGGGAGGTGTGGCCGAGATCTCCAACATTTGCCAGGAAGGAGTGTGCTACATTAAAGTTCAACGCAGCTCTAATCTTGACAGTCAGTAACCGAGCTGCCATAGATCATATGCACATTAACTGAATGTAACCCCTTTCTGTTTGACGGACATGCATTTGGTGGTAGAGGTCCAGCTGACCACACATGTGCTACCTATAACAACCAGCGCTTTGGGGGGAAAGAACCTGACGCATGGAAAAAGTGCAGGAAACTAATGAAAGAATTTGCCTTGGCGAACAATGCACCTGTCACTTTTTGTATACATGGGTGCACAGCAGATTGACTGATTTCACATACATCTCCACAGGTGGCTAGAAATGATCCAGTTGTACAAAACTTCAAGACAGTGGTCATCTTCACAGCAAATGGCAGAGCCTTTCCTGTCACTGATCTTGTCTGCAGGTCAGGCTTGAGCAGAAGTCCTAACTCCATGACTACCCCCTGATTAAGTTATGGTCAGCAAAGACAGATCTCAGACATGTGTAGGTAGCTGTGTCTTAGTTAATGGACATAGCTGGAAGACTAAGGGTGGATGTGGGCAATTTGCCTTGTGTAAGCAGGCCTACCTCTGATCCTTCATCAGATTCTTTTTGTCCTCTTCCAAAACAAATGGGTGGAGAGGAATTCCCATGTTCAAAATTTTGGTTGCTGCAACTGAAATTTCAGCTCCCAAAAAATTAGTCATGGAAAATACCAGGGCCAAAAAAACAAAAATGCAAAAAGACAAAAACCAAGCTAGCAGCAAATGCAAAGAAAAAAATGAGTACTGCAGCAAACTTCTTTAGCTAATAATAGTTCTCACCTTTTAAGAGTGCAATTTCCAAAATGGCAGAACATTCTTTGGATATAGTGCCCAATTTAAATGGACCCTGAATAGCTTCAGTACATTCCTATTGAGAAACTGGGAATGGTGCCAACAAGTAGTTGAAATGAAGCATAATTTATTAAGGTTTAATGAGACTGTTGCACAAAATATGTAGTGGGCCACAGCTCATGAAATGCTTAGACACCCCTCTCTGCGCATCAAGGAGACATAGGCCCAGGGCCTGCTCAGACGATTTTCAACCACTGCTCAGCCGTTTGGCATCAGTGCACTCGATGAAGAAATCAAACGAAGACATTACAATTGAACTGACTTGTCATTAGCTTTCGGAACAACAGAATTCCTAATTACTTCTTAGTAGTGGATCTCCAACTGAACGTGCCTTTGCTATATTTCCTTTCAGCTGCATCAATTAAATCTGCAGCTTAGACTTCGTCCAGTAGATTTTGTATCCTGAAGTACTGCTAAAAGAATTCACTACTTCCAGGATACATTCCATATCCTGTTTAAGATTCTGCAGTAGCAAAAGAATACGGTTGCAAATAAAGGCTGTGTTTCAATCTGACAGTCTCATCTCTCTCCTTATCTCTGAACATTTTCTAATCATTTGTGCTGATAGCTTGACTGCAAAACAAACGGAGTGAGATAAAGGGCAGCCCTGCCTCATTCCCCTTCTAAGCAGGGAAATTGCCAATTGCAAGTTGCTTGTTAATACACAAGTTGCCATAAGCAGCAGTACTGTGTTTTGCTATTGTATAATGTTCAGGAAGATCACAAGATAAATATACTGTAGATGAGGAAGGCTGTTCAGACCATCTTAGTTCATCCATCCCGGAGGACCCTAGTTTCCCATTGTAGAATCCAATTGTTTCTTAAACAAGTCCAAAATTTTCAACTCCACTACTGTGTATGTCAATTCTATGTATTGTTTTGTGCAAAGAACTTCCTGATAAGTCCTACATTTAACTTTTTAATTTAAATCTATGTTCCTTGCCCTACTCACACTCTAGTAGGAAGTAATTTTTCAGGTTCACCTTTTCCTTAACATTTACTTATATATAAGATCACATCTTAGTTGTCTCCTTTCAAGGCTGTAAAGCCCAAGTTTCTCCAATCTTTCATTATAATGCAAATGTCTAACACTAGGGATCAGCCTCATGGCTTTTCTCTGAACTGCCTCTAGCACTTAAAAGTCACCCCTGTGTCTCACCAGTACTTAAGCTGTGCACTGACCAGATCACTACACAATTTGACCACAACTTCCTCTGACTTTTACTTTTCTGTTGTGACTACATATTTTGTCATTTTATTTGTTTATTGCTGCTCTGAACATGTTCAGCTTTTAGTCTAAGATCCCTAAATCTCAATTTTATTCTTATCTATTTTAACACCTTTCATGAAATACATATGTTGCCCATTGTTCCTATGTGCATCACTTTACACTTGTCTGCGTTAAATTTCATCTGCCATTGTTCTGCCCATTTACATATTTTGTCCAATTCATTTTTGTATTTTGAGCTACCTCATCAGAATCCACTGTCCCCACTAGTTGAATATCGTCTGAATCTGAATCCAAGCTAAGTCAACATTAGGCCTGTAAATTTTTATCGGGTGTCTATCTGCCCTTTGGTACTTCGCACCCAACACTCTGCATCTTCTGTATGGAGCTGCTCACTCTAATCTAACTTTCCCCCCTTCTTCTACTTTAGAATGCCTAGTTGAAAGAACACTTCAGACAATTTTCAAAAATTTATCAAGGGTTTGTACAGATTACAATAAAAGTTCTTGAAGGCCCTACTAATCAGTTTTGAATCCTGTTGTAATTTTCCACCATTGTTCCCAATGCTTTGAATATTTATTGAGGTGTGCGCATTGTTACATTGGCAGACAAGGAGCCATCCTGCCCACCTAAGATATTGGGTCCTTGTTTCAAACAAGGCATACTTTACCTCCTCTTGATGGCTGAACAGCTGCTGTATTTGCCTACATACCATTGCACCAAAGAATAATTCATTATGTAAAATACTTTGATACATTTCAATGGATAGCTAGCTGGCTGCAAGACAGAAAGCAGAGAGTAGGGTAAAGGGTAGCTATTCAGAGTGGCTGAAGGTGGGGAGTGGGGTCCCACAAGGATCAGTGCTGGGGCCACTGTTCACAATTTATATTAACGATTTAGACTTTGTAATCAAAACAATTTCTAAATTTGCTGATGACACCAAATTGGAAAGGATACAACACTGAGGAGGACTACAACAACTTATAAGACATTAATAGACTTGCAGAATGGGCATATAATTGGCAGATGAATATCAACATAGATAAGTGTGAGGTATTACATTTTAATAAGAAAAATAAGGAGGTCACATATTACTTGGAAAATAAGAATCTAAATGGGGTAGAAGAGCAAAGGGATCTGGGGGAGTACAAATACACACATCATTAAAAGTTGCGACACAGGTCAATAAGGCCATAACAAAAATAAACTAAGCACTAGGGTTTATTTCTAGAGGGTTAAACTGAAAAATAGAGAAGTTATGCTAAACTTGTACCAACCTTGGTTAGACCACACTTGGAGTACTGTGTACAGTTCTGGGATATAGAGGCACTGGAGTGGATGATAAAAAGGTTTACAAGGATGATACCAGAACCGTGAGGTTATACTTATCAGGAAAGAATGAACAGGCTGGGCTCTTTTCCCTTGAAAAGAGAAGGCTGATGTGTGACCTAATGGAGGTCTTTAAAATTATGAAAGGTTTTGATAGAGTAGACACGCATACACTATTTATATGGCTATAGAAGACTTTTGGATTACCTTTTATGTTAGCTGCCATTCTATTCTCATACCCTCTCTTTGCCCCTCTTTTCTTTTTTACTTCTCCTCTGAACTTTCTTTATTTAGCCTGATTCTATCAAATGGTGTCAAGTGATGTACATTAGCTAATATTTCAGAGGAAATTACTTCTTGCATACAAATTGCTGTAATTTCTGTGCCTATTGATTTGTTTGACAGAACTTGCATTAAAATCAGATTTTTGAATAAGAACTTTGAAGGCTAGATTATGAAGCAGGCATTGACCAGAAAATATTTATCATTAAAAGGTCACCGAGCAGCTGAAGAGATTGTATCGCTGATTGCTACACTCATGATCCTACAGTTGATTCGTTTCACTGAACAGTTGAAAGGGATTAAGCTCAAATCCCTCTTTAGACTGGAGCAGACATTGGATTCAAGGTTTGTATAAAGTCTAGATTGATTGTTATTGGGGCAGTGATAATATTGTGAATAATTTGTGTGTTTTTTCAAACATATTGGATAGTAGAATTAATTATAATTTCAACTACACAAATTGAGAAGGTCTTTAAAGTAACACGCACTTCTGGCATTGCTCGTGGGTAGTACAGAAACTGGATTGCAGTTTTCAATACTTACCACAGTCCTGCTGCAACTTAATAACAAGTGATTCACCTATTGCTATCAAACAGCAAATTTACTGAAGCAATACATCACATTCCAGGCTCAAGGTAAAAAATTATTGGACACCTTATTGATACTGAAAAGTACATACCTCAATGTAAAAGGTAAATATTTATTTTTAAATCACACTTTACAAAACTAGCTCAAGATGCGAACAACTTTGTTCTTCTCCAAAAAGAAATTCCATTTATGCAGTAATGCAAACGCAAAATACAACTGGAAATCTGAAATAAAAATAGACAATGCTGGAAATACTCAGCAGGTCAGGCAGCATCTGGGGAGAGAGAAACAGAGTTAACGTTTCAGGTCAATGACCCTTCGTCAGAACTGGAAAAAGTTAGAGATGTAAATTTTTAAGCAAGTGTAGAGGCAGGGAAAAGGGGAGGGGAGGAAAGAACCAAAGGGAAGGTCTGTGATAGGATGGAAGGCAGGAGAGATTAAAAGACAAAAGGAATGATGGTGCAAGGCAAAAGGAGATGGCAATGGGACAAGTTAAGAAACAAAAGATGACTCTAGAGGAGATGTAAATGGGAATGGCAGAATCATCAACAGCTGCCATGTGAGAGAAAAGAAAAAAAAACAGGGGCAGAGGTTATGGTCTGAATTTGTTGAACTCGATGTTGAGTCCAGAAGGCTGTAAAGTGCCTAATCGAAAGATGAGGTGTTGTTCCTCGAGCTTACATTGAGCTTCGTTGGAACAGTGTAAGAGGCTGAGGAGGGAGAGATTAGAGTGGGAGTGGAGCGAAGAATTAAAGTGACAGGTGACCGGAAGCTCGGGGTCACTCTTACAGACTGAACGGAGGTGTTCCGTAAAGCAGTCACCTAATCTGCATTTGGGCTCCCCAATGTAGAGGAGACCGCATCGTGAGCAGCAAATACAATATACTAAATTGCAAGAAGTACAAGTAAATTGCTGTTTCACTGGAAGGAGTGTTTGGAGCCCTGGACAGTGGGAAGGGAGGCGGTAAAAGGGCAGGTGTTGCATCTGCTGCGCTTGCACAGGAAGGTGCCGTGGGAAGAGGAGGGGTGATAGTGGACCAGGGTGTTGCGGAGGGAGCGGTCCCTTCGGAATGTTGAAAGGGGAGGGGAAGATGTTTGGTGGCGCTCCCTCCATGACACCCTGGTCCACTCCTCTATCATTCTCATACTATTCTATTCTCATACCCTCTCTTTGCCCCTCTTATTTTCTTTTCACTTCTCTGACCTTTCTGTATATAGCCTGATTCTCAGATGTATTTGCAACCCGACATGTGTCATACGCGCTGTTTTTCTGCTTCATCATATTGGCTATCTGTTTCATCATCCAGGGAAGCTGAAAATCTGTTACATCTCTAACTTTTTCCAGTTCTGACGAAGGGTCATCGACCTGAAATGTTAATTCTGTTTATCTCTCCACAGATGCTGCCTGACCTGCTGAGTGTTTCCAGCATTTTCTGTTTTTATTCCATTTATGCAGCACCTTTCACAACCCAGGCCATCCCAAAGCACTTCACAGCCAATTAAGTACTTTTGAAGTGCAGTCACTGTTGTAATGTGAGGGAAATGCAGCAACCAATTTGTGCACAAGATCTCACTAAGTGATGAGATAAATGACTGGAGAATCATTTTTTTTTTAGTGATTTTAGTTTAGGGATAAATGTTGGCCAGGACACAGGGAGAACTCCCCTACTGCCCTTCAAATAGTACCCACCTGAGGGGGCAGACAGGACCTCAGTATAGCATCTCATTTGAAAGATTTCTCCTCTGACTGCACAGCACTCCCTCAAGACTGCACTGAAGTGCCAATCTAGATTATGTGCGCAAGTCTATGGAGTGGGGCTTGTACCTACAACCTTCTAACTCCAAGGCAAGGTATGCTACTACTGACCAAGGCTGGCACCTTAAATTCTTACTTCTAGTTATTACATTATAATTTTTTTTGCTCTACTTCCAGTGGTGAGTTTGCAGTATTTGCTTAAGGCACAAATACTTTCTCTTTGTTCTTGCTACTTTCCTCCTCAAAATTTTCCTTATTTTTCCTCAGTTAGTTACATGATTATAAAAAGGTAATTTTGCTCTTCCCCACAGTGAATTTGCAATTTTTCTGAAACAGTCTTTGATGCAGCACTACACACAGGAAGGTTTCCCCCCCCCCCCCCCACTATTGAGTCTGTAATAACTAGCAATAGAACAAGTCGTAATTCTCTTCAACTGCAGCCACAATGTTTGAGGTTAACATCAAAGTGCTTCATAGACATCCCCCTCTGGCAGGAGTGCAACCACACAGTTAGCTCAGTTTAAAAAAAAATAGCTTATACTATATAAAACACTTTATTAAAAAAATGAAATTTTCTCCCCCTCTTGTGCCTAATGGCTATTTATAAATTTTCTGTCTGATTATAAATACCTGTCTAGGTATTGTAGTTCCACAGGAACAAGAGATCCTATAATGCATCTCATTCATTCTCCATGATAATGACTTTTTTTTTTTAGCAGATTTCAGATGTTAGTGTTTATATTAGTTTTAAGAGTAATATTACAAATTGTATGGCATTGTATACTAGCATAATTAAAAAAATATTTTTACACCAGGCGAATTGGTTGCTTTGTGTTTTTATTGAATATATACTTAAAAACTTTCATTGGCTTCTACAGGACACCATCTCGGGCACTAGAACATGTAAAAAAAGCCGTAGAATGGGCTAGAAATACAGACAGACAGTATCCAGCAATCTGTAGTCGCCTCGAGCTAGGAAGAGACTGGGAATCAGCTACTCGCCAGCTGTTGCAGATTGATCCTCTCAAAAAAGGCTCACCGCTTCAGCAGTTGTTTAACTGGGAAGAGTAAAAGAACAGGATGATGAATTAGGTAATAGTTTAATAATACTGGAAGCAGGAACTGTTCACTATGCTCTGTACATTGTAGCTTTCAGCAATTGAAATCCAATTTAACAAATCATTCAATGAATTCAACAGCATCTAAATATGGAAAAATATCTTAACTGGGCTATTAAAAACCAAAGAGGATAAGTATATTCCTAAACATTATAGTTGTAGGAAATGGTACAAATAAGTGTTTATTGTCTGGAATATTAACATTTCCTGTTCTTTCACTTTATGTGGAGTTAATCTAAAATGCAACTTTGTTGATTTTTAATGTAAAAAAAAGTGACCTTTTATTGGCTAACAATAAACAAAGAATTTTCCTTCTTCATGGATTATATGCTTTCTTTGCTTGAACTGAATTTATATCTCCCCAGACGGATAGGCTGAAAGTCTCCTCTTGCGACCGGTCATAAAGTTCTTATGGATAATATACAGATTTGTTGAAGGCAAATCGTGTCTGACTAACTTGATTTGAGTTCTTTGATGAAATAACAGAGAGGGTTGATGAAGGTAGTGCAGTTGATGTGTATATGGACTTTCAAAAGATGTTTGATAAAGTGCCACATAATAGACATATTGCAAAATTGAAGCCCATGTGATTAAAAGGGCAGTGGCAGCATGGATATGAAATTGACTAAGACAGAGAGTAGTAGTGAACTGTTGTTTTTCAGACTGGAGGGATGTATACAGTGGTGTTCCCCAGGGGTTGGTATTGGGTCTACTGCTCTTTTTGATATATATTAATAACTTGGACTTGTGTATAGTGGGCATAATTTCAAAGTTTGCAGATGATACAAAGCTTAGAAATTTAGTAAATACTGAAGAGGAAGTAGCAGACTTCAGGAGGCTAGACACAGACTGATGAAATGGGCAGACAAAATTTAATGCAGAGGAGTGTAAAATAATCCATTTTGGAAGGAAAAAATTAGGAGAGTATAAACTAAATGGTGAAATTTTAAAGGGGGTGCAGGAACAGACAGACCTGGGGTTCACATACAGAAATCTTTGAAGGTGGCAGGGCAAGTCGATAAGGCTGTTGAAAGCATGTGGGATTCTTGGATTTATTATTGGAGGCATAGAATACAAAAGCAAGGACGTATTGGTTAATCTTTATAAATCACTGGTTAGACCTCAGCCAGAGTATTGTGTCCAATTCTGGGCACCACACTTTAGAAAAGATGTCATGGCCATGGAGAGGGTGCAGAGCAGATTTACCAGAATGGTAGCAGGGACGAGGGAATTCAGTTACGTAGAGACGCTGGGATTGTTCTCCTTAGAGCAAAGAAGGTTAAGGGGAGATTTAATTGGTGTTCCAAAATTAGGAGTGGTAGACAGGGAGAAACTGTTTGCACTGGTCAGTAACCAGAGGACACAGATTTAAGATAATTGGCAAAAAAGCCAGAGTGGAGATGAGGGGAATTTTTTTTTCTGAGTTATAATCCGAATGCATTGGCTGAAAGGGTGGTAAAAGCAAATTCAATAGTAACTTTCAAAAGGGAATTGGATATATACTTAAAAAGGAAAAATTTGCAGGGGAAAGAGCAGGGGAGTGGGACTAATGGGTAGCTTTCAGAGAGCCAGCACAGGCATGATTGGCCTCCTTCAGTGTTATATTATTCTATGTTTGAGAACTCTAGTTTGTTGCTGTAGGAGTGTCACCATGGGCTCAGTGGACTTTTTAATTTGTGCAAGCATAGCACAAATTTATTAACCCAAGAATTTATAATTAAGATTTCCCTCTTTGTTGCACCTGGGGAATGCTCAGTGCCCTGGTGCAGTGAGGAGGAAGTGGATGCAGAGACCCGTTACAGCAGATCTGCACTTCACCAGGCTGGCCCAGGATTTCTGTGGGTTCTCAATAGGTAGTACTGGGCCTGCACCTGCTGTAGGCGTTAGACCAAACTTGGGATGCAGACAAGTTGGGAAGGGCATTCGCAGCCCTCCTGCCTCACTTTACTCGAGCAACTCAACACTCCAGGTGGCCCTAGTGCTGGTGCTCCTATTCCCAGCAAAATGCCCTGCCAAGGTACAGGCCTACACAGGAGCTATGCAAATGACTCAGACCAGGAAATTTGGGGGCACTCGTGCCTCAGCAGGCACAATGTACCTATTGGGGAGGCAGAGAGGAAAATTGACCCCAAAACATTCTCAGTTTGGTTTGGCTGTTTAAGGCCTGCTGCTTTTTTCTTTTGTCTGCTGCGGATGTCTTTTCACTGTTGCTTAATTGACCTTCTCCCCTCTCTACCTCCTAAAGATGTTATCTCTTTTCAGAGATTTACTTCCATAGGCCAATCATGCTCCAGGACATTGTCTAAATGGCCATTAGATATGTGTAAGCCTTGGTAGACCACTTGGCCATGGACATCAGAGCTATGCCCAATCCTGTTCTCATCTAACATTCACACATGTGGACTTCTATCAGGGTTCATTCATGATCATATTTGGGAAGCTGACCTGGATCACATCAAATGCTATCAGGCTGCACTGTCCGAGCAGATGAAAATAGAGGCCTGGGGGTAGTTGATGATCGCTCATTAAAAAGATGCATAAACAGTACGAGATGTGCTATAGGGAAAGCAAATAGAGTTTTAGGTTGTATTGCTAGGACCATTGAGTAACAAATGAAGAGCTGTAAACTTAGGCTATGTAAGGCTCTGGTAAATCTGTATTTAGAGTATTGTGTCCAGTTTTGACCTGTACATGGTGAAGGATAGAGGCTCTGTAGAGAATGATACCAAATCTTAGAGCTCTTAGTTACAAGGATAAGTGCCAGTTATTCATGATGGAAAAATGCAGGCCTAGAAACAACATGATTGAAGTTGTTAGTGATTAATACAATCCAGTTAGATAGCTTATCTGAAATAGAAAGGGATGGTTGGAAGAGAGATTATGACAGTGGGCATCAAAATGAGCATGGCCTTCCATTTTTAATACAAGTCTCCTTTCAGATTAGTAATGGGGACAACTGCAGTATTGGCCAGTTTTCCATCCACTGCTATCTTAAGCAGATCATAGATGCATTATTCAGTAGGGCCAACAACTTCTTCACTTTTGCCACTGTCCAACAGCAGCAATGTGAAAGGGCAACAGAATTCTACAACACTGCTGGCTTTCCTAGAGTCCAAAGGGTTATCAACTGCACCCATGGTGTCATTTAGGCCTCTGTGCATAATACTGTCCCCTGTATGACCAAAGAAAGTTTTTAACCTGCATGCAGACATAGCATGCAACCTCCAGCAGAGTGGCAGAAGCTTTCATAATGCCTTCACTTTAAGGCAATTGCCTGTGCCCTCCTTGTTTGAAGGAGAAAGGACGGTTTCAGTGAGACCATGGCTATTCCATGCAGCCAAAGCCCTTGACACCCATGCACCATTCACAGATAGAAGCAAAGTGCAGGTACAATGAAGATCATGCTATAATCAGAATTAATCAACATACTGTTTATCTTGAGCAACATTTCATATGTTAAGACTGATTTGGGACAGCCTTACAATACAACCTCCTCTACCCTGGATTTGCAGAATAATTGTCTTAAAAAGATGAGCTACATCTGTCAAGTAATCTTGCCCAAACCATCTTATCCTAGTTCAGTTCTTCAAAGACCATCTATTTCCATCTGATGCTTGATCTCACTATATTGCAAAAATGCAAATTAACTCAATACAGTACTCAAATCAAGTACAGTGCATTTATTTCCTCTGTCCATAAACTTGAGCTCATCCAAAACTCTGCTGGCCGTATCCCAACTCGCACCCCACCCCTACACTCGCTGACCTACATTGGCTCCTGGTCCAGCAACACCTTGATTTTAAAATTCTCATCCTTGTATTCAAATGCTTCCATGGCCTCATCCTTCCCCATCTTTAAACCCCTCCAGCTCTTCAACCCCCACCGCCACCCGAACTCCATGTTCCTCCAATTATGGCCTCTCGTGCATCCTTGATTTCCTTCGCCCCACCATTGGTGGCTGTGCCATCAGCTGTCTAGGCTTTAAGCTTGGGAGTTCCCTCCCTAAACCTCTCCGCCTCTCTCTCCCCCAAGATGCTCCTTAAAACCTACCTCTTTGACCAAGCTTTTGGTCACTTGTCCTAATATCGTATGTGGCTCAAATTTTATCTGATAACGCTCATGTGCACCACCTTAGGACATTTTACTAAGTTAAAGGTGCTATATAAATGCAAGTTGTTATGTACTGTGTGAATGTTCACAGCTTGAGCGGTACAGTGCTGCTCACTGGGCTTGTGTTTTTCAGAAGTTTGACAACTATGACTGTTTCTAAGTAATTCCTTTGTGGAAGGAATAAGTATGTTGGCTGACTGTAGAGATTCTGGTATCACTAGATGACCTTGCGCCATGCACTGTGAAGATCCTCAAGTGAGTCAACCTCTGGGGCTGTGGTAGCTAATTAATGCTACCTCTGTTCAGCCACTCCCTCCCATGCTTGTTCCAATCTCCATAGACTATGCCTTCTCTCCTTAAATCCCAGGAAGTTGTGCTCTTGGCCTGTCAAACTGGGTTTCCTTCCTCCATATCACCCTATTTTCAGCAATTTTGCTGACTAACAATCTGGTTTTGCATTCCCTATTTCAAGGTGCATAACTGCCTGTTAATTGCAATTCACAGCTATTCAGGGGATTTGTGCTTATTCTTTTTCATTGGCTGGTTCACTGTGGGAAATATAGCACACATTTTAGCCCACAGACTGAAAAGAACAAAATAATGAGTGAAGTAGGAGGCTTTATTACTCCTCAAACTTACAGTAACTCCTGAAGAGCACTCAAACAGCTCATCTACCTTAATCAGGTAGAGACAGGTCAGGTCACAAACATACATTACATGCATTATGAAAAAACTATGTACATTCACTTCTGAAAGAATATTACAATTGTTCCAAAGGCATTAGTTTTGCTCATCAACAAACTTGTTAACTTATGATAATTTTGCAGTTAACCAATGATGCATTGCAGGACAATAAATTGCTCAAGACATTAAGAATAGATTTGATAACTTTAAACCCACAATTTGAGCAAATTTTAAAACAAACATAAATAGGTCTGCAATTGGAGTCAACACTGTGCTTTACCAAAAAGATCTTCAGCTGATGATGCTGGTACTGATCTGGCAAAATTGTAGGAAAATACACATCAATAGACCTGATAATGTGTTGCCATGTATTTCCAAAGTAGTCAATTTTCAAGTGTTTCCCTGAAGATGATGGCACCAAAATTAAAGTTATCTCTACCTCACACCTGCATCTAAATCTGCAAACTTTTAAACTTGCAATTTAAATTTTATTTTAAATTAGTTTTATAGTACAATATACATGACTTACTCGCCAAACATAGCAACCCTCCTCCCCGCAAGACAACGTAGGTGACAGAGCAATATCAGCCAAATGACTAGAAAGCTAAACTAGTTGAGTATCACAGAAAGATCTACACATCAGCTTTTGGACACTTTGCCACATATAAGGTGCTATATATACTCAAGTAGTTGGTCAACAATATTTTAATCAACTCATGACAAGTCCATTTGTGGTTAAATATTACCCTCCAGGTACTGTTATAATGAGGGTGCAATGGATCATTCCTAGCAGCCCTGCTAGATGAAAGTGATTTTAAAAGTTAAAGCTCAATTTCTGCTGTTATCCTGTATTAAAGATGGATGAATATAGATCAGTTTATGGGGAAGATTGACTCTCTACTTAATTTTCCCCAGCTCAGACTGAGTGCTGACATTATCTGCAGTTATGATGACATGTGATTTAGTAAAATGCAGTTATACCAAGATACCAGTTACAGAAAAGAATCAAATGTATTCAAGAGAATGCAGATACTAAGTGTGTAACTTTGATAATCAGGCAATAATGCCAGTGCAAAGTGCAATGAACAGCCATTGGTTGGATGCCAGCAGAACTTTCTACAATAGAGTTGGGGATTGCATTGAAGCAAGGAGAGTTTTAAAAAACTAGAAAATTGTTGGCTGATAAACAATGTCATGAAGCTGATAAGATTGCTATGGAAAGGCTTTATTCTTTCTCTGGAAGCTCTCATCCTTTTCCTTTCCTGCAAGCCAATTAATGCCAGTGGATTAAATGTCAAAATTTAACAATTCTTAAAAAAAAAGGATTAAACTTCCTGGTGCAGATTTTGTCCAAAATAATTAAAACTATACAAAGCTTTGCACTTATGTAGTTAAAAAATAAAATGACCAAATAACTAATCAGCCTAGACTCCAGTACCCTCTCCAAGCCTTTGAAATGCCCCTTCTCCTCTATCTCCAATCCCTATCTCAAGTCTGTCTTTTTCTCTCAAACTCTCTCTACCTCTGTTACAGTCAGAAAGACAGGTGAGGCTGCTTATCACCTGCTCCCTCCAAGCCTTTGAAATACCCCATCTCCTATCTCCAATCCCTTCTTCCCAGTATGTATTCACCCACCAACTATTCAGTTTAAACTGGTTACTTGATCTATGGCTCCACCTTCACTCTGAAAGAAAGACTTGTATTTATATAGCGCCTTTCACAACCTCAGGACGTCCCAAAGCGCTTCACAGCCAATTAAATACTTTTGAAATGTAGTCACTGTTGCAATGTAGGAAACGGGTCAGCCAATTTGCACACAGCAATCTGCCACAAACAGCAATGTGATAATGACCAGATAATCTGTTTTTAGTGATGTTGATTGAAGGATAAATATTGTCCAGGCCACCGGGGAGAACACCCCTGCTCTTCTTCGAATAGTGCCATGGGATCTTTTACGTCCACTTGATAGAGCAGACAGGGCCTCGGTTTAACATCTCATCCGACAGTGCAGTACCTCCTTAGTACTGCACTGGAGGATCAGCCTAGATTTTTGTGCTCAAGTCTCTGGAGTGGGACTTGAACCCACAACCTTCTGACTCGAAAGGTGAGAGTGCTACCAACTGAGCCACAGCTGACCTTCACTATTGGCCATCTTCCTATTGTCTTTTCCCTCACGGGGAAAGATCTCACCAACGCTTCTATTTTTTCGAGGTTTATTTTATGTTGAATTTAACAGTTTACATACTTTCTAGGGATATGACATACTACAGGTTACATTACATGGTAATTGCAGATACATACAATGACAATGTCGCACTGTTCTGTATGTTTTGTTAGCACTAACTATTCAGGGTTAAGAATTATGGTTTTTTCCTCCTTGTTGCTTTGTCAGTTATTTAATCTCCCTACTTCACGGGGGTTGCTGCCCTAGTTTCTATCTAGCATTAACCATAAAAATTAATATTCACATCCTAGCTGAGATTGTACCACTATTTAACTGGCTTCCAAATGAGATATTACTGTAATAATAAATACACTTAATTTTCTTGCCATTGGGTAACTACAGGAAACTCTTTCGTATCCGGCACCGACGGGACCGGGATGGTGCCGGTTGATTAAAAATTCCAGATAACGGAGAGGTATATCTACCGAGGCTATTTTTAACAAACAAAAATAAAAATATCAAGAAATGTGCAGTATAATTGGGTACTCCCCTACAGAATGTTGTGTTAAATGGATGGTGGAAGATGCTTGATTAAGTACAGTAATGCCAGTTGAGGGTAATCCATAACTCTAATTACTTAACAGTAAAACAAAACTTATAAACGACTGTATACTGTAGTTTTCGGAGTATGAATTCTGCCGGTTATTAGAGAATTCCGGATATTTAGGTGCCGTTTAAACGAGAGTTTCCTGTAGTAGCTTTCCAGCTACTATTTGGTGTGGCTCCCTGACTCAATCTACTCTGTTACCATATTTCCTGCAAATGGTATGAAAGCTATTGTGCCTCACAATCACTGCTGTGCTCTCTTTGCCATAAGTAATTAACCAGTCACATGTTGAAACTCAACCCTAATTGCATTTATACTGAAATTAAGCAAACCTTAGGGCAGCTTGGTGCTGCAGTATGTTGAAGCGCCAACATACTGAATCACCATTTACACCATCAATTCCCCAAGTTTATGATCTTAGTGAAATGTGGTGCAGAGTGAAGCACTAATATTTTCCCATTGGAAAGTAAAATCAGAGAAAACATACTGGGAAGAAGGGATTGGAGATAGGGAAGGTGCATTTTAAAGGCTATGGACTGGATTCTGGCCTGCCCTCACCTTTCTGTTGACTGGTTACAAAGTAGTATTGCTCTCCTGCCAAACCTGTCAGCCAAGAGATGGTATGGTACATGTTCCAGAGAAACCTGAATGACAAAGAGAAAATTATTCAGTTCTAATACTACAATTTTCCCTTTTTTCATCAGTTCCCATACTACAATTTTTCACGTTAGACAAATTCATGCTGGAGTCCAGTCTCACAGGTTGCGGCGAGAACTCTCACGCACAGAACCATTCTTTACTCATGACCGAAGATAGGCTAGTCACTTTTGGAATGCGACAGAGCCCAGCCTGCTCCTGTCAAAACCCAAGGTCCACACATGCACTTTGCAGCAAATTAGCAATCAAAAGCAGGAACACTGGCTATTCTTTCTCCTCTTTAACCCAAGGGCATTGAAGACCAATTGTAATACCCTACATCTGTCCCATTGACATCAGGAACAGGCCAGAAACTAGACCTGGGACCTTTTTGGTGTTTATAGCTCAGTATCACATTATATTTATCCATGGGACTATCAGGAGAGTCAATATATTATTTTAATCACTTTAGCATTGCCAAAATGTATTGTACTCTAATTCAGTACTTTTATCACTTATTTATGGCAAATAAAACATATCTTTACCCAAGGCTCGATGTATAATTTTTTTTTAAATCACCCCCCTAATATCTCCTTGTTTGGCTCAGTATCAAATTTTTGTCTGATTATGTCTCTGAAGCACCGTGGAACTTTTTCCTACGTTAAATGGAGTTATATAAATGCAAGTTGTTGACCATTCCGCCATACAGTAATAAAGAGCAAGACAATACTCTGGCAGAAACACCCATCATATTGTGAAGCATGAATGAGTCAAATAGTAAAGTTTTTCAGTCATTTTAACCTTTGAGGTTTAATGTATCATGGAAATCACATGCTGTAATTCAAAAGTACTTAAGCAATCAGGATCAATAAGAAGTCAATCAGGTGCCACAGACGCAAAGCAAGCAAAAAGCAAAAAACTGCGGATGCTAGAAACCTGAAACAAAAAAAAATGCTGGAAACACGTGGCAGGTCCTTCAACATCTGTGGAGAGAACAGACAAGTTAACATTTCAGGTATGGTGAAGGGTCCACACCTGAAACATTGGGCCAAATTTTGCTGGAAAAATAATGGAGTTAACAGTGCATGTCGTTATTAATGCGCAAATCAGCCAGCAAGTTCAGAGGATTAAGAGATACGCCATTAGTTGCGAATCTCCAGAACGTGGTCGATTTATGCCACTCCGCCGATTGCTTCGCACAAATGGCATCTTGCCCTTAGCCGCCGTTATTTTTAAGAATTTGAACATTATTGCCCATTAAACTCACCGCAGATAATTAGGGCTGTTAAGAACGCAATTACCCTTTTAATGATGTCAATTGTTACTGCAATGCCAATCAATCTTTCCAGCCCAGAAAAGGTAAAATTTTAACTATTCCATCTCATTCCTGCACAAGATTTTTTGTTAAATTTACTTTTTTTCTTACTTTTCCTTTGTCTTTTTTCCCTCTTAATCCAATCTTGCTTTCCCTCTTTATTTCTCTTTTTGTACCTGATTTGACTCCAATTTACCCTCCTCCTCATTCCTGTTCCTTTCTCAATCCTTAGATCTTATTGGTTAAGGAGACAGGCTATTGGTCTCATCATTCACCAAGGTCCCAGATGCTCCTTTGCCCTTGCTCTGCTGTTATCAGCTCTCACTTCCAGCAAGCCACACCACATAAAATTGATCTGAAGGGTGCAGGAAAAAGTCTAACAATGGCATACGTTGCAAGATGCCAATTAAAACTGGTCCGTTCTCTCCACAGATGTTGTGTTTCCAGTATTTTAAATTTTTGTCACAGAACCAATGTTGCTTTCTAATGGAATTATTTTGTTTATTCTCGACATTCCTGTGCAAAGTAGTAGCGTGAAACTTTTGAAAGTGGCTGGATCATCAATCTGTGCCAAGTAAGCTGATTTCAGCTGGGACAACAATTTGATTGCTACAATTGGCTTCCATACCCTTTCATCAGGGTCCCGAGAACTGTTCAGTGACCAAAAAGCTGGAAAGTGTACACGTGCAGAAGTCCATAAAGAACAGGATTGTGCTTGGTTTTCATGCCAACCAGGTGCACTGTGTAAAATGTACAACAATGGCACATTTGAACAACCTGCTAGAAGTGCACATTTTGTACCAAAATTATTTAAAAGTTAACCTGTTGTATTTTGTATCAATTGTACAAATGGAGCATTGTAATGGGCAACTTTTTGCACACAAATAAATGCAACGGTAGTTAACAGCAACCACTTAATAATGGTCAGAAAGATCACTCTTCTAGATGAACAATTAATTGTGTTTTGGTATAATTTCCTGTTAAGCCATTTTGTAAATTTCGTTTTTGCCCCCCCCCTCCTCCCCTCCTGTAAATTTTGACTTTAAAGAAAGTGGTTAGTGCTGGAAAATGAAGGGCATGTCCCTGCAGAAAGTATGCACTTCATAAACAGGCAAGTAGAGACTACCAATGTGGATTTAATAGCTAATTTGGGACACTCAAGCACACACGTGGACAGCTGGTTCACCAAAAAAAGTGAATACTTAACCAGAGGTATGTGCAAGAAAGATTCCTTACTGACCACAAATGTTATGAATAAACTAAAAGCCTGTTTTGAGACGACTGAAACTTTTGCATACATCACTGCACTCTCAAAACCCAACATTATAAAAAAGTGCTAGTATATGCTTCATAAATCAAAAGATATGGGACAATTCGCTTGATCCACTGTTCTTGCTTTAGGTTGGAGTGAGTTTGAAACATTCCAGTGAAGGAAACACTGGAGCGTTACCCACAGGACTAGGCGTAACCATCGCTCGAGATAAAACATTCCCGTCGGGTTCAACGGTGGGTCACAACCACCATCTTATGGACTAAAATATATCGACGAAGCCCCACCATGAACAAACACTACAAACTGACTATTTTCGCTGCTCTTAACCCCACCCCCCAATACCACCACACCACACAATTACTGGGGAAGAGGCTCCCATCATGGCGCTGCAGCTTTTCATACACCAAAAACACTTGTTAAAGAACCAAATTCACTAGGCACCTGGTAACTTTAGCCATTTGCATTCAACTAATCTATCTCTTGTCTGATAACGTTAATGTTTATTTCTCTCCCCTCACAATACCATTGCCATTAAACCTGATTCGGAAAACGCAGAAACTTAAATTTTCTTCAAACACTGCCCCGAGCAGGGACAAACAGACTTGCTGAACCGCCTTAAGCCGTTTGACTACGTTAAAGGCTCTGTATAAATGCAAGTTGTTGTTGATGGGGCTTTAATTGGTGTAGCTAAATGTCACTCAAAGACGTCTCATATGGTTGATGATTAAGTTATGTAATTTCTTTTATTTGACTCGATTCACCGCCCCCCCCAACTCTTCTGCGATAGCAAAATACTCTTCTCCTCGCCACACATTAACTCCGCCTTCGGTGCCTCCCACTGGTGGTGGTGGGGGAGGGGGGGAATCGGATTGCCATTGACGTTAACAACAATTTACTGTCGTAATCTTCGATTGGCCAAAATGTAATGTCAATCATCATGATCACGCATTTTGATTGGCTCTAGCCGACGTCATTACCATCAACACCACCCCGCCCACCAGTTTTCGTTTCATCTGGAGTTTTTTTTCGAAAAACATAATCGGCGGCTTGGTGTGGGAGGCCGTGCGAGCTGTTGGGAGACAACGGTAACAATCATGGCGACGGAGATTGCAGAGAAATCAGAACAAGAAAGCGAAGCCGAGGAAGATGTGTACGAGGTGGAGAGGATAGTGGACATGAAGGTTTCCGAGGTGAGAGGACGGGAAATATTCGACGACGGTTATTCCCGCTGTGTTTTATTGAACATGGAGTCGGGCGCTGTGTCTGTAAAGTGAGGCCTGTGGCCCGGGTCTCCACCTGCGGAGAGTCTGGTACCAGAACGCCGTTGGTTTACTCTGGTACACCGACCCTTTCTCTCTTTATCGATCCAGTGCACTCCTGAATTTATTTTTCAACTGGGAAAACTACAATCAAATTTACTATCATATGTTTCTTAAATGTTAGACCCCTTAATTAAAAATCCCTAACGAGATAGATGACAGCAGAAAAGGTCATCTTTGAAGTAGTGCAATACCAAAACGTGAAGTTAAAATCTTATGTAATCGTAAGGTAAACCAGTAGTTTATAAAGAACCTGTCCTGTTTCATGAAGGAAAAATGTGTACATGACCGATTTCGGGAAATAAATTCCAGACACAAAGTTTCACACTCTAAATAAATCTGCAATGATTTATATAATTAAAAAATTATTACAGTTTGGGTCCACAAAATTACCTTTTTATTTAAAATATGTATTGTAAAATCACACTTTACGATCAGAAGCTAAAAATGCAAGAATCCTTTGAAAGGAATTGCATTTCTATGGCATTTTCCCCAACACCGCCTTCTGCCTCCTTTCTCCCGCCCCCGAACTGTTCTTCCTTCCCCCCCCCCCATGAATTATCTCTCCTCTCCCTCACCCACCCCCACCACAATTAATGATCTCTCTCTAACCCCCGCAATGAATGCTCTCTCTCTCTCTCTTTCTCACCCCCCCCCCACCCCAGGAACGATCTCCATTCCCCCCTCCCCATGAATGATCTCCCTCACCTCTACCCCCCCCCCCCCCCAGGAATAATCACCCCCCAAGAATGACCACCAAAATGATCTCCAACCATCTCCCCCCCCCCCCCACCCCCAGGAATGATCTCCACCCCCCCCCCCCCCCCAGGAATGATCTCCACCCCCCAGGAATGATCTCCACACCCACCCCCCAGGAATGATCTCCACCCCCCAGGAATGATCACCCCACCCTCCAGGAATGATCTCCACACCCACCCCCAGGAATGATCACCCCACCCTCCAGGAATGATCTCCACACCCACCCCCAGGAATGATCTCCACCCCCCACACCCCCCAGGAATGATCACCCCACCCTCCAGGTATGATCTCCACACCCACCCCCCCCCACCCCAGGAATGATCTCCACACCCCACCCCCCAGGAATGATCTCCACACCCCCCACCCCCAGAGGTCGCCCTTGGCCCCGCCCCGAGGTTGCGGTCGCCCTTGGCGTGCCCCCCCCTCGGTCGCTTTCGCCCCTCCCCCCAGATGTCATCCCCCTTGCCGCCGTCCTCTTCTCCCCCCCCCCCTCCCCCCCAAGAGGTCGCCCTCTCGAACCCCCCCACTACAGCTCGCTCTTGACCCCCCCATGACAGCTCGCCATTGACCCCCCCCCCCACGACAGCTCGCCCTCAACCCCCCCATCCCCACGACAACTCGCCCGCTCTGCGCCCCCCCCCCCCCATGAAGTTTCTTCCTAAAATACAGTATTTAACACCTACCCATAATTTAAAAGCTTTGTTAAAATTGTTCTTCTGTATCATTGGGCACACTTTTTGTCCATGTCAGTACAGATCACGGGACCTTGCAATTTGTTTCCCATTTTATTCAGTAGTCTTGTCATATGTTGGGTGGATTGCAGTGCACCTTTGTGGGCTGGTACAAAATGTTTTCTTGTGGGATATTTGCACATCGCTGACCTGATTTGAGCAATATTTTTGCTGTGTGATGCTAGGGAAATACAATAAACTACCTTGCATATATTATATCATAAAATTAGTTATCTCTAAACTGCAAAATCTAATGTCAAAACATGCTGGTTATATTTCTTCCAAATATACCTTCAGTGCCATCCATTGTGCTGATGCACCACACATCTATTCTTCCTTACTCAATAACTGTTCAATTGTTTAGTAAAGGCACTGTTAGGCAATATTGAACAGAAGCAGTACAAAAATTACCTGGTTGGGGCTAAATTGCAGATTGATAATTGTTTTTGACTGCTCTGCACAGGAGTTGTTTAGGCTCATAGTCCTGTGAATTTGTAATTTGCCAATTATTCAGACTCCATCTATCATTTGGATTTTGAAGCTTATTTAGAAGGAGATTTATAAAAGAACAAAACATTTTTCTTTGTATAAGAGACCACTGGTTGCTTGGATAAAATGTATTGTTAGTGTCCAGGTTCAGACACAATTTATTATTTGACATACAAAACACCCCAAGGTTCTTTGAGGAGTTGTAACAACAAATATGTAGATGAAAGGGGTAAGGGAATGGATACTGAGTTATGGTGGAAAAGTTAGGAGATGTGAAACAATGGGTTTTTGGGGACCAAGAGAGGATCAAGTAAGCAGGCATCGGTCTCGGAAGAGATGGGCTTAGAGAGGGCTGGGGGTGATGGGAAAGAAACTGCAGTGTGGTGAGGAAATTTAGGAGATACTATTTGTGCATTCTTTGTCGAGAGCAGTTTAAAATGCATGTTTATATTTTACACTCTATTAACCCCTAATATTTGAACTATTATGCTAGTAAGCAGTGATTTGGAGTGATGACCACAGTTTCTCTTTTTAGGGGGAGGGAGATGCAGGGTGGTCCACAAGTGACCAGCTCCTAATAGCTCTGCTAGTATTGTGTTCATTAAATAATCGCTGAGGTACACTAGAGTGTCCCAGAGTACCTGTTTTCTGATGTGTTCTGTTTTTATTCCATGCACCCCCCCCCCCCCCCCTCAAAAACCCTCTTTTTGCGGAAATATTTGGCCTTCACATTGGGGAGTTGATGTGTAGGGAATGGTGAGAAGAATATTTTGATATTTTCTCTCTGTACTCTGTGATGTTGCACACTGACTTTACTGCCACGGTGCTGCCTTTGAACCAATTTCTTTAAATCGTTTGAGCATAAACTAAATTTTAGCGAGCTAATATGCAAACATGGTCTTTAATATTTAGTATCTAATCTGAGAATTGAAACAGTATTGCAATACTGTAAAACAGTTGGTGAGAAGCAACAGTGTGGGAATTGGGGGATATTTTCACGACAATGTGCTTCCAACGGGGGAAGCTTAGACTGCCGATAGCCCATATGAGAAGTTTGGATGGGCAAGGCTCCTTGTCGGGAACATGAAGTCTGCAAAATTACCTAATTACTTCGTAATTCAAAGTTGCTTAAATTAAATTGTCTAGGAATTCAAAATTTTTGAGTGCTCAATTGCCACTTTGAGTTTACAGTACATAATTCAAATTATTAGATCATTAGATTTTTGTTAACTAAAATTCAAAATTGTTTTATTGATCAGCTATATACTGTAGCTTAATCATTAAGAAGTTTTGCCAATAATTGAGCCATGGATTAATTGGTAGAGTTGGTAAGCCATTCTGGATAAATGGATTTACTAAGTAGAACCTCCAATATTTGGTAACTCTATCCTATTATGTTTACCTGGTCTATTACTCCATCTGCTGGATTGTTGCTGTCACTAGTAGAGCATGATGCGGAGTCATTGCTGCTTTTAAGTGCAGCTGCAATTTTATTTTGGGAGGAGAATGTAGTTGAGAAGAATGGTAGGTAAATTATGGCCGTGAAGTATAAAAGTGGCTTTTTCTGACTTTTTTATGTCAACTTTCCAAATCGCAATGATGCTTTTGTGAAAATGAAGACTCTACAAATGAGGAAATGGCATTTATTTTTATTGGAGAGGGGAAAAAAGAGACAGAGAGACAGATGGAGGCATAAGACAGCTTTTATACAGGAAGAGTGGATGATGCATAGGTACAGGGATCTGTACTGTGGCCTGAAAATTTTTGTTTAGGAATAATTTCTTTCCTGTTAGTATTTAGTATTTGCTATTTTAAATGTACAACATATATCTAATTTTGACTAATTATAAGGTTTGATTACTTTTTAACTTAGCTTTAATATGATTTTGAGCAGAAGAAAATGTTGAACAGGACTCTGGAAAAGATTTTCAAACAAAATAATGTACAAATTGAACAAGGGCGGTGACCTAAAAGTTGGAATGAAAATTAATCTTACAGTTAAACTTTGAAACCTGTTGGAATTTGGCCTTTTTAAAAAAAAAGACATTTGCATATCAACAAGGAATATATTGCACTACAGATGCATGTAACCTTTCGATTGTACAATTTAGGCCGGAGTCTGATATTTCTCAGTTTCCTTCTCCCTTCTCAAATGTAGCTGGTAACAAGTTGGCTGACACTTTGCCAGGGCTGATGTTTGACCTAAACTAGGAAAAATTAGTAAAACATTGGCCCAGAAATTAAAGACGGAGCCTTCCTGCGGGGGTAAGGCTTCCCCGCGATATCTCACTGCGCGCCTACCTTTTCCCTCCGAGCTCTCACGAACTTTAGTTTCAAGGCTGCAGCTGTGCAGTGTGTGCGTATCCCAGAGACGGAGTTAGTTCGTGCGAGCTCTGGGATCACGTGATTCAGTTAGAGCCAATGGCGCACACCATCTTTCATTCATAGTTTTGACAGCAAGGGCTGTCAAAGCTATGAATCTATACCCCCCCAAAAGAACAGCTAAACCTCAATTAAATTTAAAAAAAAAAGCCATCACATTAATAAAATAAGTATAGTTAAATAAATTAACCACTTTAAACAAAAAATTCAATTTTTGAAAAAATTTAAAATCTTTTTAAAAGTTATAAAAATAAACTTACCTTTCTTTAAAGTCTCTAAAAAAGATAAACCTGTTGAATTTTTTAAAAAATAATACTTAATTAACTACTTACCTTGTTAAAAGAGGGTCTTACGCCTCCTTTCTTTATGTGCAAAATCTTCCATGCTTACCTGCGCGTTCAAAGCACTAAGTGCACTGCGTGCGTGCAGCCTGTAGCGCACACGCGGTTCACTTAGGAACCGCCCCCTTTTGAGTTCACGAAGTGCCGGTTTCCCGTGCATGCTGGAAACCGGCAATTGGAGACCTAAAACGCGAGAGTACGCATTAGGTCTAATTTTCGGGCCATTAAAAAAAAAAATCTTCTCATCAACCCAAAATGTGAGATGAAGAGGTGGGGTAAAATGAGGATAATTTAAATGCTTTTTTGGGGGGAAAACCAGATCTACACTTTTTCTGAGCAACAACAATAAATGGTCATATGACAATCCAATTTGTAAGTTTGTGATATTTGCCAATTAAAGCTTTGAGCTGAGAATTTTTTGCTTCTTTTGGAGAATAATCATTTTAATGGGGGGGGGGGGGGATTGGCTTACTGCATCTACTTTTTGTTTCTGTGTAGCTGCATAAAGTTTGGTCAGAAAAAACAATCAAGCAAATGAGAACTTTGTTTTTTTTTATATCTCCTTTCTTTCAGGTGTCCACCTTTATTTAACTTATTTTGTAAACCATACATTTTTCTGTTAACCTTCCCTTGTTCAAAGCAGTTTAAAAAAAAAAGACTTGTTGAGTTTAGCAGCACTTCTTTGAGTTGCAGATCAAGTCACGTGATACTTGCAGGTATATACAATAAAGATCTTGCATAGTTTTGGAACTGTATGCCAAAAGGAAGTGTAGTTACCCATATTCTTTTGAGAGTGAATCTCCTGTATAATTGTATGTTACAGATGAGTTTTGATTTTGCTGCATATTATGGGTAAGCCCTGACTTTCAACGTGTCTCAATTTGTAGCAGTAGCAGGACAGAAACAGATAATAGTATGCTGCACTACTGTTGGTGTAGCAGGCCTGAGGTGGAATTGATTATATGTGTTGGATCTGTTGCACCTGGTAAGCCTACGCACAAAAACGGTATAAAAGCTTTGCTGGGATGTACATGTCAACAACGGAATAGTTCTGTGGCAATACAAATTTGAGGGGGTTGCAATTTAAATCTAGTGCATTTTGAGTACAACTTGGAATCCTCAAGATATCCTAATCATTTTGAATGTGATAACTTTATTGTGTAGAGTAGGTAGGAGTTGAACTTTGTGTAGTGCCAGTAAGAATATGTCACTTGTGAAACCTGATTACCAGCAATGGTTGGGAATTGTGGACAACCAGTGTTGTATTGCAAATGTTTTATTGTCAGCTGTAGCTCAGTGTTAGCACGCTAGCCTCTGAGTCATTAGGTTGTGGGTTCAAGTCCCACTCCATAGACTTGAGCACAAAATCTACGCTGACACTCCGGTGCAGTACTGCCAGAGCACCAAGGCCCTGTCTGTCCTCTCGGGTGGACGTAAAAGATCCATGGCACTATTTTGAAGAAGAACATGGGAGCTCTCCCCAGTGACCGTGCCCGTGCCAATATTTATCCCTCAACCAATATCACAAAAACAGGTTTTCTGGTCATTATCTCTTTTATTTATTCATTCACGGGTGTGGATGTCGCTGGCAAGCCCAGCATTTATTGCCCCATCCCTAATTGCCCTCGAGAAGGTGATGGTGAGTCACCTTCTTGAACCACTGCAGACCATCATATCAGTTTTATTTTGATAGTGGCCATTTGAGAGGGCAGTGAAGAATCAGCCACATTGCTGTGGGTCTGGAGTCACATATAGGCCAGATCGGGTAAGAACGGCAGGTTTCCTTCCCTAAAGGACATTAGTGAACTAGTTGGGTTTTTACAACAATCTGGTAGTTTCATGGTCACCATTACTGCTACTAGCTTTTTATTCCAGATTTATTTAATTAACTGAATTTAAATTCAGGGCATTTGAACTTGCGTCTGGATTAATAGTCCAGGCCTCTGGATTACTAGTCCATTAACATAACCACTAGCTACCTTCCCCACTGTTTGTGGGACCTTGCTGTGTGTAATGTGGCTGCTGTGTTTCCTACATTACAACAGTGACTACACTTCAAAAGTACTTAATTGAATGTAAAGCGCTTTGGGACTTTCAAGGTCATGAAATGCGCTATACAAATGCAAGTTCTTTCTCTCATTTTCACTCTCTCATTTGGCAGGTATATGAACAATTGTGATATGTAGCTATAGTGGACTGTCCTGTATATTGTTTTGGAACTCTGTTACAGTGCTAGTTCACGGAATACTGTATAGTGCTTTGTAATAAAACAAAAGGATGCTGAAAAATTTAGTTCTGTTTGTGTGAATGATTTAACTGTCCTTCTGACCATAGCCATTAACATAGCCACCAGTTGCAAATATCTTCTGCCTTTTCTAGTCAGTTCAGGTTACAAGGATATAAATAATTCAGAATGATGCTGTTGTTTCTAGGACAGACATCTGAGCTATTTCATTTGCCACAGACCAAGGGTAACTTCTGTATGTCATGGTTTTATTCTTGTTTTTGTAATTTCTTCCTTTTTAAATTTTACACTTTTTTCTTGCTGGCATATTCATTCCCTTTCTTGCATTTTATTTACTTTATTTTATTATCTTTGTTTTCTTATTCATTCTGTCTTTTACTTCTATTTCCTCATAACCAGCTCCCTCAGGGCTCCATGCTAAGGTGATTATCTAACATGAGAGCATACAAGAAAGGTTGAGGTTAGGAATCAACTTATTGAAGATCAATAAAGTTGAAGTATACAGTAAAAAATTGTAAAAACGGACACTTATTGACAGTCCCAAATAACTTGCATTATAATGGCTACAAGCTGCACCTTGAATCCACGGACACTCGCAAATTCCGAACTACGGACAGCCTTCAATGCACCAAGTCTGTTTGCAACTGAAAACAGAGGACACGCAGGTAAGTGTGAGGCGGCAACGGGTGAAAACAGTATCTTTTGTGTAATGGAGACTTCTTTACTCAGCATCCATAGCGGCAGAGAAACTGCTTTATCTCTGGTATTGAATGCTCTATCCCAGGGATAAAGGGGTTTCTCTGCCGCTATGGATGCTGGGTAAAGAACTCTCCATTTCACAAAAGCTGGACACTGCACTGGAATCACTGGTACTCTCGTGAAATGGGGCATGGGTCTCCAGAGCGCTCCCTTTCGATTATTTATGTGGTGGTCATCGCATAAGATTTCCCACCGCAGTGCGTGCTCCTGCTCTGACATCACCTGTCCACCACCGCAGGGTGGTGAAACCGTTGTGGCCACGTGGAGACCAGTTGGTATGCGGCTCGAGAGTTGGGAATCGTGATTGTCGAAATTCAGGAGGGGTTCTGATATGGGGTGGTCTCAGCATTTGGGGTGGGGTGGGGGGGGTGTGAAGAGGTGGAGACTGGGGAATGGGAGCTCGGAGGAAGGGATGGGGAATGGGGGCTTGGGAGAGATGGGGTCTTTGCGTGAAGAAGGAAGGGAAGGGGAGTGGAGTCGGGAGATTGGTGCTCAAGGGGGGGGGTGGGCGCAGGCACCAATGTTACATTTAATTTATTTTTTGGGTGCATGGCCCCTTTAAGGAGCTGCACGGCCCATTCAAAATACCACACCTGCGCGGTTTTTCCTATTTAAAAGCTGGTGAGCTGCAGAGCCCTGCGTGGCCGCACAGCTTAAAGGGAACATTGGCAGGCACCATCATTCTCTGCTGATCCAAGAGCAGCAGCAACAACAACATGGAGTGGGAGCAGCACTGAGAGGACCAATCAGTACAGTTGAAGAACCAGAAGGGCAGGGAGGAGGCAGATTTTTAAACTGCGGGCTATTAGACCATGGGATCCTTCAAGTGTGGCTATTGAGGTAGAGACTAATATTTAAGATGAAAGGGAAAGGGATAAATATCTGAAAAGGAGGAATATAATAAGGATCTGAGGATTACAAGAGAGAGCACCGGCTCCGGGGGCTCAAGGCCTCCTCCCGTGCTGTAATTTCTCGGTTTCCCCTCTTCGCTTGGTTCTTGGAACTTCTTGCACAACAGTTTAGGCTGCCAACATAGCAGATCCCAGAATCTGGACATCCCTCCCTCCCTCAATGGAAAAAGGACCCAGGATGGCAATGAACTGGGAAACCCAATGAACAGAAAAAGAACTGAAATTAAATCCCGCTGGCTCCAGAATTAGGCATGATCCCAAATAAGATCGGGGGGGAAGGAACACTGCAGGATATACAGCCAATTCCGGGATATTTGGTTCATCCGGTTTACTGTACATACAGTGACCATTTTGAAAATAAGGACACCTGCAAATAAAGGACACCTGATGCAAGTCCCTTAGGTATCCCTAATTTACAGGTTTCACTGTACTTGAATTGCAACTGGACATAGCAACTTCCTGAGACAAGAAGGACTGGAAAAAGATAACTTGCACTCTTATCGCACATAGTACATCGTTAGGTGAATATGTATTGAATGTATAATTTTCATGTTTTTATCCATCACTAAGTGCTGTCATGTGATGGCATTTTAGAAAATTAGTAATGTAACTCTTTAAATACTTGGACTAGATGACTATTTTAACACTGGGATTATATGGGATAGTTGATTTGGTTTCAACTTTGAGATTTCTTTTAAACTAACTTAATATGGTACTACTGGGTGTTTTCCCACATTCAGTATCTGGCAATATTGTCTGTGTGGTTTGGCAGTTCCTGTGCTAATATGATTTTGATTTATATTAACAGGGTCAAGTCTTGTACAGAGTTCATTGGAAAGGCTATTCTTCTGAAGATGACACTTGGGAACCAGAGGCTCACCTGGAGGACTGCACAGAGGTGTTGCAAGTGTTCAAAAGAAAATCGACAGAAAAATCACCTGCAAAAGACAGTCGGGTGAGAGTTTGTTTACATAGAATAATATTACATAGACTTTACAGCACAGAAACAGGCCATTCGGCCTCTTTCTACTCTACTTCATCTAGCCCTATCAGCATATCCTTCTATTCATTTCTCCCTCATGTAATTATCTAGCTTCCTGTTAAATGCAGCTATGCTATTCGCCTCAACCACTCCATTTATTTGATAGTTTAGCAGCAATTTTAATGCAATCAATCTAACTTTATAGCCTGTTCTTGCCCCACGGAACTTATCTCTTCCTATCTCGACTCTTTTTTCTCCCCTTGTCCAGTCTCTTCCCACCTACATCCGCGACTCTTCCGACGCCCTCCGCCATTTTAACAGTTTCCAGTTTCCCGGCCCCAACCGTCTCCTCTTCACTATGGACGTACAATCCCTCTACACCTCCATTCCCCACCAGGATGGCCTGAGGGCGCGCCGCTTCTTCCTTGAACAGAGGCCCAACCAGTCCCCATCCACCACCACCCTCCTCCGCCTGGCTGAACTTGTTCTCCCATTGAACAACTTCTCCTTTGACTCTGCCCATTTCCTCCAAATTAAAGGTGTTGCTATGGGTACCCGCATGGGTCCTAGCTATGCCTGCCTTTTCGTGGGATATGTGGAACACCCTTTGTTCCAGTCCTACTCGGGTCCCCTCCCTCACCTCTTTTTCCGGTACATTGATGACTGTATCGGTGCCGTCTCCTGCTCTCGCCCTGAACTAGAACATTTCATTCACTATGCTTCCAATTTCCACCCTTCCCTCACCTTCACATGGTCCATCTCCGACTCTTCCCTTCCCTTCCTCGACTTCTCCATCTCCATCTCTGGGGATAGGTTATTGACTAACATTCACTACAAGCCCACTGACTCCCACAGCTACCTGGACTACACTTCCTCCCACCCCGCCTCCTGTAAGGACTCTATTCCATTCTCCCAGTTTCTCCGTCTCCGCCGCATCTGCTCTGATGATGCCACCTTCCATACCAGTGCTTCCGACATGTCTTCCTTTTTCCTCAACCGAGGATTCCCCTCTACCGTGGTCGACACGGCCCTCGACCGTGTCCGTTCTATCTCCCGCACTTCTGCCCTCACCCCTGCCCCTCCCTCCCGGAACCACGATAGGGTTCCCCTTGTCCTCACCTTTCACCCCACCAGCCTCCACATTCAACGGATCATCCTCCGCCATTTCCGCCACCTCCAGCGTGATCCCACCACCAAACACATCTTCCCCTCACCTCCCCTTTCAGCATTCCGCAGGGACCGCTCCCTCCGCGACACCCTAGTCCACTCCTCTACCACCCCCAGCACCCCTTCCCCTTCGCCCGGCACCTTCCCGTGCACGCGCAGGAGATGCAACACATGCCCTTATACCTCCCCTCTTCCCACTGTCCAGGGCCCCAAACACCCCTTCCAGGTGAAACAGCGATTTACTTGTACTTCCTGCAATTTAGTATACTGTATTCGCTGCTCACGATGTGGTCTCCTCTACATTGGGGAGACCAAACGCAGATTGGGTGACCGCTTTGCGGAACACCTCCGTTCAGTCCGTAAGGGTGACCCCGAGCTCCCGGTGGCCTGTCACTTTAATTCTCCGCTCCACTCCCGCTCTGACCTCACCGTCCTCGGCCTATTACACTGTTCCACGGAAGCGCAGCGTAAGCTCGAGGAACAGCATCTCATCTTTCGTTTAGGCACGCTACAGCCCTCCGGACTCAATATCGAGTTCAACAATTTTAGATCATAACCTCAGCTCCTATCACATTTATATTTTATTTTTTCCACCCTTTTATTTGCCCCCCCCCACCTTTTTTTTCCTCCTAGAAGCTGGCAGCTGTCCTTCATTCTGCCAGTGGATTTCACACTTCTTTCAGCCTTAATCTGTCACATTAACACCACCTCTAGCCTTGCATATCTCTTAATGTCTCTTCATCTCCCCCTTTGTTCCTTTATCCCCCTCCCCCTTTTCCCAGCTTTACCCTGGCCTTAAATCTATTTGATTTCCGGCTCTTCCCAGTTCTGACGAAAGGTCATCGACCTCAAACGTTAACTCTTTCTCTCTCCACGGATGTTGTCTGGCCCGCTGAGTTTTTCCAGCGTTTTCTGTTGTTATTTCTAACTTTATAGCTGATGTTTTTGCCATTAATTCAGTTTCAAAACTCCTACAAAATCCCTTAAGTTTTATAAAACAATGAATTATTCTTCTGATGGACTCATTGTCACCTGACATTATGACCCTAATGTGCCAAGTATGTTTTCTTCCTCCCCTGTTTTTTGTGCTCCTGTCCTATTTAATCCTCAATGGGGATTGGGATGAAATTGAGAATTGGCACTGCAATTCTGTCTGTGACTTTTTGGAACGCCAGTTTAATTTCCCTCCCTTAAACTGCCTGGCTAAGACTTTGAATTTTGTCTCTAGGGGAAACCTAAGTGAAATTTGAACTCCAGGTCCTAATTTTACATTTATATTGTTGGATAGAATCACTTTATTTTATTTATACTGTTGTGGAGTTTTACTGCAGGAAAAACAATCCCAGAAGAACAGTGGTGGTAGGTAAAGGAGAATTTGTAACAGAAGAAAAATGGAAATCTGGGTGATGAGTCTAGTTGCCAGTCCACATCTCTCCTGCTTTCTACAGGTGTCTAAATTGGTCATAGAGCAAAACACCCCAAAGGTGGGTCTTGCTGTTCCTGGAGCAGATTTAGAAGTAAGGACATGTTCCAGTAGCAAAAAGTAAGTTTTTTGGGATGAATCTAGATCAGGGGATCTCAATATTTTTGCTTCTGAAGCCCCCCCCTCCCGTGTTATAAAAATTCCATGGACCCCCCCTATAACACAACACAAGTATTTTTTTCTGTATAAAAATTAGTTATACAATTAAACACTTATTATTATTGTTTTACTTACTGTGAAACTTGTTTCTGGTGCTGAGCAACAATTCTGTCAAAATGTTGAGGTATCTTCGGCAAGTGCACGAGCATGTCATGGTGAGTGTTCATCCTGGCTCGGTATGTACTGTTCTTTTCAGCTGCAGCCACCAAGCATTCTGGGATGGCTGACTTGTAAGGTGCTTTTAATTTGTTCCTGCCTCAAGAGACTGACCTGTGTCCCACTCTTCCACCCTTTAATATTTCTATCAGGTACTGGCCCCACTGTAAGGTATGATTATACAGAGTGCAAACACCTGTTCTTCACCTTTTTAAGAGGCCTTGGTCTGATGGCGGATCAATAGGCCAACACCTTTGGGTTTTTAAAATTAGTTTTGCCAGGTTGCAGTGCAGTGAAACTGGCACAAGCCAGGAAGATGCCAGCGCTGCACAGACAGTCAGTCAGCCATTCCCGGCAAATCCTATTTTCGCATTAATGACTGCAATCCTAAAGGGAACAGAGCGGGTACATCTAGGGTGAAGTGAACTTTTACTTCAGCAGCCAAAATGTGTCCTTTTGAGCAGCCGCTTCTGTCAAAAGCCAGAGAGCACACAGGTGAGTGAGGCTTCACCAGGAGCAGTTCCATTCCCATCAGTCACTGCTGCCATATCCAAGCAGGGAGCCAGTCGGGACAGAGCCAAAAGGGGAGTAGGGGGGGGGAGGTTGCTGTCTCAGATCCGGTCAGCAGTGCTCACGATACAGGCTTGGTGTGACCCAGGTGGGATTTTGCAGTTCAGAATCGCTTTAATCTGGGATCTGTGGCGTTGTCTAGTTCCTTTTTTAGCTCTGGCGGTTTATTCTTAGAAGTGCAGGTGACTGAGGGAAAAGCCTTTTGCTGCACTACTCTAATGTAAAAGTGAATATAGATTAGATTTCCTGCTGCAGTAAAGTTGATCCATTGTAAAATTGGTTACCACCTTTATCTCTACCGAGCTTTGAAAGCAGAATGTAGCGGACCCCCTGAAACCTCCTTGCGGACCCCCGGTTGAGAGCCCCTGATCTAGATTACTTTAGCCCAATATGTATCTGCATCTATTAATGTCTCGCTGATCTGCTGGAGACAAAAATAATTCTTTATTACACTAATATTGAGAAGATTTGTGCTATGATTTTGTATCTGTGGCATGATGTATCCTTTGAGTGCATGTGGGTTTAATTTGAGTCACCTTTTAGTTCCCCTCCTGCCTTTTCTGATCCCTAGCATTCTGTGGCTGAGTAACTTCCTTTTACACCTCTGTCTATGCAGCTCTCTAATTCAGGGACATCCAGTCTTTTGGACTTTGGGGTCGGATACGTATATGACAACCAGTGAGTAGTCTGAATAGGATTACGTAGGAACAGGAGTAGGGCCATTCAGCCCCTTGAGCCTGTACTGCCATTCTATTCGATCATGACTGATCTGTACTTCAGCTCTATTTACCTGCCATTTTTCCATATCCTTAATACCCTTGCCTAACAAAAATGTATCGATCTCAGTTTTGAAAATTTCAATTGACCCAACATCCACAGCCTTTTGGGGGAGAGAGTTCCAGATTTATACTTCCCTTTGTGTGAAAATGTGCATCTTGATTTCATTTCTAACTGGCTGAGCTCTAATGTTAAGATTATGCCCCCTTGTTCTGGATTCCACCACCAGAGGAAGTAGTTTCTCTGTACTTGTATATCAAATCCCTTGATCATTTTAAATACTTCGATTAGACCTCAACCATCCAAACTCAAGGGAATCTAAACCAAATTTATGCAACCTGGCCTCAATATTTAAACCTTTAAGCCCCAGTATTATTCTGGTGAATCTGTGCTGTATGGCCTCCAAGGCCAATATATCTCCCTGAACGCAGTGCTCCAAATGGGGTCTAACCAAGGCTCTGCGCAACTGAAACATCACTTCCTCCTCACTTTTGTATTCCAACCTCCTTGAGATAAAGGCCAACATTCCATAAGGCTTCTTGATTGCTTTTTGTATCTTTTGTAGGTTTTAGTGATTTGTGTACATGGATACCCAAATCCCTTTGCTCCTCCACAATAATCTCTCAACATTAAGAAAATACTCCAATTTGTCTTTCTGGGATCCAAAGTGGATGACATCACACTAACGCACATTGAACTCCATCTGCCATAGTTTTGCCCACTACTTAGTGTGTCTGTGTCCATTTACAACTTCCTGCTCCTATCTACACAACACATTATGCCTCCTAACTTAGTCATCTGCAAAGTTGGTTTTGCAGCTCTGTTCATCCATGTCATTAATATATAGTGAAAAGCTGAGGCTGCGTACAGATCCCTGTGGAACACGTCCTGCCAATCGGAGATTAGTCATTCATGACTGACTATTTACAATTCCATGCTGACTCACATTGATCAGCTCCTGTCCAAGTGCTCAGTCACTCTGTCCCTGATAATAGATTCAAATAACTTCCCGACAACTGTGGTTACTTTTTTTTCAATCCCTCCCTTAAATACTGAAAACCACAATTCCTGAATCTAGAGAGCTTTGGAAAATTATGATTAATGCACCTGCAATTTCCTTACCTTTTTTTAATGACCTGGAGTAGAAACCATCAGGTCCTAGAGATTTGTCTACCTAAGTCACGTTATTTTCTCTTACCATTTTTTTAACAAGAACTTGCATTAAATCCACTAAGTTCCTCCCCTTGGCTAATTTTTAGGTACAAAAACGATACCATGTACTCTTAACAAGTCTGCTATTTACTTATTGTCCATTTATAGTCTCATCTTCATCTGTCTTTAATGGGCTCACATTCCCCTTTACCATTCTCTTTCTTTTAATATATTTATAACAACTTTTGCTGTTAGCTTTGATATCCCTTGCAAGTTTTTACATATTCTCTTTTTCCACCTCATTCCTTTTTGTTTGTAGCATTTTATAGCTCTCCCAGTCCACTGGATTTCTTCTTTCTTTGCATTTATGTAAGCCTTTTCTGTTAGCTTGATATTGGGCCTGAAATTGCGTTCGGAGGCTTCCCGCGGGCGGATGCCTCTGATCATCAAAAAATCTACGCTTTTACCTGGTGGTCCGGGAGATACGGAGGCTTGCGATCCTGGGTGCCTCCTGTTAGAAATGCGTAGAGGCCCACGTATCCCAGGGACGCATGCAGTTCACAAGCGCCCCTGGGATTACGTGGGCCAGCCCAACCAATGAAAGAAGGAATCTCCATTCATACTTATCGGAGTTCTGTACGTATGAAACTGTCATTAAGTATGAATGTGGATGACTTAAAAAATACACGAACACATGAAATAAAAAAAAATTACATGTATAAAATTAATTAAAATGGCATTTAATTAAATATTTTAAACAAAAATTGTTTTAACGGGGCTAAATATAAGCTTACCTTATTGAACAGGGTTTTTAATGTTAAAGTGAATGATAAAATTTTATTTTTCTATTTTTTAAAAACTCGTTTATGCTGGTAAAAGCAGGCCTTATGCTTGCTTTTACCAGGTGCAAGAATTCCACGGCGTTTCAGCGGGTGGAAGTTGGGCAAATAGCGCAACTCTCTACCCACAGAGGCCCTTTTCCTGGGGATGTGGAGGATCTGTCAAGAAGATTCTTGACCGATCGCAAGTGCCGGGTTTCAGCGCATGCGCTTCACATGCCTAATCCCGGAATTTGTGCCTATGGGTGCCTATGCGCCTCGTACGCAGCTGTAGGGGTCGCAAAATACGGCCCAACGTCTCTTGTTTTTTGACAATAGTTCTTTAACTACACAAGTGGAGCCTTTGCTTTCTTTGAATACTTTCTGCTAGTTGTAGGTTTACTCAAAAAACAGTTTACTGTGGTCAGATTATTTCTCATTGCTCCTGAAGTTTGCTTTACTTAAACTTTAAATCCTGCTTTATGACTCTCACTTCTCCCTCTCAAGCTTACTATCAACTTCAATCATTATGTTCTCTATTCCCAAGATGTCTGTCTTCACGGAAGAAGACGCAAAAAACTTCCTGGAAATAGTGGAGAACCAAGGCTCTAGTGAGATTGAGGAACTGAAAGAAATTAGTATTAGTAAGAAAATAGTACTGGAGAAACTAATGGGACTGAAAGCCGATAAATCCCCTGGACCTGATGGCCTACATCCTAGGGTTTTGAAAGAGGTGGCTATAGAGATAGTGGTTGTCATTTTCCAAAATTCCATAGATTCTGAAACGGTTCCCACGGATTGGAAGGTAGCAAATGTAACCCCACTATTTAAGAAAGGAGGGAGAGAGAAAATGGGGAACTACAGACCAGTTAGCCTGACATCAGTAGTAGGGAAAATGCTAGAATCTATTATTAAGGACGTGGTAACAGGGCACTTAGAAAATAATAATCGGATTGGGCAAAGTCAACACGGATTTATGAAAGGGAGATAGTGTTTGACAAATCTGTTAGCATTTTTTGAGGTTGTAACTAGCAGAATAGATAAGGGGGAACCAGTGGATGTGGTGTATTTGGATTTTCAGAAGGCATTCGATAAGGTGCCACACAAGAGGTTATTGAACAAAAGTAGGGCTCATGGGATTGGGGTAATATACTAGCATGGATTGATGATTGGTTAACGGACAGAAAACAGAGAGTAGGAATAAACTGGTCATTTTTGGGTTGGCAGGCAGTAACTATTGGGGTACTGCAAGGATTAGTGCTTGGGCCCCAGCTATTCACAATCTACATCAATGATTTGGATGAGGGGACCAAATGTAATATATCCAAGTTTGCTGATGATACAAAGCTGGGTGGGAATGCAAGGTGGCTTCAAGGGGGTATAGACAGGCTAAGTGAGTGGGAAAGAACATGGCAAATGGAATATAATGTGGAGAAATGTGAAGTTATCCACTTTGGTAGGAAAAATAGAAAAGCAGAGTATTTTTTTAAATGGTGAAAGATTGGGAAATGTTGGTGTTCCGAGGGACCTGGGTGTCCTTGTACACGAATCACTGAAAGTTAGCATGCAGGTACAGTAAGCAATTAGGAAAGCAAATGATATGTTGGCCTTTATTACAAGAGGATTTGAGTATAAGAACAAAGACGTCTTACTGCAATTATATAGGGCCCAGGTGTGGTCTCACCAAGGCCCTATATAGTTGGAGTAAGACTTCTTTACCCCTGTACTCAAATCCTCTTGTAATGAAGGCCAGCATACCAGTTACCTTCCTAATGGCTTGCTGCACCTGCACATTCACTTTCAGTGACTCATGTACAAGGACACCCAGGTCCCTTTGAGCATCTGCATTCCCCAATCTTTCACCATTTAGGAAATACTCTGCCTTTCTGTTTTTTCTACCAAAGTGGATAACTTCACATTTATCCACATTATATTCCATCTGCCATGTTCTCGCCCACTCACTGAGCCTGTCGAGATCCCCTTGAAGCCTCTTCACATCCGCTTCGCAACTGACAGTGCCACCTAGCTTTGTATCATCAGCAAATTTGGAAATATTACATTTGGTCCCCTCATCCAAATCATTGATATAGATTGTGAATAGCTGGGGCCTAAGCACCGATCCTTGCGGTACCCCACTAGTCACAGCCTGCCATCCTGAAAAAGACACGTTTATCCCTACTCTTTGTTTTCTGTCTGTTAACCAATTCTCAATCCATGCTAGTATATTACCCCCAATTCCATGTGCCCTAATTTTGTTCACCAACCTCTTGTGTGGGACCTTATCGAAGGCCTTCTGAAAATCCAGATACACCACATCTACTGGTTCCCCTTTGTCTACTCCACTAGTTACATCCTCCAAGAACTCCAATAGGTTTGTCAAACAGGATTTCCCTTTCATAAATCCATGTTGACTCTACCCAATCTTACTATTAGTTTCTAAGTGCCCAGTTATTGCATCCTTTATAATAGATTCCAGCATTTTCCCAACTACTGATGTGAGGCTAACAGGTCTGTAGTTCCCTGTTTTCTCTCTCCCTCCTTTCTTAAATAGCGGGGTTACATTTGCTATCCTCCAATCTGTAGGAACCGTTCCAGAATCTATAGAATTTTGGAAGATGACAACCAATGCATCCACTATTCCAATGGCCACCTCTTTCAAAACCCTTGGGATTTATTGACTTTTAGTCCCATTAATTTTGCTAGTACTGTGTTTTTTTACTAATAGTTTCTTTAAGTTCCTCATTCTCGTCACACCCTTGGTTTTCTCGCATTTCTGGGAGGTTTTTTGTGTCTTCCTCCGTGAAGACAGAAACAAAGTATTTATTTAATTTCTCTGCCATTTCCTCATTCCCCATTATAAATTCTCCTGTCTCTGACTGTAAAGGACCTATATTTACCTTCGCTAGTCTTTTACTTTTCACATACCTGTAGAAGCTTTTACAATCCGTTTTTATATTTTTTGCTAGTTTGTGCTCCTATTCCATTTTCCCTTTCTTTATCAATTTCTTGGTCCCCCTTTGCTGATTTCTAAAAAGATCCCAATCCTCAGACTGGCCGCATTTTCTAGCAACTTTATAAGCTTCCTCCTTTGACTTAATACTAGCTTTAATTTCTTTTGTTAGCCATGGTTGGATCACTTTTCCTTTTGGGTTTTTATGCCCTAGAGGAATATATGTTTGTTGCAAATTATGCATTATTTCCTTGAATGTTAGCCATTGTATGTCCACCTTCATACCTTTTAGTGTAGTCTCCCAATCTACCATGGCCAACTTGTCCCTCATACCCTTGTAGTTTCCTCTGTTTAGATTGAAGACCTTAGTTTCAAATTGGACTACATCACTCTCAAACTTAATATAAAATTCAATCACATTATGGTCACATGTCCCTAAAGGCCCCTTAACCACAAGATTATTGATTAGCCCTTTCTCATTACACAGATCCAGAATAGCCTGTTCCTGGTTGGTTCCTCCACATACTGATCCAGGAAACCATCTCGCATGCATTCCAAGAATTCGTCCTCCACACCATTAGTGGTAATTTGATTTGCCCAGTCAATATGTAGATTAAAGTTCCCCATGATTACCGTATTGCCCTTGTTACATGCACTTCTAATCTCTTGATTGATACTGTGCCCTACATTACCATTACTGTTTGGTGGCCTATACACAACTCCCACCAATGTTTTCCGCCCTTTGCTGTTTCTTAGCTCCACCCAAACTGATTCCAGTTCTACGTCACGATCTGCCAAGCCAAGATCTTTTATCTCCTACCGTACCGATCTCATCCCTTATTAACAGCACTACGCCACCTCCTTTTCCTTTTTGTCTGTCCTTCCTAAATGTTGAGTACCCTGGAACATTCAGTTCCCAGCTTTGGTTACCCTGCAACCATGTCTCTGTAATGGCAATTACATCATACCCGTTTACTTCTATTAGTGCCATTAATTCATCCACCTTGTTGCGAATGCTACGTGCATTTAGATAAAGTGCCTTCAACTTTGCCTGTTTAATATTTTTTTGCACTTTGACCCTCTTTACTGTTGGCCTTTGTTTCTGCTCCCTACTGGTTTTGCTGACTACTTTTCTAACTTGCACTTCCAGCTTTGTTTCTCTCTGTTCTGGGCCCACACTTAGGTTCCCAGCCCCCTGACAAACTAGTTTAAATCCTTCCCAACAGCATTAGCAAACCCCCCTGCGAGGATGTTGGTCCCATTTCTGCCGAGATGTAATCCGTCCAGCTTGTACAGGTCCCACCTTCCCCGGAACCAGTCCTAATGCCTCAGGAATTTCAATCCCTCCCTCCTACACCATCTCTCCAGCCACGCATTCATCTGGTCTATTCTCCTATTTCTGCTCTCGCTAACACGTGGCGCTGGGAGTAATCCTGAGATTACTACCTTTTGAGGTCCTGCTTTTTAATTTATTTCCTTGCTCCCTATATTCTGCTTGCAGGACCTCGTCCCTCTTTCTACCTATGTCGTGTGTACCGATATGGACCACGACCTCTGCTGTTCACCCTCCCCCTTCAGAATGTCCTGCAGCCGCTCAGTGACATCCTTGACCCTGGCATCAGAGAGGCAACATACCATCCTGTAGTCATGTCTGCAGCCACAGAAACGTCTATCTGTTCCCCTTACAATAGAATCCCCTATCACTATTGCTCGTCCACTCTTTTTTTCCTCCCCTCCTGTGCAGCTGAGCCACTCGTCGTGCCACGGACTTGGCTCTTGCTGCATTCCCCTGAGAAACCATCTCCTCCAGCAGTATCCAAAACGGAAAATCTGTTGGAGAGGGAGATGGACCCAGGGGACTCCTGCACTACCTTCCTAGTTCTTTTACTCTGTCTGGCGGTCACCGATTCCCTGTCTGCCTGTGCACTCTTTACCTGTGGTGTGACCACCTCGTTAAATGTGCTAGCCACGAAGATCTCAGCCTCGCGGATGCTGCCACAGTGACTCCAGCCCCGAAACACGGATTTCAAGTAGCTGCAGCTGGAGACACTTCCTGCACATGTGTTCGCCCTGGACACCAAAAGTTTCCCTGACTTCCCACGTAGCACAGGAGGAGCACTCCATGCTGCTGAGCTGCCCTGCCATGTCCTACCCTTAATTTACTCCCTTTACTTCCTTTAAATTAAAGAATATTAAATACACTAGGGACCTTACTTCACTCTAAACACTACTTACGCTAAACTAGAGACCTTACTTTTACTTAACGACTGGACTGTAGAAATACTCACCAGATCCTACTTACCAATCAGCTCCTTCCCTTGTGCCGACGTCACTTTCGAATGTTGCCTGTTGAGGTCTGCTCTCGCTGCTGCTCCCGATAGCTCGGTCTGGGCCTCAGGCTTTATTTCCTCGCTCCTCCTTTGCCTGTTCCCTCACATGTCTGTCTGCTCTCGCTGCTGCTCCCAATAGCTTGTTCTGGGCCTTCAATCTCTGGCTTTATTTCCTTGCTCCTCCTTCTGCTGTTCCCTCGCAGGTCGGTCTGCTCTCGCTGCTCCCAATAGCTCGGTCTGGGCCTCTCTCCTCTGGCTTTATTTCCTTGCTCCTCCTTCTGCTGTTCCCTTGCAGGTCGGTCTGCTCTCGCTGCTCCCAATAGCTCGGTCTGGGCCTCGAGCCTCTGGCTTTATTTCCTCTCTCCTCCTTCGCCTGTTCCCTCACCTGTCGGTCTGCTCTCGCTGCTGCTCCCAATAGCTCGGTCTGGGCCTCTGGCTTTATTTCCTCGCTCCTCCTTCGCCTGTTCCCTAACGGGTCGGTCCGCTCTCGCTGCTGCTCCCATTGTGTACAGTTTTGGTCTCCTTACCTAAGGAAGGATATACTTGCCATAGAGGGAGTGCAATGAAGGTTCACCAGACTGGTTCCTGGGATGCAGGGATTGTCCTACGAGGAGAGATTGAGTAGACTAGGCCTATATTCGCTAGCGTTTAGAAGAATGAGAGGTGATCTCATTGAAACATACAAAATTCTTACAGGGCTTGATAGGGTAGATGCAGGGAGGATGTTTCCCTTGGCTGGGGAGTCGAGAACCAGGGGTCACAGTCTCAGAATAAGGGGTCGGCCATTTAGGACTGAGAGGAGAAGTTTCTTTACTCAGAGGGTGGTGAATCTTTGGAATTCTCTACCCCAGAGGGCTGTGGAGGCTCAGTCGCTGAGCATATTCAAGACAGAGATCGATAGATTTTTGAATATTAAGGGAATCAAGGGATATGGGGATAGTGCAGAACGTGGCGATGAGGTAGAAGATCAGCCATGATCTTGTTGAATGGCAGAGCAGGCTCGAAGGGCCAAATGGCCTACTCCTGCTCCTATTTCTTATGTTCCCTTACTGTCAGACCATATCTTGAATATTGTGTCCAGTTCTGGTCACCTGGGATGCAAGGGGGGTATTCACAACTGGAGACAGTACAGAGAAAAGGCATAAGGCTGATTGCTAGTGTTAAAGGTCTGAGTTATGAGGAAAAGCCTGGAGAAACTTGGGGTTTTCAGCCATGAATAGAGGTGTCTGAGGGGTGATCTTATAAAGCTATATAAGATAGTAAATGATACGGAAAAGGTAAATCTTGAAAACTACTTGAAACTAAGTTAAATGTAGGGCAAAGGGATATGGGTTCCAACTAGTAAAAGACAGATTTAGGGCTGATGCTGATGATGGGAAGTTCTTCACACACAGCAATAAATATATAGAGTAGACTCATTGATAGAGTAGTGGAGGTGAAAACCATGAAATAATTTCTGAAACTATTGGATTGCTACATTGCTGGGACTTTGACATCTTTCTAGATGGATGACTGAGATAGGTAGAGGACAAATGGTCTTCTCCATCCATAATTATCTTGTGTTCCTATGGTAAACATTAAATTCAAAATCCTGGTCCTTCACTTTTTTGTATTTCCTTAGTTTGCACTGAAATCCATAATTCACATAACAGTTTATTAAAAAAAATTGAGCTGACTTTCTATTTAAAAGAATCAAACTAGTTAGACGAGTAGAATGAAAACTGTTCTTTTGATGAATTTCCTGCTCCAAACTGGCAATGCCCACTAAATACTGAAATTAAAAGCAAGTAGGATAGGGAAGAACAAAAACAGTAGAAAAATAATATAAAGGACACTGGAATAAAGATAATTAACTGTCTGTGTTCTATAACTCTTTAGCTACAATGTCAAAATAAATTCCTTGTTTTTTGCAAGATCAATTCACTTTATATTGGATGCTGTTGCTATCTCATCAGTGCCTACTTAAATTTTTTTCAGAAGCTTACCTTAGACAAAGATATTTTTGAAGATGAGTCTGCTTGTGATTATGGAGGAGCAAAAGAAACCTCTCCACAGAAGATTAAAAAGAAGAAAAAATCTAAAACTGAGCTGGACATGAAACATGACAGTCCTAAATTAGAAAAAAAAGTAAAATCCAGCAGTTCAAATAGTGAAGAACTGAGAGACAACTTATCAGAAAATGTAAGAGATCTCTCTGAAGATGATAAAGTGAAGAAAAGGAGTTCAACTGAATCTAAGAAACTGAAGAAAAAACATGTCACGACACAAAAGTCTTCATTGGAACCAGTCACACAGGATGACTTGCTACCTGAGCCACTAACCCCTGATGAAAGCAAAGAATGGGAAAATGTGGAATCTAATGATCCAACATTTGAGAAAACAACTAAGGGACTGGCCAGACAAGACATTATTACAACACCAAAAAGATCTCTGGATAGCTCAGATGAAGATGACCTTGAACTTAAGATAAAGAGAAAGAAAAAGAAGAGGGACAAAGTGGATAATGCCAAGCAAGACATGAAGTTACAAAAACAGAAGAAGAATCAGAAAGATGATTATTCAGAGAAGAAAAATATAAATAAAGAGAATAGCAGTCATATCAAGAAACACAAAAGTCATGAGAAGCGTAAAGAATATATATCGTCTGTTAAATCAGATGGAACTGAAATCAAGATTCCAAAATTTCAGATGGAGGCCAAAGGCAAAAAGTCAGTGGATGGTGAAAACAGTACCACTCCTAAACCTGATTCTGTGAAAAACTTAATGTTAAAAAAATTGAGCAAAATACATAATGTGACTGATACTTCCTCTCGGTCTGCAACTGAGAAGGTCATTCAAGGTTCCGAATCCAGTGTTACAACATCAGGACAGCCACCCCTATTCACTGAGCCAAGTCTCTTTGACAAGTTACGACTGGATTCTGAAGTTAATAGAGAAAATGTAAAGACAGACAAACCAAACTACTCAGCAACAAATATTGAGGAGAAACTAGAAACTGTTAAAACCCCAACCCAGGTAAGCATAAGATATATTTATTTATTTATTAATTAAGAGTTTTGGGTTCTGTCAATGAACTGAGTAAATTTTGAGCAAAAATAAACCGAAGTTACACTTATTCATTTTCTAATGTAGTGTTCCTTCAATTGGGTATCCTAAAGCTGTAGAGAGGTTTAGGCTCACTTAATCAAAAAAAAAATTACACATCCTCAATGGCTCTGTGATTAAATGCACAGTATAACTTGAAAGTGAGTATACAGACCAGGATGGTCCCAGGTTCAATTATGACTATGCTGAATTAGCCATTCTCAGGTCCCACAGCAATAGGACAGTAAAATTGAGATGCTAAGGAACGTAGAATAGAATGGCAATGGTTCCTGCAGATAATTTTCCTGTGTTTCCTAGTGGAAGTGTGTGAGAGGATGTCAATTTCAGTTACAGCCTGGATCAGATGTTGAATATTTGTTTGTATGGTAATTTCATAAACTAGACAAAAACATCTTATTCAAGTTGGGCATGACTCTACTATCTTCCCAGTGTGTGCACAGCAATAATACAAGTTTAGTCAGCAGAAGGCAAGATTATCAAACGGGGATTGCTGTCAAATTCTGAAGAAATCTATTTTATGTCTTAAAAAAAACTTGCATCTTTGTCAACTTTTTTCCCATATAAATTTCTATGCCAACATTTATAATTGAAATTGCCTATGTAAATTTTATTACATTGTAAGTGCGTCCTCTCTCTCCTCCTCTTTCCTCCCCCCTCTTTCACCCCAGCCCACCTGCTTGGTGGAGGCAATGCAGTGCCACCACTGGTGGGATGGCATAATTACTGTGACCAGTATCCGTAGATTTTTCCATTATAAATGGGAACATAGGAATTTATAATGAAATATAAAAGTATGACTTTAAAATGGGGACCAAATTATGCCTGCATGCCCAGGTCCAATTATCTGCTGACTTCTAACCCCCTTCACATTTGGTCTTGATTCCCTTTTATGTAACACCACAAGTGATCGACTAGTTATTGCTAATTTGTGTAAAATGCACGAATGCCTATAAGCTTTTTATTCTCCATAATTCATTTTTATCAAATAAATGTATTCCTTCCTTGTACATGTGCTGGGGATGCAGTTCTGAATTTTGAGGCAATAATTAGGATACGATATGAAGGGTTTTGCTAGAGTCAACAGTGTTTCCACTTGTGGGGAAGAGCAAAACTAGAGACCATCAATATAACAGTCACCAAGAAATTGAATAGTACAGAAGCTGGATAAGCATATGAGGGAGAAGGAAATGGCGGGTTATGCTGATAGTTAGATGAGGAAGGATGGGAGGAGGCTCGAGTGGAGCATAAACGCCGGCATGGACTTGTTGGGCCAAATGGCCTGTCTCTGTGCTGTATATTTTATGTAATATAGGCTGTTGTGCATGGTGTCATGTGCCTGCTTAAATCATTAGCAATCCCAAGAGGTTATGTAAGGTCTGATTTTATAAATCTGGCATACTTTAAATAAGTTAAATGAAAAGCTTAGCAAATGGGATTGCAACATACTGTGTGGCGAGTAGTAGACTAATGAAAATTATCACTTGATTAAGTTGATACTTCTAATATTTCTCTTCATAGAAAAGCGCATGTTGGTTATATGTTGGGGAAATTGTGGTTTAGGACATTAATGGTACTACTATTAATTACTGTGTTAATTTACAATAGTTGTGTGAATAGCTTTATTAAACCATTATATAGCAGTAATTCCTCCTGTATTGAATGATAGATTAGGTATCAAAAGGGTGTCTGAGGTGTCCATCCGATCACCCACTTTTTAAGCAAGAAATGGGGAGTTGTAAATCATCATTCTCCACAGTCCACCTCTGTGGCCTTGTTCTCTCATGGTTCTTCTCACACCAGTCACAATGCAGACGTTTCATCTCCTTTAGTGGTTTTTTTTTCTCCTGTGTTTGCACAGTACCCTATGGCTCCATCCTTGGTCTCTTCCTCTGCATTTATAAGAACATAAGAAATAGGAGCAGGAGTAGCCAATACGGCCCCTCAAGCCTGCTCTGCCATTCAATAAGATCATGGCTGATCTTCGATCTCCAGTCCAATTTCCTGCCTGATCCCCATATCCCTTGAGTACAAAAATCTATCTATCTCAGCCTTGAATATACTCAATGACTCAGCAGCCACAGTTCTTTGGGATAGAGAATTCCAAAGATTCACAGCTCTCTTGAGTGAAGAAATTCCTCCTCATCTCAGTCTTAAAAGGCCGACCCCCGTATCCTGCGACTGTGTCCCCTAGTTCTAGACTCTCCAGCCAGGGGACACAATCTCTCAGTATCTATCCTGTCAATCCCCCTCAGAATCTTAAATGTTTCAATGAGATCACCTCCTTCTAAGCTCCTGAGAGTATAGGCTCAGTCTCTGCTCATAGGACAACCCTCTCATCCCAGGTATCAAACTAGTAAACATTTGTTGCACTGCCTCTAAGGCAAGTATGTCCTTCCTCAGATAAGGAGACCAAAACTGTGCTTGGTACTCCAGGTATGGTCTCACCAAGGCCCTGTACAATTGTAGTAAGACTTCCTTACTCTTGTACTCCAACCCCCTTGCAATAAAGGCCAACATGCCATTTGCCTTCCTAATTGCTTGCTTTATTGCCTGCATGCTAACTCTGTTTCCTGTACTAGGAAACCTAAATCTCTCTGAACACCAACATTTAATAGATTCTCACCATTTAAAAAATATTCTGTTTTCCTATTCTTTCTACCAAAGTGAATAACCTCATATTTCCCCACATTAAACTTCATCTGCCACCTTATTGCCCACTCACTTAACCTGTCTATATCCCTTTGCAGGCTATTTGTGTCCTCCTGATATCTTACTTTCCCACCTAGCTTTGTATTGTCAGTAAACTTGGATACATTACACTCTGTCCCTTCATCTAAGTCATCAATATAGATTGTAAATAGCTGAAGCCCAAGCACTGATCCTTGTAGCATCCCACTAGTTACAGCCTGCCATCCTGAAAATGACCCGTTTATCCCTACTCTCTGTTTTCTGTCCGTTAACCAATCTTCTATCCATGCTAATACATTACCCCCATCCCCATGACCCCTTATCTTGCATAGCAACCTTTTATGTGGCACCTTATCGAATGCCTTTTGGAAATCCAAATATACTACATCCACTGGTTCCCCTTTATCTACCCTGCTAGTTACATCCTCAAAAAACTCTTAATAAATTTGTCAAACATGATTTCCCTTTCATAAGACCATGTTGACTCTGCCTAATCATATTATGATTTTCTAAGTGTCCTGTTACCACTTCCTTAATAATGGGTTCCAGCATCTTCCCGACAATATGGTAGCTCTAGGCAACATAATCCATATCTGTATCTCCACGTCCACCATTAACTCCACGGCTATTGCTACTGTCTGTCCAACATTAAGGTTTGGATGAGATCACATTTCCTTCTACTCGGCTGATAAAATTAACCAATCTTCCTCGGCTTCTACCAGCACCTACACTGGCTCGACTCCATCTACCTAATCAACACTGAGGTGTGCTTCCTTCCCCACATCTGTGACCAAGACTGCTCTGAAATATCATCTAACTTTGCCTTTATCTCAATCTCCAGTGTTGAATTTATAATGCATGCCTTCATCACCCAAAGGATCCATTTCTTCAATGTCCTCCTCACCTATTTCCCTTACTTCCACTCTCCACAAACTTTAGAATGGCCTGACTGAGATCAGAACTCGTGTCCTGTCATAGTATTGCAATGTGTTACTGCCATCCAGTAGCTTTCCAAAAGTTTATTTAACAAAGCGTTGCTTAGTTTATTAAATGGAGACTAGTTTATACCTGTAAATGTCTATTTATTGATGGTCAGGCTGAAGTGGTAAAGCTAACTATGCCCCCAATCTTCCTTTTTTCCCTTTGGAGAAGCATTTGGCTTTGGATTGATATCTTTCCACAAAAGTAAGGCTGAGACAGAAACTCAGGATGTAAAGAATTGTGGACACCCTTCTGCACTGTGAGGCAGTGTGTTGGGTTCCAACCTACCGCCCCTGAAGAACTAGCATACATTGGCGGAATAGGCTCAAGGGGCTGAATGGCCTACTTCTGTTTCGATGAAGGTTTCTAAGCGCAAGTTGAAATTAATGGAAATTATTTTCTAGACAAATCCGTAGCGGTCATTATTATACAAGAGAATTGGTATTCATTGCACATATTTTGTTAACATCTTCCATGACTTTAGTCTAAATTTATCTTTAGCGCACTAAAGCAAGATGAAACCACCGAAGGACAGAAATACATTGCAGAGTGAATTTTGTACAGAAAATGGAGATGGGAATATAAAATTTGATTTGCAGTTAAAAGTGTTCAACTTGTAAATATACCATTTAGTATGGTAAAATTACCCGGTTGGTTAAATTTTTGCCTGAGCTACCCTCTGATTTTTTGGAGATTCTGAACAACTGACTATAGAATGAGTTTAAAAAAAAAATGTACTTTCTTGAGTTATGTTTAAGAATGTTAATGAATTTACCAGCCCTTTTATGAATATCATGGTAAATTTCCAGTTTTCTAAAGTCTAGAAGTGAATATCCAGTGACTCATTTAATGTATGGAACAATTTTAGCTTTGTTTTTAGTTTAAGCTTTATGCATTTTCAGACTAAACATAAATAACATTTATAACCAATTAATTTTATTTTTCCAGTCCTGTTCCCGAGAGAAGTTGGGAAAGAAAGGTGACGCACCCAAAGAAATGTCTGATAAGAGGTTGGATGTAGACAAAGGGCGAAAGGAACAAAGTGTGGACCGCAGTAAGTACTTGTAAAGGATGTACCTTTTGTCAATGGTTTCCACATGCACCATGAGGTTGTGCACACCAGAATGTCATTTTGCTGTACTTTCTGATAAGTCTTTAAGTTTTATATATATTATTTGTGAAATAAATTGGATTCATATGTAAATATTTTACTTACCAAGCAGTTAGTGGAAATGGTTGTAGATGGAAGTAGAATTTAATGGTAGGTTGCATGAAAATACAGTAAAAATTGTTTTTTTTCCTGACTGGTTAAGTAGAATGTTAAAACTGACATAGAAGAAAATAGAGATAGGTGGGAGGAAAGCATAGCTTCACGGTTGTGCACAAAAATAGAGCTGTAGAGGGGGTATCAAACACAAAGATCCTGATGGGCTCATCATTACCTCTTGGCAGCTCACAGCTGTGATCACACGGGACATTCCTGTGACTTGCGGCAGCATTGTGGAACCACTGGCTGCTGCATCTGTGACATTGAGGGACAAATTGGACGGCACATTAACTCGTTGCTTTCAGGAAGTCCAAGTGGCAGAAGCAGACTTCAAAGGGCTCCAACCGACTCTCCCCCATTTCTCTGTGCCAGTAGCATGTGGCTGATGAGACTGGGCTGCTAAGGAGCTCCTTCCATAGATGTGGCTCCATTCCAAAAGGTGGTGCCTCAAAGGATTCGGCTGAGTGTCCGCTTACTAAGTCCACCTCCTTCTCTCCTTCATGGGCCGTTTTGCAGTATGCCATGACTGCACGACCAGTTTACTGTTAACGTTTTCTGTGTTGAGTTGGTGACTCTGGCCTGTTTAGTTTTGTTTATTGCTGTCCAAAGGTTACTTTTGCTCTGTCTGTTCCATTGAGATTTTTTTTTACCTGCAATTACCTTGAACTATTTGATGCTATTGGTATGGTTTGAGCCATTGGCCCCAATTTTAAAGTGGGAACGATAACAGAACATGTGATCCCTGACATGGACAGGGAGTCCGAGGACGTGGACACCTGGGCCATCTTAACGGCTGTGCCGTTTTTACATAAATTCTCCTGAAGTCCTGCTCGAACCCGGTGAGATCTACTAACTGGCTGGCGGGCAGGAATGACTTCAGCGGCAGGAAGCCGCAGCCGGCGACCATGGGAACGGTCCCCAGCAGTCCGTTAAAAGGGAGGGAGGGCTTTTAGCTGTGATTGGGGGAGTGCGCCTTATGGGGCGAGGGGGGCTTTCTGTCTGTGATAGAGGGGGCGAGCATGGTGTTGGGGGGGTGGAGCCTGGGGCAAGGGAGGCCTGGAGGAGCAGAGGAGTACTCCTGTCCATTATGGTCCACAAGGAAACCCGAAATTCAATTTTTCAGACTTGCCTGCTGGGCCCATTATTGCCCACGATTCGGCTCCCGGCAGGTCTGGCCTGACTGGGAAGGCATCACTGCTCCCCCACTCAGGCCTCTGACTAATATTGCAGTTGGGTCCCAATGACCGCATCGGATCCAATCTGCATATTTAAAGAAGGACCCTGCTTCCTTCTTGCGGTGTCCCAGTTGCATGCTCAAAAGAGCAGGTTGAGATCGGGACACGGTGGGAAGGCAGCGGTATCCGAGGGGGTAAGCGACTGGCCTCATTTTAACTGTCCACCCAGGAGGAGTTAAAATCAGGGCCATTGATGCAGCCCAGTTTGTCTAAAGGAAAGTTATTTATTTAGAATTAACAAACATTTAAAGTGTTTGCAGGAAAAGGTTTTAAAGGTTGCAATACTTTTTACAGTTTGCCACTTAACTATTGTGTCACTGAGGCTGGCCTTTTGTCCATGGCCACATCTTTTAAGGTTAACATTGAACTAATGTTCCATAGGGAATGTTTGTATGTTACACTGAATATCAGAAATATGACAGTTCATTTGTTCTGTTGCTGCTTAGTGATGTTGAAGGGTCTGGACTTTGCATTCTAGGAACATAGAAATTGCTTGACGAAGGAAGACCAAGGTCTAGTTGTATAAAGCTCTGGTGAGACCGTATCTGGAGCACTGTGTTCAGTTCAGGGCACTGCCCCTCAGGAAGGATATACTGGCCTTGGAGGGGATGCTACGCAGATTCACCAGAATGATACTGGGGGCTAAAAGTGTTAAATTATGGGACAGGTTGCATAGACTCAGCTTGTATTCCCTCAAGTATAGAAGATTAATGGTGAACTAATTGAGGTATTTAAAATGATTTAAAGGATTTGATATGGTAGTTAGAGAGGAACGATTTCAACTGGTGGGGGGAGTCCAGAACAAGAGGGCATAACCTTAAAATTAGAGCTAGGCCATTCAGAGGTCATGCCAGGAAACCCTTCTTCATATAAAGGGCAGTGGAAATCTGGAACTCTCTCCCCAAAAAGCTGTTGAGGCTAGGTCAATTGAAATTTTTAAAACTGAGATTGATGGATTTATGTTAGGTAAGGGTTTTAAGGGATATCGAATCAAGGTGAGTAAAGAGTTGAGATACAGATAAGCCATGATCTAATTGAATGGCAGAACAGGCTCGAGGGGTTGAATAGCCTACTCCCTGTTCCTATGTTCCGTCTAGTTAGCCATCTGCCATCCTGGTAGTTGCATGATCCAACGATAATGAAGTTTTCTGTTTGAAAGTTCACTTATTTGAGCTTTGTTACTAATTGAAGCCTGTTTGTGTGACATTGTTGAATAAAAGTTTAATTGGTTCACACAAATGGTTGAGAGTTGCTTATGTCAGTTTGCTTTGCCTCGAGTTGGGGAGAAGGGGTTCTGAAGGTGGGAGCAATCAGGTGCTGAGCACTTCTGCTGGCAGCTTCCCTTGGACTTCCCTGGAAGCTCTAAACGTAGACACCTGCAAGGGGTCATCACCCCATCGCGCAGGGACATGCAGGTTGGGATCCTCTGGTTCCACGGGCTCCTCGGCTGCCATGCTCTGGCTGAGCCCCTTCCCATGGTAAAATTGTGCATTGCACAGCAGGCTACAACAATTGGCAACCTTTGCAGCACGTACTGCAGGACATCTCCCGACCTGTCCAGGCACCTGAAGCGGGCTTTCAGGACCCCAGTGATCCCCTTCACTGCCTGCTGGGTCACTGCAGGTGTATAATTGTAGCATTCGTATGCTGCGTCGTGGGTGATGCAGGATGGCATCATCAATCATGTCTTCAGGGGGTAGGCCTTATCCCCCAGGATCTATCGGTCTGTTTAGCCCTTCTTGCTGAATAAGTCAGCGACGTTGGAATAGCTGAGGATGAAGATGTCCTGGCAGCTTCCCAGATGCTCTGCGTTGAAGTGCAGAGTTCTTTGTGGTACGTCACAGACAATCTGCACATTTAACAAGTGGAACCCCTTCCTGTTAGTAAATGGGTCCCGAGTTGGAGCGTTAAGCTTCCAAGGTTCCATCTTCCTGCTGACATTGCAAAGATCTCTGGTGGATGATTTGTCCCGTTGTGACCTTCATCTCCATTGATAACACCCTGCGGGAAGTAGAATTTGGCTCCGGCCTTCCTGTATAATTTCACAGTTGGCTAGTTGCTTTTCATGTGAAATGCAATCTCCCCATGCACTGATCCCCTGACAGGTCCTGGTATGACCTTCATGCCCTGTACACACTCTTGAGGGTGGGGGGAGTAATAGCGAGTGCACTGCAATCTCCTTCCATGGTGCCTTACTCGCTGGACCTTCAACCTCTGCTCCTTCTCTTCGTCCTCCATCTTAAAAAGTTAATACAGGAATGCCCATTGGGAAGGTCATTGTCCTTCTGAACGTGTTGAGGGAGGTGGGGTCTGAAAATTCTCTGGTTCAGAGACTTGCTGGACTCTGGTCTGGAAAACTGCAGATGTCAAAGAAACTAGTTTAAAAAAAAAAAAAAATTGCTATTAAGCTGCAAAGTTTAGAAACTCCTCCCAGTCTGAGTCATAATTACATTGGTATCATATGACCTCTGTCCCTGCTACATGTAGATTTCTCGGCGTAACTCTACAGCCACCAGAAAAGCAGCGTATATTCAGGAAATTTGTCGAGCTGGCCTTTTGCATGGCAGGGCGGAGCTGTGTTAATGGCTGGCTGCACTCTGGCATAGCTTAAAAACTGGCATACGCCACTTGCGTGCAAATTTCCTCGGTTATTTTTGGCACTGAAAATCGCCATACTAATGCAGTTGTTTTGATGTAAGATTCCAGGAAAATTCTGGGCCATCAAAAGCATAGTGAAGTTAGGGGGAGAAGGCATTTGAAATGCAAGAAGAAATTGGAGTAGTAAGACAGATTGGTGAGTTAAAACATCTAGTATTAAAGAATCAACAAAATTAAAGTGAAGAATAATGCAGTACTTCTTCCACCTTTTAATAACTACCATATTGTCATTTTTAACAACTATGTGTGGCCTGAGGAGACTTTAGTCAGGGCTTATTTGATCATTAACTGCACTTGGTGTCACGATGGGATTAGGTTCCTTCTGTGATCCTCAATTTGGCAGGTTTAATGACTCAGTCGCTACATTTTTGTTTTGTTGGGGTGAAGGTGAATGTGCCTTGTGGTACAGCTAGCATTTTTAAACCTTTTGTGTTATGAATTCTTGGGGAAAGTTGATTTGCTATTGTTTGCTCACTTATTTTCTAGGGTCTGAAAACCCTTTTATTGGGTTGGATCTGTTTTTGGCAGTTAGTTTGTATACAAGATTACTGCTTAGTGCAGCAGCATTGTTGTGCAGTAGCCGAATTCTGCCTGGTAAACTTTTACTGTTGAGTTTCGACGGGCAGTTATTTCTAAAATGGCTAAGGATACAATTTCTGCAAAACTGAATTATTTCATAATTTTAAAAAACTACCACTAAAATTTGTAAGTGTACTCATTCACAATTTACCCCATGGAACATCTGGGGACAACAAATTTAAAACAAAACCTGGAATAGTATTTAACAACTTTGTGCATTTTGTTCACTGCTTGGCAATTAGGATTCTTTTTGACTTTTACTTTTTAAATTATTAAACCTTGAATTTCAACCTCGGGAAACACATTTCAAAGTTAATAATTGAACGAGGAAATGTGCAGCATGTCAGAATCTGAATACAAAAAACATTTAGTAATTTTGGGAGTTAAAACTTTTGCAGCTGGGGCATTGCTTTGATTTTCAGCTCACCAAAGTTAGAAAATAATGTATGCCTCTGTCGAGTTTAAAATTTGCCATCAGTAATGTGACTTGCATTTCTGGCTGTTTCTATTAATTCAAAGGGTGTTGCTAATACCATTTTACAGTATTGTACTTGCATAAAAGATAAAAGATTTGAAAAATATTCTCTAGTTAATGTAGATTTATTCCTGTTAATTTGGAGTAACATCACTTTGTCTGAGTTTTGTCTTGTGTGCCTGCAATATTGAGAGCCTCTAGTGTTACTGATTGGACCAATCATATCCCATAAGGCAGCAATTTTTCTATCTTTATTTATAGTTTCCTGTTATTTTTAACGCTCTTTCCTGTGTCTATATTTAAAAAAAAAAAGTGGTTGTTTTGGTGTGGTAGATCCCAACAACCTCTACTCTGCCCACCTCAAATCTCCCCACCGAGCAAGGCCACATGCTGAGGAACCAGATAAATATAACAATGAACAGTTCTGACGAAAGGTCATCAACCTGTAGCGTTAACTCTGGTTTCTCTCTCCACAGATGCTACCTGACTTGCTGAGTGTTTTCAGCATTTTCTGTTTTTATTTCAGATTTCCAGCATCTGCAGTATTTTGCTTTTGCTTTGTTATATTGTTGCATTGTTATATTAATGAAAATGAGAACCGTAGAGGATAGAAAGAGGAGTACAGAATTAGAGGGCAGGGACAAGCAGACAGATTTATTTTTGGTCGGTAGCAACTGATCACTTAGTACTTTTCAATATAGTTATTTAGTGTATGCAGACTCTGCATATAATTCCAGCCATCTTGGGGCATTGTCATCAACAACCTGCAATGTGTATAGGCCATCATAGTTTAGTTAGTTGGCATGATTCAGCGTTGTGGGATATGGTCTATATTTGTCTGCAAGGACATTTGTCGTCGTCACGATGATCCCATAGGTGTTTATTTGTGGCGTATTGTCCCTATCCAATTTGAAAGCAGTTGAGAAGCGCCTAACTGACGTGGCCAGCTGAACCCTGGTTGACGGTCTGCCACGTTGGTGATTTATAGGATCATCTGCTGTTTATGCCAGTGAGTTAGTAAGGAAAGGTCCAAGGAATAAGGAAAGATTTACAAGAATGTAACTATAATTGAGAGGATGCAACTATCAGGAAAAATTGAGCAGGCTTGGGCTCTTTGCTCTGAAAAAGAGAAGACTATGAAGAGACCTGATGGAGGTCTTTCAAAAATATCAAGGGGTTCAATAGGGTGGATGCGGAGAATCTGTTTCTACTTATGGTTGCGTCCAGAGTGAGCGTGCATAAATATAAGATAGCCACTAACAGTTCAAATAAAAAAATAGGACCAAATTCTTTAGAGAGTGATGAGAATGTGGAACTTGCTGCCGCATGGAGTGGTTGAAGCAGATAGCATTGTTTGCATTTAAGGGGAGTCTTGATGATTACATGAGGGGGAGGCTTGATGATTACATGAGGGACAAGAGAATAGAGGAATTCAGGGGGCAGGGTGAGAAGAGGTAATTAGAGTGGGAGTAGGCTCGTGTGGCGAATAAACAACAACATAGACTACAAAAACAGAAGTATCCGCAGTATTTTGCTTTTGTAAAAACATAGACTAGTTGGGCCAAATGGCTTGTTCCTGTGCTGTAGATTCTATGTGATATGTTAAACTGGTTGTCCATATTGGGTGTCTTGAAGATACCCAATATGATGGATAGAACAAATCCGAGCGAGTTGGCAATGTGGTTTTTGTCAGTCTTTTCAGCCCTTTTGCTACTCCATCTGACCAGCAAAAAAGCAAAATACTGCGGATGCTGGAAATCTGAAATAAAAACAGGGTATATGTTGTCGTAGTCAGCTGCGGTAGTAAGTTTTCATATTATGCAGCAGAGTTGAGTTCTGATGCTGTGAAGGCTAGTGGGGTTCTGGTTCGGGGCATTTTGATGAAAGTGGCACCATTCATCATGTACTTTCTCTTTGCCTTTGTTGCGGGTAGTTCTTGCCACTTTTAGCAGGTGACTGGCAACGGCATTGGCTGACACAGATGATCAGGTCTTTGCTGGTGGACGTTGAGCAGCACCCAGGTAACTGATGAGGTTCCAGCTTTTCTGACTATAGTTATGTAAACTTTGTACTGCACTATTGATCTGTCAGTTTTCCACAGATATCAGTAAGAGACTAGAACTATTTAACCTCCCCTTCCAATAAGTTTTTATGACAATTATTTTTACCCATCGACAGGAGGTGAACAATATATCTAAATTGGCAACATGAAATAAATACTACTTTCAGACACAGGATTGTAACCAATGATACCCCAAACATTAATCTTGTATTTGAACATTTTCATATATCAAACACTTTGTTGCTTTCAGAAAAACAAATGAAAGTGATTTTTAAAAATTGTTTTGATTCCCTCAAGAGTGCTGACAAGGCTATAATCGAATGATTCAGACGAACATTATGAACTTCATAGTTGTGGTTTGAAAGCTGATCTGGAGACCCCTACCATCACCCCACCTATTAATATTGTGTAATTACTCTGACGTAGACGCTTTCTCTTTTTCTCATTTGCTTTATAGGCAATCGAGAGATGAAGGGTCTTTTTGACAAGTTCCTGATTCCCTTCACTGATGCAACTGATGATGAGGACAGGGAGAATAAAGAAGACACAGTTTCCCATAGTTCTAAATTTGAGGAGAACCGAACGAAAGAGAAGAAGCAGGTACAGAAAGATAAGAAAAGCACAAAAGAGGAGAGCGATTCCAGATTGCAGAATGCTATTGAAGAAACCCAAGAGGTTCTCGAAACTATATCTCAGACCGAGGAGAATCCAGGTAGAAACTAAATTTGTCTTTTTTAATTACTGGGGTAAATTTTGTAATTGTTATGTTGAAAAAAGCTGTTTTATGAAAGATTAGAGATAGGGAGGGGCAAGGCCATGGAGGGATTGGAAAACAAGGATGAGAATTTTGAAATTGAGGTGGGAAGGTGGAGTTGAGATCGATGTTCAGCCATGATCTTATTGAATGGTGGAGCAGGCTCGAGGGGCCGTACGGCCTACTCCTGCTCCTATTTCTGATGTTCTTATGATCTCGCTGTCTCTGTGCCTCTCTCCCAGTGTCTCTTTCTTTCTCTTTCGCTCCATCCCGCTGCGTGCCCCCCACCCCCCAGGCGACATGTGGAAAACTTTTTTACACGGCGAGTGGTTAGGATCTGGAATGCCCTGCCTGAAAGGGTAGTGGAGGCAGCCTCAATCATGGCTTTCAAAATGGAATTGGATAAGTACCTGAAGGGTGCGAGTTAGGACACGGGAAGCCAAGTTTTGGATGACATCAAGTTTACATAGGGTAGAACGTTGGAGGCCAGCCAGGAGTGCATTGGAATAGTCAAGTCTAGAGGTAACGAAGGCATGGATGAGGGTTTCAGCAGCGGATGAGCTGAGGCAGGGGTGGAGACGGCGATGTTACGGAGGTGGAAATAGGCGGTCTTAGTTATTCCACGGATATGTGATCGGAAGCTAATTTCAGAGTCAAATATGACACCAAGGTTGCGAACAGTCAACAACCGCTTCTCTGCATTGGTTGTGAACCTTCAGTTATCTGTGCACAGTAACACCTAGATCTTTTTCTCCTTGAACCACTTTCAGTATCGTTCCCTGTAAATGATAATTCAATTCAAGATCTCCATTATTAGTACTTCTGTATCAGTAATTAACATTATAGCTGTTTTTTAAAAAATATTTTAGATGGCAAACCGGAAATGCTAAAGTTGGGTGTGGACCTACAGCTTGATTGGATGACATTGGAAGATTTTCAAAATCATTTGGATGGAAATGATGATTTACTTTCTGCACCAAAAACAATAACTAATAGTGAGTGGCAATAAAATTATATTTTTGGAATAAGTAGAGGAGTCTTGGAGGCAAAATCATGACAATATAAATTAACTTGATTGAGCTGTACTTTACAAGTTAACTATTGATTTAACTATTGATTGTTAAGCATTTACAAGTTCAATTTGAGTTATGGATTATACTGTTAACTGAAATTATTTTTGGGGATTTGTAATGCTTCTATGAATTATAGTCTAGATAGATGGCATACATTAAAATTGAGGAGAAGAGTGCAAAACAGAGGCTGGTATGACTTGAGGGTTAATCCGTTTATACTGTTATTTCAAAATATTCTTACTATGGTGTCTTACAAAGAATTACATCAATCCTTAAGTGATGATGTGAAAACGATTTTTCTGTACTGGTTGGAGATGGGTCACACTGTTGAGATCTATGCTCAGCTCAAATATTGTTTTGTAGATCTGTAAGTAAAGAAAGATTCAGAGATTTTAAGTTTTCTTTAAACTTACCTCAAACTTCAAATAATGTTAGACTTGTGTGCTTTTGCTAAAGCATCTTTGTTATGATTCTTAGACATTTTAACATAGTTAAACTAGTAAAGTGCAAATATGAGAGTATTGGGGAAGTTTCTAAATGGATTAAAAAATTATTTTTGTTTGATTTATAAACTTGTTCATCATGTAGGTGTGTTGCGTGATGCAGTAAAAAGTGGGAACTATTTGACAGTAAAACTGGCTCTGAACTCGAGTGAAGAATATAATCTGGATCAAGAGGTACTTAAATATGCAGAAGCAGTATTTGCTATAATCCTCAAATTGCATTTTTCATGTACATATATACGTCCTTTTCCTACTGTCCCTTCTTGACCTTTCTGTAGCCTTTGACATGGTTGACCACACCATCTTCCTCCAATGCCTCTCCTTAGTGTCCAGCTGAGTGGGACTGCACTCACCTGGTTCCTTTCTTACCTATCCAGTTGTAGCCAGAAAATCTCCTGTGATGGCTTCTCTTCCCACACCCACACCGTTACCTCTGACGTCCCCCAAGGATCTATCCTTGGGCCGCCTCCTATTTCTCATCTGTATGCTGTCCCTCCGAGATCACCCAAAGACACAGCTTCAGGTTCTACGTGTATGCTGACAATACCCAGCTCTATCTCACTGTCGACTCTCAACCCCTCTGTGTTGTCATGCTGCTTGTCCAACAGCCATTCTTGGATGAACTGAAATTTCCCTCCCAAAAACTACGTTCCCTAGCCACCAATTTCAACCCCATCCTTGCCTCAGTCTCCGTCTGAACCAGACTGTTTGCACCCTTGGCGTCCTATTTGACCAACAATTGAGCTACCGATCCCATATCCTCTATCACAAAGACGGTCTACTTCCACCTCTAATATCACCTGTCTCTGCCCCTGCTTCAGTCCATCTGCTGAAACCCTCACCAATGCTTTTATGTCCAGACTCACTTTCAATGTGCTCCTGGTCGGCCTCCCATCTTCCACCCTCCATAAACTCATCCACAACTCTGCTGCCTGTATCCTAACTCGCACCAAGTCCCATTCACCCATCACCCCTGTGCTTGCCGGCCTACACTGGCTCCTGGTCCACCAATACCTCAATTTAAAAATTCTTATCCTCATGTTCAAATCCCTCCATGGCCTCCCCCCTCCCTATCTCCATAACCTCCAACAGCCTTACAACCATCAGAGAACTCTGCGTTCCTCCAACTCTGGCCTCTTGTGCATCCCCCACTTTCTTCAACCCACTATTGGCGGTCTTGCCTTCAGCCATCTGGGCCATAAGTTCTGGAATTCCCTCCCCAAACCTCACCACCTCTCTCCATTTTAAGAAGCTGCTTAAAACCTAGATCTTTGACCAAACTTTTAGTCATCTGTCCTAATGTCTACTTTGGCTCATTGTCAATTTTCATCTGATTATGCTCCTGTGAAATGCTTTGGGTCGCTTTACTACGTTAAAAGCATTATATAAATGCAAGTTGTTGTTGAATATTAAATTATATGTGAAGAACGTACCACTAATGGCCACTTCGGATTATACTCAGTTGTGACCAGCTTTTTGTTTATCTGCAGCTGAGATTTTGGTGGTAGGAAGCAGTAACTAAAAGGTGGTGATTCAATGATTACAAAACAAATTTAGCTTGATAGTAAGGAAATCAGTTTTAATAACAGCTGTTTTTGGATAAGATCATTTTCAGTTTTGGAAAGAAGGCATGATTTTGCTGGTAGCTTTATGTAAAATGATGCTGTTTAAGATGGTAGTAATCTCGCCTCTGAGTCAGAAGGTCGTGGGTTCAAGTTCCACTCCAGAGACTTGAGCACATAATCCAGGCTGATATTTCTTTGCAGTACTGAGGGAATGCTGCACTGTTAGAGGTGCCGTCTTACAGATGAGGCCCTGTCTTTCCTCTCAGATGGACGTAAATGTTCCCATGACACTATTTTGAAGAAGAGCAGGGGAGTTCTCCCCGGTGCCCTGGCTAATATTTATCCCTAAAACTGTATCCATTGGGGGTGGGGGGGGTAATCTGGCCACATTGCTGCTTGTGGGACTTTGCTATGTGCAATTTGGTTGCCGTGTTTCCTACAACAGTGACTACACTTCAGAAGTACTTTGTTGACTGTAAAGCGCTTTGGTTGTGAAAGGCGCAATGTAAATGCAAGTTCTTTCTTTGCTTTTAATTAATTGCTTCAAAGCTTTTATGTTCACAAGCTTTTGTAGCGCTAGTGGTGGCTATTGTCAGCTTTATATAATCAGTTCAAGAAAATGAGGAGCTAAATAATGAAATCTGGTGATTGACTGCATGTTCCCAAGTTAATAAACTTTGAAGAAAATGGTCACTGGCCAGTAATAGGTGCTTTTTTCCACATGCCCAATAGCAGTGGGAGTGAGCGTTCTTACTTCAGTTGACTAGTCTGCATTTAGAATTTCATATTCTAAGATGATGTCTCTGTTACAGGACCCTAGTGGAATGAATCTAATCATGTTTGCAGCTGCTGGGGGACAGGATGACATCCTTAGATTGCTCATCAAGAAGGGTGCAAAGATCAGTTCTAGACAGAAGAACGGCACCACTGCATTGATGCATGCAGCTGAGAAGGTTGTGCTTGCTACTCCAATTTATTAATTCTTTATACTGCTATAATATTCAGTTGTCACAATAGTATTTTTCTTGCCTTGTAACTGTAAATGGGTAATAAAACTGATCTGCAATTAATTTCTTACAGTAGTCCATAAGAACACATTAATGACCTGGATCAGGGAGTCGGATGCAGCATTTCCAAATTTGCAGACGACACTAAACTAGGAGGGGGGGTGGGCTCAGAGGAGGAGACCAGGAAGCTCCAGAGCGATTTGGACAGACTGGGTGATTGGGCGGATAAATGGCAGATGCACTATAATGTGGACAAGTGCGAAGTTATCCACCTTGGGTGCAGGAACGGGAGGGCAAATTATTATTTAAATGGCAATAAATTGGGAGAGGGGGAAGTACAGAGAGACCTGGGTGTTCTTGTACACCAATCACTGAAGGCGAGCATGCAGGTGCAACAGGCGGTCAAGAAGGCAAACGGTATGCTGGCCTTCATAGCAAAAGGGTTGGAATACAGGAACAGGGATACCTTGCTGCAGCTGTACAGGGCACTGGTGAGACCACACCTCGAGTACTGTGTACAGTTTTGGTCGCCTCATCTGAGGAAAGATGTTCTTGCCATGGAGGGGGTGCAGCGGCGATTCACCAGGCTGATACCAGGAATGGCGGGATTGACCTATGAGGAGAGACTATGTAGTTTAGGGATGTACACACTGGAGTTTAGAAGATTGAGAGGGGACCTCATAGAAGTGTATAAAATTCTGACAGGTCTAGACAGACTAGATGCAGAAGGAATGTTTCCCTTGGCGGGTGAGAACAGAACTAGAGGACATAATTTAAGGATAAGGGCTAAACCATTTAGGACAGAAATGAGGGGGAATTTCTTCACTCAGAGGGTGGTGAACCTGTGGAACTCATTGCCACAGAGGGCAGTGTACGCCAGCTCATTAAATATATTTAAGAGGGAATTAGATATATTTCTACAGGCAAAAGGGGTTAAGGGTTACGGAGAGAAGGCGGGGACGGGATACTGAATTGGAGGATCAGCCATGATCTCATTAAATGGCGGAGCAGGCTCGAAGGGCCGGATGGCCTACTCCTGCTCCTATCTTCTATGTATCTATGTAACACGAGCATAACAGCAGGAGTAAGCCATTAGGCCCTTCGAGCCTGCTCCGCCATTTAGTAAGATCATGGCTGATCTTGTACCTCAACTCCACTTTCCCGCACTATCCCCATATCCTTTGATTCCCTTAGTATCCAAAAATCTAATGATCTCTGACTTGAATATACTCAACGACTGAGCATGAGGGCAACACGGTGGCATAGTGGTTAGCACTGGTGCCTCACAGCGCCAGGGACCCGGGTTCGAATCTGGCCTCGGGTGACTGTCTGTGTGGAGTTTGCACATTCTCCCCGTGTCTGCGTGGGTTTCCTCCGGGTGCTCCGGTTTCCTCCCACAGTCCAAAAATGTGTGGGTTAGGTTGATTTGGCTATGATAAATTGACCCTTAGTGTTAGGGGGGGGATTAAATATGTGGGGTTACGGGGATAGGATGGGATATGTTAGGGGGAATTAAATACATGGGGTTACAGGGATAGGGTGGGATATGTGTCGGTGCAGGCTCGATGGGGATTCTGTGTGAGAAAGCAGGGACAGGGTACTGGATTTGGATGATCAGCCATGATCGTATTGAATGGTGGAGCAGGCTCGACAGGCCGAATGGCCTACTCCTGCTCCTAGTTTCTATGTTTCCACAGCCCTCTGGGGGAGAGAATTCCAAAGATTCACAACCCTTTGAACGAAGAAATTCTTCTCATCTCAGTCCTAAATGGCCGACCCCTTATTCTGAGACTGTGACCCCTAGTTCTAGACTCCCCAGCCAGGGGAAACATCCTCCCAGCATCTACCCAGTCAAGCCCCTTAAGAATTTTATACATTTCAATGAGATCACCTATCATACTTCTAAACTCTAGGGAATATATGCCTAGTCTACTCAATGTCTTCACAGGACAACTACCCCCCCCCCCCCATCCCAAGAATCAGTCTGGTGAACTTTTAAGGCAAGTATATCCTTTCTTGGGTAAGGAGACCAAAACTGTACACCGTACTCCAGGTGTGGTCTCACCAAGGCCCTATATAATTGCAGTAAGACTTCTTTACTCTTGTACTCCAATCCTTTTGTAATAAAGGCTAATATACCATTTGCTTTCCTAATTACTTGCATGTTCACTTTCTGTGATTTGTGTACAAGGACACCCAGGTCCAATGTTCTCGCTAATTTTTCTTTCGGATGTGTGGCCCATTCAAACTTCCGCATATGCTAAATGGGAACATTGTCCAGGTCCCTCTGAATATCAACATTTCCTAATCTCTCCCCATTTAAAAATATTCTGCTTTTCTATTTTTTTTCTACCCGCTTCACATTTCTCCACATTATATTCCATCTGCCATGTTCTTGTCCACTCACTTAACCTGTCTATATCCCTTTGCAGCCTCTTTGCGTCCTCCTCACTGCTTACATTCCCACTTAACTTTGTATCGTCAGCAAACTTGGATAAATTACACTCGGCCCCCTCATCTAAGTCATTGATAGTTTGTAAATTGCTGAGGCCCAAGCACTGATCCTTGCGGTACCCCACTTGTTACAGCCTGCCAACCTGAAAATGACCCGTTTATTCCTACTCTCTGTTTTCTGTCCATTAACCAATCCTCAATCCGTGCTAATATATTACCCCCAATCCCATGAGCCCTAATTTTGTGTCGTAACCTCTTGTGTGGCACCTTATCGAATGTTTTTTGAAAATCCAAATCCACTGCATCCACTGGTTCCCCCTTATCTACCCTGCTAGTTACAACCTCAAAAAAAACTCCGATTTGTCAAACATAATTTCCCTTTTCATAAATCCGTGTTGACTCTGCCCAATCATATTGTGATTTTCTAAGTGCTCTGTTACCAGGTCACTAATAATAAACTCTAGCATTTTCCCGACTACTTATGTCAGGCTAACTGGTCTATAGTTCCCTGTTTTCTCTCTCCCTCCTTTCTTGAATAGCGGGGTTACGTTTGCTACCTTCCAATCTGCGGGGTCCGTTCTAGAATCTAGGGACTTCTGGAAGATCAAAACCAATGCATCCACTTTCCAGCTGTTAAATATTCTTGCTGTAGTTTGATTTTGAGAAAATCCTTTTCATTTAGCCCTAATATGATCAGTCTCCTTATAATAAGCTGGTCTGATAATTTATCAATAACCATTCGAAACTGCAAAGTAACAGTTACAATTAATATTTCTATTTTTTTTAAATTAATTTATGATGAGCACTTACTTCCCCTCTCTTCCCCCACCCCCCTAGTCTCAGGATAGTGAAGGAAATTGTCATACATCTAATGCTCGGCAAGCTGATATTGGCTAATGCGCTACAAACCAGGTTTGTGACCTGGAACTTTCTTTGCTTGTACAGCTTAGTACTATACTGTGTTTTAATCCCTGAACAAAGCTATTGGTAGATTAAATCACCATTAAATGTCTTAAGTTTTATTGGCTAATTTGTTCTTTCTGCAGAGGTCACACAAAAACTCTGGAATATGCCATCAATAATAGTGTGTATTTCAGAAAGAAAAAAGTCTGTTTCGGATCCTGTGCCAGTTCTAGGTGTTCTGATTCAGAACCAGGCGATGAATGTCAAATTGGCAAATCTCCAACAAGGCCTGAGATTAGAAGTACTTCTCTCCCCCCTCAACAGAGTTGTGGATATGTGAAACAAACTCAGTTAAAACTGTTAATGTTGTGTTGATTAGCACCTGGAGTAATATTGCGTAAGGAGTAGGATTTGTGGTTGTAAGTAAAGGTAGAGTTAATCAAATACTCTATGGAATATAATAGTTTCAGTTGCAGGGACCGGAAAGAAATTTACAGACACTTTCTTCAGGTGACTAAATGGGTTGAGGTAGAGTTTGTGATAGAACAGATTATGGATGGAATGAAAAAGATATGCCAAATGGCCATTTTTCATTCCATGCCTTTAGTGTGTGAGACACACTAAGACTTTTAATTTTTTTTTGGTTTGATTTTTGGGAGGTAGGGAGCAGCATTGTACAAAGGTACTTGCCTCTTCTGCCCTTCCTCAAGCCTTTCCTTATTTCTTACAATAAGAAAATGGTGCTAAAATTTGAAATTCTAGTCCGTGTTGGCTTATAGGAGATGCTGATCCTTGCTGTTCAAAGAACAAATATATATAAATAATATCACTATTTTCCCCATTTACTGTATCCTTTTTTAATTACCCATCTCTCCTGAAGGCACCATCTCTTGCTGGTTTATGGTTCCATGTGCAATAGCACCCAAATGTCATTCTTCATGTGTGAACCTAGATAGTGAGTATTTGCCTGTGGAGGGTGTTGATGAGTCCAAACTACCCAGTGCCAACACGTGCATGTTCCTTTAGGGATCATAGGATAGTGACCAGGAAGGGGAGGACGGTCCAAGCTGTTTGTTTTTCTTTTCTCCCTCTTTCTTTCCCACCCCCTCCTCTTCAAAAAGCCCCATAGCACTGTGGCCCAACAGCTAACTCAGTAAGCACTGGGAATCGGACTTAGGACCTTCTGGTATTTATGGCTTAGGGTTATACTGGTGCTATTTACCCACTAGGCCTTTAGTAGAGCATCTGTATATAGTTCCTGCAGCACTGTCTTTTGTAAGACATATAAAATACATTGTAGTGAAGAGTGTTTGATAACAATCATGGCCTTAAATTTCCTCACTTTCTGCCACTGCCCCGCCGTAACTTCACTTGTCATAAAGACCAGAAGACCCCAAATCAGGCCATAATGATTAAATAGCTATTATAACTGAAGACTTCAAACAAATGCTCCCATTAACCACATACTCATTAACTGGAACACACCATGTATATATTTAATACTTGAGTATCTTAACACTTTTTTTCTTTTTCTCCACCTCTCCTTAGAATTATCTTACAACAGTAGCTATTCTTCTGGAGGCAGGTTCCCAAGTTAATGTTCAACAGATCAGTGGAGAAACTGCATTAATGAAGGTATATGTCTTTGTTCTGGTGCTCTCCTGATCAAAGTTTATAGGGCATGTTGAGTTTATATGAATGTCTAAAGCTGTACATTATTTCAGAACAAAGTGAGTTCCAATCTGTAGTTGTTCCAGGTATTGGCATCATCCCAGGGTGCTTGCGGGGTCAACTGTTGTTGGTATTTTGTAGGGTTTCTAAACTGGATATTCTGCATTAGAAAGAAAAGTATAACTTTATTAATCTGCTTCTTACTGACCTGAGCTGGGCTGGTTGTGATGTACTGAGCAGAGATTAAGTGCTTCCCTGGAGGAAAAGTAGAAAGAGAGAATGGAGAACTTCCTTAGTGCTAGCCTAGTAATGGGAGGGGCTTTAGAGTAAATTAGGAAAAAGTGTACAGCATTGAAGGATCTAAATCGGGTGGGGGGGGGGGGGGGGGGGGGGGTTACTTGCTGGCAATGGGTGGAGAAGTTAAATTTTTTATATAAACTCAAGGTTTGAGGGGCAAAACAACAACGATGTGCTTTTGTATAATGCGTTTAGCATAGAGAATATCCCAAGATGATTCACCAAGGAGAAACAGATGCTGAACAGTTATAGAGAAGTTATGGGAACTGTTTTAAAGGTGGGACGAGAATTACTATGGCAGAGTGATTTAAAGAGAAGGTTCAGAATAGGGCTAAGACACTTCAAGATTATTGTCATCAATGATGGAACGGCGTGAGGAGCACATTAGGGTAGAGTTGATGGACGAAAGAACACAGGCTGGGCATGGAGCTAGAGGAGGTTAGAAATAGGGAAGAGTGGGAGGAGGCTGTGGAGGGATTTGTAAATCAGGATTTTGAATTAAATGTGTTGGGGGATAGGAAACCAATGGAGTTGGACAAGAACAGGGGTGACTGGCAAGGGACTTAATGTTGTGCAGGATGAGGGCAGTGGAGTTTTGGACAAGTTGAAATTTTTTATAGGTGGAGCTCAGGAGGCCAGCAAGGAGGTCACTGGCAAAGTTAAGTCTGGAGGCAACAAATGGATTGTCAAGGATTTCAGCAATGATAGAGATGATGTAAAGGCAGATGCGGGTGATATTGCAGAGATGGAATTAGACAATCTTGGTGACTGAAAGTGCATGGGGTTTGAAACTTGGCTCCAGTTCAAACAGGACAATGAGGTTGTGCACCATTTGGTTCAGCCAGGGATTATAATGGAGTCAGGGGCAAAGGTATGGCGTTTTTGGTGCGAAGGAAATAAGATGGCCTTGCTCTTCCCAGTGTTCATTAACAGGTGGTCGTAGAGTCAAGGGTGGTGGTGGAAAGCTCTGCATGCATGTGCCTACAAATAATGATGCCAAGAGGCAACATAAACGGGAAAGGAGGAGACCAAGTAGGGGGTGGGAGGTAAAACTGAAGATACGCTAGTTACATTGGAACAAGAAGGAATGAAAGTCATAAGAGCACTTAAAAACATTTCTGTTTTGCTTTTTTCTTTGCAGGCTTGCAAGAGAGGAAATGCTGATATTGTAAGGCTTCTGCTGGAATATGGTGCAGATTGTGGCATCCTTTCTAAACACCAGAACAGTGCTCTATACTATGCTAAACAGAGCAATAACATACTAGTATATGACCTGCTAAAGAATCATGTGGAAACGTAAGTCCATTACCAGGAATATTGCATTCAGTTGCTATTTAAGGTGGTTAAAATTGTCTGACTTAATTTCAACAAAGTCTCAAATGTCTGATTTTTAAAAATTCATCCAAAATACTCTTGGTATTATACTGCTTGGTATTTTGATTATACGTAGGTGTTTGTATTTTTAGCAGCCCTTGTTAAGTATTGAATAATGACTGCCCCAATGACTCTGAGTTTAGCTAGTGAGTAGCTAAACCATCTGGAATAGGAAGGTCCCAGGTTCAACCCCTGGTCTATGCAAAGCTTCTGATCTCAGCTGGGCCCTTTGGTTTTGGCACCCTGGATTAGGGAGGGTTCCTGCACCTGATTATCCAGAGACCCCTGCTGGAAATGCATGAATGGAATTGAGTTTGAACAAGATGAACATTCTGCCAACACTCACTGTCCAGGTTTGCAAATACAGTCCCACCACTTGCACCTCCCCCATTTATCTCGGACAGCCACATGTATCAGGCAAATGGCGCGTCAATTACAAAGGCGCCGCTTAAAACAGTGGGCTGGCTGTTTCCAGCAGTTCAAGCTGCTGTTCGAGTGCGATTACCTGTCATTAAGTGCTTTCAGTCAGCCTTAAGTGGCAAAGCCTGTTGAAACTCTAGCTGCCTTTACAGTACCTGCTGTAGTTGTGAAACTGACCAGACCGCTGCGTACATCAGCCCCAGTCAGCTCTCCATAGCTGAATAAGGTGAAAAGCTACCATCTTGCATAGCTTGTCTGTAGCCAGCAATATTTTCCACAAATATTTATTAAAAATATTAACAATATAGAAGCCCAGAATTCCTCTGCAGATCATCAACAGCAAATTTCGATTGGGAGTGGGAGAGAAGTGGAGAGACTGCCTTCAAGGGGCCACTTCCTGACCGCTCCATGAGGAAGAGCGAGGGAGTGGAGATCGGAACTCAAATCCCGGAGCTGACAGTACTTAAAACAAGTTAATTTTTAATTTCTGAAATTGTCAAAATTCTGCTTGAAATTGATCTGACACAATCCACCACGTATAGCAGGCAAATCGCGTTCACATGAATGCGCCCGCTATAAACGGTGGGGATTACTGGGGCCCATGGAAGCATACCACGGCAAGGAGTTAATGCCTTATGGTGGGAAGAAAATTAAAACTTTTTTATAGTACTTTCTTAAGAGTGTGACTTTTTCCAGTTATGTTCTTCCACCTTTTTTCCCTCCTTTCCCCAGTACTGTGGCTAAGAAATCTACTTTCAGGACTCTCGTCACAATTGCTTTGCCACGTGCCAACAGCAGTCTGGTGTTTAGCTTTCCTTCAGTTTTTTTTTCCTCTTGAATCCTTCCCTCCTGTGGGCAATTGCCTATCAGTATGGCTGAAATCAGCAATTTAATTATGTTAGGGACCACAGGAACAAACCCACACCATGCTGTTCAGAGGCGAATGTAGACAGTGTCTTATTTGATTTTGATTTTTCATGATTAATATGTTTGAAAGAGACCCAAGTATGCAGGATTTGTTCTGGCAGATTTGTAAGTTATTTGGATTGAAGAACTTACAAGATGTACAATTTATTTTTCTGACTAGTATATCCAGAGTAGCAGATGAGACAATCAGGGATTACTTTGAAGCACGTCTGTCATTGCTGGAGCCTGTGTTTCCTGTAGCTTGTCATCGACTTTGTGAAGGGCCAGACTTTGCTTTGGACTTCAACTACAAACCTCAGCACAGTTCAATTGAGGGTACGTGAATATATTGTAGTATAAACATAAAATCTCTCAATACTGGCTAGGACAGGCTTCATTGGCCTTTTCTAAAAATATGAGGCAACTGTGTGTAGAAGTGGTTTCTGGAATGATTCCTAGTAAAATTTCATCCAAAGATTTCACTTTTTTGATTCTAGCATTTTGTTTTTCTTTGACCTAAAGCACGGTCTGTATAGTGTACTAAAAAAGGCTGTGTTTTTATTCGAGAAAAAAGCTGTTGCAAATCTGAAATAAAAATGGAAAATGTTGAGAATGCAAAACCGGAAGTATGGGTTAACATTTTGAGTGTGATCCTTCTTCAGAACTGGCCTGGTCAGACATAGAGCTCTTTGATACAACTGATCAAAACGGAGTGAAAGGGAGAATCTCAAGTAGAGATCGAGAGTTCAAAAACGTTAACTGCTGTGCTCTGAATTTCCAGCTTTTTCTGTCTCACTTCTCTCTCATCAAAGTGAGCACTCTTTGATTTGCAGCCTGTTAAATTTGCTCAATGAGGAGAATCCAAGTTTAAAGAAGTTAGAAGCACATATAGTAGTACAAGTGGCATAACTGCAGTTTGAATTCATGCAAGTTCCTTTGATTCAACATTCCTATAGGGTGTAAGATCATTTGGAGGACAGAACAAACTTTCATTTATACAGCACATTTTTGTGTCCTTGGGGCATCCCAATCAAAGCCAATTAATTTTTCTTGTAGGCAAACGCAGCAGCTAATTTGCACACAGCAATGTCCTACAAAGAGCATTTGAATAATCAGTCATCTATTTTTGGTGATGTTAAGGGAGGAATGTTGGCTAGGACACCGGGAGAACTTCCCTGCTCTTCTCTGCATAGCACCATGGGATATTTTACGTCCAATTCAGTATAATCTGAAACAAGCACCTCTGACCATGCAGCATTCCTTCAGTACTGCGTGAAGTGTCCATTTAGATTATATGTTCAAGTTCTATAGTGGAGCTTGAACCCATGCTATTCAGTGAGAGTACTACCACTGTGCCAAGCTGTTACACAATATTGCATTGCTTTTTGAACCTTTGTCTTGGATACTACCACAAGCCCCACTCCAGGAATTGAGCATGTAATCTAGGCTGACACTTCAGTGCAGTACTAATGGGAGTGCTGAATTCTTGGATCCTTCAGCTGAGGCATTAAACTAAGGTTCCCACCTGCCTGTTTAGGTGAATGTAAAACATTCAATGGCACTATTGGAAGCACAAGAAGTCCTCCTCTTATCTTTATCCATCTCTCTCTTTCTTTCTCATTAGCTTTGCTCAATAGTAGCACTCCTGCCTCTGAGTCCGAAGGTTGTGGGTTCAAGCCCCTCTCCAGGAATTGAGCACATAAACTAGACTGATACTTAAATGCAGTACTGAAGGAGTGCTACATTGTTGGAGGTGCTGTCTTTCGAATGAGACATTAAACTGAGGAAGCACTGTCTGCCTGGATGGATGTTAAAGATCCCGTGGCATTATTCGAAAAAGAGCAGGAGCGATTTCCCAGGTCCTTGTCAACATTTATCTCTCAATCAACAACACCAAAACAGATTAATTGGTCATTTGTCTCGTTTGTTGTTTGTGGGACCTTGCTGTGCACACATTGGCTGCCCTGTTTGTCAGTGATGAGACTTCAAAAGTAATTTGCTGGCCATTGGCTGTGAAGCACTTTGGGAGCTCCTGAGGACATGAAAGACTCTAAATAAATGCAGGTTTATTCCCCCTTACCCCCTTTTTCCGTCTCTTCCTCCCCCCTCAATACAGACACTTTGCACCATGCTGTAAAGTACTCTTAGATATTTTTGTACATAATAAGCACCAGAGAAATGCCCGTTCTCTCTTTCTCATTTCTATTTAGATTGGTAGAGACTCCTCTTTGCAGAGGTTCAATGAAAAAGGGGTGACTTTTTAAAGCATCTAGTAAAACTGAAACCCTTTAGTACATGCATCATTTAAACAGAAGAACTGTGTGTGCAACTGTGGCTTTAATAATATTGATAGACTGCTAATTTGCTCATGCCTCGTATATTAGATACCGTACCCACTTATTTCAGACAGCTGCCTATATCAGGCAAATGGTGCCGACCATTTGCCATTACCATCAATTACAAAGGCACTGCTTAAAACATATTAATTGTGGCGACTATTTCGGGCAGCTGTTTGCACCTTGCGATTACCTGTCATTAAGTTACTTGCTTTAAAAAAAAATTTAAAAAATTGTTTTTATGGGATGTGGGCATCGCTGGCAAGGCCAGCATTTATTGCCCATCCCTAGACTGCTAGGACTGCTATTTTGAACATTCCTCAATTTTCCCACACTGAAAAAATGTTTCTAGAAGTTTAACAAGAGAAAATTACTTTTAAAAGCCTCTGGAACACCTGCCACTGCTGCAAGCCCTTCATGCCGACTTCCTAAGCTTGACACCTTCCTGCTCCGTTTTATAATTAAACATTAAATACCGAAGACGTGTTTGAAAAATCTGAATACAAGAACCTGTTTTGATAATGTTACTGTCTGCTGCTTTTTTTTGGGTGCTGTTAAATTTAATTTTGATATTGGGGTGGCAGTTTTGGCTTCACTTCAGCCATTCTACCAGCTATCGCATATAACTGGCAAATTGCATTTGCATGAGCGCACCCCCTATCAGTGGTGAAGACTGTATTTGTATTTCAGCTTTGCATGTACATAGATTCAACTAATCAAGCACTATTTTTCTCTAGGAACTGGGATTCTTCTCTTTATCTTTCATGCAAACTTTTTTAGCCATGACCATATAGTGGCTAAACTCTGTGGATCCTGCAGTGTTCAGGCTGTTGTTCTAAATGATAAGTTTCAACTTCCTGTATTTTTGGTAAGTACTTTTTCTTCTTTTTGTATTTTCCACAAATGGTGGTAGGTATACAGCCCAACTTGACAGGCTGAGAGGAAATTTTCAACTTGCCACTTGGGCGTGAAACTGGCGTTGTAAAAACAGCACAATTTTCATTTCCATTGATTTCGTATAACAGTTTCTATAATGGGCGGCTGATCCACAAGGCCAGTTTAATGTTTGGGCAGCAAGTTGAAAATCTATGCTGAGCATGTATGTGAAAATGTTGTCGTGATGTTGCACATAAGTGGTATATGAAGCCCCAGGAGTTGTATGATTAAAGGCTCCTCTTGCTGCCAAAAAACCTGGAGTAAATAATGTAGGCAACAGTAAACAGATGAGCATTTGTATACATGGCAAAGATACAAATTGAAATTTTACACTCAGCAGAGAGATGTGCCTCAACTGGTCTGTTTCTAGGTTACATCCTTCGACACTGACTCATGTAGTGCAACAACTGCATCAGAAAGAGGTCTGCATCAATATCTGCCAATCATGTATTCATGATTTTGACACGATCACAGATTATCCAGGAAGTGTTCCCAAGGGGCTGGTTCGCTGCCATGAATCTAAATAATGCATACTTGCATATCACTGCGGAAATGTCACTAAGTTTGCCAAGTTCAATTTCACGTGGCAAAATTATCAGCTTTTGGCCATTCGTCTGCACCCAGTAGTTACACATCATCTCTGGGTGTCGCATCTGCATGTATTTCTCTACCTAGATGATTGGCTCTTCAGACCTGCATACTTTGGGTCTGCCAGCACAACATTGTGGCAGATGCTCAATATAGTCCCAAGAGCTGGGATTAATAATCAATTACTAAAAGTGTTAGCTACAACCCAAGAAGGAGCCAGTAGTCTCTGGGACATTGTTCCAGACAAGTTTACCTGCCTTCTAACTGCTTTATAGTACTTGAGGATCTGATACCTCTTTTGCTGGAAGGGTCTTAAATCCCAGTGGGAAAGGTTATTTAAGAATTTAGGTCTGATGACATCTTTGTAGATTTTATGTGACAGCTTCAGCTGTACCTGCTCAGCCAGTGACCAGCCTGCAGAGCTTTTTCTACCCAGTGAGGTTCAACCAGGCCATTGTCCTTGTTTTTTGTTTCAAAAGCAGAGTGTACAACAGGGTAATCCCTTCAGCAGGCATGCCTAGTTAACACTGGTAACAGACATGCACCTGATTTTGGGGGAAAGGAGGCATCTGCAAGGGAACTTGGCTTAGGGGAAGTTGACAACCTGCTGCATCAATTGATTAGAATGGGGGACAGTCAGGCCAACTTTGGAACACTTGGATCATAGTACAGGGACTCTGGAGATGAGACCTGTTCATGTTTCTAATTGACAGAAGCTGAGTTAGTCTGGAGGCTGGACGGTCCTTTTCCTGAACATGAAGGTTTTGTTGCATGTTTTCTCTGCTACTGATCCCATATGAATAGACCGAGTGAATTATACTGGTACCCTTTAGAGGTTGTGCAAGCCGTGGTTCTGAGAAATCAAGACAATGAGCAGAGGCAGGAACTCCCTTCCTCACAGGAAGGATTTTCTCAATTTGATGGGGTGAAATATTTCATCTAGTCAACATCCTGGTTATTGAATGATGGCAACTGAGATCAGATCTCCTGTTCCCAGTGGTAGGTCTCGCAGCAGTTCTTGCAGAGCATGCATTTAATGCTTATAATACAAATGATGTGGAGATGCCGGTGTTGGACTGGGGTGGACAAATGTGAGAAGTCGCACAACACTAGGTTATAGTCCAACAGTTTTATTTGAAATCACAAGCTTTCGGAGCGCTGCTCCTTCATCTGGCAGTGTTCTCTGCCTATATACATCTCTTCACTTCACCTGACAAAGGAGCAGTGCTCCGAAAGCTTGTGATTTCAAATAGAACTGTGGACTATAACCTGGTGTTGTGTGACTTCTCACATATAATACAAATGGATAGTTTGTGTAGTGGTAGTCTACTAAATTGGTTAGTACTATCTGATGTGATGTCCTTCCTACTTCGTGATGCCCCTTGAGTATTGCCAGTATCTGTTCAACATTGATTTTAAACCTGGTTTTATTATTTGAATTCATGTTGCAACTGTTGTCTTTCGTGACCTACTTGGTATCCTGCTTTATGCAAACTGGTTAGAAATTGTCCCTCTTGTTTAGAGGCGCATGTAACAAGGGTAATACAGTAATCATGGGGGACTTTAGTTTACATATAGACTGGGCAAACTAAATTTGAAGTAAGTGTGGAGCACGAATTCATGGAATGTATACGAGATAGTTTTCTAGATCAGTGTGTTGAGGAACCAACTAGAACAGGCTATTTTAGATCTAGTATTGTGCAACGAGAAAGGGTAAATTAATAACCTTGTAGTAAAGGGGCCTTTAGGGAAGAGTGACCATAATATGATTAGAATTTTATATTGAGTTTGAAAGTGATTTAGTTAAATCAGAAACTAGGGTCTTCAATCTAAACAACGCAAACTACATAGGTATGAGGGGTGAGTTGGCTAAGGTAGATTGGGAAAACTACATTAAAAGGTATGACGGTAGACAAGCAATGCCTAGCATTTAAAGAACTAATACATAATTTACAACAAATATACATTCCTTTAAGGCACAAAAACCCCACAGGAAAAGTGGTCCAACCGTGACTAACAAGAGAAGTTAAAGATAGTATTAGATCAAAGGAAGAGGTTTATAATGTTGGCAAAAAGAGTAGTAAGCCTGAGGATTGGGAGGATTTTAGAATTCAGTAAAGGAGGACCAAAAAGTTGATAAGGGAAGAGAAAAAAGAAATGAGTAAATTAGCAAGAGACATAAAAACAGATTGTAAACGTTTCTATAGGTATGTAAATAGGAAGAGATTAGTGAAAGTAAACGTGGGCCCATTAGAGGCAGAGACAAGAGAAATTATAATAGGCAGAGACATTAAACAAATACTTTGTATCTGTCTTCACGGTAGAAGACACAAAAAAGTTAATGGAAATAATGGGGAACCAAGGGTCTAGAGAGAATGAGGAACTTCAATAAATCATTATAAGTAAAGACATAGTACTGGAGAAATTAATGGAACTTAGGTGGCGACAAATCCCCTGAACCTGATGACCTGCATCCTAGGGTTTTAAGAGGTAGCTGCAGAGATAGTGAATGTACTGGTATTAATCTTCCAGAATTCCCTAGATTCTAGAACAGTCCCCAAGGATTGGAAGGTAGCAAACGTAACCCTGCTATTTTAAGAAAGGAGGAAGAGGAAAAAAAACGGGGAACTATAGGCCAGTTAGCCTGACATCAGTAGTAGGCAAAATGCTAGAATCTATTATTGGGGATGTGGTAACAGGACTCTTAAGAAAATCATAATATGATCAGGCAGAGTCAACATGGTTTTATGAAAGGGAAATTGTGTTTGACAAATTTATTAGTTTTTTGAAGATGTAACTAGTAGGATGGATAAGGGGGAACCAGTGGATGTAGTGTATTTGAATATTCAAAAAACATTCGATAAGGTGCCACACAAGAGGTTATTACACAAAATTAGGACTCATGGTATTGGGGGTAATATATCAGTATGGATTGAGGATTAGTTAATGGACAGAAAATTTCAGAGTAGGAATAAACGGGACTTTTTCAGGTTGGCAGGCACTAACTGGCGGGCTACCGCAAAGATCAGTGCTTTGGCCTCAGCTATTTACAATCTATATTAATGACTTGGATGAAGGGACTGAGTGTAACGTATTCAAGTTTGCCGATGATACAAAGTTAGGTGGAAAAGTAAGCTGTGAAGAGGATGCAAAAAGGTTACAGAGATATATAGACAGGTTGAGTGGGCAAGAACCTGACAAATGGAATACAATGTGGGGGAAGTGTGAAGTTATCCACTTTGGTAGGAAAAGCAAAAAAGCAGAATATTTTTTGAATGGTTAGAGACTGGGAAATGTTTGCATTCAGAGGGACCTGGGTGTCCTTGTACATGAATCACAAAGTTAACATTCAGGTACAGCAAGCAATTAGGAAAACAAATGGTATGTTAGCTTTTGTTACAAAGGGATTAGAGTATAAGAGTAAAGAAGTCTTACTACAATTATACAGGGCATTGGTGAGGCCACACCTGGAGTACTGTGTACAGTTCTGGTCTCCTTACCTAACGAAAGACTTGGAGGGAGTGCAGCGAAGGTTCCCTAGACTGGTTCCTAGGATGAGGGGATTGCCCTTTGAAGAGAGATTGAGTAGACTAGGCCTATATTCCTTAGAGTTTGGAAGAATGAGAGGTGATCTAATTGGAAAAATATAAAATTCTTAAGGGGCTTGATGCTGGGAAAATGTTTCCCCTGGCTGGGGAATTAAGAACACTGGATCACAGTCACAGAATAAGGGGTCGGCCATTTAGGACTGAGATGAGGAGAAATTTCTTCACTCAAAGGGTTGTGAATCTTTGGAATTCTCTACCCCAGAGAGTTGTGGATGCTCAAGTCGTTGAGTATATTCAAGACCGGTCGATAAATTTTTGGGAACGAAGGGAATTAAGGGATATGGGGATAGTGCGGGAAGGTGGAGTTGAGGTAGAAGATCCGCTATGATCTTGTTGAATGGCGGAACAGGCTTAAAGGGCCGACTCCAGCTCCTATTTCTTGTGTTTCCCAGTTGGACCTTTTGCTTGCCACAAGTTGATGTACTGACTGTTCCAATCTCTTTTTGAATCTATGAATTTGTCTCTTATGTGGAAAGCTACACTTTTAGGATTAGCTTATGGTCACGGTGCTAGTGAACTGCAAACCCTTATTGTAGCTTGGCCAAAATTGATTTGGTATTTAAACCCAACCGGATTCATCTAGTGTTTTTATGTAAGGTCACTTCCCAGTTTAATTTGGGTTTATAAATTATTCCATTGTTTTATTTGCTGTCTCACAAATCAGAACTGAAATGTTGTTTCCACTATTTAAATGACTCTTACACAGAACAGTTTAAGCAGTCTCTACAGTTATTTGTTTCCTGTGTTGTAAGGACCAAGGAAAATCTGTGTCTGAGCAGGGGATAGCTAATCGTTTAGTACATCTTACATTGCTGCTATCTTGCAAAGGAGAAGCTTGAGACAGATTATGGGGCAGGAAGCAGTTGTGGACCAACCTAACTGCACCATTGAGGATACAAAGCAAATAAGAAAGAAATTATCTATGAGGTTCCACATTGTTTGAATGACCACAATTGCACCTGTTCAAAGACAAGTACAGCCAAGGCCAACAGTTTTATAAATATGCTTTCTAACAGCACAGAAATCATTTGAGTTCTACAATCCCAACTAATAGATCCAAGTTACATTCACATGCAAACCTCTCCCCCTACTGATGCCTATCATACTAACTTCAAACCTTTTTAAGAAAAATACTCATCAAAATTTCATCTGGACAGACCTAGCTAAGTTATAGGATAGTGTACCATTTCACTGGGATATAGAGATGCAGGTTTATGCCCATGTGGATTTTATTTAACTTCCTACTATGCCCCCTTTACCAGCCTTCTCACCAAAACCACAGTATAATTCTGCTCTTACCACATTTGTGGTATTGTCTGATATACATAGATTTGAAGTGATGCACGACACCACAGCATCTGCACTTTAGAGATTTAATTGTCCTATTCCTTATGAAATCGATAAACTTACTAATATATCTAAAGGCAAAATACTGCGGATGCTGGAAATCTGAAATATAAACAGAAAATGCTGGAAATACTCAGGTCAGGCAGCATCTGTGGAGAGAGAAACGGTTGATGGCCCAGAAATTCCGTTCGCAGCCCTCCCGCGGGCGGAGGGCTGCGATTTGGAAAAATATGCGCCTGGACCGGAGGGCTCCCGGGAGGCGCAGAATTCCGTTGCTGTGCCTCTTCAAACTGCTGGTGTGCAGGGCACGCGTATCCCAGGGGCGCAAGTAGTTCGCAGCATCCCTGGGCCATGGGGAGCCAATCCGAGCAGGGAATCTCCATTCATAGATTTGACAGGAAGACCTGTCAAATCTATGAATAGAGATCAGCCCCAAAACATAAGTAAAACTTCAAATAAATTAAAAAAAAAAAAATCACATTTTTAAAATGACTAGGGGGGCTGGCAAACGCGCTGGGCGGGCTCAACAAGCCCAATCGGGGGAAAATCATTTGGACAGTGGGCTGGAGTCCGCAGTGAGGCCGGGACCTGCCACCGACTTCGCCCGCTACAGACCTGCCGAGGTTGGTAAAATCAGAGCCTGCAAAGGGATGTGGACAGGTTAAGTGAGTGGGCATTAGATTTAGGTGTCCTCTGTTTCCTGTATGAGTTAGCGTACAGCAAGCAAGCAATTAAGAAGGCAAATGGCATGTTGGCCTTTATTGCAAGGGGCTTGGAGTACAAGAGTAAGGAATTCTTGCTACAATTGTACAGGGCTTTGGTGAGACCACACCTGGAGTACTGTGCACAGTTTTGGTCTCCTTTATCTGAAAGGATATACTTGCCTTAGAGGTGGTGCAACAAAGCTTCACTAGATTGATTCCCGAGATGAGAGGGCTATCCTATGAGGAAAGATTGAGTAGCTTGAGCCTATCTCTCTGCAGTTTAGAAGAATGAGGTGTGATCTCATTGAAACCTTAAGATTCTGAGGGCAATTGACAGGGTAGATGCTGAGGTTGTTTCCTCTGGCTGGAGAGACTAGAACTAGGGGGCATAGTCTCATAAGGGCTCGGCCATTTAAGACTGAGATGAAGAGGAATTTCTTCACTCGAGGGTTGTGAATCTTTGGAATTCTCTACCCCAAAGGGCTGTGGGTGCTGAATCGCTGAGTATATTCACGGCTGAGATAGATGAGAGTTTTGGACTCTAGGTGAATCGAGGGATATGGAGATCGGGCGGGAAAATGAAGTTGAGGTTGAAGATCAGCCATGATCTTATTGAATGGCGGAGCAGGCTTGAGGGGCTGTATGGCCTACTCCTAATTCTTGTTATGTAAACAAATGATGGGTCTAGAGGAGTTGTAAATGGCAACAGCAGAATCATTACCAGCACCTGCTGTCCGGGGAAAAAAAAAGGGAGCAGTAGTTATGATCTGAAATTGTTGAACTCTATGGGCTGGATTTTGAATCTGGGGTTGGGAATCTCACATTCTGGCTTGTGAACCCGCCTCCATTGAGATGTGGCCAACCCACTGTATTTTCCCTTGATTGACCTTGTTGAGCCCGCCCAGTGGGCTCAGCAGGCCAATTAAGGGCCACCCGGCAACAGGTGACATCACAGACTGACATTTCATCTGTCAAGAGCTTTTTGACAGATGAAATATCAGCGTTTGACAGCTCTGTTAAGCTGTCAAACACTCAATATGATTTTTAACTTCAGTCCTTCCTCTCAGGCTGAGTTAGAAATCATTCCAGCACAGAAAACAGAAGGTTGCAGTTTTTGACAGAACCACGGCTTTCCTGCTTCCTGTGCCGGTGAGATTTCTAACTCCCGAGAACTGAAGGGCTGACACCTGCAGGAGGAAGTTAAGGTAAGTAAAACTTTTTCCAACACTTAGCACTTAGCTTACACACTTACCTCTGCACCCATCACTCACCTGCCCACTGGACATATCGACCCCTCCAACCCCTGCAGACCCACGGCCCGCCCCGATAACTTGGTGTGGTAGCCACCTGTCGGGAAGCCCACTTTTCTTTTAAAAATAGGGATTATGCAAAAAACTGCCTGTTAACAGGCAGTTAATTGTCACTAATCCCATCCCGCTTCGGGGAGTCGGGTTTCAGCACAGGTCGGGTACCCGCCGCCAGAGAAACTGGCATGGAGGCGGGTTGGAGTCGGGACCCCCGAATCTGCAACTTTAACCCCCCGCCCCCCCGGCCTCCAAACCCGACTCCACGGGTCATTGAAAATACAGCCCCGAGTCCGGAAGGCTGTAAAGTGCCTAATCTAGAGGTTAGGTGCTGTTCCTCGAGCTTCCGTTGAGCTTCATTTGAACAGTGTAGGAGGCTGAGGCCATAGTTGGAGCGGGGCAGGGAATTAAAATGGCAAGCAACCAGATGCTCAAGGTCTCGCTTGCTGGGCTGAATGGAAGTGTTCAATAAAACGATCACCCGTCTGCACTTGGTCTCTCCAATGTCGAGGTAACTGCATCGTGAGCAGTGAATCCAATATGCTAAATTGAAAGAAGTACAAGTGTTTTCCCTGGAAGGAGTGTTTGGGACCCTGGATGGTGGGAAGGAAGGTGAAAGGGCAGGTCTTGCATCTCCTGCGGTTGCATGAGGGGGGGAGCGGATGTTGGGGTGATGGAAGAGTGGATCAGGATGTCGCAGAAGGAACGGTCCCTTCAGAATGCTGAAAGGGTAGGGGAAGATGTGTTTTGGAAGTGGTGGAAATGAAGGGGGATGATCTGTTGAATGTGGAAACTGGTGGGGTGGAAGGTGAGCCCTATCGTTGTTCTGGTAGGGAGGGGGAGGAGAAGGGGGTGAGAGCAGAAGTGCGGGAAATGGGTTGGACACGGTCGAGGGCCCTGTCAACCACTTTGGAGGGGAATCCTTGGTTGAGGAAAAAGGAAGACATATTGGAAGCACTAGTGTAGAAGGTGGCATTGTCAGAACAGATGTGATGGAGACTGAGAAAGGAATAGAGTCCTTGCAGGAAGTGGGGTGGGAGGAAGTGTAATCAAGGTAGCTGTGGGAGTCAGTGTGCTTATAGTAGATATTGGTTGACAGGCTCTCTCCAGAAATGCAGGTGGAGAAGTTGGGGAAGGGAAGAGTTGCAGATGGCCCATGTGAAGGCGGGGGTGGGATGGAAATTTGAAGCAAAGTTAATGACATTTTCCAGTTCGGGGTGAGAGCAGGAAGCGGCACTGATAGTCATCAATGTGCCGGAAAGAGGTGGGGGAGGGGAGCTGAGTGGGATTGGAACAAAGAATGTTCCACATATCCCATAAAAAGGCAGGCATAGCCAGGACCATATGGGTTCCCATAGCAACGCCTTTTATTTGGAGGAAAAGTTGTTAAATCTAAAAATAAGTTCAGCCAGGTGGAGGCTGTGGTGGTGGACTAGTTGGGCCTCTGTTCAAGGAAGAAGCAGGCCATCCTGGTGAGGGCTGGAGGTGTAGAGGACTGGATGTCCATGGTGAAAAGGACTTGATGTATCTCTTCAGTTTCATTTCACACACATACCTTTTTGGATCTTGATGTAATATAAAGGCAGCACTTCACCACTGTTGGTGGCTGCGACAGATTGTTATTCTGCCTGTGTAAGCTTAAATGGTCGAATGGGTATGTATGGTATTTAATTATAATCTAAATTAATGCTGAAAAAAATCCACTGTCATAATTTTTTTAATAAACTCTTAAATGTCTGAGGAAACATTAATTTTTGTGTTGCAATCTACTTTGTAACTAATGTGTGTTTTTGTTTTTCCAGGATAGTCATTTTATTTATTCCTTCAGTCCAGTGCCTGGCCCTAATAAGTTATTTATTAGACTTGCTGAAGCACCTACTGCCAAGGTAGGTATACTTTAACATATTGTAGTAAAAATCTGTGGAAATAGTTGAGATTTATAACATTTTGTAATCGTGAAATGCTGTAATCACAATTCCAGACCAACAGTGGAGCAGTTCACTCAATCTTTAATCGGGATCAGTGAGAGAATTAGTTTATTCCTGGCACAAGGCTACTTAATATAAACTAGGAGTACTTAAAATTAATTTAACCTACCTGTTGTGACATTACAGTTGGAACTTGCAGCAAAGGTTGATCCACTTACTTTCCTTCCTTGCCCAGAGGTAGTGACTTGTATGGTTCTGTGGCTGGTGGTAACCTCTGCCAATTGGACAATTATTGAGCCCAATATTGTCCTTGTTCAATGTCTATATATGCAGAGACAAGGGTCAGTGGGTAATGATCGGGCATGGAACCCTTGCTGATGTGATCTGTACATGCCTGACTGAGAATCGGTACTATTGGCAAAGTATGTAGAGTGCCTAGCCAGTAACATGCTTTTTTCAGGGTCAGGTGACTTTGAATTGACTTTCTGGCTTGTCTGAAGTGCAGCTGCTGTTAAATGAATTGGAGCCTCATTAGAAATGGCTGCAGTGATATCACTGAACAACCTGGAGGGAAGAAGTCCAGAAATGGCAGGTTTATTTTAAGTTTGTAAACTTGATTTTTTAAATCCTTATCTGGATATATATTCCTAATATTTATCAACATTAGTGTACTTTTCCCTCCTCTGATTTTTCCTTAGAAAAGACTAGTCAACATTTTATTTCAATGCTGCCTTTCATTTAAGAGGGTGATGCTTTGTAGACAGTAAACTTCTTTACAGTGCTGCTGCTCCACATCAAGAGGCACACTGATGGGATGAGTCTTGAGATCTGTTTGCTGCTATTCTTTGGAAGACATTGTTGATGTTTGCTCTTTTGAGTTAACATGGCTGTTCATAATTTTAAACTGAGGTGCTCTACATAGTTATCTAGAGTATACTTGTTTAGTTAACAATTTCTCCTCCTAAAGCCACTAGTTCATGCTAGGGTATGGTTTCACTGGTGCCAGCAGCCTCATGGTGCTTCATTCGAAGTGGCCGTTCTTCATCTTGCAGCACAGAAAGTGAGTAAGTATTCAACCATAGGTGGAATTAGAATCATGTCCAATACTGTCCTTGCCTGAAACCCACTAGGTCAGGAATGCCAACTGTGTTCCCCAGTCTCCTCCAAGTTCAGTTCACAGGCCAAGTGTACCACCCCCAGCAGAGATTGCCTAACTCGGTACAGTGGCGGCTAAGCTGGGAACATTACCCTGAATTCTTATAGACTATTAAAATATGCATAAAAAGGATGCTGAAATGTATTGGTCTGATGCCACTTTTCTAATGGAACACTGCTTTTGTTTCAGGTAAAGCTGCTTATTTGTGCATATAGAGTCCAACTCCAGTGAATGCGCCCACGGTGCAGTTGTTCTACCTGTGGGTTAATCATAATTATGATGGACAGATGTGAGCATTTTGTTTTCACGTACAGCTCCTCCTGGATAATTGGAATTTTATACCAAAGTGTGTCTGTCTGGAATTATTGTGGGACTTGTTATAAATGACGACTTCAAAAAATATTGCTATTGCAAGTTTTACACACTGTAGTTACTGTATTGTTTTTAAAGTTGTCTTTTTGTAGGTGGCAGTCAATATTGTGAAGAGATAGCTGGTGCAGTGCCTGTGTAAATCCTGACTGTATATACAGACTTTCCACAATGTGGAATGGAGTGGGTAATATGCTCCAAATTTTGAATATTTATGAAAGGTACATATGAACAAGTTGATACCTTTATTTGTCTAATGTCAGGCTACTGCACTTTTTTTCCTGACTCGGTACTGAAACATGATAGTGGTTAATTATTTTTACTTGGCTCATGTCACTTGCCATTCTGGGATGGAGGGTGAGTAGATGATATGCTTTGAGGTCTCCACCACTGTTACTCAAGTACAGTAGAATCACCTGAGGGGCCAGAATCAATTTCACCTTTGAGGATCACAAGTGTGAGCCCATGACTATCACTTCATTACCACAGCACATTTGTTCACTGGTGTGCCACCTTTTACTAGTTTGTTGTTTTAATAGTATTTCTTATGAATTTTTTTGTATTTATGAATCTGTATAGTGTATCATGGTGCAGAGCTGCATTTTAAACTTTAAATATTCTGGCATTCCTTTAGAAGTCATTGTATAGACCTTAACATAAATGAATTTTGACAACACATTTCTCCTCTCTTGTGTGACATGCAAACAGACACACTGAACTGACTTCTTTTAATGTGAATTTACTTGGTCTGTTGAATCATCAATTAGCAGTTAGGAATGACTCCATTTTACTGCTGTTTATACTCTTAAGAGTTTTGTTTATTCTTTACAAACTAGTGTTGTAGAACCCATGTTGGCATTATTAGAACGGCCTTTGATAAAAGCTATTACAATGGTTCTTACGTTTTTTGGTTTTTTTAAGAGGCAAGCAGTGGTGTATGCTACGGTACTTATTACTGCATGCTTTAAAAGAAATGTGAACTTATTTTACACTACATACACACAACTCCAGTATGTGCCTTACTGTTCTCTTGCTAGTTGTGCTGTTTGTGAACTACCAGTATGTGCCTAACCTGTAGCAAATACTACCAAAAATGCTGAGTTGAGGAATGTGATTGTTATGAAAGTTCTGTTCTATCCCATGTAAAACCCAAATTCTTTATTATTGATCTTTTGTAAATTTCATGTAAAATATAATTTCTAATGTTTATGAAAGAACTTTGGTTTTCATCTGTTGAACACAAAAATTTCCACATTTCTTGAAAGCAATGGAAAAAATGGCAATGAACATCATCCTGAACTTTACTAGGAACCAATGAGTTGTACCAAAACGTCTTGTATCCCTTTCGTAAACTGCAAAAATACTAAAGGACCATTGCCACTCCTAACTCTCTTCTCCCTCCCTGTTTGCTAAGTCACATTGTGAAAATATTACTAGCATTATCACCTGACCTGGTGAAACTAGTGTGGCTCTAAACAATGAATTCCTAAGGGGGGGAAAAACCTCTTCTTTCTTCATCCACCCACACATGAATTCCCTCAGAGGAAAACATAGTTCCATAGACCTCTCCCTACTGCTGCTGACTTTAGAAGCAACATCTTATTCACTGCAGCTTTTTTAATTAATTTAAAAAAAAGTCACAAGTGGGAGCAATTTTTTTGGAAAAGTCATTTATTAGAAATCACATGCATAACTTTCATTGAGAAACATTAAAAAAATTCTATTAGAAAAGAAATACATTTGTTTTTAAACTAATGTTAATTTGAAAACATGGAAATCTTGTGTAACAAAAAAGTACATATAGCAGGAATACATTTATACTAAACATTGGATAGTAGCCATTTTTGTTTACGTTAAGATAATTTCTTGTTTGTGATAACATTTAAGACATGAATTGGAAGCTGTGTGGTCTTCCAGAAAGAGGGCCTGGGGGACAGCAATAGGAAAATCAGTCTCAAGCATTTGTTATCCCATGTGCTTTCTGCTGCCTGCTACAGCAGGTTGGGGTAGTACTCTGGGACCAGGCCATATGCTGGGGGATAGACAAGGCCTAGAAAAAGAATCTCCTGAAAGGATATTTTCTGCCTGAATTAAAACGCAACCTTAAATAAAATGGCTTGCGGTCAGGGCACATTTACTCAGTACCATACCCAGCCAATTTAAAACCTAAGCGCTTTTGAAGGTGGGTAGCAGGGTAAAGTGGTTTACTAGTGCATTACAGAGGACAAGGTGTAACAAATAATTTTTTAAAAAATTCCTCTAATGGACAAGCAAGGGGATTGGGGAACAAGCATTAAACTTTTCACCCATGGGGGAAAATTACAACTGAAGAAGTCAGTGTCACTAACATTCAGGAACAAGAACATAAGCAGATTTCCCACTCCCCATACTCTAAGAACTGCAGCCTCCCTATAATAGTGAACAATACAAAACTGAAGGAGGTTTGGGGGGTGGGGGGCGCCAAGTCATGGAGGGATTGGTAGATGCAAAATTACTGTGTTGGGTATGGGCAGCCAGTAGGATTCTGCAAGGGCAGGAATAGGTGAACAGAATTTATATGGGGTTAGAATGCAGGGGATGGCTCTGAGCATTGGAGGGTTGCTAATGTAACAACTGTGCGCTAAGGCATAAAACTAGATAGACCAGAGTGTGTAGTATCAGTAGTGAGTAAACTTCTCCAAGCCACAAGTCACCTCTCAAGACATGGGTAAATTAAGGGTAGCCAACATGGATTTGTAAAGGCTGGGCCTGGCAAATTGAGTTATTTGAGGAAATGTGTGTGTTTAGAAAGGAAATGCAGTGGATTTGTATATAGATATGAGGTAGTTGATAAAGTGCTAGACAGGGGGCTTGTGAATAAATTAAGATATTATTAGAGAGTGGTAGCACAGATAAGACAGAAAACGGTACTGATTAATGATTTTTCTCCAGCCTGAATCATTTATTGACGATCTTTTAGCAGTGATCCAGAGATGGTATTGAGCCTCCATGTGGGGGAATATCCAGGTAGTATTAATCATATCAGATAGTTGATCAGACAAGTTACCGCTGTAGATAATTTGTTGGTGCCAGATTTCAGGAGAGCTAAATTTCCAAGAACTAGTGCAGACTTAAGCAGGGTGGATTGGGGGATCCTATTGTGTAGCAATAACTTCAGTATAGATGTCAAATGGAGGGCTTTTAGAAATCTATTTAATGGACAAGAAAACCATGCATAGCCCTCAGATTTAAAGGTGGGTGCATAGCAAAATGAAACCAAAATAGTTTAATGGAGACAGCCAGAGGCAAATGAAAGTAAAATGGAAGTATTTTACCAGATCCAAGGAAAATAATTCTCTAGAGAATAGTGATTGAGTCAGATCAGTCAAAAGAGCAATATGGATTGTGGCTAGGTGTGGCAGTAATGAGGCCTTTTCTAGTTAAATTAGGGGGTCAGAGAAATCAACAACTTACATTTTATATAGTGCCTTTAACATAGTAAAACGTCCCATGGCAATCAAAAACCAGATAAGACCTTTGAAAGACTTTGCCGTTTTCACTAGAGGATGGAGTTGCCACAGTGGAGAGATGTAATGTCAAAATTAGGCCTTTGTCAGTCTGGGAATGTTCCCATGGACTGGAGGAAGGCCCATGTAGTGCCTAATTAAACTGAGGCTCTGTCTGCCATCTCAGGTGGAAGTAAAATATTCCATGACATTTGAAGAGGAGCCAACACTCTTCCCTCAACCAACAACAGTAATAAAAACATTTGGTCATTTATTCATTTGCTCTTCACATCTGTCTACAACAGTGACTACACTTAAAGTAATTTATTGCTGGTAAAGTGTTGAGATGCAAGAAGAATTTGGGAGTAAGTTAAATGTTGCATTTTAAAACAAATTCACAGGAGGGGGTTTGAAATATTAATGAGATAGGCATTGAACAGGTTTTAACACCAAGGGGGCATTAAGCAAAATGTTATCTTGTCTCAGATGGTTTAACAAATATCCACACCTATTATGGGGGGAATGATTCCATTCATGTCAGCCCAACATGAGGTGTTTGCTGAAAATATATTCTTGGGAGACAGGTATGAATGACACATCTGCTGGCAAATCCCTGAACAGGGAATGAGTTGCAGATATCACACTTCCACTTCCTGTGATTACAACTGTTGCTCTGCACATTCATTTGCTGTTTATAAAATAAGCAGCTTAAAATTCAGTCCAGAAGATTGGAGAAGCATGTGAAGACACTTGTGAAAGATACTGTATGCAGTTCAGATCAGAAGGGGATTCTAACATTATACCCCTGGGTTATGATGTTTAGATACTGGGTAGTACAGGGACATTCCTAAACTAAGATGCTCAGAGTGACCAGCACTGCTGAACCCAAGAGAATATTTAAGATAGGCCCAAAATTTGTAATAGCACTATATAAATGCAAGGTTTAAAAAAAAAGTGAGTACAGGAGTGCTTAATACTACTATATTTAAAGTAGAAAATGTTTGTTTACCTGGCCCTGTCAATCTGAAACTCGAATACTTACCAAATGTGCTGGAATTCATTATGTTGCATTAAAAACTTTCAAAGCTCATCAAGGGAGGATTTCAGTGTTCGAAAATGTCATCAGCCCTTCATAAAAATTAAATTACCTAGAAATGAAAGATGGAAACTTAGTGAAAATGATCACAATGCTTTTAATCTTATAGTTTCAACATGATCAAGTGGCATTTGGGTAATTATGATTAAAGTGTTAGTGTAGCTTGTTTATAATTTGTAAATGTAACATTTATGTATTTTTCAATATTAAACATTAATTTTAAGAAAATAGTTTAAATTGCAAAAAGACTAGATCACAAGATAAGTACATATATGGGAGACCATTTGACTTACCTGATTTTACTGACACCCCATCCTCCTTTAAACTTTCTCTCCATACAAATTCTCCTACCACTATTCACAGCCACCCCCTCGACCTTGCCATCTCACGTGGCCTCTACTCCCATCGTCTCAATCAGACAAGGCTATCTCTGACCATGTCCCTGTATCCCTCACCATCCACATCCCCCTACTTCCTTGCAACCCTACTTGCTTCTACATCTGGCCCTAGAAATAAAAGCTCCTACAAGTTACTTTCAAACTCCCAATTGTCTAGCCTTTGTTCCTCCATTTTCCACAATACCTCTGCAGTTATCCAGCACTTACCTCCACTTTTGATGCCCTTTTCCCCGATAAAACCCTTATAACTTTCCTACCCAGATTGCTTCATCTTTACTCTCAAGTCCAAGGGATGCTGACTTGAAAATATCTGGTGCACAACTGGTTTAGCCATCCATCACTGGTGGATCACATCAAGCACAATTGGACCGTTACTCTGCAAAAACTGCTCACTACTCCAGAATCATCCTTGAAAGCAAGGATAACCCCTGGCTTCTTTTCTCCACTACCAACTGTCTCCTGAAACCCTTCTTCCCTATCCCCTCTATCCTCAACCCCAACAAGGCGCGTGAAGTTCATGGACTTCATGATCACTTTAAATTGAGACCATCCAGTCAGCTGCCTGTACTGCATGCCGCCCCCCCTTTTCCCACCAAGCCAAACTTCCCACATCTCTAGCCTTTCTCTAGTTTCTCTCCTGTCTCCCTTCATACGCTCAAGTTCATCTGGTTGATGAGGCCCATTTCCTGTTCCCTTTACTCCATTCCCACTAAACTACTGACCACCCAACCTCCTTCCTGGCCCCCATGCTAGCTAGCATTGTAATGGTTCCCCATGTAAAATAAAAAACACCCTAGACATCTTGGTCCTTGCAAACTGCCACCCCATCTCCAACTTCCTTTTCCTCTCAAGTCCTCAAAAGTTTGGCACCTCTCAAATCCATACCCATCTTTCCCACAACTCCACATTTGATCTGTAATCAGCACTGAAACTGTCCTAATCAAAGTCACAAATTACATTCTCTGTGGTACATCTTGCCTCCTTGACCTCTGCTCTCTCTGACCACACCATACTCTTCCAACGGCTCTTCGTTGTCCAGCTAAGTAGGACTGCCCTCACTCGGTACCTGTACAAACTTATCCATCAAATCATAACCAGAGCAATTCTAGCAATGTTTTCTCTTCCCAGCTCCACCCAACCATTACTTCTAGTGACCCGGAGGATCTATCCTTGGGCCACCTCTTACCTCATCTACACACTGCCCCTTGGCAACATCATCCAAAGTGCCTACTTCCACTGTTGTAACGTTGCCTGTCTCAGCCCATCTGCTGCGAAAACACTCATCCATGCCTTTGTTACCTTTGGACTCAGCTATACCAATGCTCTCCTGGCTGGCCTCCCATCCTCTATAAACTTTAGCTCATCCAAAACTCTGCTGCCTATATTCTATCCTCCTCACCCATCACCCACGTGGTCACTGACATACATTTCCTTCCAGTTCCCAATGCCTCCAATTTAAAATTCTCATCTTTGTGTTCATATCCCTAGATGCCCTGGTTCCTCCCTCTCTCTAACCTTCTCCAAGCGTACAACCATCGGTGAATGGTACGGTGCGTTGGTCCAACTTTGGCCTCTTGTGCATCTCCCACTCCCTTCACCCCACCATCAGCAGCTGTGCCTTCAGATGTCTAGTCCCGAAGTTCTGGAATTCCCTCCCTAAACCTCTCTGCCTCTCTCTCTTTTAATATCCTCCTTAAAGCTCACCGCTTTGACCAAGCTTTCAGTTACCTCTTTTAATATCTCCTCCTTTGTCAATTTTTGTCTGATAATGCCAATGTGAACCACCTTGGGATTTTTTTATGTTCTATTAAAGGCATTATATAAATGTAAGTTGCTATTCACCTTTTCATAAAAATGTACAGTTCCTCCATCACATTTAACTACCTAATGAATGATTTTGCAGTCTTTGTTTGCACTACCATACCCAGAAGAACGTTCTAGGTATTGATCACTGCGTGAAGAAGTGCCACCTGAAATCAGACTTGATTGCCTTTTACCAGTTTGTATCAGATCACATTGTCTTGTAGTAATGGCTAAAATCATAACTATTATTTTCTATTCTCTTTAGTATTTTTTATAGCACCCCTCTTACTTGCCTCATCACCAACGTAACTTGCATTTGTGTAACATCTTTAACATTAAAAAAAAATCCCAACTTGCTTCAGAAAGGTATATAGAAAATTAGATTAGAAGCAGTGACCAAAACCTTGGTCAGAGAGGTGGATTTTAAGGAGGAGAAACAGGTGGTGAGGTGGACGAGTTTAGGGAGAAAATTCCAGAGACCACACCCTAGGCAGCTTTGGGCATAGCCACCAATGGCAGAATGAAGAGGCCGGAGTCTGAAGAACGGAGAGTTAAGGCTGTTCAAAGCTGAGCAGTCACTTGGTTTGTGCTCATTCTCTGCGACATATCTCTTATCCTTCAGTAATCAGACCACTATACAGCTTCGGCATGATGGGCTCAGACTTGTACTCTAACTTGGTAATTAAGCTGAGCATTCCATTTGCTTTGATTGCTGTGCCACAATGACTGTGCATAGTTAAGTGCTGGATTTACAATCACTCCCAGATTTGTTTCACCTCTTCCCTAGCTAGTTCACACCATTCTTTCTTTCAACATGTAATACCTTGCACACATCTGTATTAATTTGGCTACATGCAAACTCTGTCCAAGTCCTTTTGTAGTTCCTTGTCTGCCTTATTGCATTCTTATGCCCCCCCAGTACAGAATCAACTACAAAACTGAAAGCTAATTTTTCTTGAGCACACAATTCTATCCTAGCCTTTGAGCTTTACAGAAATGTAAAAGTGCAATAAAGGAAATCCATTACTACTTATTAACATAAGAAATAGGAGCAGGAGTAGGCCATTCGGCCCCTCGAACCTGCTCCGCCATTCAATAAGATCATGGCTGAGCTGATCTTGGCCTCAACGCCACTTACCCACCCGCTCTCCATAACCCTCGACTCTCCTGTAGCTCAAATATATGTCTGACTCTGTTTCTGTTGGACTATAACCTGGTGTTGTGCGACCTCTCAATTTTGTCCACCCCAGTCCAACACCGGCATCTCCGCATCATGACTCTGTTTCCACAGCTCTCTGGGGTAGAGAATTCCAAAGAATTTACAACCCTCAGAAGAAATTCCTCCTCATCTCCGTTTTAAATGGGCGACCCCTTATCCTGAAACTGCCCCCTAGTTCTAGATTCCCCGAGGGGAAACATCCTCCCTGCATCTACCCTGTCAAGCCCCCTTAGAATCTTATGTTTTAATAAGATCACCTCGCATTCTTCTAAACTCCAATGAGTATAGGCTCAACCTTTCTTCATAAGACAACCCCTTCATCTCAGGAATTAACCGAGTGAACATTCCCTGAACTGCCTCCAATGCAAGTATATCCCTCCTTAGATAAGGAGACCAAAACTGCATGCAGTACTCCAGGTGTGGTCTCACCAGCGCCCTGTACAGTTGTAGCAAGACTACCCTACTACAGGAAACTCTTTATTAACCGGCACCGGCGTGGTGCCGGTTTATCGAAAGTACCGGATAACGGAGAGTTATATCTACCGAGGCTATTTTTAACAAAGAAAAATAAATAAATCAAGAAATGTGCAGTATACAGTATTTGGGTACTTTTGAAAACTACCCCACTGACTAAATCGGCGTTCCCGGACTCGGGATCGGCAACATTGCCGGTTATTTGAGAGGAGTTTTCAGAGTACTCGGCGTTCGCGGAGACTCGACTGCGACTCGGCAACATTGCCGGTTATTTGAGAGGAGTTTTCGGAGGATGATTTTTGCCGGTTAAGCGAGAATTCCGGATATTTGGGTGCCGGATAAACAAAAGTTTCCTGTATTATACTCCATCCCCCTTGCAATAAAGGCCAACATTCCATTTGCCTTCCTAATTACTTGCTGTACCTGCATGCTAACTTTGTGTTTCATGTACGAGGACCTCCAGATCCCTCTGTACTGCAGCATTGTGTAGTCTCTCTCCATTTAAATAATAATTTGCTTTTTTATTTTTCCTACCAAAGTGGATAACCTCACATTTTCCCACATTATACCCCCATCTGCCAAATTTTTGCCCACTCACTTAACCTATACCTTTGCAGACTCTGTGTCTTCCTCACAACTTGCTTTCCCACCTATCTTTGTATCAGCAGCAAATTTGGCTGCAGTACACATGGTCCCTTCATCCAAGTCATTAATATAGATTGTAAATAGTTGAGGCCCCAGCACTAATCCCTGTGGCACCCCACTAGTTACAGTTTGCCAACCTGAAATTGACCCATTTATCCTGACGTTGTTTTCTGTTAGTTAACCAATCCTCTATCCATGCTAATAAATTACCCCCAACCCCATGAGCTCTTATCTTGTGCAGTAACCTTATCGAATGCCTTCTGGAAATCCAAATACACTACATCTACTGGTTCCCCTTTATCCACTCTGCTCGTTACATCCTCAAAGAACTCTAGTAAATTTGTCAAACACGATTTCCCTTTCATAAAACCATGTTGACTCTGCTTGATTGTATTATGATTTTCTTAATGTCTTATTACTTCCTTAATGATGGATTCCAGCATTTTCCCAATGACAGATGTTAGGCTAACTAGCCTATTGTTTCCTGCTTTCTGCCTCCCTCCTTTCTTGAATAGGGGTGTTACATTTGCGGTTTTCCAATCCACTGGGACCTCTCCAGAATCCAGGGAATTTTGGTAGATTACAACCAACGCATCCGCTATCTCTGCAGCCACTTCTTTTAAGACCCTAGGATGTAGGCCATCAGGTCCAGGGGACTGGTCAGCCTTTAGTCCCATTAGTTTGCCTAGTACTTTTTCTCCAGTGATAGCAATTGTTTTAAATTCCTCCCTCCCTATAGCCCCTTGATTATCAATTATTATTGGGATGCTTTGAGTGTCTTCTACCGTGAAGACCAATACAAAATATTTGTTCAAAGTCTCTGCCATTTCCCTGTTTCTCATTATTAATTCCCCAGTCTCATCCTTTAAGGGACCAACGTTTACTTTAGCTACTCTCTTCCTTTTTATATACCTGTAGAAGCTCTTACTGTCTGTTTTTATATTTTTTGCTAGTTTACTTTAATAATCTATCTTCTCCCTTTTTTTTAAAGTCATCCTTTGCTGGTTTCTAAAAATTTCCCAATCCTCTGGTCTACCACTAATCGTCGCAACATTGTATGCCTTTTCTTCAATTTGATACCATCCTTAACTTCTTAGTTAGCCACAGATGGTTCATCCTTCTCAGAGTCTTTTTCACTGGAATAAACCTTTGCTGAGAGTTAGGAAATATCTCCTTAAATGTCTGCCACTGCTTATTTACCATCTTACCCATTAATCTATTTTCCCAGTCTACTTTAGCCAAAACTGCAATGGAAACTTGATAGAATAAAAGCCTTCCTTTCTCTGCAGTTTCTTCTACCTTCCCTAAAGTATACTTTTCATGAACTTACCGAGACAGAAGAAGCAAAATTTTATTAAATTAATAAATCACAATGCGCTCACTAAAAGCTAAACACATGACACGGAATGGGCCTGTGAATGTCAAACTATAAATGATGTAATTTATGTAAAACATTAATTAAATGATAAACTGGATGACTTTTTTTTTTAAATGATCGGGTAATTAATTTTCAAATATTTTTCCTCTAATTATAATTTACCATCCCTCATAACCTGGTGAGTCTATGCTGTACACTCTATAGCTTTAATGCCCTTTTTATAATGGGGCTCTGAAAAGTGCACAGTACTCTAACTGTGGCCTTCTACAAATTTATTACTTATGCACTCTATGTCTTTATGTATAAAACTGAAATGCTATGGACACTATTTCCAATCCTCCTATTCAAGCAACACTCATTTACCCTAACTCAGTTTCATGTGTCAACCAACTTTCTATGCTAAGAAAGGTGAAAAAAAGATGGAATAGGGTATATTAGATAGAAATAAAATTAAAGTTTGACTAAAAAAAGACAAAAGAAAATATTTACAATTTCTACTTAAAATTGTATGCACACACTTAGTCACTACATTAATAAAGCTACTCATGATATTAGAGTATCTTTATTATGGTTAGCATTTGTGTTTCGGCATAAAAATAGGCTAAATAAGCCTCGGAGTTTGAAATTTCCTTAACCCAAAGGCAGTTAAAAGGGTTAAAGTGACATGCAACCTGAAGCAGGATCAAGACTCATCACTATTGTTTAAACAAATAAAGAGAGAAGTTTTCATTTTTTTTGTATTAATGTAAATTGATGCAGCTAGAAGTACAGCTTGTGTGTTGTGTAATCTAGGATTTTTCTTTTAATTATATGAAAGTACACATTATACACCAATTTACTATTATATATAAGTTTGATATTTTGAAATGTAGTTTGAACTGCTCAGTCTTGAATATCAATACATTAATCTGTTCACTATATCAAATCAACGACCAATTAAATTTTAGTTTGTGTGCTTTTAGCAAAAATAGCTTTTAAGCCAACTGAAAAGGTAGAAATCTAAATTGAAGGTTAAGTTTTTCCACAAGAAAAGCATTGTTTAAAACATTATCTAAACTGTACTGCTGCACCAAAGTGGTTGATATAATAGCTATATTTTGGATTGGTACAAGATAATGTTATAACATAAGAACTAGGAGCAAGAGTAGGCCATACGGTCCCTCGAGCTGATCTTCAGATTTGCATATAAAATACAGTATGTGGTTTACAAATTACATATACCTCCATACCCAAGAGTCTGAAACCATTACTATTTTTGTTTCATCTGCATTGTGCTCATTAAAAATGTCACAAATCCATAATACTGACATAATAAGTTGTAACTATCAAGTCAGATGTTGTGAATGGTGACCTCCCATCTTACAAGCATTTAAATTTCCCAACGTTATCACCCACTCGGCTTCAGACCTCATTACAGCCTTGGTCCAAACGGACAAAAGAAATTAATGCTAAAAGTGAGGCGAGAGTGACTGCCCTTGACAACAAGGCAGCATTTGACAGAGTGTGGCATCAAGGAGCCCTAGTAAAATTGAAGTCAATGAGAATCGGGGGAAAACTCCACTGGCTAGACTCATACCTAGCACAAAGGAGGATGGTTGTGTTTGTTAGAGGCCAATCATCTCAGGCCCAAGACATCACTGCAGGAGTTCCTCAAGGCAGTGTCCTAGGCCCAAACATCTGCAGCTGCTTCATCAATGACCTTCCCTCCATCATAAGGTCAGAAGTGAGGATGTTCGCTGATGATTGCAATGTGTTCAGTTCCATTCACAACTCCTCAGATAATAAAGCAGTCTGAGCCTGCATGCAACAAGACCTGGACAACATTCAGGCTTGGGCTGACAAGTGGCAAGTAACATTCGTGCCACACCAGTGCCAGGCAATGACCATCTCCAACAAGAGAGAGTCTAGCCTCCGCCCCTTGACATTCAATGGGATTAGCATCGCCGAATCCCCCACCATCAACATTCTGGGGGTCGCCATTGACCAGAAACTTAACTGGACCTGCCACATAAATACTGTGGCTACAGAGCAGGCTCCACTTATCTGGATGAGTGCAGCTCCAACAACACTCAAGAAACTCAACACTATCCAGGACAAAGCAGCCCACTGGCACTCTAAACATTCACTTCCTCTACCACCAGCACAACGTGGCTGCAGTGTATACCATCTACAAGATGCACTGCAGCAACTCGCCAAGACTTCTTTGACAGCACCTCCTAAACTCGCGGCCTCTACCACCTAGAAGGACAAGGGCAGCAGGCGCATGGGAACACCACCACCTCCAAGTTCCCCTCCAAGTCACATGCCATCCTGACTTGGAAATATATCGCCTTTCCTTCATTGTTGGGTCAAAATCCTGGAACTCCCTCCCTAACAGCACTGTGGGAGTACCTTCACCATACGGACTGCAACGGTTCAAGAAGGTGGCTCACCACCACCTTCTCGAGGGCAATTAGGGATGGGCAATAAATGCTGGCCTGGCAACGCCACCCACATTCCATGAATGAAAAAACCCCACATGATTTCAAGGTCTCACTGTTGTAGTCAGTTTCTTTAGTACCTTATTACATAGCTGCCCGGTTTCCACTCTTTTCTTGTTAAAGGCCCAGACTTTGCAGTGGTAATACAAGCAAAACTGTCAGCGTTCGCTGTCATTAACCCTCTGAAACTGACCGTAACTTCAGGATTTAGCGCATAGCACAGATAAACACGGAAATCCTGAAGTTGCGGTTAGTCATTCCCTGCTCCGCCACAGACTGCACTGTGGAATTCCCTATAGCCGGCAAGCAGCGATCTCAGTTGAACTGATGAAAACGTCCCCTTTTCCGCTCTAATATCACTGTTAAACACCTCATCAAAAGTTAAGCCTTGTTCAAAATGGGTCTATCTGGGGCTTTAATGGCGTATTGACTGCTGAACAACCGTTTGCAGTCTGTGAGAATTCTTCAATGTGATTGGCTGCTTAGACAGCTTGATAACATCACTGCTAACGTATGTTGGGGATCCCTAATTAAGGTCGAGAAAGCTAAAGTTATCGCCACAGGGATCACAAGATCTTTGTGGGCAGCTTTCTTCGAGGTCAGTGGTGAGCACTGTAACTTCGCCGCTGACCGCAAATTCGGGGCCAGTATTTTTTTTAAAAAGGTGCGTGACTCCTATGTCGCAAAATACAAATCTGGGATGTGATGCATCAACACCTATACCAAAATTAAACTGTATTTTTGCACTCACATTATGAAAAGTCAAGGAAATAAGAGCAATACAGTGAATTGGGTCAAAATAAGCAGTGTGGGACAGAGAGTTTAAAGGTAATAGTGCATCTGCGAATAAGGTCAAAGCAGGGAATACTGGTAAAATGTTAAAATTAAAGGCCCTTTATCATTAATGCACAAAGCATCCGTAACAAAATAGATGAATTAGTGGCACAGAGAGATGAATGGCTTTGATAGAATAGCCATCACAGAGACATGGTTGCAAGGTGACCAAGGTTGGGAATTAAATATTCCAGGGTACTTGATGTTTCAAAAAGACAGGCAGGCTAGAACAGGAGGTGGGGTAGCCCTGATAATTAAGGATGATTTAAGGACAGAAAGAATCTTGGCTCGGAAGATCAGGAAGTAGAATCAGTATGGGTGGAGATAAGATATAACAAGGGGCAGAAAACAGTGGTTGGAGTAGTTTATAGGTCCCCTAACAGTAGCAATACCGTGGCGAAACACAGGAGTACATCAGATGCCTGGCTGATTAAACAGGGCGAGAGGCCGCTCTTCGCCTCAGACGGCAGCACCTTTTTCCTGACCGTCCCCACCAAGCAAGGAGCACGCGGGGAGTTCCAGCACTTGGCCACATTCACATCCCAGGTAAACCTGTCCAGGAATACCCGGCCTGCCGTCCACACAGACTCGCATTCAGGGTCTGTCTGTCTCCGTCTGCATCCCCCTCTCTCTCTCTCTGCGTTCCCCCCCCCATCTCTCTCTCTGCGTCCCCCCTCTCTCTCTCTCTCTGCGTCCCCCCCTCTCTCTCTGCGTCCCCCCCTCTCTCTCTCTCTGCTTCCCCCCTCTCTCTCTGCGTCCCCCCCTCTCTCTCTCTGCGTCCCCCCTCTCTCTCTCTGCGTCCCCCCTCCCCCCCTCTCTCTCTCTGTGTCCCCCCTCCCCCCCTCTCTCTCTGTGTCCCCCCTCCCCCCCTCTCTCTCTGCGTCCCCCCCTCTCTGCGTCCCCCCTCTCTCTGCGTCCCCCCCTCTCTCTCTGCGTCCCCCCTCTCTCTCTGCGTCCCCCCTCTCTCTCTGCGTCCCCCCCTCTCTCTCTGCGTCCCCCCCCTCTCTCTCTGCGTCCCCCCCTCTCTCTGCGTCCCCCCCCCTCTCTCTCTGCGTCCCCCCCCTCTCTCTGCGTCCCCCCCTCTCTCTCTGCGTCCCCCCCATCTCTCTCTCTCTCTGCGTCCCCCCCTCTCTCTCTGCGTCCCCCTCTCTCTCTCTGCGTCCCCCTCTCTCTCTCTCTCTCTCTCTCTCTCTGCGTCCCCTCTCTCTCTGCGTCCCCTTCTCTCTCTCGGCGTCCCCCTCTCTCTCTCGGCGTCCCCCTCTCTCTCTCGGCGTCCCCCTCTCTCTCTCGGCGTCCCCCTCTCTCTCTCGGCGTCCCCCCCATCCTCTCTCTGCGTCCCCCCCATCCTCTCTCTGCGTCCCCCCCATCCTCTCTCTGCGTCCCCCCCCATCCTCTCTCTGCGTCCCCCCCATCCTCTCTCTGCGTCCCCCCCATCTCTCTCTGCGTCCCCCCCATCTCTCTCTGCGTCCCCCCCATCTCTCTCTGCGTCCCCCCTCTCTCTCTCTGCGTCCCCCCCTCTCTCTCTCTGCGTCTCCCCCTCTCTCTCTCTGCGTCTCCCCCTCTCTCTCTCTGCGTCCCCCCCCTCTCTCTGCGTCCCCCCCCTCTCTCTGCGTCCCCCTCTCTCTCTCTGCGTCCCCCTCTCTCTCTGTGTCCCCCCCTCTCTCTCTGCGTCCCCCCCTCTCTCTGCGTCCCCCCTCTCTCTCTCTGCGTCTCCCCTCTCTGCGTCTCCCCTCTCTCTCTCTGCGTCCCCCCCCCTCTCTCTGCGTCCCCCCATCTCTCTCTCTGCGTCCCCCTCTCTCTCTCTCTCTGCGTCCCCCTCTCTCTCTCTCTCTGCGTCCCCACTCTCTCTCTCTGCGTCCCCCCTCTCTCTCTCTCTCTGCGTCCCCCTCTCTCTCTCTGCGTCCCCCCCCTCTCTCTCTCTCTGCGTCCCCACCCCTCTCTCTCTCTGCGTCCCCCCCTCTCTCTCTCTGCGTCCCCCCTCTCTCTCTCTGCGTCCCCCCTCTCTCTCTCTCTGCGTCCCCCCCTCTCTCTCTGCGTCCCCCCCTCTCTCTCTCTGCGTCCCCCCTCTCTCTCTCTGCGTCCCCCCCTCTCTCTCTCTGCGTCCCCCCCTCTCTGCGTTCCCCTCTCTCTCTCTGCGTCCCCCCCCCTCTCTCTCTCTCTCTCTGCGTCCCCCCCTCTCTCTCTGCGTCCCCCCCTCTCTGCGTCCCCCCTCTCTCTCTCTCTGCGTCCCCCCCCTCTCTCTCTCTGCGTCCCCCCCCTCTCTCTCTCTGCGTCCCCCCCCTCTCTCTCTGCGTCCCCCCCTCTCTCTCTGCGTCCCCCCTCTCTCTCTCTGCGTCCCCCCTCTCTCTCTCTGCGTCCCCCCTCTCTCTCTCTGCGTCCCCCCTCTCTCTCTCTGCGTCCCCCCCTCTCTCTCTCTGCGTCCCCCCCTCTCTCTCTCTGCGTCCCCCCCTCTCTCTGCGTCCCCCCCTCTCTCTCTCTGCGTCCCCCCTCTCTCTCTCTCTGCGTCCCCCCTCTCTCTCTCTCTGCGTCCCCCCCTCTCTCTCTCTCTCTCTGCGTCCCCCCCTCTCTCTCTCTCTCTCTGCGTCCCCCCCTCTCTCTCTCTCTCTCTGCGTCCCCCCCTCTCTCTCTGCGTCCCCCCTCTCTCTCTCTCTCTCTCTGCGTCCCCCTCTCTCTCTCTCTCTCTCTGCGTCCCCCTCTCTCTCTCTGCGTCCCCCTCTCTCTCTCTCTCTGCATCCCGCTGTCTCTCTCGCTCTCTATCACTCTTTTTCTTGTCTCCTGCTTCCCAGCACGCCAGTCTCTTCATCACGTTGGGAAACTGGGATGTGACCGCACTTGCTGCCAATGATGAAGAATCCCAACAAATCTAAACCCATTTATCTCATTTCTGCCAGCAGATATATTATTAAAAAAAAAAAATCAAACTTCGTTTCTAATGCTCTCATCAACTTGAAGCCAGGTCTGTCTGTGGCTGGGTGAAGTAGGGCTCGAGAGACATTCGTCAAGTGCCAGCCAAGACAGGTCGGCTATTCGCATGTGGGGGCACCACAGCCGAGCAACACTCCTTTGTTGGCTCACTTGCGCCCCCTACAGTGCGAAGCTCTTTTGTCCCAGGTCGTTGGGGCTCATAGTTCAGAGAGCAACCAGAATGATTGAGGGGACAGAGGGATTGGATTATGTGGAGTGATTATGTAGATTTACTAGATTGATTCCTGAGGTGAGAGGGCCGTCCTACGAGGAGAGAGAGTGTCGATTGGGCAGATATTCTCTAGAGTTTAGAATTTTAAAATCAAGGCGTTGCCGGACCAGGAGCCAATGTAGGTCAGCAAGCACGGGGCGGGGGGAGATGACGGGTATAAAATCATTATTTCGGGTGTTAAACTGTCATCAGAAACAGTAAAACTAGAAAACAAACAAGCATTTTAGCAGATTTGGAAAAAAGTAGAGAAGGCGGGGGGGATGATACTGCAGTCACAGAGGGAGTTAACAGGTTAAATGACCCAAGACCCATATTGCGAGTTGGTACGATCTGGAACGCGCTGCCTGAAAGGGTGGAGGAAGCAGATTCAATAGAATTACATCGAATGTACAGCACAGAAACAGGCCATTTGGCCCAACTGGTCTGTGTCAGTGTTTATGCTCCACACAAGCCTCCTCCCACCCCTACTTCATCTCACCCATCAGCATATCCTTCCAATCCTTTCTTCCTCATGTGTTTATCTAGCGTCCCCTTAAATGCATCTATGCTATTCGCCTCAACCACGCCCTGTGGTAGCAAATTCCACACTCTGGGTAAAGAAGTGTCTCCTGAATTCCCTATTGAATTTATTAGTGACTATCTGATATTTATGGCCCCCTAGTTCTGGTCTCCCCCCACAAGTGGAAACAACTTCTATACGTCTACCCTATTGAACCCCTTTCATAATTTTAAAGTCCTCAATCAGGTCACCCCAATAGGAACTTTCAAAAAGGGAATTGGATAAACACTTGAAAAGGAAAAATATGGGGAAAGAGCAGGGGAGTGGGACTAACTGGATAGCTCTTTCAAAGAGCTAGCACAGGCACGATGGGCCGAATGGCCTCCTTGCTGTACGATTCTATGACAGAATATTAATCGAGAAATAATAGGAGCCTGTAACAAAGGTAATGCAATAATCATGGGGGACTTTAATCTTCATATAGATTGGGCAAATCAAATTGGCAGGGGAAGTCTGGAGGACGAGTTCATAGAATGCATTCGAGACAATTTCCTAGAACAATGTGTCATGGCACCAACCAGAAAACAGGCTATTTTAGATCTAGTTGTGTGTAATGAGACAGGGTTAATTAGTAATCTCATAGTAAAGGATCCTCTAGGGAAGAGTGTTCATAACATGATCAGGATGTCCCTCTCAAACTTAATGTGAAATTCTAAGTCCGAAACCAGAGTCTTAAACTTAAATAAAGCCAATTACGTAGGCAGGAGGGGCGAGCTGGCTAAGGTAGATTGGGAAACTAGATTAAAAGGTATGACGGTAGATAAGCAGTGGAAAACTTTTAAAGAAATATTCCTATATTCTCAACGAATATACATTCCATTGAGAAATAAAAAATCCATGGGAAAAGTGATCCAACCGTGGCTAACTGAAGTTAAGGATAGTATTAGATTAAAAGAGGCTTATAATGTTGCGAAGAATAGCAGTAAGCCTGATGATTGGGAGAGCTTTAGAAACCAGCAAAGGATGACCAAAAAATTGATAAAAAGGGAGAAATTTGAATGAGAGTAAATTAGCAAGAAATATAAGAACAGATTGTAAGAGCTTCTACATGTATGTAAAAAGGAAGACAGTAGCAAAAGCAAGCGTTGGTCCCTTAGAGGCTGAGACAGGAGAACTTATATTGGGGAAGAAGGAAAATGGCAGTGACCTTAAATAAATATTTTTTTATCTGTATTCACAGTAGAAGACACAAAATGTATACCAAAAATAGTGGGGAACCAAGGGGCTAATGAGAGTGAGGAACTTAAAGTAATTAATATCGGTAGAGAAAAAGTACTCGAGAAACTAATGGGACTAAAACCCGACAAATCCCCAGACCTGATGGACTACATCCTAGGGTTCTAAAAGAGCTGGCTGCAGAGATAGTGGATGCATTGGTTGTGATCTTCCAAAGTTCCCTAGATTATGGAAAGATCCTAATGGATTAGAAGGTAGCTAATGTAACCCTGCTATTCAAGAAAGGAGGGAGCGAGAAAACAGGGAACTACAGGCCAGTTAGCCTGACATCAGTCATTGGGAAAATGCTGGAATCCATTATTAAGCAAAAGGTAACATGGCACTTAGAAATTAATATGATTAGGGAGAGTCAATATGGTTTTATGAAAGGGAAATCGTGTTTAACAAATTTATTAAGAGTTTTTTGAAGATGTAACTAGCAGGATAGATAAAGGGGAACCAGTGGATATAGTATATTTGGATTTCCAAAAGGCATTCAATAACGTGCCACATAAAAGGGCTCATGGGATTGGAGGTAATGTATTAGCATGGATAGAGGATTGGTTAATGGACAGAAAGCAGAGTTGGGATAAACGGGTCATTTTCAGATTGGCAGGCTGTAACTAGTGGGGTGCCGCAAGGATCAGCGCTTGGGCTTCAGCTATTTACAATCTATTTTAATGACTTAGATGAAGGGACAGAGGGTAATGTATGATGATACAAAGCTAGGTGGAAAAACTGTGGGGAGGACACAAAGAGCCTGCAAAGGGATAGAGACAGGTTAAGTGAGTGAGCAATAAGGTGGCAGATGGAGTATAATGTGGGGAAATATGAGGTTATTCACTTTGGTAGGAATAGAAATACAGAATATTTTTTAAATGGTGAGAAACTATTAAATGTTAGTGTTCAGAGAGATTTAGGTGTCCTCGTACAGGAAACACAGAGCATGCAGGTACAAGCAATTAGGAAGGCAAATGGCATGTTGGCCTTTATTATTAGGGGGTTAGAGTACAAGAGTAAGGAAGTCTTGTCTCAATTGTACAGGGCTTTGGTGAGACCACAGCTGGAGTAGTGTACAGTTTTGGTCTCCTTATCAAAAGAAGGATATTCTTGCCTTAGAGGCAGTTCAACAAAGGTTCATTAGAGTAATCCCTGGGATGAGGGGGGTGTCCTATGGAGGAGAGATTGAGTAGATTAGGCCTATACTCTTTGGAATTTAGAAGAATGAGAGGAGATCTCATTGAAACATAAGGTTTTGAGGGGGATTGACTGGATAGATGCTGAGAGATTGTTTCCCATGGCTGGAGAGTCCAGAACTAGGGGGCATAGTCTCAGGATAAGGGGCTGGCCTTTTAAAACTGAGATGAGGAGGAACTTCATCATCTTTGGAATTCTCTGTCCCAAAGGGCTGTGGATGCTCAGTCGTTGAGTATATTCAAGGTTGAGATAGATAGATTTGGACTCTAGGGGAATTAAGGGATATGGGGATAGGGCAGGAAAGTGGTGTTGAAGTCGAAGATCAGCCATGATCTTATTGAATGGAGGAGCAGGCTCAAGGGGCTGTATGGCCTACTCCTGCTCCTAAATCTTATGAAATATTTATATTGAAGTACTGTAGTGATAAATATAGATAGCAATAAAATTAAGCAACATAAGCAGAGTGAAAACCTGAGGGAGGTGAGTCTCGTACCATACAAATTTACAGGCAATAGGTTGAAGCAATAACTAAGGAACATGTGAGTACATCAAATTCTACAGCAAAATATTAAATAGTTGATCAAACTCATTTTTCCTTCTCTCCTAAAAATAGCAACTTATGCCAAGTACAGTCTTCCAGTATCTTACACAAGTGGTTATTCTATTGTTGGCACACTGTTCCAAATGTGGGAAACATCACAACCGAGCCCAATACAGTCTTCACCCAATATCCACAAATGTGCACTTTCTGACTATCTGACGCTCAAGATAGTGATCAGGAGCAAGAACCCTGGCTAATCAAATAACTTAGCACAGACAACGAATTAAAACTGGGACCTTCTCAGTCTGTCTGAATCAGTACCCCACTGGTACATACATCGAGCAAACCAATTATTCATTAACCCGGTTTTAAAAAGAAGTTACCAAGATTTTTAAAGAAAGTTTTGACACTTCAATGGTTTCATATATAGTATCTCACCACAATAAACGCATACTGTTGTCCACTCAAATAAAGCACTGCAAACTATCGCTTATTCTTTTTGTTAAAAAAGGAAAAGGACATGACAAGTGTTGTTTATAATTCAGGTGTTCTAAAGGGACTGGTTTGGAGTAAAGCAGTGTTGTCCAATATATTGGCCACTAGCCACATGTGGCTAATTGCATTTCTGATTGATAAAGATTGACAGAGAGAAAGTAGAAGAAGAGAGTGAACGAGCAAGAGACATAAAAACAGGTTGTAAAAGCTTCTATAGGTAAAAAGGAAGAAATTAGCTTAAGTAAATGTGGGTCCCTTACAGGCATTGACAGGAGAAATTATAATGGGGAAACCAAGGGATATGGGGATAACGTGAGAAGGTGGAGTTGAGGTAGAAGATCAGCCATGATCAATGTTCCCTATAAGGCGCATGGCCGCGCACCCCTCTGCCAGTCCTGCTCAGCCCGGGACCGGCTCTTTCAGTACAAAGCTTCGTATATGCACAAAACTGTGAATGGGCCGTGCACCCCCAAAAAAAGCGGGAACATTGCCCATGATCTTGTGAATGGCGGAGCAAGCACGAAGGGCCGAATGGCCTACTCCTGCTCCTATTTCTTATGTTCTTGTGAATAAGGAAATGGCAGCGACATTAAACAAATACTTTGTATTTATCTTCACGGTAGAAGACACAAAACATTCCGGAAATAGTGGAGAACCAAGGAGCTAGTGAGAATGAGGAACTTAAAGAAATTAGTATTAGTAAAGAAATAGCACTGGAGAAATTAATGGGACTAAAAGCCGACAAATCCCCTGGACCTAATGGTCTACATCCTAGGGTTTTAAAATAAGTGGCTACAGAGATAGTGGATGCATTGGTTTTGATTCGTCAAAATTCCCTAGATTTCAGAACACTCCCTGCAGATTGGAAGGTAGCAAACGTAACCCCGCTATTCAAGAAAGAAGCGAGAGAAAACAGGGAACTACAGGCCAGTTAGCTTGACATTAGTAGGGAAAATGTTAGAGTCTATTATTAGGGACGTGCTAACAGGGCACTTAGAAAATCATAATATCATTGGGCAGAATCAACATGGATTTATGAAAGAGAAATAGTGTTTCACAAGTCTGTTAGTTTTTTGAGGTTGTAACTAGCAGGGTAGATAAGGGGGAACTAGTGGATGTAATACATTTGGATTTTCAAAAAACATTCGATAAGGTGCCACACCTGAGGTTACAACACAAAATTAGGGCTCATGAGATTGAAGGCAATATATTAGCATGGATTGAGATTGGTTAACAGACAGAAAACAGAGTAGGAATAAAAGAATCATTTTCGGTATGGTAGACTGTAACTAGTAGGGTACTGCAAGGATCAGTGCTTGGGCCTCAGCTATTTACAATCTATATCAATGACTTAGATGAGGGGGCCGAGTCTAATGTATCCAAGTTTGCTGATGATTCAGTTAGGTGGGAAAGTAAGTTGTGAGGAAGACACAAAGAGGCTGCAAAGGGATATAGACAGGTTAAGTGAGTGAGCAAGAATGTGGCAGATGGAGTATAATGTGGAGAAATGTGAAGTTATCCAATTTGGTAGGAAAAATAAAAAAGCAGAATATTCTTACAATGGTGAGAGACTGGGAAATATTGGCACTCAGAGGGACCTGGGTGTCCTTGTACGCAAATCACAGAAAGTTAACATGCAGGTACAGCAAGCAATTAGGGAAGCAAATGGTATGTGAGCCTTTATTATAAAAGGTTTGGAGTACAAGAGTAAATAAGTCTCACTACAATTATACAGGGCCTTGGTGAGACCACACCTGGAGTACTGTGTACAGTTTTCGTCTCCTTACCTAATAAAGGAAATACTTGCCTTACTGAGAGTGTAACAAAGGTTCATTAGACTGGTTCCTGGGATGGGGGGGGATTATCCTATGAGGAGAGATTAAGTAGACTAGGCCTATATTCCCTAGAGTTTAGAAGTATGAGAGGTGATCTCATTGAAACGTATAAAATTCTTAAGGGGCTTGACAGGGTATATGCTGGGAGGATGTTCCCTTTGGCTGGGGAGTCCAGAACTAGGGGTCGCAATCTCAAAATAAGGAGTTGGCCATTTAGGACTGAGATGATGTGAAATTTCTTCACTCAAATTGTGAATCTTTGGAATTCCCTACCCAGAGGGCTATGGATGCTCAGTCATTGAGTATATTCAAGACAGAGATCGATAGATTTTTGGATACTAAGGGAATCAAGGGATATGGGGATAGTGCGGGAAGGTGGAGTTGAGGAAGATGATCAGCCGTGATCTTATTGAATGGTGGAGCAGGCTGGAAGGCCTACTCCTGCTCCTATATGATTAGTAAGTTTTAAAAAAAATCAGTAATAGACACCTTCGTTGGGCATGTGATCTCAACACTCATATTTGCATGGTGTATGCTTGTGTACTTTAACCTTTTTGTGCATTTGTTGGTAAAATAGATGTAAAGCCGTGCATGAGTATTTTTTGATCGAGTGCTTTATTTCCTTGGTTAATGAATGGTGTTAAGTATTTGGTAAATAAATATGCACATGTAAAGTTTATTTACTGCTATTCTGAGTTCATCCAAGGTATTTTCTACTAAAATTAGTGCATGTGGCTAAAATGGTGCTGCTGTAGCCACACCTGTGACTAGTCAGTGATTTATATTGGACTACACTGCAGTAAAGTATGCCATTTACAAAAATACCGTACAATTTGATGTAGTGGAATTTGGAGAGTTTAATAAGGACTCCTTCAATTTCTCATGAATGTGGAGCTTTCTTTTAAAAAAAAAGTAAAATTGGGATAATGCAGAATGCTTTGTAATGTTTTGATGAAAATGAACCGAAAGCATCACACACCCTTCCGCTCGACTCCGGAAACTTCAGGTTGGACCCAGATCAGAGGCTCTGCAAAATCACCTTTGCGACGTAAAGCAGCGCTGAACCCACGTTCACAGACGCACTGCCCATTTCAAATTGCCTTTCGTACTGGACCCCACTTACCAAAGGATTTGAAACGCTCCAATTATTGTACTGAGCTCGCCATGTAAAACAAAATATTACAATGGGCAATATTTCTGGGAGCCAGCGAGGAGAGAAAAGATCAGTCATCCCAGGAATGTTCAAACTTGTCGCTTTCACACAACCCGCCAGTCACCGACTCAGCCACATGGATCACGGTATGAAAGCACTGCAGCAGAAAGGAGCGGAGGATCATGGCTCGGAATTTGCGGTGGGTAATAACTGTGAATGAACAGCGGAGAACAGGGAGAAGGGGCGGGGGGTCAGAAACTCGGTGGCAGGGACTGTTATAGCACGGGGAGAACAGTGGGACTGGGGGAAGAATGTGATCCAGGTCTAAAGGGGAAGGGGATGACTGAGAGAGAACGTGATCCAGATGGGAAGACTGATCACATTCTCCGCTGCCCCTCCCCCCACCACCTCTGTTAGACGTGTATTCGCATTCTTCCAACCTCACACACTGAGCAGGTGAACGGCCTCTCCCCAGTGTGAACTTGTTGGTATGTCAGAAGGTTGGATACACACATGGATCCCACACACACATCCCTTCATCATCACTTCCAGAAGGAAAAAACCCATAAAACTCTAAAGAAGTAACTAACCCAGTAATTAGAGTATAAAGTCTTTATTTTACGAGCCAAAGACAACTGTAATTACAATTGCAGAATACTATTAACAGAGGATCTTCACAAAGCTAACTATACTTCCACATTCTGTAGGCGCACTGGCGAGAGTGGATCAAATTACACTTTGCAGGGTTGTCTACCGCAGGCAGGATCAAATTACACATTCCAGACAAACTATTGGGTGTGTTTTGTCCTCCAAGGGGACCAATCAGAAAACTGGTGGTGCAAATAGACACAGCCGAAAAAGTTAGAGAGTAACAGTTTTTAAGCACTTAGAGGCAGGGAAATGGGGGGAGTGGAGCAAAGAACAAAAAGGGAGGTCTGTGATAGGGTAGAGGGCAGGAGTGATTCAATGACAAAAGGGATGATGATACAGGGCAAAAGGGGGTGGTAATGGAACAAGTAAAGAAACAAAAGATGGATCTGGAGGAGCTGTAAATGGCAACAGCAGAATCATTACCAGCACCAGCTGTCTGAAAAAAGCAGGAGCAGTGATTACGATTTGTACTTGCTTAAAAACTGTTAGGGGGAAAAATTAGGTCGCGCCCCGTTTGGGGGCGCAAATATCGTCTGGACGCAAAAATTAGCGCCTGGCGCTAATTATCGCCACTGACTGGAAACTTCACTTTTACCGCCCCGGGAGGTGAGTGGAGCGCTAAATCAGGCGCTGCACACCTGTCTTAAGGCGCAAAGGCCGAGCAGTGAGGCGCTAACTCAACGCGCGAGCGCAGCACAGGTGCTGCCAGTTAGCGAGGGAACACAGACACACTGGCGCCGGCCAGTTCTTAAAGGGGGGGGGGGGGGCAACTTGCTCCCCAGCCACACCCTGCTCATTGCAGCCTTGAATCTCGGCCTGGAGAGACCTGTGAATCCATTTTGCTGCCAAGGATGGAGAGGGTGAGAGAACGAGCTCAGCGCTTCACCGAGCGGGCCTTGGATGCTCTGGTTGGCGCGGTGGAGCGCAGAAGATCTATACTCTTCCCTGAGTGTGGCAGGAGGCCTTTGCCACGCGAGTACAGAAGAGTGTGGAGGGAGGTGGCTCAGAGCGTCTCCTCCAGGAGCATGGTGCCCAGGACCCATGTTCAATGCTGCAAAAAGTTCAACGACCTCACTCGGGTCGTCAGGGTGAGTGGCTTTTTCTCAATACCTCTCCATCCCTCCATCTCAACCTCACTCTATGGCCAGAGGGTCTTAAAACCCCAATGCACAACACTCATCCAACACCTATGGCCCTTTCATGAAACACACACACACATTCCACACTTTGCATACAGTAAGGGCTATTCACCTATGGGAGGCACATCAGGCAAGACCATGGCTGCATACAGTAAGGGCTATTCACCTATGGGAGGCACATCAGGCAAGACCATGGCTGTATATTTACTCAGATGCTGTCCTTTTTCTTGCAGGCCAAGCTGGCGCATAATAGGAGACAGCAGCAACGGACAGGTGGAGGGCGGCCTCAGCTGCAACCCCTCAGCGATCTTGAGGAGCGCGTCCACAGGATTGTGGCAAGCCGGGTGATCGGTCCCGTCGCCACTGGAGACGCCGACCCCGTTCTGGACAGCAATGGTAAGGTCATCACCTTTTTGTCCTCTGTCCTTCCACTTGTCCCTCACAACACCAGCCTTTGACACTTTCAATCCAACTTGCTAACTCGCTGCACTTATTCCTCCCTTACTGCCACCCTGTCCTCACGCTAAAGCCACTCTTGTACCTCCCTGCTTTCAGATGGTGATTCACCAGCTGAGGAGACGGGCCCTGAAGCTGCCACTGGGAGTGAAGCTGCAGCCGAGGGAGGAAGAGGAAGCCGGAGCATCAGTGCCACCCTCTCCCGAGGAAGCCCATGCCCACACTGGGAACACGCCTTCCCTGGAGGGCAGCAGGGGGGAAGGGTCTGATGAGGGTGAAGCTCCAGGACCCAGCGGGCTGCAGCAACGCCATGGGGGCAGGGAAGAACGGGGGCCTTCTCCCCAGAGGGAGAGTATGCCAGACACTCCTACTGCAATGGACGCAGAGGAGGAGCGGCTGATCGCAGAAATGAACACCCAGGCGGTGGGCATGCACACTGAGCTCATGGGTGCAGTGGGAAGGGTGCCCGAATGCATTGAGTCACTGGCAAGGAGTGTGGAGCACTTCGCTGTAGCACAGGCGGATGCCACACTAACGCTTAGTGCTGCAATTCAGTCACTGACTGCCGTGATCCCATCTCTGACTGCTCTCATGCAGACTCAGATTGAGGCCACGCGAGCACTGACTGTTGCCAACCTCGATGGTTCGTTCACATGTCCCCGGGGCTCTCACTGCGCCGCAGCAGGCCAGCAATCTGTGCTCCAGCAGATTGCTCCGGATGCTGAAGTGCTGCCCCGTGGGAGTGCCAGTGTGTCGGTCGAGCAGGGAGTTGCTGTCCTCTCTCACGAGGACAGCATTCCTGCTGCCAACACTGTCACTTCTCCACTGCACTTGCCACCGCCTGTAGGACAGACTGCTGCCGCCCATGCAGAGTTGGTGCAGTCTGCAGCCGGGCCCTCCAGGCCCAGAAGTGGTCGAGGCCGTCCTTCAGGGGCATCTGCAGTGTCAGGGTCTGACGATCAGCAGCCTTCCACCAGCCTTGCTGCAGCCACCGAGGTCCCATTACGGAGGAGCAGTAGGGTTAGAAGGGGGGAAGTGCGCAAGGGAAGGAGATCACCCTCGAAGGGCAAAAAGTAGGAGGTGTGACAAAATGCTGGTCATTTTTTTATTGAAGGCCGAGGTTCGTGGTCCAACTTTTGTCTAGTGTTTTGGACATTATCTCCAGGTTGTGAGAACCAGTTATGTTAATGACTGTTTTTTTGTGTTTATTTCTATGAGTTTGTCATGAGGAAATGACACACACAGAGTTTGTAAAATAAATAAGTTTTTGTATTCAAAATATACATGTTTGGTGTTTGGAATCATTGGTGCCTTGGCCGGCTTAGGGGTTGCGTGCTGGGTTCATTGATGTTGTTAGCAATGGCAGAAGCCATTTCCACAGCAGGGGCCCTAGAAGCGGCTTGCTATCAGCCGTTGACGGACGGCCCTTGCAGTTTCACCATTGTGGGCCGCCCTCCCGCCTTGGTGCTGCTGATGATCATCCTCCTCGTCCTCTTCCTCCTCCTCCTCTGGTGGTGCTCCAAGGCCTGGTGGCATTGGCTGGGTCCTGACGATTGCCATGTTATGCAACATGCAGCACACAACTACGAAGTTGGATACTCGCTCAGGCGAGTACTGCAGGGCTCCTCCAGAATGGTCGAGACAGCGGAACCGTTGCTTCAGCACGCCGATTGTGCGCTCAATGATGTTCCTGGTAGCTTGATGGCTCTCGTTGTACCGCAGCTCAGCAGGGGTGTTGGGCGTACGGAGCAGTGTCATCAGCCAGGTGCTCAATGGATACCCCTTGTCCCCGAGAAGCCAACCAACTGGCTGATGCGGTGCCTCGAAAAGTTCTGCCACAGTAGTCTGGCGCAGGATGAAAGCATCGTGGCAGCTGCCAGGATAGTGGGCATTGACAGCGAGTATCAGCTGTCTTTGGTCACAAACCAACTGAACATTCAAGGAATGGAACCCCTTTCTGTTCCGGAAATCCTCGGCATTCTCATGTGGAGCACGCAAAGCCACATGCGTGCAGTCAATGGCGCCCTGCACCATGGGGAAGCCCGCTATCCTCGCAAAGCCCAGAGCGCGGTCACGCTGCTTGTCTAGGGTCATGGGGAAAGAGATGAACTCTCGTCTCCTTTTAAAGAGGGCATCTGTGACCTGCCGGATGCAGCAATGCACCGCGAACTGGGAGATATTGGCGAGGTCCCCAGCAGCAGCTTGAAATGAGCCAGTAGCATAGAAGTTGAGAGCCACTGTGACCTTCACTGCCACCGACAGAGACGTCCTGGACCTCAGTTGAGGCTGCAGATCTGGCTGCAGCAGGTGGCAGAGCTCAGTGACCACCTCCTTGCTGAATCGCAGCCTTCGCAAACACAGCTCCTCAGACATATGAATGTAGGAGAGCTGTTCACGATATACCCTGGGAGGGTAAGCTCTCCTGTACAGACACCTGTTGGCCCTCCTCCGTCTGGCCATCATTGTCACTCTCTCTCTGCGTCTCTGTGTCCTCCGATTCAGCTGGAGCAGGACGACGCCCCCATTCAGTGCAGCCCCCATAGTCTCTTTGCAAGCAAAGTTATGAAGGACAGCAACCAAAGTACCAGCGAAGTTAGGATCAGTAGGCAAAACTACCTCACAAAGCGTTGACTCAATGCAGAAGTCTCTCTTTCTCTCTCTCTCCGAATCTCTCTCTCTCTCCGAACGAGTGGTGCAAAAATGTCGACCACAGAAAAAGACAGGAAGAGGCCCCCTTTAAATAGCGCCCCCCCCAGCCCCACAGCGATTGATAGCGTTCCAGTCTTCCAGTCGTTGGATGCGCCAGGCGGTAAGGCAGGGGGCGCCACTCAATTTCCGCTCCGGGGCGCCACAAGGGCATTGCACCATTGAATGACGTCATAATCTGCGCGCGCAGGTGGTTGCGGCGGTAAAGTTTAGCGCCGCCGCACAATGTCTAGTTAAGTTCCCGAGCGGCGCAAACATCGCTGCGCCCGGGCGTTAGCGGCTTTGCGCCCCATTAGCGCCCTCTTAAGGCGCTAACGGGAGGCGCAACCAACTGAATTTTTCCCCCTTAATCTTTTCAGAACTGAAAAAAGTTAAAGATGTATCAACCTGAAATGTTAACTCTGTTTCTCTCTCCACAGATGCTGCCTGACCTGAGTATTTCCAGCATTTTCTGTTTTTATTTATAATTCAGGTACCCTACGTCTGCACCAAGCAACTCAGAGGTCACATATAACACAGCAATCTCCATGCAATTCATTCCCAGTGTCTCAACCTTTTCCCCCACGGATTTTCTCCCATTAAACACTAAAAGCTGACTTTGAAGATCCTGACATACAGAACAGCATTAAGGTTATAATGACAGCAGTTAATGGCCTGATTTATTTAACTTTAACGCGCTGCTCCTGGCAGCACCAGCATATATGGAAGCTAACCCATGTCTATGAATGATATCACTAAAGAACAGCATGCAGACAAGAAATAGGAAAAAGCCCAGGATAGAAACTAAAGTGATAATGGGGGGATGGGAGGAAAAACTATGCTCTAGATGTTGGGACATTTACCCAAGCGAAAGCACCACGCGCATTACCCTCATATTATCCATCAGGAATTAAATCTATACAAAAAGTTAGAATTTCTTGGGACATTTGAAACAGAACCTTTTCCTATTATTTGGCTATGCAAGATGAGATGAACAATAACCCAGTGCTCATAAAACAATTTAGGTGAACATTGAGTTTTCCTTAAGATAATTAACTGCAATATTTTACATATTAAGCAATGTTTCCTAGCAACACAATGCAAAAATAATCCTGTCACAACTTTCCTCAATATTATTACACAGAATGTTGCTAACTAGTCTCGTGTTCAAAGTGATTTAACCAGCACCGTGGATTCCATCCACGGAATAAGAATCTCAATGAAAAAAAACACAAAGCTCCTAAAGTAAAACAGAATACTCCAGGTGTGTGTTCATCTGGCTAGGAATGTATTGTAAAACAGTAATGCAGTCAAGAATTTCAGATAAACTGCAACTGTTAAACTTTAATCTTTTTAATTATCAAACTCTCTATCATCCTTACATTGTGCTAGTGCAAAAGGTAGAGGATGGTAAAATATAAATATTGCATATTAAAAGTTTCATGTATAATACACAATTTCTGTGCTTACAGGAAGGTCACATCACAATATCTTCATCACACCTGGGTATCATGCTTAAACTGGTGAGGTTTAAATTTCTCACTGATCTCAGTCCTCCCAGCTCAAATTGGTCTCTTGCAGATAGATTGCACCAAAGTACTGTAAGCAAGTCCTCCTAACACACATCCCCAAGCAGATTGCACCAAAGTACTGTAAGCAAGTCCTCCTAACACACGTCCCCAAAGGTGACTGTGTGCTCTCAACACCACTCCATCAGAGTCTGACTCTAGTCTAACCTCATGGTCACTACCATCAGGAACCAGCTTTAAATTTCTTAAACACCATTTTTAAAAGCACCTGTTCCTTCTGACAGCAGAAACTTAGCACGTGTCTCCGTGGGGGTAGGATTCCCTTTCAAGATTCCCCATGCTATTGTGAGAAAGCATGCTATTGCAGCCTGCACCCACCAGAGTTCAACTTGCCACCAACTGTTGACCCCTCCAAGGATTCTGCAACTTCCACAAGCACTTTATAAATATTTAAAGTTAGTTTGAAACATTCCTGCTCACGGAAGGGAGGGTAAGGAGACACACACGGGTAAACGATCCCAGTGTTTAACTCTACGATTTGCTCATATAGTTGCATTGGGTGAGTGAAACAATGTTTACTGTTGAATGGAATATCCAAGAAACTGTTGGGGTGAATTTTTCTGTACATGAAACCAATAGCATTAGTCAATTTATTAGGGTCTACCAAACCTCTTGACCATTCCTTCAGTGATACCAAAGCCCAGAACTGCAATGGCAAAAAATGCACTGCAAACCTGCATAGGTTGGGCCAAGTGGTCAGCCTATCTGTGACCAGAGCTAAAAGTATGAATCTGACCAGAGTATCACTAGCAGCAACTTCTTATTTTTGCTTTCTCGTCCCCTCTTCTTGTGCCAATATTCTTTTCTCCTGAAGGGATGGTTGATGCTCGCTAGGTTACAGTTCAACTGGTGATGGTTACCCTCCAGTACCTCATTCAAATCTTCATGTGCGAGCCTCAAGATAAAGTGTGGGCAGGGTATTCAACATTGTGCTGCAACCCAGTCGAGGTCAATCTGGTCATCGACAGATGTCCGTTCATGCACTTCCAGCAGACTTTCCTTTCCCTGACCCAAAGTACTAGGCCTAAGTGTAGAATGCTTACTACCACCCCAGCTGAAACCAGGTAACCCAACACAGACCAGGAATCAAACCTGGGACCTTTCTGGCCTACTAAGTCATTAAGCAGGCAGCACTTCAGTCTGTGGCTCAAGGCAAACCCTTACCTCAAGGGAAGTTTTATTCCTCAGAGCACTGCCAGTGTATTGTTTCCATTAGGAGATCACCCAAGGGTGCTCCTGGTACTGGAGACAACCCTGTAAAAAGTAACTATGGGCTTTAAATAGTCATCATCGGTCCAAGACACCCTACTGCCATCCCCCCTCCCCCCCGGTGAAAAATAATCAGCAGTATCAACACCATTACTGGGAAGCTCACTGTCACATTTTGGTGTTTTGACACTGCATATTTTCCTCAGATTCAGCATCACCAGCCACTTCCATAGCAAACCTCATATTCCCTACGATCCTGAGTGCATTCTTTTCCGCCTCATATCTAGATAATTTATAGCTAGACCCGGGGATCGTAACAGAAAATCCTTACTCTGTTCACCAACTATTGGAATGCATCAAATGCCGCCATAAGTCTCTGAAAAGCAGTACACTTTTTAACCAAACTGAGGCACAGGCTCTGAACCAATAAATGGTTATATAAAACAGTTGAATGAACAGTACAAAGTATAAAACAGTGCAACATCCATTTCACTATTCTCCTTGGTACAAAAAAAAATGCTCACTCTCTAAATATAGACATAGAAGTTTACTTACTGTAGCTTCAGTCTGGCCTAACACCGCTGCAGCTTCGGCACAAAAACTTAACATACAGCATTTCAGCTGCTGTCTGCAAGACAGAAACACTGACCACTGGCTCTTGAACTCGACGTAAAGCCCAATATAAATCGGACACCCCTAGCCACCAAGATGTCGGTCAGAGAAATACAGCCAGTGACCCCTTTCTCTTCTCAAAGGGCTCAGACACAGATGCCACAAACCCCAGGCTGGGCCTGATTCTTTGATCCATGTGAAGGTGCCTTGGAAACAGCAGACATGCTAACCCAAGAAATATAATCTACACCCCTTTAGTGTTATACAGAAACATAGGACAATAGACTTACTGCATCTTTCAATCACATTAGACCATGAGACATCTATTAATATTGAATGGATAGCCAATGATAGATGATGGGAAAGAGATTTGTGGTTAATTGACTGGAGCCATTACATTCAAACAGTTAACATCTCAAACAACCCATTGTTCTGGCCTTAAAAACACGAACCTGTGGAGCCTTTACAGCCTACCTGTCTGGTGTGCGTGATGGCTTTTCTATTGAGGAATACTTTTGTGACCTTGGCGTTAGCCATTACATGCTATTTCTAGCAATACAAGTTAAAAGTTCAACATGGACAGAAAGTACATTTTTGTCACACCCACCTTTAGTTTTATTTTTAAAACTCTTTGGGCCACCATTCACTTAAAAAGTGATTAAAGCCAACCACCTCAGCAGCTGCTCTTCTTTCAACACTTCATCAGTTGAAAATTAGTAAGCAATATTCCATGTATTTTCATATAGAAGTGTAGAATTCAGCTAATTTCCATTCCACAATAACAAGTATACAAGTATCTGTGGTTCCATGCTAGCATCACTCCATAAGCGCCGTCCAGTATACACAAGTATAAAATGTATTCCTAAACATCTGTTGTAATATGTAGTCTTTTATTAATTATTCCATCAATTTATGATTCATATTTACCAAATCTTCACAAGGGTTCATATTTTCAAACAAGTTTTGTTTCCTGTGCATTTATCTTACATTGTTACTATTCATGTTTATCTTCAGTGTTACCATTCAGGTTCAAATTCTTATCATTGCAATTTTATAGATAAGACAATAGGTTCAGATATGCACTGATATAGACAATCACCGAGAGACAAGGACATGGTTAAAGGATAAAAGGGCCAGCATCACAATGGTAGAATATTTTAACTGCATTAGCAGGACTGTCATCACAATATTAACAAATGTATATTTCAACACTATTAACCTGCTCCATAGAGAATTTATTTTCTTGCTATTACTTTGACATTTGCATCAAGATTTAAACTACTACCATGCACAAGATATATTGCGGAGGGCATGAGAAGCTGCTGCTCCATCTGAATTTTAAAAATACTCACTACTGGGTCATACTCCTTAACTTTTTTTGCATCAGAGTCTACATTTTTTGAAGGGAAATCAATGATGAAAGCCCTTCCCCAACTGAAATATGGTTTCAAATTCAGCTTACTATTGGCATTTTGCATTTTGAGGGGGCCTGGCTTCCTGTTACCAGATCTTATTGTACACCTGGGATTTCTACACTCATTGTGTCAGTGGGAATTTCAATGCTAGGGATTATTTTAATTGACTGTCACCCACTGTCAGCAAACATTCTCAGGACAAGCAAAGCATAGCTAGTTGCAGAATTAAGTATCCTTTGTTCTATCCCAATAGTACTTCATAACCAATCAAAACTGCAATCCCTACTGCAACACTGCAAAGATTTTTTAATTTTACATCAGTTGTTGCTTAAGGTTTCAGTGAGATTGACAATTTGTTGGTAGTCTTCTGCTTGGGCCCTTGCACACTAGGTGCAGCGATGAGCCTGCCCAAATATACTGAATTGCTTTTGATATTGATTACCCCAAAACTTTAAAATGTTCAATAATCACATAACAGACATAACACAAAATTCCAGTTAACAGCTTTTAGACAGCTCTCCAATGGAGCTGGTAAATTCATAACTCTCCATGGAACTATGGACAACAGTACAGAGGTTCCAGGTTTCACTTCTGATCTCAATTGGGGTGGTAGTGATGGCACTATGTTTGGCCTCAGATTTCTTTACTCAGCAGGTGGTTAGAATGTGGAATTCTCTGGCACCAACCATTATTGAAACAGACTCAACAACCTATTTTAAAAGGCAGTTAGATGGCTGCTTCCAAAGGAAGAAAATTAAGAGAGTATGGGAAGTGAGCAGAAGGGATTAAACTAGATGATCATATTGAAAAAAACACCAGCAAAGACATCAAGGACCAAATGGCTTGTTCCTATGCTGTAACATTCTATGAATCTTGTGATTTGATAATGGTTTCCAAAGCACTTTTATTACATAGAGACCACATAGGAAGCCTTACTTATATGAAACATAATCTTTCCTTTATATGTCAGCTTGGCTCAGTTGATACCAGTCACCTGAGGATTGTTCTGAGGATGTGAGAAAGTGATAATGCAAGTGATTGTATTTTAAAACAACACATACCATATCCTATCCAAAACATTTAATATTCAAAGCAACGTGACTGAATTCTGTCAACTATAAATGAATACTGAATCTAAATTCTCCAGAATGAAAAATTAAAATTGCTTCGGTGTATTACAAGGCTCCATCATAAACTGAGATCAGATGATACAATAAACCATTCTTTTTGCCACTTATTCCACAATCAAGGGCACTAGAAGCAGTTATGCAAAGAGGTGAGGTTGTAGTGAGATATGAATACAAACAGTATCCACAATGGATTGAGAGAAGATGCAGCACAACTTCACATCCAATCCCATACTAGAAACATGAAAAAAATCTCAGGATTGTGCCACAAAATGTGTAGTGTGCATTCTGCTGTTCTGTATAGATGTGCTGTTCTATATAGATGGGAGAGATTGGTAGGAGAATGGGGAGCAAAACAGAGAGCCAAAATGAAGATTTATTTACTACTGTCCCAACTGCATGATAAAACAAAGGATTACAATAAACAGAAGCATTAGTATGGCCAAAACCTCGGCCAACTCTGTGCATTTTCTAATAAGGAACTTTGCTCAACTAAATTAGCGAACATTTTGAATTAGGATTCTCACCAAAAAGTCAACTTGTCCGGTCTCTCCACGATGCTGTTTGACCTGCTGAGTGTTTACAGCATTTTCTGGTTTTGGTTGATTTCTAGCATTTGTAGTATTTTACTTTTTGTTTAAAACTAACAAATTGGGTAAAAAAACTACTTTGCAAAATCTATCAATGGGACTGTGAATGTGGAAATATTAAGGTCACAAAGGTTCTGGGTCCAACCATAAAACAGTATTATGGTTCCTGCCTAGGAATAGCTATGATCATAAAGTTGACTTTTGTTCCCCTTTAAAGCTGTACAATTCCTTTAGATGTATTATTTAATATACAATGTAAAAGCTAGATGCATTGGTCTTATAGAATACAAGTTAAAAAATGTTTTTACTCCCATTCATTACCCAGTTGCAGATTTTGATCATAAGGTTTTATTTCAACGGTTGGACAAGAGCCAAGGCATCATATCCCTATTTCTAAGGGCAACAAAATGATCTTGAAAATTCTTCAACTCACTCACCGTAATATTCTATTTCTGCAGTTCTTAGTCCAGTTAAATACTGGCTGAGTAAAATACAGCAGAACTGTTACAGGTTGTACCAAAAATGACTATTTTACTAGTGACATTTTTCAGGTTACACTTCGAGACTTTTCATGGCATCACAAATAGAGTTTTTGCTTTGGTCAAATTTGCTTCCTATGAGCATGGATCAACTGCACAAAACAGCCCCTAATTTGACTATCATTCCATGTAGAAAATAGAAAAAGGTCACACCATTGCTACAGGCAGTTTTCTTTTAAAGTTGGGATTTGGGCCCATTGTTTAGTCAGTGTAAAGGGAGCATCTAATGCTGTGCCTGACCAAAGAGTGCTTGATGCAGTGGCTGTCCAAATATACCTGACCAAAGAGTGCTTGATGCAGTGGCTGTCCAAATATACCTGACCAGAGAGTGCTTGATGCAGTGGCTGTCCAAAATGACAAACTTTTCAGAAGTGACAATCTATCATCTTGATGAGCACTAAACACTCAAAAGCAGTATATAAGGAAACCTTTAGTGCTAGAATATTTGGAAGTAAATTCTGCACAAACAGCAAACTGGAATGATGGTTTTGGAAATCAAACAAAATTGCTCAACTGAGCAGAAGCTAAAAGGAAGCACAAAGCGAGGTCACCGTAAAAGAATAAAAACTCATTAGCAATAAGCTTTATTTAGCAAAAAGCTTTTAATATTACTGCTTGGCTAGAAATCTCAATCATAGGTTGAAACATTTATTTTCAGTTTTACAAAGCTGCATGCATAACAATTGTTTGAAAAGTTTCAATTAAATATATTTGAGTAAATCTGTTAATGTTTACAAACAGCTGAATGGACAGACCAAGCACGTAATTGTTTCGTTGGATCACAGAACTAGATTACATGAAATCTGATACTAGAGCTTGTGGGCAATATAACCAAACCACAAGCTTCTTGTGGTACAGGAGATGCAAACTGTATGTGTTATTTTTTCCAGCAAATCAGATTACTCTATTCCAAGAATACAAAATTTAAAACGTCTATCTTGTGCAATTCCAGTGTCATCACTCGGATTCCAGTAAAGCATCATGGTGGTCATTTGAAACTTTCATACTATGTGCACTTGAACTGTGAGAAACATCCGGTAGTACAGTTTTTGTCCTTTCAAACAGGAGTTGTTCCTGAAAAAAACCTTCTGAGCTATACAACACCAGGGTGAAATGCTTGTAGTTACAGTTCTGTCACTGGTGGTGGGAGCAATTTGAGGAGATAAATTAAGGAGCAACACTATAGAAGCATACTGACATATTAAAATATATTGACTCGTGTGATTTTTCGCAATTTCATATTGGTACCAATATACTAAATAAGCCCAATGACAACATTCCAAGGCCATGCAACGTGGAATGGACAGGCTTTAGAACAAAAAGGTGTTAATTAATGGAAGTGTAAATATTCATATTTCATACCACTTTTAACAAAATAGTTTTAATCATGCCTTCTCTGATAATTGTGGTGTACCAGTTTGGCATTTCGTATAATGGATCTTCTCATGTCACCACTACAGATTTCTAGGGAAGATATACATAATTTGATAATTCAGACCAGTTTATAATGAAAATGTGAGCACGAATGTTTTCACTTAACTATGAAACTAACATAACGAAGATAAAGTGAATGAGGGCATTCAACAAAATGCCACAAAACAGTATACTGCACACCAACTAATACCATTAAAAGTCATGATGAACAGCATATTAAATTATCTTCAATATATGTTGGTTGGAACCGTTTCAAAGAGAACTAAAAAGGGGAGTTACGGCAACTTGTTTTAGAAGGATATCTACACTTTAATTCAATATGCCAGGCAAAATATCTCATTAGTCAATTAGGTTAACACAAGTAAAAACTGTGAGTGGAATAATATCCATGTTTAAAACAGAAGTAAAAGCATCTGCCAACATGTCATGGTTTAAAAGCAGTTTAACCCATCACCCTAAAATTATGGTGCCAAGTGTACCTGCAATGTGATCTTATCCTTTAAAGAAAAAAAGATACGGGCGAATTTAGAAAGTTGAGATTTAAAACCACATTAAGTTAGCTAACTATACTTTAGTGCTGTAATATAGCAACTACAAAAGTTTGCAGTAATCAACCACATCAGCAGAATTTCAGTAATCATCGCAATCATTACTCCTGTAGGGTGAACATCACAATGACAAGACAATCAAAACTGACCCAAAAGTTAGATAAAGCCAAATTAAAATAACAAGCTATAAAAAAAAATCATGGAGTGATTTCAAAGCAATCCCAGTATTAATAGATATAATCCAATTAGGTTTTACTCAGTTTAGAAAATCCTCAATTTTTTGATTAGTATAAAAAGATTTTCTAAAAGCCTTCCTCCAGTCATGGAAAATTGCCTTACACATGCTGTTGTCCATCAAATTGCTTTGATTTACCATTGTAATTATTATTTTAATAGACATCTTGAAAAGCAAATCCACATGGCAAAATTCAGCAGTTGAAATCAAAAGGGGAAAGGTTGGATGATGTGGAAGAGCAGAGGGATTTGGGGGGTGGGGGGGGTTGCAGGGTTGTCAGGTTCACAAGATATTAAAAGTACCCCCCCAACTGGATAAAGTCATAAAAATGCTAATGGAATACTGGGTTTTATGGCAACATGTATTGAATATAAAAGTTGAGATGTAATGGTGAATCTATACAAGATCTTAAAAACCACAGCTTCAGTAGTGCATGCAGTTTTGGGCTCAACACTATAGGAAGGATGTTGGGGCAATAGAGTGCACAGCAGAGATTCACTAGGCTGCTGCCTGGTATGAGGAAATACAAACATTAAGAAATATTTAGCGGTTTAGAACAAGAGGACATTGATACAAGATTAATGCAAGAGATTTAAGACACACAGAGGATTGCAAGGCTATGAAATGCACTACCGTTAGTGATTGAAGCAGAGACCATGAGAACATTTAAGAATAAATTAGATAGGTGGTTTAAGGAAATAAGGATTAGAAAGATGGCAGGCGCATGAAATTCAGACTGCTGCTTGGGTGGAGGGCAACCAACAAGGATTGGTTGGTCAGAAAGGCTGGTTTCTATGTTGTAATTTCTGTGTAAGGTATAATAGTCAATTCGTTTAAGAAAAACATCCTTGCAAACAATTTTCTGAAAAAATGTGCGCAAATATTATGGGTAGAATTGTGTAAGAGACGGTTATCAAATGGCCACCATTTCTCATTACTGGCAGGTTTTTGTAGTCCATTCATCCAATAAGTCACTCTTTCACAAGTGGAACTGCAAGGTGCGACAGATTATAAATTATAAAGTACACAAATTCGCACCTCAGAAATGTGTGTTGCTAGGGCACTTTTGATGGCTCAGTTGTTAAGCATACAATCTAGGAGGTGTTTGCTCCTAATACAGCGACTCATGCTGGAAGGCTCACATGGGGACCAGCTGAGGATGGGGTCAGGCTCAGCTGTGATAGTCCCGTAGGAAAAATAACCTGCCGGCACTCACTCAAGACCCACACGTGAAGAATGGTCATTTAGATGATGTACTGGAGGGCAGCTGGTGCCACTGGAACCATACCCCAGCACAAAACAGCAGCATCAGGATTGGGGAGAAAAGATATTTGTTGCCCAATGTAACAAGTTGGAGCGTCTGTTGACCAGTAGGAGTTAGCAAATTATCGTTTCACTTTTGCAACAGAGGTTTGAATCCAGCTGAAATTGATAGCAGAGAGGACAGATTCCAGTGGACATGGGACCACATCCGAAGACGGCTTTTAATTTGACATTAATTGGCAAACTCATTTAGGCCACACGGATAGTATGAGAAATGAAAATGCAACAGAGAATGTTCTTCTGTGGTTTGAGCAAATGCATAGTTGGGATTTTATTCTGCAACTGGGTGTAGTATACCTGATTTGGAGTGCCTTGATGCTGACACTGGGTGGCAGAAATGAGAATGTGTCCCAGTCTGCCTGCTTCCCCCCCACCAACCCCTGAACCACGACACCCCCAATGATGACATTCTATAACTTGTTCGGCAATTGGTTTTCAATTGCTTAGCTTTGAGAAGCGAGCTGGCTAGTCCTCAGCTGAAGTGGCATCAAATCAGGACACAACAAAGGCATACCATGCACAGTTGACCCTGCAAAATCCTCTTCACTAACATCTGGGGATTGGTGCCAAAGTGGGTGTCCCACATAATAGGTATGATACTGTGAGTATGACTATCCACCAGTGTCCCAGACTCCACCATCATCCTCCCTGGATATGTCCTGTCCCATTGGCACAGTGGGATACTGATTACCACATACTGCCATCCCTCAGCTGATGAATCAGTACTCCTCCATGTTGAACATCACTTGGAGGAAGCACTGAAGTTAGCAAGGGCACAGAATGTACTCTGGATGGAGAACTTCAATGTCCATCACCAAGAATGCATCGGTAGTACCACCACTGAACGAACTGGCCGATTCCTGAAGGGCATAGCTACCAGGCTGGGCTTGCAGCAGGTAGTGACAGCCAATACGATACTACTGACCTCGTCCTCACCAATCTACCGGTTGCAAATGTGTTTGTCCATGAAAGCGTTGGTAGAAGTGACCATCACACAGTCTTCCTGAAGACCAAATCTCGTGTTCGCAGAGGACACACACTGTCATGTTGAGCGGTACTACAATCATGCTACGTGGGGTAGATTAAGAACAGCTCAAAACTGGGCATCCATGAGGTGCTGTGGGCCATCAGAAGCAGAATTGTATACTACCACATTCTGTAACATCATGGCCCACATATTCCTCATTGCTCCATCATCATCAAGCTAGATGACCAACCCGGGTTCAATGAGGTGTAGAAGAGCATGGCATACATAGATTACATCGTCTGCAGCACAGAAACAGGCCATTCAGCCCAACTATGCTCCACATGAGCCTCCTTCCACCCCACTTCATCTAACCGTAGCAGCATATCCTTCTATTCATTTCTCCCTCGTGCTTATCTAGCTTTCCCTTAAATGCATCTTTGCTATTCGCCTCAACTACGCCTTATGGTAGTGAGTTCCACATTCTTACCACTCTTTGGGTGAAGAAGTTCCTCCCGAATTCCCTATTGGATTTATTGGTGACTATCTTATATTTGTGGCTTCTAGTTTTGCTCTTCAAGTGGAAGCGCTCCCTCTGTGTCTACCCTATAAAATACTTACATAATCTTAAAGACCTCCATCAGGTCACCCCTCAGCCGTCTCTTTTCAAACCCAGCGTGTTCAGCCTTTCCTGATAAGTATATTCTCTCAGTTCTGGTATCATCCTTGTGAACCTTTTTTGCACTTTCTCCAGTGCCTTTATATCCTTTTTATAATATGGAGACCAGAACTGTGCACAGTACCCAAAGTGTAGTCTAACCAACGTTCAATACAAGTTGAACATAACTTCTCTCCTTTTCAATTCTGTACCTCTAGAAATGAACCCTAGTGCCTGGTTTGCTTTTTTAATGCCTTTATTAACTTGTCTCACTACTTTCAGGTGATTTGTGCATCTGTACCCCTAGATCCCTTTGCTCCTCTACCCCATTTAAACTCTTATTATCCAATTAGCATGTGGTCTCCTTATTCTTCCAATCAAAATGTAACACCTCTCAGTTAACTATTGAAATTCATTTCCCAATTACATGCCCATTCTGTAAATATCTTAATGTGGTCTTGTATTTTGTCATAGTCTTCCTCAGTATTTATGATACACCCCAATTTGGTGGCGTCCACAAATTTTGAAAATGTACTTCCAATTCGAGTCCAAATCGTTTACATAAATTGTGAACAGTGGCCCCAGCACCAATCCTTGTGGAACACCACTTCCCACCCTTTGCCAGTCTGAGTAGTTACCTTTAACCCCTACTCTGTTTTCTGTTCTGTAGCCAACTTGCTATCCATTCCGCTACTTGTCCCAGGACTCCACATGCTCTAACCATGGTCATGAGTCTACTATGCGGTACCTTACCGAAGGTCTTTTGATAAT